>OX451738.1:124311025-125511025 GCA_948472305.1 Vicia faba
CAATAATATAGAAACACCTAAATCATCAATCATCAATCATTTATCAGAACAACAATTTGAATAAAGAAACTTCAATTAAGAAAATTACATATTTAATTTAACCACACACCTCTTTAAAAAAAGCAAACAATAAGTCACATACAATGTAGAAGATACTCTTCATTTATTAAAAAAAGATCAACACAGTCCTTTGAGAAGTGAAGTAGAGTAGTTTCGTGACAAGAAGACAATTCCACAGCAAACCATGTTTATGAGCTAGTTAGCGCGGAAAAATGGAAAACCATGTTTGAATGAAAGTGAGAGCAAGTGCAACAAAGGCAGCAACGAAAGCAGTGATAGTCCAAGGATTGCTGAAATAAGTGTGATAACCCAGCGCAAACCAAATCTTAAATTTATTATAGTGATGCTCGTGTATTTTAACTCTAACTTCAAAATATGTTTCTGCGTTATATGCCAAATCAGTACTTATGTTGTTGAAAAGATCAGCAACTTCCTCATCCCTCCAAGTGAATTCACCAAAATACCTTTTGATCTCAATTTCTTCACATCTTCAGCATGGTCAATGAGCGAGTCTATGAAAACCACGAACGAACATATTCCGTAGTCGTTCTTAAAATCTGGACACATCTCATACGCTATCAGGTTCAGTAAAGAAGCAGCTGTGTCATCGTCCACAACAATCTGAGGAAGAGTCAGTACCGCAGTAAACCAGCCCTCCCAAAAATCTACGTCTGTTGGCCCTCGTGTCCCGCTTGATCTAAGTTTTATTCCTACTGCTCTTAGATCTTGTATGTTCCTGTATGTCATCATCTTGCTTCTTATTTCTGAAAATTCCATACTTTGTTTCTTCCTCTAAGTACATATATAACCACTAGATTTCATCAGTTTACTAATCATATATAATAAAATAAGAAAACTATAATTTTTTACCTTGTGATTAGATTTGGTGAGGATTATTTTACGTTGAAGATCGAGAAGATGAGTTGGTTGCTTATTCTGAAAGTCCACTACATGCATTTCGTTAGTCTTTTTTCTGTGAACAAAATTAGAAATAAAATGCGTTCTCTCATTTTCTGCACTATTATTCTCTTCAATGACTGGTGTCCTCCAGGTCTTCTTATTATCCGGCAGGGCCCAATAATAATATTTGAGAAAATTCTTCATATTATATATCAATTCAGTCTCGTCCTCATTTTTCCATAACAGCTTCAGTACTAGATAGGGAAGCTGATTCTCCAACAAAAGCACATCCTTCATCACAAGAACAAGTTGATCTACTTTAATATTCAAATCTTGTGGTTTATCAAGTTGAAGCTTCAAGTATATCAAAATATACAGCAAAAAACATCCATCCACGAACAAAAGCCATGACAGCTTTTCTTCAATGCTGCAAAAGTCTTTTAGAGACTCTGAAGTATTGGCTAATTCTAAAACATTGTCGGCAAAAAGACTCATGAGTTCAACTATGTTATCGGCAATCTTTTGGTGTAGAACATATAGATTTTGTTGGGTGTTTTCGATGTATTTTGCTGCCCAGATAAGCTTATAGTTCTCTCCTAACTTGAGATTTTGATTGTTATGATGGATTGGACCTATTGACACAAACTTGGGTGAGTAATGCTGCTCAAAATTATTTCTATTTCGGAGATACCCATCAACCTTTTGGATCTTAGGGCGTGAGTTTTGGTGCATTTGCTTTGCTTCTAGAAACTCCTTAAATTTCACTTCAAGAGTGGTGAGGGATGCCATCATTTAATATGATAAAATGGTCTTGCAAAGTGAATATATATAGATATATTAATGACTAGTGTTTACCTTTACGATTTCATATGTTTTATTCATATCAATACCTTATGAACAAGATAGGTAAATATGCTTAAAAAAAGATTATAATCTACAACTAGACTATACTTATGCACTTTACTCCATTGACAAGAAAAGTAAAAATTCTTAGAAAAATGATATACGCTTCTACTGTTCCTTATCGAATCCTTTATCGAATTAAAAGACAACATAACGACTTTTAATATTATTTATTTATAAGTTAAAGATAATATAAAATCTGGTCCACTGTAAATTTTTAATTAATAATAAAAAGGCAAATTCTAAAGTACCTTTTCCTATAAAAATTAACTATGTATTTGTATAGTTACCATATAATAAAATATAAAACTAAGATATTTTCATTTTTAATTACAAATTTTGTATATTTGTAATTTAAAAATTAAGTTTATCTTCTACAACAAAACATCTTTACTCAAAATAATATGTAAGAAAAACTTTATTACAAAAATTCCTATATAACTTCCCCAAATTCCTATAATATTTCTCTTATTCTTTTTTTTTTTCTCCATATAACATTTAGATTTTTATGTGCTTGTATGTTTGTTGTCAACTTTCCGATGTTTTTTTTTGTTGAGATATTAGATATAATATTAAATATAATCTAAATTAGATATGTTGAGATATTAGATATAAATATCAAATATAATTCAAGTTGGTAAGTCTAAACTCAATTAGAGTTTTATATAAATAGTCATATTTTGTATCATTATTTGTACAATTCAAGTTAATATATAATTTTTATTTTTTATATTCTCTCTTTCTCTCCTCACTAAAAATATCCCACACACTAACAAATAGGTATTTAGAACTTTCGATTATTGTTCTTGATTGTGTTTTCAAGAACTTCACGTTAGAGATTGTGTTTCCAGTGCAAGTGAATCAGCCGCTGCGAAGATGGCTGATGATAAGGATATTCCGAATTCTCTTCCAATGCTTGACGGAAAAAATTGGATCCGATGAAAAAAACATATGCAATCTATGATACGGTGGGAGAACTGACTTGAAGGTTTTGCGTTTGATCGCAAATGTTGCGGTTAGTAAGAGTCGCCACCGACTTTTCTTTTATCCAAAAAGAAAGGTGAAAAAACCCAGGAAAGACCTTTGAGATTGTTTCTTGAGTTCGGGGGGGTAGATTATAAAAAAGGAAGGTATTAGCACCCTATTCATCCATGGTTTTCCATGGGCTCTTAGTTACTTGCTAGATCACTTGCTTTTTGTTTGAAATTGTGCTTGATGTGGTTTTTTTGAAAGTATTTTGTAAAGAGGCCTTTGTTTAGGCAAACTTTGTAATGATTCTCGTTCGTAAGAATGTATACAAAGTGTTGATCTTTTGAAAATATTTTCAAGTTTTGTAAGATGTTTTGAAAGTGTAAGTGTTTGTTTTGAAAATAGCAAGGATGTTTTGTTTTGAACTTGAGCAAGTAATTAGGAGCACTCTACCTACTCAAAAGTCTTTCTTGTTCATTTTTTTTCCTTTGACATTGTCATCTTACAATTGATTTGGTAAGTAACCCTATCTTTGGATATAAACGGGACGGGCGTGGGTCATTGTATAACCATGATTAGCAATGTTGCAAGGTATCTTAGCATTCTCTTTTAGGGACTAAGATCATTTGAAAGGAAACATGGATAGCGTCATCGAGGGACTATGATCTTGTATTTTGCTTGTTTTTGTTAAGATACCTCACATACGTAATATGACCATTTTGTAAGGCAACCAAGTGGATTTACCCTAGGGGTGCTTGTGTGCAAGTGTATTGTTTTCATGCTTGGTTTTGTCTTGAATTAGATTTTTTCTAAGTATTGGTTTTAGTCTTTCCATTCAAACCCTAATTACTAGCATGTTATATAAAAGTGATAAATTGCGAAATCTAAAGTTACTACGCTATTACAACACTTGTGGGGAAGGGGGTGTACAAATTGAATGGGGATTGCAAGAATTTAAAGCCTAATTAGTCTATTACAACCATATTGAATTGATATCAATGTACAAGGAAATAAATAAATACAAAGTACAAAATAAATAAATATACGAAAAATACAAAATGTAAAGAAAATGTATCTCTGTTTGATTTTCATGAAAAAAAGGATTTTTGTCTTAACCTAATAATTAATTAAATTTGAATTTTATTAAGAAAAGATTTTAAGTAAAAACCTAGTTCTATTAACTGATCAAAAGAAAATAAGTTTAAGAAAAATATTTTTGGTATTTTTATCTTAAAATTATTTACAGTATTATAAAATATTTTTAGTCTTTTTTTATATAAAAAAAATAATGCATTTAAATTAGTATGAAAGAAAATAACTAATAACCTAAATTTATTTATATTTACAAGATAATAAGTAAAAAAAAAGTATAATTAATAAAAATATTTTTGTGAGAAAAATAAAATAAACTAAGTCAAAATATAAATATATCCTTTTTTTGTATTTTTATGATTTTTTAGTATTTGGAAAATATATTTAAGAAAAGAAAAATGAAATAAATAAATAAATAATAAAACTTGGGCCAGGGGGTGCCAAGAGGAAGTAGGGAGGTCAGTCAGCAAAAAAATAAAAAAAATAAGTCAGGCCCAAAGAGGCCCAGCGCCCTGCAAACAAAAAAAGTCAGAATTGCAAAAAATGAAAAATGAAAAGGGTACCACTGGGGCTCGAACCAAGGTCCCATAGGTTACAGGCGCGCGCTTCTACCACTGGGGTGGCTATACACCCGTTAATACAAATGAAACAATAAATATGTAAGGCAAAACGTATTCTGAAGACTTCATCTTAAACCTCCAGCCAGACCAACTGTAACTTGCTTATTTCTCATAAAAAATGAAAACTGTTAACATGAAACTTGTAGCAAATTTTCTCACGATTCCAGAAATGTAAAGTATTAAAACTATAGATCAAAGATAAGCGAGAATTTTAATGACCCTAATCTGAACCCTAAAAATTTCAGAAATTTCAGTTTCAAAATTCTCTAAGCTCAAGCAAAATTAATGGAAACTAAGGACATGGTTAGCTTCAGAGCAATGATATCTACATGTTTTATTCACAAATAAACTATTGATGATACATGTATGAAGAGTTCCAAGTTGAGAAAAACTTACCTCAAAACTGGAAATCGTGTTTGGAGTTTGAGCTTGTTTCAAGTGATGGTGATGATCAGGTTAGCTTCCTTGAGGTCCTAGGAAGCTAATGCAATGGTTTGCTTAAGTTGAGAGTGGCTGAAATGACTTGGAGAAGTCAATGTACAATGCTCTGTTTTTAGTTATGGAGTTTGATGCAAATGGTGTTACAATCGTGTAACAGGGACAGGGACAAGTTATATTTGATGTATATGAGCTTTAGGAACTAAAAGGCCAAAGAACGCACGAGGGAAATAAAAGATACAAGTTCAAGGTCAGAACCTGCACAAAAATGGAGTTTGTGTGCAATTTTTGGCTAGAGGGGATTTGATAGAGTTTCAGGCTTGCAAAAATCATCTCCTAAGTTGCATAATAATGTCTCAATGTATAGGAAAAGGTTTTTGAGAGCTTGGGTGATCAGAAGTACAAGTTCACATGTTATGGCTTTTTGGCTTATTTTTGAAGCAAGCTTGACAAGCATTGTTCCAAGGCAAGGTACAAGGCTATATAAAGTGGTTAGACACTTTAAACATGCTTATCTGGTTGTGTATAGGATGCTTGTGCAGAAAGAACAAATGCAAAGCTCAAGAGAAGTTGACTTTGTGATTAAAGCCACTTTACTAGAATGGCAGTGTTACTTTGTGCCATTAATGGAAATGCAACTTGGATAAAGCTTGAATCAAGTGGATAATAGCTCAAAATCAGGTGTAATCTTCTGATTATGGAGATATCTTAAGGCTTAGAGGCCTGCAAAACAAGATTGTGCAGCATAGGTTTGAAATTGAATTCTTGTTCATCACAAAATGCCTTGTAATTCAAGTGACAAAACCCTAACTTCATCTCTTCGATTCTCCATCCTCAAGAATGATCTCAAGGAGTTATTTGACATTTTAGAAAGCTTGCAATGTGATCTACAGACCATATTTGAATTTCTTTTGAATATTCCTCTTGGAACTATGTGAAAAAGTGTCATGAAGTTAGGTCAAAATCCTGGCTAAATTAGGGCAAAATTTCACTAAGTTTTTAGTTTCATGACCCTGTGTTCATAAAATCATAACTTGAGATCCAAGCATTTTTGGAAGGAGTTGTGTGAAGCAAAGTTTTATATTTCATGGAGATATATAACTTTCATGTTAGAAGTTTCTCTTGAATCATCTTGCATCATGGTGAAAATTTGGCTCAAAGTTATGAAAAAACATGAAATTTTCAACACTTAGAAAAATTTCTAAGTTTAGAAATTTTGACTTTTCAAAATTAAATCTTGACTTTTTGATTTCTTGATGAATAAGTTTCATATTTTGACATGTTTTTATGAATTGTGATCTTTGGCACTCGAATTTGACCAAAAAGTCAAAGTTTGATTTTTCAGTATATAGTTGACTTTTGATCAGTTGACTGAAAAATTCATCTGTCAATCCAATGGACTTGCAATGTTTTGAACCATGTCATTAGGTAAAAAATGATGAAATTGGACTCTTGAGATCATTCCTTAAACCAATTAACCATTTTCTAGGTCAAAAATCAGAAATTGCCCTTTCCTAGTCAAAACCCTAATTTTGACCATTTTGCCCTTTTGGAGATTTGATTAAATTTCTTGAGGAGTTGTGGTCCAAACTTGATCAAATTATACACATGAGTTTAAAATGTTGATGTGGACCAAAAATTATGAAGTTTGACTGTGAATTGGCTATAGTTGACTTTTTCCCCAATACATCTGATGTTTAGGTCAACTGCTCAATTGACTGATCAAAAGTGTGATTCAAAGCTTGAAATTTGACATGAGTAATCTTGAGGGTCCATAATGATCCATGAAAGTCATACGGGGCATTGGAAGCTCAAATATCCTTGTGCAAACTCAAACCTTAAGTTTGGTCATCAGTGCCTAAAGAGGTGTCTTGAGCTGATCAAACCCTAGTGCATTCTTGGGTCAAGGGAGATCTTGTGAGCAAATTCTTGATAAATGAGAGGGAAAATTTTGGGGTACGACACAATCACTACTACAAATAATGCTTTTCACGACGAAGCTTTCATTCCAACATGCTAAAAACTGAGAGGATATGTCCTGAAAGCGTAATGTTTTATTTTTTTAATAAGATAAACATCATGTTACGTCAAAGTTATAAAAAACCGAGGTAACACAACTATAAGTTAATGATTTTTTCCATAAAAAAATTAACAAACCTGTTATCTCGGTTTTATTTAGAACTGAGGTAATATAGCTATAAGGAACCTCGCTTCAAATTCCAGTTGCCGCATATAAAACTTTTTTCAACGATTTATCACTTGGCCTCTTTTTTTGTTTGTTTAACAAGAATAGAAAAGGGAAATATTTTATTGATAATAAAAAAACAACAAACAAAACTACTCAACAAATTCAAACTTCTCAGTCCATTAAACTACAACATCACCCCTAACTATCCCTAAATTATAGAAAAGTTCAGAAAGAACTCTTCCATAAGGTATGAGGAAAGTCCTTTCCTCCTGAAAAGTATTTATCGTTTCCTTCAAGAAGTTGAAAATGGTAAGAGGGAGATTAACTCTCATGTTGTAGGTGAGGAATAAAAAGAGATACTTGTTATACAAAGTAAGCGTTTACAGGTCTTTCTCTCTTGGACGAAGATTTGCCACTAGAAGTTGAAACCAAAATTTTGCAATTGGTTTTAGAGAAGTAGGACTGGAGAGATTATTTTTGTTGGTAAAAAGTATATGAATGTGGGTTTCATAGACACCGTTGGATTCATAATGTTCAACACAACTACCAAACTCTTCACAGTTGAGTGTCATAGCAATCAGTGATGGAGTAATGAAAAAATGAGAGCCATTGACATATGACTGGATGGTTTCTTCATGACCAGCTGACACAATGAAGGCGCTCATCCAGAACTGTTTAACGAGGTTAGTGTATATGAGGCCATGTAGAATGTTAAAGTAACCATTCAACTTTTATTTATGAATAACTTTCCTCAACTTTGTATTAAAACGTTCAAAATAATTGAAATTGACGTACTTTTCATTGATAACGAACAACATATTTGCATCCATTTTAGACTTTGAAACAAGGAAACAGGGAGTTGAAAATAGGAAAACACTTTGAAATAAGGAGTTGGTAATTAGACGTTTAAATAGCTCAAGATCCTTCTTTATAATCCAAAAGAGATGTTTAAATAGCTCAGAGAATGTTAAATATAGCCGATCATTGCTATTCTAGATAAGTGATATGATTCCAATGCATGCGTGCCACATCGGTGTTCTAACCTTTGTTTTAATTGTATTTTTTATTTGTAATATAAATCTTCTAACCCATCGGTTTTCTATAAAAACTGAGGGAACATTTAGCGCTAAAATTGGAACTTCTATTTTAATTGTAGTTTTTATTTATTTGTAAATTAAATGTTCCAACCCGTCAATTTTTCTAAAACCGAGGTAACATTTAGTGTTATAATTGAGATATTTACCAAATTCGTAACCAAATCCTTGCCTTCTATTTCATGACTATCAACGCTTAAGACAATACCATTAGTGATTCGTGTGAAACTTAGATTACTTTTATTATAAAGAGTGTTTGTCATGAAGAGTTCTCTATCTTCCACTTAGATGACTATCCTCCACTTTAAGATTTGCAAGAGTGTTTATCATGAAGATTTTTATATTTGGATTTAAGGTTTGTGTTCTTAAATATTTATTTGAACAAAAAATTAATTATGTATCTAACCCTTCTTTTTTTTGTTCATATCATAAACAAATTCAAGAAAATTATTTAAGAATAGAAAATTATTTGGGTGTTAGGTTTGCAAGAGTGTTTTCCATGAATAGTTCTCTATGATGGATTGCATGAGAAGAAAATTATTTGAGTGTAAGGTTTGTGTTCTTAAGAATTTATTTGAGAAGAAAATTATCTAACTTTTTTTTGTCTAACACCCTTTTTTTGTCTAACATTTTTTTTGTTCATATCAGAAACAAATGCAAGCAAAAGCCATAGAGAATACATTTTTTGGTTTGTAGAAAAGAGTTTCCCATGCATTTGATCTTCCCCGTAATATCAAGGAATTTAAGATCAAACATATGATCTTCATGGACAATTAATTTTTTTTGTTTAAAAAATGCAATATTCTGGGTAAACAATGTAACGAGTTTTATTAAAGAAATAAATAAATAACTCCTCGGTTTTCTTAATAAACCGAGATAAAAAATGCGTTAGTTTTTGTAAATAATAAAAGTGCAGAAGGTGGGGTTCGAACTCATGAGCTAATAACATTAGACCTCGGTGTTTTAAACACCGAGGTGATAAGTCTTTACTTTTTATGACAATCTTATTTATCTTGCTTCTATTGTCGAGGTAAAACGCATTTCGCATCGGACGTTAGATGCGTTATTTGTATTAGTGAATCCTTGTTTAGCTTCCAAGATACCCTAGAAGTGGTTGTCGACGATGTTCTTACGCTGGCTGCAGATGTAACCGAAACACAGAAAACTACATGTAATGAAGTTAAGAAGAAAGATGACAAGACTTCTTATTATATTCAGACGGCGGTCGATACTGCTAACTTCGATAAAATCTCTCATGCTGAAACGGTGAAGGAGCCATGGGATGTTTTGATCAAGTATTATGAGAGAGGTGAGAAAGTTAAGGTTGTCAAGTTGCAGACCTTGGATCGATAATATGAATTATTATCGATGGGAAAAGACCAAAGTTGTATAATATATGTCGAAGGTCCTGAAACCCGTCCATCTCATGAAGGGTTGTTGTGAAACCATAACGTATAAAATGATAGTTGAGAAGGTGTTGAATGGGTAAAGCGGCAACAAAAAGTAAGTATTTATTTAGTTTTATCAAATCGTCTCCACATGGATTAGTACATATTGAATTGTCGTTCAACAAGTCTCGCATTTATGAATTTGGTTTTAAATGGGTTTAAAACGGTAAATGCGGGAGTTAAAGTTATTAACAGAAAAATATTCATTCTTCGGAGAGTAGAGAACTCTCGGGATTGAATTTCATATACCCGTAGAATACTTAAACTTACTACTCAGTTGTAATCAACCTAAGCTACTCATAAACATCATCATGTATCACTCACACAAAGGTTATCTCTAACGCATAGTGAGATTTCAGCCGTATTGCTCTCAGAGACGATTATGCGCGCAATTCAAACAACACAAAGACATTAAGTTTCGATACTCAAGTGAATACTAAGCCTTAATTTATTTCTAGAATCAAAACCCAATAGGTGTTCGTCCTAAATTCAGATTCGAATAGTACATGTCTACAGTAACCCATACCAAAATAAAGCAAGCAATCACCAATATTGATCTGTAAAGAAAACTTCATACAATACCATGAGTAATAAATATACATATAAACAAGCATAATTACAAAAAAAACTCCAATAAATAATGATTGCAAAGAGAAGAAATGGAGAAGAAACCAAATATTTTGCGGTGTCTCTCACGATTAACGAAGCTTCTGGCCTCAAATCATATGATTACAATCCACAAATGTTGTTTTCTAAGATCTAAGCTAAAAAAAGAATGAAATTTGATGAAGTTAATAACAAATACCTCAAAACTCCATAACCTTACAAATGAATGAAATGAATGTTATAAAAAAAAATTCAGCTGACCGCGCTAAGCGGCCTTAAAGCTCTAAATTGAGTTAAGGGGAAAGAATAGGATTCTTTAAATGGTGATTATAACATGACAGGGTAGTTAGCTTTCCTTTCCCTCTTAGGGTTTTATGTAGATTTAGTGTATTATGATTCTCTTTGTTGATTAATGATGTACATATGTGATTCTATGTTGAATTGTGAATAATTTGATGTCCATGATATGGTTGATGTTGATAATCTTTGATGTTATGGTGTTGTTCCATGAAATTCCTAAATTGAAATTGTAGATCTAGGGAGAGATGATGAAAAGTGACGTTTTGATGCAGAAAGTTGTTATAGAATAATGGTTGAATGAAATTGTATTAGGACTATGAGTTGTTGTACCACCCTCTAAACCCATCATAAAATAAATTACATAAATTAGAGTAAATATCATGCATATCAAAAAGAGCATCATAATTATTTCACGAAACTCATGAAATACACTGGTCATGATCGTAACACGCATTTAGAACCATGTTCCATACCAAAACATATATGCATCTCGCAGCAGATTAATTCTCAACTCAAAATAATAAGACTAATAATTGAAATCCCATATTGATAATCATAACATAAATCTTAGGCACTCAAGGCCATCATTACATATATCTCAATCCACCTAAAATATTTCAGAGAGTATAACAAATATCTCAACTAAAACATGAATATAAAAAAATATGAATAAAGGACTCACTACCTAGTAAAACAGATAAATAAAGGACTAGCTCCTCCAAATAATCCTTGCAAGAAGCACCGCCGCTATCCTCGGTACCTGAGTGATGTCGTATAAAACATCATTCCAACAGAAGGGTGAGAATTCATATGATTATGGAAATATATAATAATAAGTAATGCAATACAAACATACATCAAATGAATTCATCACACTTCACATAATCATATATTCAAAATACTTCAACATAATTCACATGATTATATATACAACATTGCTCAATGATTCAAGATTCAAAGATAAGCAAATACAATTACCATAAAGTAACATTCACACCAAATTACATATAGCACACCAGTACAGCATTTCACATCGACACATTTGACTCCAATGGAACTCAATGATGAAATATGCATGTGGTACCAAATGTTATCATTACCGGTCCTGTTGGGTCCACATCTCCAAGAGAGATAACCACCAATAAAAACTCAATTCATCCTTAAGCTTTCAAACCCCCCGGCATTAGGTTTGGGACAAGTCAATGATTCCTACCGAATTATAAAATAATGCCTCTTGACACAAATGGTGCATGTGAAATCTAAACATAAATATGATATTAAGATCATCTCTATATCTTAATCATACAAGCATATTTCACATAATTCAACACATTTGAATTATCTTCACCAAATTGCACAACATACATCAATCATATCATCAATCACACACAATAACTTCTCATAGCATTAATCACCTCAACACATCATTATAACATATAGCAAACAAGTCCAAACCATATTATATTCAATCAACATCAATTCCCAACAATTACATACACAAAATCAAGTAATCATTTTCTCATCAAAAGTCATCCAAAACCAATACAAAACACATCGAATAAATTATTAAAATTCTTTTAATTAATGATAAATCATAACATATGATCGGGACTTTATGAGTCTATCAGGATACTAACTGCAAGTATACAGTTTAGTCGTTCTAGTTTTAAATGATTATCGAACCCAGAGACTGAGGATCAATCCCATATGATCTAATGTTACAAATGTTTAACTAAGCGATTAATATTTGGTTTTAGGGGAAAATGTTTTAATTAAAAGCAATAGTAATATTTATACCGATATGTGATAGTCGGACTTCGGGAACTCGGTGAATCACTTGGCATATAAAGTATTTCGGTAAAAACGAATTGTTTAAAAACCCGAGACATACACTATCGTGTTCATGAAATAAGTTATGCTACTAAACCTAGTGGATGCACTTTAAATTTAATAACACTTTTTGAAAACAACTCGAGTTTAATTAATTTGTTAAAACACTCTCGTGTATTTAAAAATTAATGTTTCGTTACCATTATCTGGGTCGAACCCCAGCTCTCGCATGTAGGTTCTTGCCTTAATTAATGTCCCACTCTCATGGCAAAATCGTGTTAAATATCCTTTCACTCTCGTGACAAGGGTAGTTAAATTAAATATGGAAATTGGAAACCAGAAATTATTTATAAAAGATTTTAGCCAAGTTATCACTGAATTCCTTCGGTGCTTAAGAGTCACATATCGGTACAAACAAAATTAGCCAGACATAATGTATTTAGCAAACATGCAACGTAAAATACAGTTCATGAAAATAATCAACATAGCATATAAACAACAAAGATCGAATTGCATAAAAAACCTGTAATTTATATTGCCGTGGTAATCTTGAATTCGTACAGTAGCTTTTGCGATACAATTAATTGAAATATAGAACTAAGTGTGTTTTAATCCTTCGATGTGAAGAATTAACACGTTAGGGAACTGGAAAATTACAGAGGCTTGAAAGGAAAATGATGGTTCAAAAGCAAGAAAACAAAGTAAAGCAATGCAGAAATAAATTACAGTTCTGAAATAAATTCTCCGCCCCCTTCAAAGCGAAGTCTTGAATATATATATAGGCCCTCTCTTGTAACTGTCATGCTCCATTATTTCAGTACGTGCGTTAAATTCTCAACTGATGGAATGAGGTCGTGTGGACTTCGTGTGGGCTGCTTCGTGGCTGACTGCATAAACTGAGTTTTTTGAGTGTTACGTTCGTAATGGAATTCATTACGTTCGTAACAGCTAGGCCCTTTGTTACGTTCTTAATGCGTTACGCTACGTTTGTAACAGTGTGCACTAGGCGTTACGTTCGTAACACTAAGTGTTGCGCTCGTAACGTCTTCTGGTGTGAGTTTCTTAGCAGAATGTCATTTTTCTTCTTTCTTCTTGCCATTTCTTATTTTGTTTTTCTCCTTTTAGCTTATTTTCCATCTTATGCCTTGGAAAATATAATTTACCTGGAAAAAAATAAAAATACCTTCGTGATGCATATTATTCAATAAAAACGTACAAATAACTCGTGTAAATTAGGCCTAAAAAGCGATACGTTTTCGTGTTATCAAACTCCCCTACACTTGAACCTTTGCTTGTCCTCAAGCAAAAAGATAAGGCGGTTTATAAAAACGACGAATTAAACACACGCGACGATGTTCGTAAACTAGCTAGTTTGTAAATTTTGATTAGGCCAAGAGATTAAGACGCAAAGGAGGTACGGTGACGATATTAGAGTACTCCAATTGTTCAAACCGTTCCGAGTCATGTTATTATAACACCAATCAACCCTTTAAACTAAATTTCACCTGTGTTCATTCAAGCGCAATCACATTAAGCCCTTTATCTCCACACGCACATAGCAAAGTAACCAGTTAGCGACTATGATCCGTTGATTCTTGGTGTTCTAGCACTTATAAGTGGTAACCCCTTCTTTTTATAACTTAATTGTAAATTGTGGGGGATCGGTCCGTAGTCCGCCCTACCAAGTTCAGCACCAGATACTTCTGAACCAATTTACAATAAGTTTTCTTTTATCTTGTGAGAATTACATCCTTTGGGCTAAATGACCGAGTGAGGGTCACCTAACTTACTTTGGGCATTTCACGACAAAGATTTCTATTTTATCATCACCTCTTTCAGATCATTCACTTATATTCATCGGTTCCTTGCGTAGTTTGTGTTTTGACGGTGTCGACTGCTAGATAAACTACTAGGGGCTAATTTAAAGTAAAATTCGCGGTTGGCGGTATAATAAGTACCCAAAATGGCATCGTATAAGGTGGAGTTCTAAAATGTCAAAACCGTAACGATTTTGTTAAACTTCCTCAAGTGGCCTAAACTGAATTGAATATTTGGTTTTAGCTAGCCGTTTGGACACATCTCGTTGTGTGATAATCGTATATTTTTCGTTATGGCTCAAGAATTGTAAAGTTTGGGGAAATCCAATAATGCACGAAAAAGAACTTAGAAATTAAGGACTTAATTGTACATGAAGTTGTTTTATTGAAGGGAAAGTATAAGAAAGGAAAAAAGATGCGAAAAATTAAATCTAATCTAGAAAGCGAAATAAAATGATAGAGTTTCCTCCCCCACACTTAAATCTAACATTGTCCTCAATGTTTCGAAATAAGGTAAAGGAGGTAAGGATGGGAGGGGATATCTTCATTCAGGCCCTCTCCCTCTGGCTCTTCCACGGCCTCTTCTCTGCCCATCAAAGCCAGGAAATCCAAGATGGCGCAGGATCTCTTGAAAATCGTCCATGCGTACACTCAAACCACCAATTTATGTCGTCAAAGTATCCATACAAGCCTCATACCTAGCTCATTGTTCAATTTGTTGCTGCTGCATCTGTTGCATGAGTTGCATCATTGTAGTTTGCTGAGCTTGGATATCAGTGGCCTATTGGGAATTGCGGGTAAGCTGAGCATGCATATCTGTCATCCTTTGGTTTTGATCCATCATTGCCTCATAAATGTCTTTAGTAGTCGTGCAACGAGGCCTTCTTCTGCGCCTAGTAGAAGTGCTTGGTATATCCTGTTGAGGCGTTGTCTACTGTTGTGCATCCATTTCTTCTTCTACCGCATCAACAGGTTAAGGATTTTGATTCATCTGAGAAGCTAGGTCGGGTTCAGGGGCATTTAAATCATAAATCCACTTATCCATATTCGCCACATTTGTGAGCAACCTATCCGGCATAATCACACTTGGAACAATCGTGTTCTTCACCATCAAATTATACCTGCCATTATCTCGGTTCCTAATCAAACGCATGTATTTGCAGTTATCCAAATCCATGAGAAGAGGCGGTAGAGCATCAAGAGTCTCCAGTTGGCTTTGCAAATTAAGCCCATGAGCTAATGTGGTTATCAGTCCTCCGATCAAAAATGGTTGTTGTCCCCTTGCACAAAGGGACTCAATATGACGTAGAAGGAACAGAGTAGCATTTACCTTGGTTTTCCCAGCTAAGCAGCAATGAAGGAAAAATACCTCCTTTGAGTTGACTTTGTTGCTATTAGCTCGTCCAAAAATGGTGTTGGAGAGAATCTTGAAGTAGTACCTAGTGGTGGGGTTGTGAATGTGAGATGCCAGACACTCATCCCAATTTCCTGTCGAGACATTGGTGATTTTCTTCCACAATTCGAACAAAACAACGGCCCAATATTCGGTAGCAGGGACCTTGTGGTGCACCGTCTCGGATTCGTCTTCCTTAATTGAAAATTTGAGTAGCTCCGTGATTCTTTTTTGGTCTAACGTATATTCGGTGTTGAACATACGGAAAGATGCGGTGCCCGTGAGGAACATGGCGTCATCACTCGGTGTTGAATACGAGAACAAACTAAGGAACTCGAGCGTCATCTTAGGGTACGTCGAGTGATGTTGCATGCATGCAAATGATAGGCCAGAGAGACGGAGCAGCCAATGCACTCCATAAAATATTCCCAATTTGTTGAGACAATCGTTGTCGGGATATCTCGTGGCCAAGACTCCCCTATGGTGAAACTTCAAAAATTGCTCCCTTTGGTGTCCACTGTCTTGATTCCTAAAAACAAATCCATCCATGTCAGCCTCTCTGTTCTCCATTGAAAATTTGTTGACTGAAGCAAGGTTCTACTGTGAAAGTTGTAAGGGAGATATTTTGCAGAGAGTGTTCGAATGGAATGGGATGGAACGATGTGAAGCTCTTTATAGGATGTAAATGTGGGTTGTTCTTAAATTGCAACAAATGCTCTTAATGCAGGAAGTTTGAAAAATGGGAATGGTGGAGAATTTTGAACGTGAATGAGTGTTAGGGTTTACATCACGCGTTTGGAAGAATGAGAGGGGAAAGAAAAAATGAAGCGATGCGCCTCTGTTTCTGTTTCGTAACAGAGAGGAGCCCCGTTACGTTCGTAACACAAAAGGGACTGTTACGTTCGTAACAGCGAGGTTGTGTTCGTAACACCTCTGTTTATGGGAAAATAGCTTAGAGTCAAACAAACTCAATTTTTCATATTCATTATTGTGCCATTCTCCTTAGCATCATTAGCTGCACTTGTTATTATTAGGGAAGATAAAACATATAACAACATAGTTGAATAAAGTAACAGTAGTGTAAAGCAACAATATTAGCACTAAATAGTAACAATAATAGCTCGTAATAGCAGAAAAAATAATGACAGTAAAATTGAAACTGATGATAAATAAATGAAATATCATTAACTAATAGAATTGTTTAGAATTTGAAACAAACAAAAACAGTAACAATTTGGAACAAACAATAACTAAATGCATGGAATAAAAAAAAATAAAACTAAGGTTCCTCCCCCACACTTAGACGAAACAGTGACCTCACTGTGTACATAAATGCAAGAAACATAACACATTAACATAACTACGGAAACTCCTAGCCACGATGAGTAGAGAACAGATGTTGGTGAATGAAATCCAATTGTTCAGTTACCAAATCCATAAAACCATGGAAATCCGCACGTAAAGAGGTAAGCTCACCCCGCATGCCGGTTATTTTAGTATTCAAAGAGTCGAGTGTGACAGCAGGTGGAGGTGGTGGTGGTATCTCAGGAACTGGGAAGGTAGACTCAGTGGACACTACAAGCTGATCCCATGGGTCAGGAAATTGGTGGTATCCAGGTGGTGTTTCAGGATCGGATTCTTCAGCAGCTGGAGGGGTACTTGGGACTTCATAAATTTGAACAGTGGATAGAGTCGAAGGCGGTGTAGGAGGATGATGGAGATTAAAAAGCCAATTTTCTCTGTTACGGACACTAGTAATAGGATATGGGAGTACAAAATGGTGAACAATTTCATGGTTAATCAACAACTCAAATTCATTCGGCCCAAGGTTTCCTATGAAGCTAGTGTGAAAGCAAAACTCAATATTTATTGGCCTAATCCCACAGTGCGGATTTGTTCCTAACATAGGTCTTCGAAGTCCAATAGCATTGGAGATCATAGTAACTAACCAACCTATGAGGATTGGTGCATTCTCTGTTTGGATAATGCGCTCCATATTAGCAATCATGTAGGTGGCACCATTAATTGGACGGTTCTGCGAAGCACAATACATGATGAAAATCTCATCACGTGACACAGCTGTAACATTCTGCTCTTTTCCTAAGAGGGTGTGGGCAATGATTTTGTGGAAGTACCTAATATCAGAGTTATGGATCGACTCCGAGTAAAGATAATTTGGCTCGGGATGGTTGTTTCCAGCAATACTACCCGAGAAGTAATCAAGGTCATGATCTAGCATTAGGTCTTCTTGGGTCATGGTGAAAACATCAGGGCCATTACGGAATCCTAACAGATCGGCAAACTCCCTATGATTGTAGCGGTAGTCCATATTAAACATTTTGAAGGTGATCAGCCCGCAGTTGAAACCTAACCCATGGTTTGGAAGATAGCTTAGCATGCTCAAAAACTCAAGGGTCAGCTTACGGTAGGTACAGTAGCGTCTCCGAATTGGAGTAACGTCCCAACCTATTTGGTTAAGCAGATACATAATGCTCTCACGAATGCCTAAGGCATTCATCGCATGGTCGTCAGCATAAATGGTTGGACGCATCTCTCGCTCAGCTAGATCCTCAAAGCGCCTTCTCTGATGCCTACCTCTCAGGGTTATGTTCATGTAGTTCATACGTGCCATGGAGCTAAAAAAAATAAAGCTAATGAATTACCCTGAAAATATTTAATAAATGTGTGAAAAACTAAGTTAGTATTTTCAGGTTAAAATTCCGAAGTTAATCAAAAGAAAAAGAAGTTCAAATAAAAAGAAATAAAGGATGCAACATAAAAATTGAAAGATTAAAACAAAGTTAAAAAAAAACATATCAAAACAACAAAAACAATTAAAAGTAAACATGGGTTGCCTCCCATGAAGCGCTTTTGTTTCATGTCGATGGCTCGACAGACAATACCTATTTGGTTAGGTATCAGGGTAGGTGGCTTACTTAATTTTAGATAAGCCGAATAGTTTAGATTTTTGATGTTAAAATAATGCTTTAAACGCTGGCCATTGACTATAAATGGTTCTATGGAATTTCCTTTAATTTATATCGCACCACTAGGGAAAACTTTATTAATTTCGAATGGTCCTGACCACCTGGAACGTAATTTACCCGGAAAGAGTTTCAATCTAGAGTTGAATAGGAGTACAATGTCTCCTTCCTTAAATTCTTTCCTCGAGATACGCTTATCATGCCATTTTTTGTTCTCTCCTTATAGATTCTAGCATTTTCATAAGCGTCTAAACGCAATTCTTCTAATTCATGGATATCTAATATTCGTTTCTCGCCAGCAGTCGTGTAATTTAAGTTAAGAGTTTTAATAGCCCAATAAGCTTTATGTTCTAGTTCTACTGGAAAATGACAAGATTTTCCATAAACTAATTTAAACGGCGTTGTTCCTATAGGGGTTTTAAAAGTTGTCCTATATGCCCAAAGAGCATCATTTAACTTGGAGGACCAATCCTTTCTAGATCTGGCTATGGTTTTCTCAAGGATTTGTTTAATTTCCCTATTTTACACTTCCACTTGTCCACTTGTTTGAGGATGGTATGGTGTAGCTATGCGATGTTTAACGCCATATTTTAAAAGTAGTTTTTCGAAAATTCTAGAGATAAAATGGGAACCACCATCACTAATTACTAATCTTGGTATACCGAATCGTGGGAAGATAACATTCTTGAATAATTTAAGTACCACTTGTGTATCGTTTATGGGTGCAGCGACGACTTCAATCCATTTTGATACATAATCAACAACTACCAGTATATACTTATTTCTAAAGGATGCGGGAAACGGTCCCAGGAAATCAATTCCCCATACATCGAAAATTTCAACTTCGAGAATCCCTCTTTGTGGCATTTCGTCACGTCTAGATATATTTCCTGTGCGCTGACATCTATCGCAGTTCATAATTGCTACGTGGACGTCTTTCCATAAAGTAGGCCAAAAAAACCAGCTTGTAGTATTTTTGCACAAGTTTTTGAAGTGCTAGCATATCCACCATAGGGGGCGGAATGACAATGAGCAATGACATCGTCCACTTCATCGTTAGGAACACAACTACGGTAGATACCATCAGCGCCTCTTTTAAAGAGTAGTGGTTCATCCCAAAAGTATTGTCTAAGATCATGGAAGAATTTCTTTCGCTGTTGGTACATTAAATTGGGTGGTAGAACACCGACGGCTAAGTAGTTAACAAAATCAGTGTACCATGGTAATGTGGTGTTGGTACAGATAGTTTCTACTACCGCAGTTGTTAAATGTTCATCGCATTGTTATAAACTGTCGGTAGGAGTTGTCTCTAGTTGAGCAATAAGGCGTTCATATGGGAAATCATCATTTATGAGAACACTCTCAGTTTGGATTCCATCCAATCTTGATAAATGGTCTGCTACTACGTTTTCAGTTCCCCTTTTGTCTTTTATTTCCAAGTCAAACTCTTGTAGGAGTAAGATCCATCTGAGTAGTCTTGGTTTGGCGTCTTTCTTACTTAGTAAGTATCAGATCGCAGCATGATCCGTGTAAATAACAATTTTGGCGCCTACTAAGTAGGAACAAAATTTGTCCAACGCGAATACAACAGCTAAGAGTTCCTTTTCCGTAGTGGCATAATTCATTTGCGCGGGATCAAGTGTTCTGCTTGCGTAGTAAATAACGTGAAGCTTTTTATCCTTGAGTTGTCCTAGAACTGCGCCTACAGCATAATCGCTCGCGTCGCACATTATTTCAAATGGTTGGTTCCAATCAGGAGGTTGCATTATAGGTGCTGAAATTAATGCTTCTTTAAGCGTCTCAAATGCGTTTAAGCATTTATCGTCGAAAATAAACTCAGCGTCTTTCATCAATAGTTCAGTTAATGGCTTAGTGATTTTATAGAAATCTTTTATAAAACGTCGGTAAAAACCAGCGTGTCCTAGAAAACTTCTTATTTCTCTAACTGTTTTGGGTGGTTGAAAGTTTTCGATAATTTCGATTTTTGCTTTATCGACTTCAATCCCTCTGTTTGATACAATGTGACCCAACACAATTCCTTGTCTCACCATGAAATGACATTTTTCCCAGTTGAGCACTAGGTTGACATTCACACAGCGTTTTAGTACCAACTCAAGATTTGATAAACATCCGTCAAAACTTTCTTCGCAGACAGAAAAATTGTCCATGAATACTTCCATAATTCCGTCCAAAAAGTCTGCGAAAATTTCCATCATGCATCGTTGAAAAGTTGCAGGTGCGTTACATAGTCCAAATGGCATTCTTCGGTATGCAAAGGTACCATAGGGGCATGTGAACTTAGTTTTCTCTTGATCATCAGGATGAATGAGAATTTGAAAGAATCCTGAGTATCCGTCAAGATAGCAGAAGTGGGAATGTTTAGCTAAGCGCTCGAGCATTTGATCTATGAATGGTAATGGGAAATGGTCCTTGCGCGTAGCTTTGTTTAGTTTTCTGTAATCGATACACATTCTCCATCCTGTTTGGGTACGTTGTGCTACCGATTCTCCTTTTGTGTTTGTTATAACCGTAACACCTCCTTTCTTAGGTACTACGTGAACTAGACTGACCCAGTTGCTATCGGATATCGGGTATATGATGCCTGCTTCTAGTAGTTTCTGCACTTATTTCTTTACGACTTCACTTAAAATAGGATTTATTCATCTTTGATGTTCTCTAGAAGTCTTGCAGTCCTCTTCTAGCATAATGCGGTGCATATAGACAGAAGGACTTATTCCTTTTAGATCCGATATGTTATATCCCAACGCGGTTGGATACTTCCTTAACACATTAAGAAGTTTTTCGGTTTCGATCTTCCCTAAGTTGGCATTGACTATAACTGGCCGTTCGAGTTCTTTATCTAAAAATTCATACCTTAGATCTTTAGGTAACGTTTTAAGTTCTATACCAGTTTTCTTAGCAGTTGGGGTAGGATCGGGTGTTAAGGCGAAACATTCGCTTAGGTTGGCATCGTGATATTCCTATCTCTAGTCATTATCCTCGAAAATAGATGGTGTCGGAATTTTCAATATTCCAGAATAGGTGTCTGTTGTACCCCAAAATTTTCCTTCCCATATTTCTCAAAACATTGTAAGAAAAATCTCCAAGTTGCTCAAGGTAGTCCAAGGGTTGGTCAGACAAGCTCTCTCCTAAGGCAGTCTACCCCAAATTAGGGTTTTGCATTGCATCAAGATACTTGAGTCAAATGACCTCAAGTGCTCCCTAATTTCCAAATATGTTCTCAAGATCATCCATGTCAAGTTTCAAGCCTTAGAGAGATAT
The DNA here is from genome assembly GCA_948472305.1 of Vicia faba. Lineage (NCBI taxonomy): Eukaryota > Viridiplantae > Streptophyta > Magnoliopsida > Fabales > Fabaceae > Vicia > Vicia faba. The sequence goes on from OX451738.1 coordinate 124,332,950, forward strand.
TTTGCTCATTCAATTGCTCAAAAGGTCCAAAAATCGACTGTGCTAGGGCAAAAGTCAACTGTGACCCAAATACAGTCAAACTTCAAGATTTTTTGTCAACATTCTCATTTTTAAGGATATTTCATCATTTGATCAAGGGTTGATCATGATTCATCAAGGATTGCTCAAAATTCATCAAGATTCAAAAGTTGCTAAATTAGGGTTTGGTAGGAAAAGTCAACTCAACTTTGACCAAGAATAACTTTCTCATACTTTATGAGAAATGACCCATCCAAAGCTCAGTTTAAATAGGATGAAATTTCCTACAATCCATCTTCATACCCCAAGATCCAAATATGCACTCACAAGAAGTTATGAATTTTGACATTATAGGTCATTTTTGAAAGTCAACAAAAACACCTTTTTTGTCAAAGCTTCTAACTTGAGAATGTAATATAAAAATGAGATGAGACCAAAAGGGTTGATTATAGGACATCTCAAGATTTCTAAAAAGTCCAAGAACACCTCAAAAAGTTCAAAATTGAAGAAGTTATGCATTGTTGAAGTTGGACTTTTTTTGCAAAATTGCCAAAAATCAACTATCCCCAAAACTTCAAATTTTGCCAAATGGGCCCATTCTTTTTCACTTGTTTTGAGTTTGCATTATTTCCCACGTGCTCTAGCCTTGGCCATGTGTTCATATTATATTTTTATTATTTAATTTGATTTTTATTTGAATTAATTCATTTTAAATCAAATAAAATCACATAAAATCAAAAATATTAATAACCAAAGATCTTTTGATGATTATAGGTTTCAATGGACAGCTAGTACCCCATCAAATTCGAATCAAAGCTTGTATGCACAAAAAGATCCAAATCAAGCCAATTTTGGAAAGCTTTAATGGAGGATAAAATCAAATCTCAAAATCATCAATGGGGGAAGATTTGGACAGAATGTTTACCCTAATGTATTGTACAATACATAAGGAAGCAAAGCACACAAGAATCAGGGTTGGAAATCAATTGTAGAGGCAGAACAAAGTTTGCAAAAAACAAGAAAAAGCTTGAGATCAAAATCAATCCTAGAGGGAATTTCAAGACTTGAAACTTGTCTCAATCTCTTCCTGGCCATCTCCACAAGCGAAAACAACCAAGACAACGCGTTTTCCGACCCTCCCAAGCGCTGTAAGTGGTCCAAGAATCCGCCCCATTCTTGAATTCGATTTGTATTATTCTTGCATCCATTGAGTAAGATAATTGCATATTTGTAATCTTCACATCATTTGCAAGCTTTTCACAATAATGAATTTCATTTATACGACATGTATCACAAATCACAATTGCTAGGGTTTGCTGTTTCGTTTTAGGGCTTTTATTTTTAGGTGAAATTGGCCTTAATGGTGGTTATGGCTGTGATCAGAGGGATGAGACGAGGCTAACTATGTGTGATCGGTGGAAATATAACTGACTGTTTTTTAGCTGGTTTCGCGAAATGTCGCGGTAAGAAAGAGTCGCCACCGTCTTTTATGTTCTCCAACATGGAAAGGACAAAAGCACAGCAAAATTCCTTCTTTGAGAATGTTTCTCGGTTCAGGAGGTAGATTTATAGAAAGGGAAGGTGTTAGCACCCTTTCTATCCGTGGTTATCCACAGGCTCTTAGGTACTTGCTCTTATGTTTTCAAAATGTTTTCTTATCTTGTGTTTGTGGGTTTTGAAAAAGTTTCGTTTGAAAAATTTCTAAGTAACTCTTGTATCTGTCCTCAAGAGTGTCTGAAAAATTTGTTTGAAAACTTTTAGAAAGTGTGAGGTGTGAAAAGTATTTGTTTGTTTTTGAGAAGAGCAAGTACTTTAAGAGAAATCTACCTACTCTAAGGGATTAAGCTGTGTAAGAATCCTTTAGATAGTGCTATCCTACCATTGAGAGGTAGGTAGCACCATCGTTGGAGTTATTCTGGTCAATTCGATTATCGAGACATGTGTGGTCACCGAAGCAATGGTAGGACACCTTAGAAGTAACCCTAATGTCCTAGATCCTTTGTATCCGAGGAAACTGTTTCAAGGCAACTGGTTCGAGGCAACTGTTTCGAGGCAACTGGATCTTTAGACAAAGGGTGACCTCTAAGACGTCCTATACTTGATGACCACTTTTCAAAGGCAACGAGTGAGGCGTACCCTAGAAGTGGTGTGTGCATTGTGTGTTGTATTCAGTTAATGTTTGTCTTTGTAATTAGTGAGCTACGAGTTGTTTTTATTTACATACATTCTTTCATGCATTTAACAGTTAAGGGGTGCGGAAAGTAAATTGCGGAAACATAAATCCTACGCTATTACAAGGCGCGGGTCTATACATCACCAAAAATACAAAGACCCGTTTTTGGTAAATAAGTACGAGAAATAGTAAATAAAACAGTAAAAATCCTAATTACTATTACATCCGGAGGCAGTTACATAATAATAAAAAATAAGGAATTAAAACTGAAATGCGCGCGAAAGAAATAATCGAGAATGTTCTAAGGGTGTTGACCCTTTTTAGAAAAGAAATTGATTTTTTTGTCTTTTTGTAATTAAAATGAAATTAAAACTAACTAATGACTAATTAATTAATTTAATTAAAAGAAAATATATTTTTTTGTGTTTTTTATGTTTTTTTATGAAATAAAATAAAAAGAAATAAAATTAAAAGTTAATTTTACCTAATTCTAAATCTATTTTAATTATTAAGAAAAGAAGTTAAAATTGCCTATTTAAACTATTTATTTGTTAATATTTTATTTACAAAATAAAATAATAATAATGTTAATTCTATTTTTTTGATTTTTTATGAAAATATTAGTTGGTTAATTATGTTAATAAAAAATAAAATAAACAAGGTTAGAAATTAAATTGGAAAATAAAAAATGAAAAGAAAAGAATAAACCAATGGAAGGGGGTATTGGGCCAGGAAGGGGGGTGCATTGTTGGAATTATGGCCCATTTGCATCTCCAGCTCGTTTGACCTTTTGGATAGCCTACGCCCACGTTGACTCCAGAGCATGGTATTCCTCACTTTTTGTCCTTTGGATCTGCATTGATGGACGCTTGGAACGCTGGGATGAGAGGCTTATGGTACACCTCATCTTGGAATCTGCACAGGAAAGCATTTGACAAAATAATATGGAAATTATAGGGGGACCTGGGAATCGAACCCAGGTCCCAGAGATTACCAAGTCACTGCCATCCACTACACCAAACGCGCTTCTTTGTAAATATAATAGAAACAAAAGAATATATGACATAAGTGCCCCATGTGCTGAAACGCGCGCGCTAATTTGAATGGACCACTCCCTGCTTACCACGCCCTTCGTCTTCAACCTTTGCTGTAAACATAAAACATATAGCGGGGGTTTTAAACCCCCACAAAATGCAGACATTTTAAAAATAGCGAATAGACGCTCATTGAATATAAAAAGGGTGCGAGGTGTTCATCCTGTTCGTCTTGTCACGCTGATTTTGACCATATATGTTTGGAGTTCTAATTTTACAGCATGAGAATACCCTTAATTTCAAAGCTCTGAAAACCTAGAAATTGCTAATGGTAACTTTCAATCCAGGGCGCCGTTCTCAAATTAAATCATGTGGAACGCTTTGTATTGATCCTGTGAGCATAATGCTATCAACAAAAAGTGTTAAAAATGCATGAATATATGACTGTAATTTTGAGAAAGAATGAAAACCGTGTGACTTGTGTAGCGTGATTCCTTGAGGTTTTTGACTTGTTAATGACTGCAAAAGGTTCCTTGAAGGGTCAGGAGTGTGTTTGGATCAAAGAGAGAGCTTGAATTGTGTGGGAAGATGGTTTTCAGTTTGTGATTTTTCTCTTGAAAATTGGAAATTTGTTTGGCCGTTTCTCAGTGTTCTAGGTCGTGTCTTTTGTCTCAGAAGCTTGCATATATGTTTTGTAATGAGTATCCATCAATATAATGAACAATAAACCAATGCAATTATGCTTTTGATTTTGTCATAAACTCCATTGAAGAAAACTTGCCTTTTGTGTCCAATTTTGAAATTCATGCTTGGAATAGGCCTTGTACGAATTTGGAATGTGCTTCATGGTGTATCAAAGCTATTCAAGCTACAAAATATCCTTCCATTAATTTTCTTGATTTTTATTTGAATTTTAAAGATTTAAAATGAATTAAATCAAATAAAATTAAATAAAAATGGAAAAATTAATTTTTAATCTTGAAATAAATTGTGGGACACGTGGGAGGCATGGTCAAGCTGAACCAAGTGGAAAAAGTGGGCCCCTTTTGTCAAAAATGAAGTTTCAAGGATAATTGACTTTGGCCATTTCACAAAAATTTCCCAACTTCTCCAATGCATATCTTGCTCAATTTTAAAGCTATGAACATGTTCTTGGACATTTTGGAAAGGTCTTGAAGTCCTCTAACCAATGTATTTAGTCCCATGTCATTTTGATTATCCAATCTCAAGTTATGGTCTTTGACTTAAAGTGCCTTTTGTTGACTTTTGAAAATGACCTATAATGTTGAAATTGATAACTTTTTGTGAGAGAATTTCTTGGACTTGGAATGTGAAGATGAGTTGTAGGAAATGTCTTCCCCTTCAAGATGAGCATAGGATGGGATTTTTCTGATGAACCGTGAAAAAGTTATGCCTTGGTCAAGTTACAGTTGACTTTTCAGCTGTCCAAAAATAGAAACTTTTGCATCTAGATGATTTTTGAGCCATTCTTGTGGAATCATGGTCAAGACTTGACCAAATGATGATTGTGGCTTCAAAATAAGATGTTGACCAAAAATTTTGACTTTTGACTGCCAAATGACCATTTTGCCCCTACAGTTGACTGTTGAGCAAATGGGACTTTTGACTGTGCAACTTGACCTTGTGAGCCTTGAAACTTGACATGTGGATGCTTGGCAATGTGTATGAGCATATGTGACTTGATTGAGCCCTTGAAAACCTCAACTTCCTTGAAGGAACCAAAACCCTAATTTGCATGGCTTAGAAGATGGTTTGACTGTGTAGCCCTTGAGTAGACTTTGAACCATTTGAGGTGATGCTTGGCAAAACTTTGAAGAATATGGGAGGGCAAATTTTGGGGTACAACACTATGGTATTGGATTCCATTTATATAGCCTGGAGAAGATTTTAGAACGAAGCTACGCTTTTAGCTGCGGATAAAAATCCCAGGTAAAAGTTACAGTTCTAGAGGACAGGGACGAAGACGTGTCGTCCACCCATTTGCCTATTCAAATAATTGCGCGCGTTTTTCTTTTTTGCAGACCATTGAATTTTGTTTTCTATATTATTATTTCCTTGTGTTTTATTAACAACAAAAACCACTTGGCCTAGTGGTTGCCACGCTAGATTCCAAGGCATATGGGGCTGGAGGTCAGGGGTTCGATCCCTGCCTCCAGCATTTGTTATTTTTCCAATTGCTTTCAGGAAATCAGGTGCATGTTCAAGCTGGAGGTTCACCATGGACGTTCATTGTCAAAGCGACGGATGGCCAGATCTGGTGGCCAAGCATCCAAGGCACACCATAAGCCAGTCAATGCGCATGTATTGGATCACAAAAGTCAAAATGGATCAGCATATTTGGGCCAATATCTTTGCTATCCACACCTCCAAATCTCAGGCACATTCTTTACTTCCTCTCATATTTTATTTATTTTAATTTAATTATTTAATTTTGTTTAAATAATTTCTAACCAATAACAAATTTTCTTTTTTATCAAAAAATCACAAAAATACATTTTTTTTATCCAATTAAATTTTAGAACTTTTATTTTATTAATAAATACTAATCAATTAATTAGAATATTAATTAGGAAACTTTAATTTATTTTTGTAAATAAATAAAATTAATTAGAAATCATTAGGTTTTAATTCATTTAATTATTTTAATTTCTTTCTTAAAATAATCAAAACTCCAAAAATATGTCATTAATTATTACTTAATTTATTTTATAATTAATTTAGTATTTTAATTTAGGATTTAATTTATTTTCTTAAAATAAAAACAACAACAAAAAAGCATTTTCCTTTTAAACGGGTCAAAACCCTAATTCTTATTCGATTTAATTTCGCGTCGCGCTTTATTTTTCTTTATCCAATTAATGTATCTGCTTATGGTTTGTAATAATAATTAGGACATTTTATTTATTTTACCGCTTTATTTTATTTTCAAAGGGTTGCTTTTGGCGATGTAAATACCCGATGCCTTGTAATTTAATTTCTGCACTTTAAATTCTACTAATTATAACTGCTAGATGTTTGATAATAGGGTTTGCATGACAAGACGGAATGTTTAATCTTAAAATCAAATTAGATCTCCCTTAACATGTGCAAAGATAAAAATAACTGAAAACGACGCACTCGCACATGCGCACTCTTAGGGTACACCCCACTTGGTTGCCTTCGTACACGGTCATTGAGTATAGGTTGTTTTAGAGGTTGCCCTCTTGTCTAAAAGATAATAGTTGCCTCGAAATGGTTGCCTCGGATATTGTTGCCTCAAACAAATGATCTAAGACGTTAGGGTTACCGCTAAGGCATCCTAACATTGCTTTAGTGACCGTATGTCCCTCATTCGAATTGACCCTCAAACTCAAACGACGATGCTACCTACTCATTAATAGTGGGATAGCGTTGTATAAAGGAAATTAGCATAGAACGATTCTTTTTTGAGTAGGTAGATTAGTTCTTAGATACTTGCTCATCCAAAACAAAACTTTTTCACACTTACACTTTTACAAACGAGTTTTCAAAAAAACACTTCATTACACTCTTGAGGGCAGAAGCAAGAGTTAAATCGAAGTTAAAATAAAAAACTTTTTTCAAACCCACAAGCACAAAGAAAACAATTTTGAAAACAATGAGCATGTAACTAAGAGCCCGTAGATAACTACGGATAGAAAGGGTGCTAATACCTTCCCTTTCTATAATCTACCCCCCGTACTCAGAAAATCTCAAAAAAGGAATTTTTCTATGCTTTTTTCCTTTCCTTGTTGGATAAAATAAAAGTCGGTGGCGACTCTTGCTTACCGCGACATTTTGCAAAATCAAACACAAAACGCAAACCAGCATTCCAAAAAACAGTCAGTTCTTCCCACCGTATCACAGAACTTGCGACTCTGCTGGGGAGAATATAATAAGTGGGGTGTACCTTAGGAATAGTTCATCATAATGTTTTCAATTGCTTGATTTGTATGCTTTATCTTTGTGGGTTTGAATCGGAGTTACTATAGATCCTAACCCGGATATGGGGGATACCTTTTAGGTAAGTAGCAATAGACTGTGAGGGAACTGTACGGCGTAGACCGATACGGTTGAAGCAGTAGCTACGTTGGTGTGGAACTTTAGTTTGTACTGGTATCCCTTGTAGTGGAACAAGGAGAATATAGGTCTTCTAAGGGGTCATTAAGCACCAACTGACGTTAGAACCTATAATTGACCAACTTGGCCATAGAACAGTAGCAGTATGCTACACTCATTGAGACCAAACTCTCGCGATGATTTTGGCCGCAAGAAAAGGTTGCTAAACTGGAATTATGACCGATCGAGGGTGGTCAGTGATATTGAGATCCTCTAGAACCCGGTTACTATTACTAGGAGAGGTTGAACCAACTGAACTGAAAGAGGGTAGTACCTAAGCTCCTTGCCAGCCTGAAATCTAAGGGCTATCTGTGTGACTTGTTTGCCCTTACCATGTTTGCTATCTGTGAATACTTGTGGTGTGTTTCTATCATGACATCATGCATCATGACATTGCATGCATATTGCATTGGACTAACCATTTCAAAGACCAATGGGATTCATCTTTGTTCTGTTTTGCAGATTATGGCATCTATGCGTAGAAACACTATTCGGATCAGCTTTGTACAGATTCCCACTCAGCTTAGAGATTTGGTTGCAAAGGTTCCAAATACTTCCTCCTTTATCATAAGACATGGGCACCTCCTTGGTTTGGTCACTTCCAGATTGGATGAACAGATGATGAGTGTTTTATTCCAGTTCTTTGATCCACTGTACCACTGCTTCACTTTTCCGAACTACCAGTTGGTCCCCACCTTGGAAGAGTTCTCTGATCTACTTGGTATCTCCATTCTAGAGCAGACCCCGTTTACAGGTTGGGAGAAAGTCCTTAGGCCGGAAGAGATTGCTTCAGCCCTCCATCTGACAAAGGCTGAGGTAATGTCTAATTGGGAAACTCGAAGTGGGACAAAAGGCTTCTTGACTAAGTTCTTGGTTGGTCGGGCTAATCAGTTCTGGGACAGTTTAGACTTTCAGGCGTTCGAGGACATCCTTGCTCTTCTTATTTATGGTCTGGTTCTGTTTCCTAACTCAGATTCTTTTGTCGACGTGAATGAGGTGAAGATTTTCATATCCCGTAATCCAGTGCCCACTCTCTTGGGTGATATCCTGCACACTCTCTATGCCCGTACTGCTCGGAAACGGGGAACCCTTATGTGCTGTGCACCATTTCTGGCGAGGTGGTTTATTTCTCACCTCCCCAAATCAGTTTTGAAGAACAAGGAAGGCATGGGTTAGGCCTATAGGATTATGTCCCTTGCTCACACGGACATCATTTGGACTACTAAAGGCATGGAAGACGTAGCTATTATTGATTGGTGTGGAGAATACCCCAATGTTTCGCTGCTAGGAATCAATGGAAGGATCACCTATAACCCTTGTCTGGCCTTACGACAGTTTGGGAGAGCTAGGAGGGAAGGACCTCATGAATTGCTGATGCCGAGCATTGTCTTTGACTTCCAAGGGGATAGTGACGAGCATCGCCGCAGGTTCATACGAGCTTGGGATAGGGTGCACCAGTCTGATCCACATGAGTTAGGGACGAAGACCTCTCTTCCGATGGAACCGTATCTCCGATGGGTTCGTACACATACTCAGAAGCTAGGGATGCCCTACGAAGCTGTCTTGCCTGTGATAGTTGAACATGCTGATGAAGAAGGGGTTCCTCCTACCATCCTCCACCCATACATGCCTACTGACATTAGGGCATTAAAGAGGTCTTGGATGCAGTTGAGAGAAGAACGGGATACTTACAGAGAAAAGTATCACGAGCAAGAGCGGAAGATCCTGAAGTTGACAAGGCAATTGGAGAACGAGAAGATCCTCAACGACTATGTCAGCACCAACGGAAAGCGACCATGGGAGCGTTAATGTCTTTTGTTATTTCTAGTTTGATTTGCTTTCAGTTTTTATTTTTGTAACTCCTTAAAGGCATTTGTTGAACATTGAATTCAAGTTTTATCTAATGAAAGTGTGTTTCATTTTGGTTTACGAATTTGAATCCATAAAGTCTTTAAAATCATATCATGCGCATTTCATTCTCGTGCACCTCATTACAGGTACCCTTACAGGTTTCTCATCTTCTTCGCTGTTTATTTCAGCACATCATGTCTTCCGAAACATCAACTAATCAAGCTATCAAAGCTCTGCAAGCTCAAAACACCCAATTCTAGGAAATGTTCATGAGTTTGGCCAAGGGTCAGCAAGACCTGAAGACTCTTATCTTGAAGGATAAGAAGAAAAAGAAGAAGACGGTCCTACTGAATATGGGTCGCAGATTTGGAAACAATTTGTGAGAAGAGGTTGATTTGACTCACTCATCTGGAGGGGGAGAAAACCAAGAAGAAAGGAGGGCTCCTAGCCCTGTGGTTTCTGACAACGAGACTGACTTTGATGAAGACCAGTATCCTCCGGCTGAGGATATGTATAAGCAACTCGAAGACCGGTTGAGCGCAATGGAGGTCCAGAAGGTCCCTGCTCTAGAATTTGGAGATTTGGGTTTGTCATCTGGGGTGGTGATTCCCCACAAGTTTAAAGCACCAATCTTTGCTAAATACGATGGGGTTTCTTGCCCAAAACTGCACCTTCGCTCGTATGTTAGAAAGATCCAGCCATACACTGCTGACAAGAACCTCTGGATCCACTTCTTTCAAGATAGTCTTTCAGGGACTCAACTTGAATGGTTTTACCAGCTGGAAGGAGCTAGTATCCGTAATTGGGAAGACCTTGCTGCTGCTTTTTACAAGCAGTACCAATACAATGCTGACCTCGCTCCCACGCGTACCCAACTTCAGGGTATGTCTATGGGTGCGAGTGAAGGTTTCAAAGACTACGCTCAAAAATGGAGGGACCTTGCTGGAATAGTACAACCCCCGCTAGCTAATAGGGAGTTAGTAGATATGTTTCTGGGGACCCTGTCTGGTCCGTATTTCAACCATCTGATTAGAAGTTCATCGTCCGGGTTTATTGAGCTGATTATGACCGAGGAAAGAGTTGAGGCCGATATCAAGAGCGGTAAGATACAGAAGGGTGCTTCATTAAGTACCGAAAAGAAGCCTTTTAAGAAGGAATCCAGCGCTGTTTACAGCGTAAAGAGCCATAACAAACCTGAACGCCGCCGAGCAGTTAATGTGGTGGTTATATCAAGACCTGCTGTTGCTACTACACGCAACAATCAACCAAGGGCCGAGAGACCGCGAAGACAATTCACTCAACTCCATATGACCCTGTCTCAGATTCTGCCGCAGTTATTGAAGACCAACTTGGTGATTCCGAAGGAGGCCTCGAAGAATCCCAACACTACATCACCGATGTACAATCCAAACACCTGCTGTGCTTTTCACTCCGATAGCCCGGGGCATGATACGAATGATTGTTGGGTTTTGAAGAATAAGGTGCAGGACCTGATCGATGCTAAGGAGATTGAATTTGAAGTGACTGAAAGGCCTAATGTTATGACTGCTCCTATGCCCAAGCATGGAGTAAATGCTATAGATGAAGACTCGTTTATGGTTTCTGTGAAAGACATTGCTACTCCATTGATGACTGTGAAGAAGAACCTTCTGTTAGCCGGTTTATTTCTGGGCTGTGGCGAAGGTTGTCATCTGTGTTCCGTCCTACCTACTGGTTGCCATCTTTTGAAGTTAGGTGTCCAACTCCTGATGGATAATAAAGAAATTATGTTTGAGAAGACTTTTGTTCCATTGGTTTATTTTGAAGACATTTCTATAATCACCATTTTCGAAAAATTTTCCAAGGCTTCCTCGAGAAAGCCTATTAGAATTACATCTGTTCCAAGAATTTCTCCTCTGATCATTACCATTCCTGGGCCTATCCCCTATACATCAGATAAAGTTGTCCCATGGCACTACGGGGCTGACGTGTATTATCACGGAGTTAAACAAGACTTGAATGCTGAAGAGGCTGATACTGACATCAGCAATATTGTTAGATCTAGTAAAGTCACCCACAGTGGAAGGCTTCTCTCCCCTGAGATCTCTGCACCAACTGTTCGGAAGCCTGTTGTTATTACACCTACCAGTACATCTGTTATTGTCCTTGTTCATGTTCTAATCCTTACCCCTGTCGCCTAGTCATCTGACACTCGGGGCAAAGGGATCACCGATGAGCCTGCCCAGACGGAGGCACCAAAGAAGATTACTCTTGAAGCCTCTATATAAGAGATGTGAGAAATTTTGAAGATCATCAAAAAGAGCGACTACAATGTAGTCGAGCAGCTGGGGCAAACCCCGTCAAAAATCTCTATGTTGTCTTTATTATTGTGTTCAGAGGCCCATGCTAAGGCTCTGATTGCTTTCCTGAAAACTGCACATGTGCCGCAGGAAACATCCACTGATCAGTTCAAAGACTATGTGGCGAGTTTAACTGCTGATAACGGGTTGGGTTTCTCCGACGCCGACTTGACTGCTAAAGGGAAGAATCATAATGACGCTTTGCATGTCTCCATTGAGTGCAGGGGCACTACTCTGGCTCACGTGTTGGTGGATACTAGGTCTTCGTTGAATGTGTTACCCAAGAAGGCGTTATACCAATTAGACTGTGAAGGGTTGGTGCTGAAGCCGAGTAACATTGTAATCAGGGCCTTTGACGGGTCCAAGAGGATGGTACACGGAGAAGTGGATATTCCAGTCAAGTTTGGTTCTCATATTTTCGCGTCTACATTCTATGTGATGGACATTCGGCCATCTTATTCTTGTTTGTTGGGTCGCTCATGGATCCATAAAGCTGGGGCAGTAACTTCTACGCTCCACCAGATGCTGAAATACCCAGTGAAAGGGAAAATTGTTACAGTACAAGGAGAAGAGGAGTACATGGTGAGCCACATAAACTCCTTTCGGTATGTGGAAATGGACGGGGAGTTCATTGAAACCCCGTGTCAACATTTTGAAGAGGTTCCCCAAACGCTGGTATCAACTGAAACTGTTACTGAAGATCCTCCAATGAAGATGGCTTCCTTCAAGGATGCCCGGGCTGTCGTTGAGAAAGGTGGGTGTGCAAATTGGGGCCAACTCCCTGATTTTTCACATAAGACTAACAAGTTTGGTTTGGGTTTCACTGCAGAAGCTCAAAGGGATGTACGACATGCACGGATCAGAGGACCTCCCCTGTTTATCAGCAATTCAGGAGTGAATGCCATTGAAGACGATGATGAAGAGTATGATATTGACAGTTGGATTTACCCGACTACTGAAGGCGGACTAAGCAATTGGACGGCAAAGGACTTCGTCCCAATTTCTTTTATTACCCAGTAATGGGACTTTTGTTTTGAGTTTGTAACAGACAATTTTTAAAACTTTATGGCCCGATGTCTTACCCGAGGCACCGTGGTTTTGTTTGTGAGGGCTTTATATGTGTCATTACCATATATCATTAATAAAAGCATTGGACGTTTCTTGCATTTCAAATTTTGCGCTCCTTGTTTTTTTCTTTTCTATCTTGCAAAACAGCTATTTTACACACACTCACATATACAGGTCTACATCCACTCTGGATCCTACTGATAACGACTCTGCTACTGCCGGTTATGACTTCGAAAGTCCGATCAACTTAGCCGAAGACGAAGGTGAAGAAGATTGCGAAGTGCCTGGTGAACTTGCAAGACTGTTACTTCAGGAAGAGAGGGCCATACAGCCGCATGAAGAGCCAGTGGAAACAGTAAAATCTGGGTACAGAAGTAGACAGGAAAGAGGTCAAGATCGGTGCAAATCTGGAGTCTAGTGTTAAGCAACGGTTGATTCAGATGCTGCGTGACTACGTTGAGATCTTTGCCTAGTCTTATGAAGATATTCCTGGGTTGGATACCGATATTGTGGTTCACCGCCTGCCTACCAAGGAAGACTGTCCTCCAGTGAAACAGAAGGTCCGCCGAATGCGCCCATATATGTCTGAGAAAATCAAGGCTGAGGTTATGAAAAATTTTGATGCCGGTTTTCTAGCAATTACTTCTTACCCTCAGTGGGTTTCCAACGTGGTTCCGGTGCTGAAGAAGGATGGTAAGGTTCGAATGTGTGTTGACTATAGGGATCTGAACAGGGCAAGCCCCGAGGATGATTTCCCTCTGCCTCATATCGACGTTCTGGTTGACAACACCGCACAACATAAGGTCTTCTCCTTTATGGATGGTTTCTCTGGTTATAATCAGATTAAGATGGCTCCCGAGGATATGGAGAAGACAACCTTTGTTACTCAATGGGGTACCTTTTGCTACAAAGTCATGCCTTTTGGATTGAAGAATGTTGGGGCAACGTATCAGTGCGCCATGGTCGCTTTGTTCCATGATATGATCCATCATGAGATTGAGGTATACGTCGACGACATGATTGCAAGATCCCAGACTGAAGAAGAACATCTTGACCATCTTCATAAGCTATTTGACAGGTTGAAGTTTTACAAGCTGAGGCTAAACCCGAACAAGTGCACCTTCGGGGTGAGATCTGGTAAGCTGCTGGGTTTCTTCGTAAGTGATAAAGGTATTCAGGTGGATCCTGCAAAGGTGAAGGCTATACAGGAAATTCCATCTGTTGTATCCCAAAATCTGCCCTCCCATTTTCATCATTATTTTCTCACCACAAGACTCTTGGAGCTCAAGATCAAGTTAGGGTTTTGCTCTGCTCAAGACTCCTCCTTGCACTGTTGACCCAAATTAGGGTTTGTGTATGCACAAAGATGTTTTGACCTAAAATGCCTGAAGTGACTTTCATGCTTCATGTTGGACTCACAAGTTTATCCATATCAAGTTTCAAGCCTTGATTCCAATCTTTGCCCAGTCAATTGGACAGTTGACCTAGAAATCAGCTGTATTGGGGAAAAAGTCAACTGTGGTCAATTGACAGTCAAACCTCATGATTTTTGACCCACATCAACATTATGAACTCATATGGGCCATTTGATCAAGTTTGGATCACAATTCCACAAGAAATTTGATCAGATCATCAAAAGGGCAAAATGGTCATTTTTAGGGTTTTGACTGTACAAAGGCAATTTTTGACTGTTTGACCTAGCCAATGGCAAACCAAGCTCATATATGGACTCAAGGACCCAATGAAATGGTCTTGACATGTTCAACAAATTCAAAAGATCCCAAATGCACAAGATTGACAGATGAATTTTCCAGTCAATTGATCAATTTTTGACTGTATACTGAAAAGTCAAACTTTGACTTTTTGGTCAAAATCAAGTGCCAAGATTCATTTTTCATCAAAACATGTCAAATTGTGAAACTTGTTCATCAATAAATCAAAAATCACAAATTAGGGTTTGAAATGAAGAATTTTCATAACTTAGAAATTTTCTAAGTTATGAAAATCCCTAATTTTTTTCCTAACTTTGTCCCATATTTTCATCAAGATGTATTTGGATTCAAACAAAACTCAAAACATGAAAGTTATAGTACATTGCAAAATCTACAACTTTGATTCACAAAGTTTCCTCAAAAGAAGCTTGTAGCTCAAGTTATGATTTTTGGAACAAGGGTGCAAAACATTCTTAACCTAGAAAATTTTTGACCTATTCTAGGCAGGATTTTTGCCTAACTTCATGGCTACTTTTCACATGCTTCCACTTGGAATTTCAATTTGCATTACAAATATGGATTGTAGTACACATTCCAAGATTTCCAAAATGTCCAAGAACTCATCAAACAACCTTGTGGTTAGGGAGAATCGAATTTGGCAATATGAGCAAAAGTCACTTTGATTCATGGCCAAAGGCATGTTCATAACTTGTGCATTTTCAAACTCAGCATATGCAAGCTACATTACTGGCCTCTAATCTCATTTACACTCATAAATTTAATGCCAATCCTTTGTGTTTAAGCCTTATCTTGTGTGTTTAAACATTGCATACAAGATTGAGCCATAAATGGAAAAAGCAATATATCCATTTTTGAAAAGTAGAACTTTATGTCAAGATTGCAATCTTTGAAGTACAAGGCAAATCCTTTTGGCACAAGTTCAGGGACATAACACACTTATCAAGACAAAAAGATGCAGCATACTTGAGGGGCCTAGAGAAGCTTGAAAACCAACTTGCCATTTCTTGCTTAAGATAGAAGAAACCTTGCATAATTCACATCATCTCACATTTCTGCCAAGAGAAGCTTAAGCAAACTTGTTAGACACATCCCAAAGAACATACTGAGCTAAGGCACGACCAAAACACCTTCCAAACCTCACCATTCATCAAAACACCATCCTACTGCAGAAAACAGAGTCACCTCTGCAGTTGGACTTCCATAACTCAATCCATTCGTGCATTCTTGCTAAAACCAGTTCATACACACTCTATACCACATATACAAGCTATCCCAAGCATTGGACACGACCTGTAACACCTCTAAACAACTTCACCATTTTCACTTTTTCTATTTTGCAGGTTGATTTCCATAGCTTGATTCACTTGGTTTCAAAGCAAGCTAAAGGTTGGAATAGCATCCATGGACTTCAAGCAAGCTGTACCAATCCTCACCTTGCCTTGGAAGTACCTCCATTGCCAGTCACGATCCAAGCTGAACAGGTAAGTTCATGGACTTCTATCTCTCAATCTAGGAAGAGTTAGGTTTAGATTTATGAATGAAAAATGTCATATTCATGTCCCTGAAGCTATACATATCCTCACTTTCCATTTATATTGCATATGCTGAGAGAATTTAAGACCTGAACATTGACAAAAACTTAGGTTAAGAATTAGGGATAATGAAATTCTCTCTCATTTCTGAGAGTTAAGTTAAGTTTTTTATATGTATGGAATCGTGGCTTGATGCTTGACATCTTTCATGTTATAAGTTTGTGCTAAAAGTCCAGGAATCAGGATGTTTGAACCAGGAAGGAAAGGCACGCGTTTTTGACATTTTTTGTGCTGGAGGTTGAAGACAACCTCTCTTGGGCTGGGCCTGTGATATTTTTCCTTTTTGCACCATGTTTTTACATTTGCACCCCCTTGGCCCATTGCATTTTATTTTTATTATTTTTAACTTTTGATTTTTGTTTCTGACTTATTTATTTTTGTCAAAGCATAAAAAATATTAAATTTATTTTTCCACATTTTTTTGCATTTTATTTGATATTTATTTGGTTTCATTTAGTTTTGTACATAAATAAACATAAAAATACTTTTATTTAAAATACTAAAAAATAATACAAACACTTTTATTTTCTGATTTTTATTTTGTTTTATCTTTTGAAAACATTTTATAAAAATATACTTTTTTTGTAAATTTTAAATATTTTATTTTTTGTACATATTTAATATTTTTGTAAATAATATAAATACTTATATATTTATTAGTATATTTAGGTTAAAAAATCAAAAAATATACATTTTTATTTTTATTAATATTTAACTTAAAAAATCACTTTTTTACAATATACTTCCCTTTTATTTATTTTTTGTACATAATTAATAAATACTGTATATATTATATAATAAATACCTTTTATTTATAAAATTAGGGTTTTTCCCTAAATACATAAAAATACCAAAAATTAATTCATTTTATTTTTGTTTATTTGACACATGAAAAATACCTTTTTTACATACATATGAAAATCATTTTTGCATCTTGCATATTTATTTTATTTTATTTAATTATTGTGCAATTAAATACCTTGTAAAATTTCAATTTGGATGTAATAGTTTAGGTTTAAATTTCTTGCTAAAATATCCCCATTTGAACATTTGTACCCCCCATCCCATATCTGTGTTGTAATAACTTAGGACCTTTAAATTCCGCACTTTAAAAGCTTTCTAAATATGCCATGATAGAATTAGGGTTTTGTATGCAAATCAAAAACAACAAATAGTTTGACCTAAATTCAAGATAAACAAGCATGAAAATGGACAACACCAATCACACTTGCACCCCTAGGGTATTCCACTTGTTGCCTTCAATAATGGGCCATGTTGCATGTTAGGTATCTTTGGCAAAACAAAACAAATTAAAATGATCATAGTCCCTCGATGACGCTTTCGAAAGTTGCCTAAAAATGATCAAGTCCCTTAAAGGAAAAGTTGCCAAAGATACTTGGCACCATTGCAATCATGGTCTAAACGATGACCCGCGCCCGTCCCGTTCACATCCTAACACAAGCTTATCCACCAAATACAATGGTGGAACAAAATTGTTAAAAGGGTTAAAAAATAGTAATAATCTTTGAGAAATTTAGGGGTAGACAACTCTTAGTTACTTGCCCAAATCTTGCAAAACAATCCTTGCCATTTTTCAATACACACTTCACAAACACAAACTTTCAAAACAACTTTCAAAACCTTGAAACATCTTTTCAAAAAGACAAACACCCTTTTGTAAAACATTCGAGTAAAGAATTGTTACAAGGGTTGCCTAGACAAGGCATCTTTTTCATTTTCAAACCCACACACAAAGCACCATTTCAAACAATTGAAAATCAAGGCAAGTTGATCTAAGCAAGTAACTAAGAGCCCATGGATAACCATGGATAGAAAGGGTGCTAATACCTTCCATTTCTATAATCTACTCCCCGAACCCAAGAAAACATCTCAAAGGTTTTTGCTGTGCTTTTTAACCTTTCCTTAGGATAAAATAAAAAGTCGGTGGCGACTCTTGCTCAACCGAAACATTTGCGAAAACAAACACAAAACCCAAGTCAGTTCTCCCACCGTATCACAGAACTGGCGACTCTGCTGGGGACAACTTTAAAGTGGAGTAACCTTAGGGCTTAGATCACCCTCTTGCATGACTAATTGTTTTCTTTGATTACTTTATATCTTGGTTCTCTTGTTTGGGCTTGAAATCCTACACCCGGATTTGGGGAAACATTCATAGATAGCAATACGTTATGGAAACTGTGAGGGGTATACCGACACGGTTGAAGCAATAGCTATATTAGTGCGACATATTTGTGAGTACCGGTAACCCTTGAGTTCAATCAAGGAGAGTACAGGGCCGCTGAGTGATGTCACTAAGCACTAATGACCTAGAACCTTACTTGACCATCTTGGCCTTTCATTAGGGGTAGTGAGATGACCGGCTTTGGTGCAGTCCGAAGTTGGTAGATACTCGATACTACACTCATTGAGGGTTGTTTTCTTGGAATATTTTGTTCGCTAGTTAAGTGGCTAAACCAAAACAATGAACATGGAAAACAATCCAATGATATTGAGCTCCTTAGAACCCGGTTACTATTTATAGGACAGGTTTTTAAGCCAACTACACTCAAGAGGGTACTTACCTATGAAACCTCATGCAAGCCTGAAACTAGGGTTTTGTGTGATTTGCTTGTACATATGTTTGTGCATACATCATGAGCATCATGAAGCATCATATGCATACACTAACCATTTCAAGGGTTTAGATCTTCATCTTTGTTCTTGTTTTGTAGGTCATGGAAATTCTTCGCAGGAAAACTATCCAAGTCAACCTTGTGAGAATCCCTCCTCAACTCAAGGAGCTCACATCCAGGATTCCGGAAAGCTCTCCCTTCAGTGAAAGACATGGTAGATTGCTCAGCCTAGTCAACACTAGCATTGAAGAGGACATGGTAAAGGTGTTGTTTCAGTTCTTTGACCCCCTTCACCACTGTTTCACTTTCCCCGACTACCAATTGGTGCCCACTTTGGAGGAGTTTTCTCAACTCCTGAGAATTCCTATCCTTAATCAACTGCCCTACAACGGTACGAAAAAGGAACCAAAGCCTGAAGATGTTGCTCAAGCACTACACTTGCAACCATCTGACATCAAGGGGCATTGGGAAACTAGAAGCGGTGTCAAAGGCTTCTTAGAAAAATTCTTGTTTGAGAAGGCACAAGAGTGTTGGAATTCATTGGACCTACAAGCCTTTGAAGAAATTGTGGCACTCCTCATTTATGGGTTGGTCCTGTTCCCAAATCCTGACCAGCTTGTAGATGTCAACGCCGTCAAAATCTTTTTATCCAGAAATCCAATACCAACATTTCTTGGGGACATTCTTCACTCATTTTACACACGAACAATGAGAAAGAGGGGTGTTCTCATGTGCTGTACTCCTCTCCTTGCAAGGTGGTTTATTTCGCACCTTCCATAATCTGTCTTGAAGAATGACCAAGGCCTAAGGTGGTCACAACGGTTGATGACCCTTACTCACTCTGATGTACATTGGTGTTCTCGGTCCAGAGAAAATGTCATCATCGTCGATCGTTGTGGAGAGTTCCCTAATGTTTCATTGCTTGGCATTAGAGGAGGCATTACCTACAATCCTTGTCTAGCTTTGAGACAATTTGGATATGCACGGAGGGATGGCCCTCATGACATGTTGATTCCTGACCTAGTTTTTGACTTCGACAATGATGCGCAAGGACTTCGCCAAAGATTCATCAGAGCTTGGAGGATGCCTAACAAGGTAGACAGCAAGACATTGGGATACAAAAACTCCATCCCTCTTGAGCCTTATCTCAAATGGGTACGAACCCGAGCCCAGAGTCTAATGATGCCTTACCCTCATGTTCTCCCTGTGATTAAAGAGCCCGTTAAGGAAGGAGAGGTTCCCTACACCATCCTGTATCCTGACATGCCAACATCGTGGGAGGAGATGCAGAGGAGTTGGATCCAACTCAAGGAGGAACGAAACACTTTTGAAGCCAGCTTCTACGCCAGTGAGAAGAAGGTTTTGGAGCTTACCTGCCGACTCCATGAGGAAGAGACCCTCAACACCTACATCACACCAAAGAGGATGTGCAACGTCTTTTTACCTTGAGAAGTTTTTGTAATATTTGGCCCATGGAGGCATTTATGTACTGACATATTTCTTCTTATTAATATGACGTGCGTTCTTTTTGTTTGAAACAATTTTGAATTTTCTAAATCCTTGAATGCATTGCATAAACAAGCATATCATTCATCATACGCATAAGCAGGTCTCCACACCAGGTTTCCTTATCTTTCTGCTGTTTATTTCAGTAAGATGGATCTCGAATAGACGGTAAAGACTTGCAGTCTCAAAGTGTCAGGAGGATCTAAAGACCCTGCTTGGGAACAAAGAGCAAGTGAAAAAGAAGAAGAAAAGAGTGGGGGTGGCTACCCTGGGGAGAAGGTTTGAGGGTGAAGCCAGAAGAGTTCTTGAATTTCCCTCTGCATCGGAAGAGGGAACCAGTAAAGGGAAAGGGGCTGCGGTACCTTCCGAATCTGAAGCTGAAGAAGAAGAGGCTGAAGAAGACGAAGACTACTCAGAACAACAATACCCGCCCGCCGATGATAAGTACAAAAACTTGGAAGACAGGTTGGCAACTATGGAGCTGCAGAGAGTTCCCGACTTAGATTTCGAAGATTTGGGATTAATCGCTGGAATTGTGATCCCCCCGAAGTTCAAAGTGCCAATTTTTGCAAGATATGACGGGCTGTCCTGCCCAAAAATGCATCTAAGGTCGTATGTCCGAAGAATCCAACCTCACACATCTGACAGAAACCTTTGGGTACATTTCTTTCAAGATAGCCTGTCTGGCACTCAGCTAGACTGGTTTTACAAGCTGGAAAGGTTAGAGATACATAGTTGGGAGGATCTGGAAGCTGCTTTTTATCGCCAATATCAGTATAACTCTGACCTAGCGCCAACCCGTACTCAGCTACAGAGTATGGGGATGGCCTCAGGTGAGGGATTCAAGGAGTACGCCCAGAAGTGGCACGATCTGGCCGGAAGAGTGCAGCCGCCTCTTTCTGATAGAGAACTTGTTGATATGTTCCTGGGGACCCTGTCTGGTCCATTCTTTAACCATCTGATCGGTAGCTCTTCCGCAGGGTTTACTGAATTAATTCTGACTGGCGAGCGGGTAGAAGCCGGTATCAAGAATGGGAAGATTCAGAAGGATGCCTCTGCATCTACAATTGCTAAGAAATCATTTCCAGCGAAGAAAGAAACAACTGCTGCGTATTCTCAGAGAAGAGCGGGGAAGACTGAGCGCCGGCCGACTGTGGGGGCCGTGATGATCCAAAATCCATCAAATGATCAACCTCGTTATAACCAGTCCAGGCCAAATCAGCAACGGGTGGAACGGCCGCAACGACAGTTCACCTGCATCAATATGACACCGACGCAAGTGCTTCCCCATTTGTTGAAGTTGAATCTCGCCACTATCAAGGAGGCACCAAAAAATGTGAACACTTCTTCTCCGCATTATCACCCCAATGCTAAATGCGCCTACCATTCTGACAGTGTCGGGCACGACACCAACGATTGCTGGGCACTTAAGCATAAAATCCAAGACTTGATAGAGGCGAAGGAGGTTGAGTTCGATGTTCCAGAGAAGCCAAACGTGATATCGGCTCCGATGCCGAAGCATGGTCGAAATGTCCATGCTATTGAGGAAGATTTGTATGTTTCTGATGTCAATGACCTGATAACTCCGCTGTTAACCATCAAGTTAAATCTGCTAAGGGCCGGGATTTTCCCGGGATGCAAATAAGACTGTTACTGTTGTTACTCTCTACCAATTGACTTCCCATTACTGAAGAAAGGCATCCAAGGCCTGATGGACAGTCAACAAATTCTGTTTGAAAAAGTTCCTGTTATTCCAACCCCTACTGAAGATGTTTCAATTATCACCATTCACGCCAATCTTTCCAAGGCCGTCAAAAAGCCTGTTAAGATTACATCAGCTACAAAGTCTGTTCCTCTGAAGATAACTATGCCATGGCCTGTCCCCTACAGTTCTGAAAAATCAATACCATGGAATTACGGTGGAGAAATCTACTACCATGGTATTAAACAAGTTGAAGTAACCGAAGGAAGCTCTGATGAAGAAGATGCCAGCATTAGAAACATTGTCGGCACAAGCAAGATCACCCGAAGTGGGAGAATATTTTCTCCAGAGATTGCCCCCCCAAAGGTAATCTTTGGACCCTCATCTGCTGCCAAAGTTATTCCTGCGCCGATAAAACTATCCGCGAAGACTCCGTTGATTGAAGATGCTGTTATTCCTATTGTTGTCCCTCCTACTTCTGCTGATAAGGGGAAAGGGATCCAAGGTGAGCTCGTCAGGACGAGGGCTCAACCTTTGGTCATGCCGGAAACCTCTAAGAAAGAGGTGGAGGAAATCTTGAAGATAATTAAAAAGAGTGATTATGACGTGGTAGAGCAACTGGGGCAAACCCCCTCGAAAATCTCCATGTTAGCATTGCTACTTTGTTCAGAAGCGCACGCCAAAGCATTGATAAAATTCCTGAAGACAGCTCATGTGCTCCAGGAAACCTCTGCCGACCAATTCCAAAACTGTGTAGCCAGTCTTACAGCTGACAACGATTTAGGTTTCTCTAATGCTGACCTAACCTCAAAAGGAAGAAAGCACAACGACGCCTTACATGTGTCAGTAGAATGCCAAGGAACTACCCTGGCCCATGTTCTAGTCGACACTGGTTCTTCCCTGAACGTGCTGCCTAAGAAGGCCCTCGACCGATTGGATTGCGAAGGCTTGGAGTTAAGGCCAAGTAATATCATTGTAAGGGAATTTGACGGGTCGAAGAGAATGGTACATGGGGAGGTGGACATTCCCATTAAGGTCGGCACAAAGGTATTCCCCTCAACTTTCTATGTGATGGACATCCGTCCGTCGTACTCTTGCTTATTGGGGAGACCATGGATACACAATTCCGGGGCAGTCACTTCTTCCCTACATCAAATGCTGAAGTACCCTGTCAAAGGAAAGATCATAACCGTCCACGGTGAAGAGGAGTATATGATCAGCCACCTGAACTCCTTTCGGTATGTGGAGGTAGAGGGTGAATTCATTGAGACACCATTCCAGCACTTCGAGGAAG
This sequence comes from Vicia faba, assembly GCA_948472305.1. Lineage (NCBI taxonomy): Eukaryota > Viridiplantae > Streptophyta > Magnoliopsida > Fabales > Fabaceae > Vicia > Vicia faba. Next base: position 124,356,030 of record OX451738.1, read on the forward strand.
TCTCTCCTGAAGTAGAAGTAGCAAAAGTGATAGCGGAGGTACCAAAGCAGATGGCCAGGATGGCATCGCTAAAAGACACGAAGGACGCAATGAAGGAAGGAAAGAGCTCAACATATGGGGCAGTTGCCGGATATTCCTTACAAAACAGACAAGTTTGGATTAGGATTCACTGCTGTGGGGCAGAAAGCTATGCGCCGCTCAAAGATTGAAAGAGCACCCATCAAGATCTCTCCTTTTGGGATCAATGCTTTGGAAGGTGAAGACGAAGAGGCCAACATTGAAGATTGGATCTACCCAACCATCGAAGGGGGACTACGCAACTGGGAGGCTAAGGACTTTGTCCCTATTACTTTTATTAATCAGTAATTATCTGTCAAACATTTCCTATGGTCTGTAATAATTACTTTTGAACAATCTGTGCACTACTTTTTCACCTCATGCCTTTCCCGGGGCATGTAGGTCCATTTGTAAGGGTTTTGATTATCTTCATATCCATATGCCATGTTTAATGATTCATTGGACGTTTTTCATTGATAAACTGCTGTGTTCATTTTCTTTCCTTTTTGCATTTTTTGTTTAAAGATGGCTATCCCTTACACACACCCACACTCACAAATGCAGGTACCCATCCACTCTAGATTCTATGGGTGACTATTCTGCTATGTCCTTCAATAACTCTAAAGATCTGGTCAATCAGGCTGAGTATGAAGATGACGAAGGTTGTGAAGTACCAGGAGAGCTAGCCAGACTGTTACAGCAAGAGGAAAGGGCCATCTTACCTCACGAAGAGTTGTTGGAAACTGTCAACCTAGGAACGGAGGAAGACCGGAAGGAAGTACAAGTGGGTGCCAATCTGGAACCAAGTGTCAAGGAGCGCCTGATACAGCTGTTAAATGAATACGTTGAAATCTTCGCCTGGTCTTATGAAGACATTCCGGGTTTAGACACAGACATCGTGGTTCACCGTCTCCCCACCGGAGAGGATTGTCCACCGATCAAGTAAAAAGTCCGCCGAATGAGGCCCGACATGTCTGAGAAGATTAAAGCAGAAGTGATGAAACAATTCAATGCTGGATTTCTGGCTGTTACATCCTATCCACAATGGGTTGCTAACATCGCGCCAGTTCCTAAAAAAGATGGAAAAGTCAGGATGTGTGTAGACTACCGGGATTTGAATAGGGCCAGCCCCAAAGATGATTTTCCGCTACCGCACATTGACATTCTGATTGACAACACAACTCAACACAAAGTGTTTTCCTTCATGGATGGATTCTCGGGCTACAATCAAATTAAAATGGCCCCCGAGGACATGGAGAAAACAACCTTTGTTACACAATGGGGTACTTTCTGTTACAAGGTGATGCCGTTCGGACTGAAGAACGCATGGGCAACTTATCAACGCGCCATGGTAGCTTTATTTCATGATATGATACATCATGAGATCGAAGTTTACGTAGACGATATGATAGCTCGGTCACAAACAGAGGGGGAACACCTTGAACATCTAGAAAAGCTGTTTGCCAGGTTGAAAGAGTACAAACTCAGGCTGAATCCAAGTAAATGTACTTTTGGAGTTAGGTCTGGTAAACTTCTAGGGTTTATTGTCAGCGACAAAGGCATTGAGGTCGATCCAGCAAAAGTAAAAGCAATACAAGAGATGCCTGCTCCCCGTACTGAAAATGAGGTTAGAGGGTTCTTGGGGCGCTTGAACTATATTGCCAGATTCATCTCTCATCTGACTTCTACCTGTGAGCCAATTTTCAAATTATTAAAGAAAGACCAGGTAGTCGAATGGAACGACGATTGCCAAGCTGCTTTTGATAAGATCAAGGAGTATTTGCTAGAACCTCCTATTCTGATGCCTCCCGTCGAAGGAAGACCATTGATCATGTATCTGACCGTCTTGGATAACTCAATGGGGTGTGTTTTGGGCCAGCACGACGAGTCTGGTCGAAAAGAGCATGCTATTTATTACCTTAGCAAAAAGTTTACCGACTGTGAGACTCACTACTCACTGCTCGAGAAAACTTGCTGCGCTTTGGTATGGGCTGTTCGCCGACTAAGGCAGTATATGCTGACTCATACCACCTTGTTGATTTCCAAAATGGATCCTATCAAGTATATCTTCGAGAAGCCTGTTTTATCTGGAAGAATAGCTAGATGGCAAATGATCCTAACTGAGTATGACATCCAGTACACCACTCAAAAAGCTATAAAGGGGAGTGTACTAGCTGACCATCTAGCTCATCAAGCTATCGAAGATTATCAATCCATGAGATTTGACTTCCTAGACGAGGACATCATGAATTTGGACAACATTGAAGGTAACGGACCGTATGACGGACCCGAAAAGGGATCCCGATGGACCCTGTACTTTGATGGTGCTTCAAATGCACTTGGAAACTGTATTGGTGCGGTACTCATTTCCCCGGAAGGTTGTCACACACCCTTCACGGCCCGACTTTGCTTCAGCTGCACAAACAACATGGCGGAATATGAAGCTTGCATCTTCGGTCTCAAGGCTGCTATAGACTTGGGGATCAAATCTTTGATCGTGTTTGGGGACTCGGCTTTGGTTATCAGTCAAATCAAAGGAGAGTGGGATACCAAACATCCTAATCTTATCCCATACAAAGAACATGTCCTAACATTGTTGCCTCATTTCGAGCAAATTACCTTCGAGCATTTCCCGCGAGAAGAGAATCAGCTAGCAGACGCTCTGGCAACAATGTCTTCTATGTTTAAACTCAACTGGGATAACGAGGCTCCCCAAATCACCATCGAGCGAATGGATGAACCTGCGCATTGTCACGAGATTAATACCGAAGAAGTAGTGGAACAACCCTGGTTTCACAAAATCAAAAGGTATCTCCAAACTAAAGAATATCCCGAAGGAGCTTCCGTAAATGACAAGAAGTTCCTAAGGAAATTTGCTGCCAAGTTCTTCCTGAGCAATGGCATCCTCTATAAGCGTAACCATGATTGTGTTTTACTCCAATGCATAGACAAAGCTGAAGCAGAATTAATCATGACCGAGATACACAGCGGTACATTTGGCACCCATTTGAGCAGGCATACTATGGCTAAGAAGATCCTAAGGGCGGGCTATTACTGGTCTACCATGGAAGCAGATTGCCATCAGCATTCCCGTACCTGCCACAAATGTCAAGTCTACACTGACAAGATTCATATTCCTCCGGCTCCTCTCAACGTGCTAACAGCTCCTTGGCCATTCGCAATGTGGGGCATTGACATGATTTGAGAGATCAAGCCCACGGCTTCCAACGGACATCGCTTCATCCTGGTGGCCATTGACTACTTCACCAAATGGGTCGAAGCAGCTTCTTTCGCCTCTGTCACTAAAAATGTGGTTGCCCGCTTCATCAAGCAAAACCTTATATGCCGGTATGGTGTTCCAGACAGGATCATCACAGACAACGATACAAATCTGAATAATACTATGATCACCGCATTGTGCGAACAGTTCAAGATTTATCATCACAATTCATATCCTTATCGGCCGAAGATGAACGGTGCTGTTGAAGCTGCGAACAAAAACATTAAGAAGATCATTCAGAAAATGACAGTCACTTATAAGGCTGGCATGAGATGTTACCTTTTGCTTTGCATGGATATTGTATGACGGCACGTACTTCAACTGGGGCAACCCCATTTTCTTTGGTATATGGCATGGAAGCTGTCTTGCCCATGGAAGTTCAGATTCCATCTTTAAGGATTATGAAGGACTCTGGTTTGAGTGAAGATGATTGGATTTAGACCCGACTTGACCAACTCAATTTGATCGACGAGAAGCGACTCGCTGCTGTGTGCCATGGTCAGACGTATCAGAAACGGATGATCAAATCCTTCAACAAGAAAGTCATACGTCAAGTATATCAAGTCGGAGATCTCGTAATCAAGCGGATTATCCTGCCGCAAAGTGATCCCAGGGGCAAATGGACTCCTACATACGAAGGAACATTTATGATCAAGAGCATATTTTCTGGTGGTGCAATGATTCTGACCACCATGGACGGTGACGATTTGCTGCACCCTGCGAACATAGACATAGTCAAAAGATACTACGCATAAAATAATCTGACAAGTCGAAAACCCAAAAGGGCGGCTTGGGCAAAAATGGGCATCCCGGTGGACCGAAAACCCGAAAGGGCGGTCCAGGCAAAAATTAGGGATAAAGCAACAAAAAAATCTGTACACCCGACAAGTTGAAAACCCGAAAGGGCGACTTGGGCAAAAAGGGGTTTCCCGGTGGATCGAAAACCCGAAAGGGCGATTCAGGCAAAAGTTAGGGAATTAAAGCGTATGACTATGTCTTGTCGGATCACCTTAAGGACAATCTCTTCATCAACCAGCTCCAAGCTTCTAATCAATCCAGTCATCGGCAGACGAAGCATTGAATGGACATATATTCAGAGTTATGAAGGCTATAGCAGAATGGAATCTCATGGAACTGTTTCACATAGCCATCTTTATTTTGTATAAATTTTTCAATACTTACGATGACATCCTCTTACTAGGATGACTGTCTCCTTTGTACAAATATACTCATAGAAAGTTAATACAAATACTTTTCCAAATACAGAAAGTTGCGTTGTCTTCCTTTTCTCTTTTCTTTTGCACTTATGTTTTATTTGAGAAACGTCCAATGTTTTGTTAAATAGGCATATGCATTTGAACATAATCATTTCCTTATGAATCAAGAAAGATGATTACTGATAGGTTGAAGGTGCAGATAGATATCCTGATGCCCGTTCAGAGGAAATCCCGAGCAGATTTGAAATCCAAACTCCTCAGTCAGAACTTTATTCCCTAAACGGAGTTAAACTTCAGGATCCTCAGCTGAGAAAGTTTTATCAAAACTAATCTCCCCAGCCAGGGGGCCTCTCAGAACTCAGTTCCCCTCATAGTCAAATTCAGAATCCCCAGTGGAGCCAAAACTGTCAATCCCCAGCGGAACTAAAAATTCTAACCATCAATCCCCAACGAAACCAGACTAGTGAACCTTCTCCCCACAGAGATACTTCCCACCAAACTGAAGATTCTCAGGGCATACCTCTCCAGCATGAGTCTATTAAGTTCTGAACTCCCCAGTAAAGATCTTCAGAAATTCTCATTTCCCGCAAGTCACCAAGGAATGCCTGTTCCCCAGCAATGGTTCTAAGATCATTCAACAATTGAAGATTCTGCATTTCCCCAAGCAAAGTGAAGGCTCATTCTCAGTTCCTTACGGGATAATCAGATATTCCCCAGTGAAGATCTCCTCAAGACAAGAATCCCCAGAAGATTGGTATATAACCCAAGCTCCTATTTCTCCAGCAGTAGTCCACAAAGATGTCTCCTCTTCAACAATCAAAGATTCTTGCCCTCCCCTGCAGCAGTCAGGAATTATTTTCCCCGGCAGCAGTCAAGATTCTTTTGTCTCCAGCCTTCCAGGATTCATTTATCCTCAGCAAGACAGCTCTTCAGCTTACATGCGCATGCATTTACATTTATATCATAAACATTGATATAACATATATTGCATCATACATTTCATGCAACATAGTTTTGTGTTTAGCTAAACATTTTGTCATTTTCAGGATAAGAATGAAAGGCTATCATTAACAATTATTCAAGATGCAGTTTTACACGGACTCATCATCAGGAAACCTTACACCGGTTTCTTCTCAACTTTTGAAAACAGTTTACGGACGCTTCCCAACAACGGATGTTGCTCTATTGCTTATTCAACTTCAAGACTTCTGAAAACAGTTCACGGGTTCTCCAGTAACGGATGTTAACCTATCACTTGTTCAGATTCTTCTCAACTTTTGAAAACAGTTTACGGACGCTTCCCAACAACGGATGTTGCTCTATTGCTTATTCAACTTCAAGACTTCTGAAAACAGTTCACGGGTTCTCCAGTAACGGATGTTAACCTATCACTTGTTCAGATTCTTCTCAACTTTTGAAAACAGTTTACGGACGCTTCCCAACAACGGATGTTGCTCTATTGCTTATTCAACTTCAAGACTTTTGAAAACAGTTCACGGGTTCTCCAGTAACGGATGTTAACCTATCACTTGTTCAGATTCTTCTCAACTTTTGAAAACAGTTTACGGACGCTTCCCAACAACGGATGTGGCTCTATTGCTTATTCAACTTCAAGACTTCTGAAAACAGTTCACGGGTTCTCCAGTAACGGATGTTAACCTATCACTTGTTCAGATTCTTCTCAACTTTTGAAAACAGTTTACGGATGCTTCCCAACAACAGATGTTGTTCTATTGCTTATTCAACTTCAAGACTTCTGAAAACAGTTCACGGGTTCTCCAGTAACGGATGTTAACCTATCACTTGTTCAGATTCTTCTCAACTTTTGAAAACAGTTTATGGACGCTTCCCAACAACGGATGTTGCTCTATTGCCTATTCAACTTCAAGACTTCTGAAAACAGTTCACGGGTTCTCCAGTAACGGATGTTAACCTACCATTTGTTCAGATTCTTCTTCAACTTCTGAAAACAGTTTACAGATTCCTCCCAACAACGGATGTTAATCTATCGCTTGTTCAGACTCAACTTTTGAAATTAGTTTATGGATTCTCCAAACGCGGATATCAATCCATTGCTTATTCAAAACCCCCAGTTCAGAGATGTTCCAAAACATGGACACCTTTCTGATACTCATTCCAGATGGCATCTTTAAGCCCATCCCCGACAAGATTCAGTCACCCCTCTAGATGGAATCTTTAAGCCCATCTCCAAATGGCATCTCTAAGCCCATTCCCGCATCCATCGTTCTGACGAGTGCAAATTTAAGGGCACTCTAGTGTCCAATCTCCTTTTACCTTCGAGACGCGAAAGGCAAACCTGCCAATCTAACTCTTCAGGTGCAAGAAGATTGAACAGGGGCAACTATTGTATCCCAAAATTTGCCCTCCCATTTTCATCATTATTTTCTCACCATAAGACTCTTGGAGCTCAAGATCAAGTTAGGGTTTTGCTCTGCTCAAGACTCCTCCTTGCACTGTTGACCCAAATTAGGGTTTGTGTCTGCACAAAGATGTTTTGACCTAAAATGCCTGAAGTGACTCTCATGCTTCATGTTGGACTCACAAGTTTATCCATATCAAGTTTCAAGCCTTGATTCCAATCTTTGCCCAGTCAATTGGACAGTTGACCTAGAAATCAACTGTATTGGGGAAAAAGTCAACTGTGGTCAATTGACAGTCAAACCTCATATTTTTGACCCACATCAACATTATGAACTCATATGGGCCATTTGATCAAGTTTGGATCACAATTCCACAAGAAATTTGATCAGATCATCAAAAGGGCAAAATGGTCATTTTTAGGGTTTTGACTGTACAAAGGCAATTTTTTACTGTTTGACCTAGCCAATGGCAAACCAAGCTCATATATGGACTCAAGGACCCAATGAAATGGTCTTTACATGTTCAACAAATTCAAAAGATCCCAAATGCACAAGATTGACAGATGAATTTTCCAGTCAATTGATCAATTTTTGACTGTATACTGAAAAGTCAAACTTTGACTTTTTGGTCAAAATCAAGTGCCAAGATTCATTTTTCATCAAAACATGTCAAATTGTGAAACTTGTTCATCAAGAAATCAAAAATCACAAATTAGGGTTTGAAATGAAGAATTTTCATAACTTATAAATTTTCTAAGTTATGAAAATCCCTAATTTTTTCCTAACTTTGTCCCATATTTTCATCAAGATGAATTTGGATTCAAACAAAACTCAAAACATGAAAGTTATATTCCATTCCAAAATATACAACTTTGATTCACAAAGTTTCCTCAAAAGAAGCTTGTAGCTCAAGTTATGATTTTTGGAACAAGGGTGCAAAACATTCTTAACTTAGAAAATTTTTGACCTATTCTAGGCAAGATTTTTGCCTAACTTCATGGCTACTTTTCACATGCTTCCACTTGGAATTTAAATTTGCATTACAAAGATGGATTGTAGTACACATTCCAATCTTTCCAAAATGTCCAAGAACTCATCAAACAACCTTGTGGTTAGGGAGAATAGAATTTGGCAATATGAGCAAAAGTCACTTTGATTCATGGCCAAAGGCATGTTCATAACTTGTGCATTTTCAAACTCAGCATATGCAAGCTACATTATAGGCCTCTAATCTCATTTACACTCATAAATTTAATGCCAATCCTTTGTGTTTAAGCCTTATCTTGTGTGTTTAAACATTGCATACAAGATTGAGCCATAAATGGAAAAAGCAATATATCCATTTTTGAAAAGTTGAACTTTATGTCAAGATTGCAATCTTTGAAGTACAAGGCAAATCCTTTTGGAACAAGTTCAGGGACATAACACACTGATCAAGACAAAAAGATGCAGCATACTTGAGGGGCCTAGAGAAGCTTGAAAACCAACTTGCCATTTCTTGCTTAAGATAGAAGAAACCTTGCATAATTCACATCATCTCACATTTCTGCCAAGAGAAGCTTAAGAAAACTTGTTAGACACATCCCAAACAACATAACTGAGCTAAGGCACGACCAAAACACCTTTCAAACCTCACCATTCATCAAAACACCATCCTACTGCAGAAAACAGAGTCACCTCTGCAGTTGGACTTCCATAACTCAATCCATTCGTGCATTCTTGCTAAAACCAGTTCATACACACTCTATACCACATATACAAGCTATCCCAAGCATTGGACACGACCTGTAACACCTCTAACCAACTTCACCATTTTCACTTTTTCTGTTTTGTAGGTTGATTGCCATAGCTTGATCCACTTGGTTTCAAAGCAAGCTAAAGGTTGGAATAGAATCCCTGGACTTCAAGCAAGCTGTACCAATCCTCACCTTGCCTTGAAAGTACCTCCATTGCCAGAAACGATCCAAGCTGAACAGGTAAGTTCATGGACTTCTATCTCTCAATCTAGGAAGAGTTAGGTTTAGATTTATGAATGAAAAATGTCATATTCATGTCCCTGAAGCTATACATATCCTCACTTTCCATTTATATTGCATATGCTGAGAGAATTTAAGACCTGAACATTGACAAAAACTTAGGTTAAGAATTAGGGATGAAGAAATTCTCTCTCATTTCTGAGAGTTCAGTTAAGTTTTTTATATGTATGGAATCGTGGCTTGATGCTTGACATCTTTCATGTTATAAGTTTGTGCTAAAAGTCCAGGAATCAGGATGTTTGAACCAGGAAGGAAAGGCGCGCGTTTTTGACATTTTTTGTGCTGGAGGTTGAAGACAACCTCTCTTGGGCTGGGCCTGTGATATTTTTCCTTTTTGCACCATGTTTTTACATTTACACCCCCTTGGCCCATTTGTTTACCGTGGAAATTGGTAAACAACCGCTGATCCTCCAAAAAGGTTACTTATTTGGTGACTCGCAGGATCGATCAGATTGATCCTAAGACATGGTTGATTTTTGGGGTTTTGACTAAGTTTAATGATGGTTAATGTCAGTAAAGTAAAGACACTTTATGTAAATTGCATGAAGAAAAGCTTGAGAGAATAAATGAAAGGTAATAAATAAAGGCTTCGACTGGAAAAAGTAAATGAAAGGCAATAAAGTTCTGGAATATAAAAGACTTTGATTAATTTAGATGGTGTTTCACACATACATTCTCAACAATTCTTTCGCTCACGCTGGGTACTTGAATCTAAATGAGTAACTTGTATATAATTGTGAACACACGCGAAAACTACGTGAACAACTAGTATTTATACTAAACACATCTCAAGTAACCGTCGGGAAGTTACGCTGCTTCGAGATGACTCCACTTGGCATGCTCACAGCATTCGACGCTCCTGATCTTGGCACGTTGCACTTGGTAACCGCTGGGAACCGTTTTCCCTCCAATAATTCGAATCTCAAACCGTTCCACTATGAGCATTGAATACCTTTGTCGAGAAGCTCCTTCGACGTCGAAGGCAACAAGATTCCTACTTAGAAGAAATTCTCTAAGTACCTTGCCACCTTCTGATGAGCATTTCGACAGAATCAGCTGGTCGAAACCATTCCTCATGATTAATGGTCTATAAAAACAAGGGTGTCGATTTTAGGAGCCAACAACAGTCGAATTGGTTTTCAGGCACCTTCACCCAAGAAACGACCTGCACTAACAGTCGAATCTGGGAGTGACTACGAGGACGAATCTCCCCCCGCTCCTCTTAAACGGAGAAAACTGAAGAAAGATGCTCCTTCTCCTGAGTCTCGACCCATGATCAGAATAAAGGTTGCAGGGAGAAGACCCAGGCCACCTCCCGTGATCATCGAAGAGCCCACGGAGGAGGAGCTAAACGTTTTGCTCAATAAACCCGTCGAAAGTGATAATTCCAGCCCTGGGGATGAAATTCCCCTCAGGTAGTTTCTCTGACCATTTTTAACTCAGGTGTTGATGCTCGCGTTCGATTGTGTCTCTTTCTAAACCAGAAGATTCTTCCTCTTCTATTTTCAGGAGACCACCGAAAGTTCGGCACCAAAGACTTCAGAGACACAAGACTCTGCTGAACACAGTAGGCAACATGAGGAGGAATTGGCGAACGATGAAGCCATTGCCGAAGCAGAGGAACAACAACCAAAGGAAACTCAAGTGGTCGATCTGTCAGAGGAGAAACATGACGAAGGGGATCATGTTGATGCTGGCACTACAAAACTACATGTCGAAGAGAGTCATGTCGATGTAAACGCTACTCAACAACTTCAACCCCAAGCCAACGCTGCTGTAAGGGTTACCACCTCGACAAAGCCTAAGTCTAAAGAAGACTTGGCACTCTTGAAGCAAACTGATCCCATTGGCTACCTGAATTCCATCATCGAGAGTAGGGGAAGTTCATCTGACCTTAGTCATGATGCTTCTACTGCATCGGGGAAGTCCACTTCGACTTCTCCTCTTGATGAGGCTTTGATGAAGGTCAAGGCTCAGTTCTTCAAGAAAGATCTGATGAAGGCTTTAGAGGGGGATCCTACTGCTCCGTCTTGTCTGGGATCTGTTTTGAATGCAGTCGACTTGCTTGCTGTGTCTCCAGAGGTTTCGAGCTTTATCTTGGAGTTATACTCCATTGTTGACCAAGTCTCTGCGGACTATCGACGTCAGAGGTGCTTCAACAGCCAGCTCGAAGCGCTACATGGCAAGAGTTCTTCTTCCTGGACTGAGGTAGCTGAGACGACTTCTCGAATTGCAGAGTTGTCGAAGCAGAAGGCATCCAAGCAAGAAGAAATTGACGCCATAGATCGAGACAATGCCTCTATAAAGGCGCAAATCGAAGAGCTGGAGGCCAAGATAAATGCTAATACCAAGCACAAGGAGGAGCTTCTCTCGACTGTTTCAGACACAGAAAGCCAAGCTGAAGTTACACGAGGCCTAGAGTTTGCTGAGAAGGCCCAAGCCTTCGATGACCAAATTGCCAAACTTTCCCAGGCGACTGCCTTGTGTAACAAAAGACTGGAGTTGCAGCAGGCCAAGTACCTTCGACTTAGAGATTCTATCCCCTTCTAATTTACTCAGCCATTTATTAACCATGTATTGTAATATTTATTTGACAATGTAGCCATTTTGGCTAATTCTTATAAAATTTTCCATTTTGGCTATTTATGGTTAATCTGGTCATTACTTGCTATTTATTTTGATCTCTTGGAGCATAGGTTTATATTTTTTCAAATATTTGCCGTTTACTCTCAAGAGTCTTTTATCTTCACCTAACTCTTCGACTTCATAAGCTCCACCAGAAAAAGTTTGGATAATTTTGAATGGTCCTTCCCATTTGGGTGACCATTTTCCCATGCTTCGATCCCTTCGATCCATGGGGAGAATTACCTTCCAAACTAATTCTCCAGACGAGAATGCCTTAGGTTTTACTTTTTTATTGTAAGAGTCTTCCACTCTTTTCTTCTGAACCCTTAGTAGGTCGAGAGCGCGTAGTCTTTCTTCGTCTAAATCTACTAGTTCGTCTAACATCATATCCCAATAAACCTCAGAGGGGATATCATGATGTCTCTGAACCCTTGCAGATTGAAGACAAATTTCCACTAGCAACACTGCATCATGACCAAAAGTTAGCCGATATGGTGTTGTACCTATGGCTTCTTTTGGGGACGTTCGACAAGCCCACAAGATCTGGTCTAACGTCTTATGCCAATTTTTCGGCTTCTTCCCTACATGCTTTTTTATCAGGCCAATCACTATTTTATTCGCTGCTTCAACTTGACCGTTTGCCTGCGCATAATAAGGCGTTGATGTTAGATGTCTAAAGCCTGTTTCTTGAGCGAATTCCTGCATCTTTCGACTGGTGAAAATTGATCCTTGATCAGTCGTTATAGTTTCAGGGATTCCAAATCTAAAGATAATGTTCTTTTGAATAAATTCAATGACATTTTCTTGGTCTACATTGACTAAAGGAATAACTTCGATCCACTTAGTGAAATAATCAATGCCTACCAATATATACTTCTGGCTCTTTGATGATGCTGGTCGAATCTCTCCAATAAGGTCCAACGCCCGTCCTCTAAAGGGCCAAGGTTTCACTATTGAGTGAAGTTCGCTTGCTGGTACATGCTGGATGCTTGTATGGACTTGACATTCTTGGCACCCCTTCGCGAACTCGACACAATCTTTCAAGATGGTGGGCCAGTATAGTCCTTGTCGAAACAACAACCATTTCATCTTATGGCCTACTTGGTGAGCCCCACATGCTCCAGCGTGCATAGTCGAAAGGGCTATGTATGCTTCAGTTTCACTTAAGCACTTTAGCAGTACCCCTTCAGGCGTCTTTTTAAATAACTCGTTACCCATGAGTACGTAACTCAACGCCCTATATTTTATTTTCCGTTCTGTCAAAGCTGCTGGATTTTGTAGATAATCCACAATGGGTTTCCTCCAATCTTGCTCTGACAAATTGTCTATGAACGATATTTCAAAGTTCCTTTGATCAGCATACCCTAGTCTTGTCGATTTCAAATCTGTTGGTGACAGACTAGTTGCTTTTATTTTTTCCCGGACTTCGATTGCTCTTTGTAATCTCATTTTTGAAATTTTGTACCCAGATGCAATTTGTGCCAAATCGTTGGCTATTTGATTTTCCAATCTGGGTATGTGTCGAATGTTGACCATTTCGAATTTTTTCAATAAACGATTTGCTATCACAAAGTACATAATAAGATTTTCTCTTATGCACTTATATTCTTTTGTGATTTGCTTAATGACTAACTCTGAGTCTCCCATTATTTCGACCCGAGTTGCCCCCAATTCCAACAATATCTCAAGGCCGGTAATTAGAGCTTCGTACTCAGCCTCATTGTTCGAACAAGTACCTGATATCTTGTACTTGAATGTTGTTGGAATTTTTTCTGGAGAAATAATCAAGACCCCTACTCCTGTTCCATCTTTATGGCTGGAACCATCGAAGTAGAGTTTCCAAGGCTCTATCTCCACATAATTTATATTCTCAACCTGAATTGAGTAGTCGACTATAAAGTCTGCCACCACTTGCCCTTTCACTGCCTTAAGAGGCATAAAGGTCAAGGAGTACTCAGTTAACGCTAGCGCCCACTTGCCAATTCGGCTGTGCAGGATGGGTTTCGACAACATGTACTTGAAAACATCAAGATGGGACGAAACATACACATCAACTGGCTTTATATATTGTTTGAGCTTTGTACAAGAGAAATACAGACATAGACATAATTTTTCAACTTCGCTATATCTAGTTTCTGCATCGTTCAAAACTCTACTAAGATAGTAAATGGGTCTTTCGACTCCATTTTCATCTTCTTGGGCTAACATGCTTCCCAAAGTTTTGTCGGATGCAGCTATGTACAATCTCATACTCCTGTTGCTGTAAGGAGGCACCAAAATAGGTGGCTTTGTGAGATACCCTTTGATTTTTTCGAAGGCTTCTTGTTGCTCTTGCCCCCATTCGAATCTTTCCTTATTCAGTCGAAGTAAGGGTGAGAAGGCTTGAGCTTTCCCACTTAAGTTAGATATGAATCTCCTCAAGAAATTTTATCTTGCCTAGCAGAGATTGCAGTTCCTTTTTGTTCGCTGGCGCTTTCGCTTCCAGAATTGCCTTCGTCTTGTTCTGGTTGATTTTGATTCCTTTCTTGTGGACGACGAAGCCCAATAAATCTCCAGCTTTTACACAGAATGCACACTTCAAAGGGTTCATTTTCAGACCATGTTCTCTCATTCTTTCAAATGATTGTCGAAGGTGGTCTATATGGTTCTTCCTGGAAACAGATTTTACAACAATATCATCAATATATACTTGCATAAAAGTGTTAATAAAATCATGGAAGATAGAGTTCATCGCTCGCTGATAAGTTGCCCCAGCGTTCTTTAGGCCAAAAGGCATCACTACCCACTCGTAAGTGCCTAAAGCCCCGGGGCATCGAAAAGCTGTTTTCGACACATCTTCTTCAGCAATGAATATTTGATTATATCCTGAATAACCATCGAGCATACTCAGGTATTCATAGCCAGCGGCAGAATCGACTAGCATTTCCGCCACAGGCATAGGATATTCATCTTTGGGTGTAGCAACATTCAAATCTCTGAAATCTATGCACACCCTTAATGTACCGTTTTTATTAATCACTGGCACAATGTTTGCAATCCATTCGACATACCTCGTAGCTCGTATGAATTTGCACTTCAGCAGTCTTTCGACTTCCGTTTTGATCTTCGACAGTATTTCTGGAGCGAAGTGTCTTGGACTTTGCTTGACTGGCTTCTTCCCAGGTTTGATTGGCAACTGAAGTTCTACCAATCCTCTGTCGAGACCAGGCATCTCGTCGTAATCCCATGCAAAGCAGTCCTTGAACTCCTTTAACAAATGGATTACTTCCAACCTGAGTTCTGGGTCTATTTTTACGCTAATGTAAGTTGGCTTTTTCTCTAACCCTTCGCCCAAGTTGATTTCTTCTAAAGGATCCTGCGCTAACATTTTGATGTTGTTCGCTAAGGGGTCCTTTTCGAATCCCAAAGGCTCATCGTCGTAGATGGCGTCGAGCCTTTGTTCCTGCGTTCCTTCTGGCATGATATCAGGAGGTTCTGGGTCGAAATCCTTTCCAGGACCTGCAGAAGGTAACTCTTGATCATTGGCCTGTATGGCCATATATTTTACTTCGGCTTTGAGAGCCGTTATCATTCTTGTTTCGGCTACGTAAGCCGAAATTCGCTGCAGTGATTGTGACTCAGTCATTGTCACTGAATTCACTTCCCCAACCAGTTGGCTGGATGTCAGTTAGCCTACTAAAATCAATGTGGGACAAGTCTTCTCTGTCCCATTGAAAACCATGCTCAGGGTGTAGGTATAAGGAACAAAAAGCATTTGGCGCTGGCGCCAAGTCGAAGTCAGGTGCTGGGCATGGCCCAATGTGAGCCAAATTTTTTTCGAAGTCCGCCATCCCTAGGTGATTTACTTCGCCCAAGTAATAGCTTTGATCCGCTTCTATATTTTCGACCATTCCATCAGGACGCCATAGTATCAACCTTTGGTGCATTGATGATGGTACAGCTCCAACACCATGTATCCATTCTCGGCCCAACAAAAGATTATAATTTGGTTTGGCCGATATGACCATAAACATAGTTGGTCGAAGGATGGATCCCACCTTAATGTCCAGTTGGATCACACCCATAGTGGTCCCTATTCTGCCTTCATAATTCGACAGGACCATATTGTGAGGCTTGATGTTTTCATCGCTCTTGCCTATTTTTCTCAGCATAAAGTGAGGGATGATGTTTATGGTTGCCCCACAGTCCACCAAGATCTTATTTACTGTGGTTTCTTCGAGTTTAGCCCTTATAAATAAAGGCTTGAGGTGATTTTTCATTGCCTCTGTAGGAGGTTCGAAGAAACCATTTTACTCTTCAGTAGCACCATTATCCATGACGAAGTAGCATACTGGCCTATGCTTGGCCATTTCTTGTTCGACTTCCCAATCGCTTGCTTCGACCTCCACCTGGCGGTTGAACTCTCTTGGCAAAACTGAGACTATGTTCACCATGATATCTAGGGTGTCATCAGACTCAGATCCATCTTCGTTATCAACTTCACCCTGGTTAGGCCAGACTAGCCTATTGGTCACTGGTTGTCTTTCCAGAGGCTTCCTCTGCTTTCTCTGAGGGACATTTGAACTTGATTCTGGCTTTGGTTCATTAGCAGCTTCCCTCTCAGCCTTTCGCCGCCTCTGGTATCTTCTTCATTGGGATCGAGACATGGGATTCTTTCCTTTGTAGTTACTTGATACCTGGGTCACTTTAGGGGTAACAACCAGAGGTTATTTCTTATGTGCCAAAGATGAACCTCTTGGCACTTCGAAGGAGTGCCACCTTTCCTCGCTTGGTCTCTTTCGACCAGATGTTTTATACCACGTATCAACTGGCACATTGGTTGGAGGCCTGAATGTCAGTGGCCTCTTCTCTTGATTTGAACCCTTTTGGTAGGTTCTTCTGGGGTCATGTCGAGTATCAACACTTTCCCTTCTTTTGTTTGCTGCTCTTACACCTTGGATGTGTTCGGCAGCTTTTTTGTCGAAGATTGAGCTACATCGAGGACACAGTATCACTCCTGACTTCTTCTTTTGGCATCTTTGCAAGAAATCTGCCAGATTTTCATTTTCCCGAGGGAAAGCCGTTTTGTTGGCCTGTTCTTGCCTAGTGGCCTCCTCTGATGCTTTTGGTTCAGAGATTTCGACCATGTTGACATTCATGGTGTCTTTGGTGGCAAGAGTCATTTGCTTCATCTGAGTCTCCAAGTCCTCTGTCTGGCCTTGAACTGCAGCCAAGTAGGAACTGGGTTTTGCTCCAGATTTTTGGGCTCCAACTGTCTCCAGCTTTGGGCTTTCAACCGCTTTTTGGACCGCTTCTATTGTGTTTCTAGATAGACTCCCAGAAAAACTGCCAAAGATTGGCATGTTGACATGATCCTTGGTGACTTCGACCATAGTTATTCCTGGCCTCTTCGCCTGGCTTCTGGATGCCTCGATCACATTCACCTCTGAAGGTTCAGCATAATGGGCTTCAGCCTGCAAAGGGTTAGAGTCCACAGTCAAGGGGGTCTTGTCAGCAAATTTCAACCTCCCTTCTTCGATAGCGTCTTGCACGAGATTCCTGAAAAGAAAACATTGAGATGTTTTATGGCCCAGAAAATTATGATATTTACAAAAGCCTCTTTTCTTTCTTTTATCAAGAGGAGGCATTTTTACCCCTGGGGGTACTATCATTTGGCCATCTTTTACAAGTAAGTCAAAAATTTCATCACATTTTGTAATATCAAAACTGTAAGTCTTTTTGGGGAACCTATCGTTGGCCCTTTCCAGACCAGTGGGATTTTTCCCACTTGAGGGGACTAGCAGTTTGCAAGAGTATGGTGGCCCTTGTTTTAGTTCCGCTAGATCTACCTCGCTTTCTTCGACGGTTATAGCTTCGTCGAAGGTTTCTGGATCTTCATCGTCCATTTCGACATATGCTATCCTTTCTCTTTTATGAGTTTTTTTCGCCTTGGCTTTTTCAGCTTTAAGGCGTTATACCTGTCGAACTCTATCGGCCAATTGGGCCATGTCTCTCAGGTATTGAGTGTCTAATTTCTTCCTAATGGAATAATCTAAACCCCCTGCGGCTATTTCGACTAACTCATGTTCTGGCACTTGCGTAAAGCATCTTGCTTTGAGCAACCTAAACCTATTTAGATATTCGTCTATAGGTTCAGTGAAACGTCTCTTTACACTGGCCAATTCTTTCAGGCTTATCTTGGTTTGTCCCATGTAGAATTGCTCATGGAACAATCTCTCCAACTGGGTCCAATGGTGGATGGAATTGGGGGGAGAGTTGTGAACCAAGTAAACGCGTTCTTTGTTAAAGAACTTGGGAAATACTTAATCCTCAGGTTTTCGTTGTTTGAAATATCTCCTGCTTCAATCAAGTATCTCGCCACGTGTTCGACAGTGGATTCTGTCGTATCCCCTGAAAATTTAGTGAACTTAGGGACTTTACATCTGGGAGGTAAGTTTGTTTGTAACACATATTCTGACAGTGGGGATGTAAAGTTGGGCCTACGAAAGCCCATATTCATCCCATTTTGGGTCATGATTCTTTCGATCATGGCTGCCAGGTTATTTTCCAAACCCATATTCTGGTATTGGATGTGCTGAACTACTTCGTCAGCATTTTGGTTTCTGTTGACTATCCTCACCTCTGGGGCTATGGCCCTAGGTTCTTCGATCCCGTGTTGCTCCAATCGTGCCCTAAGGTTTTCTTCGACAGGCTGCTGGACTTGGTTAATAGTGGTTTCTTCCTCTAAAAGTATACCTTGGTTTCCCCTTATTTGCGCCCTTTAGGGCTGTCGAATAGGTTGAGGTACCCCAAAGAAATCAGCCAGACGCGTCATTTGCGCTGTCATCTGCTGATTCAACTGGGTGGTATTTTGTATTAGAGGGTTCAACACCGTACTTAAAGTTTGTGCCAACATTTGAACCATATCGTGATTGCTTTCGTCCATTTGTTGCCTCAAGACTACTGTTGAGGCATTCGTAAGGCCATGCGCTACTTGGGACGTTCCTCCTAAGAGTTGGGTCCTATTTCTGTTCGCCATACCAACTCCAGAACCTTGGAGTGGCGAAGAGGCACTCACTAAAGGGTCTGAAAAAGTGGACGCAGCGTTCGTCAAGCTAGCCAATTCAGAAGTTGGCATGCCATAGAGTGGTTCTCGATTTAGACCGCTTGTCGAAAATCCTGGGGGAACATAAGGCCTAGTTCCTGGATTTCCCCTTGGTGGGGGAGTTCCCAAAGGCATTCTGGGGCCAGTGAATGGAGGTAATGGCCCCGTTTGTGTGACCGTTACTGCTGGTGTTGAACCAGCGGTTATCGCTTCACTTACTGTTGGGATAACCGTTGTTCCCACATTTGTTTGTGGGATTTCGCTATTGTTTGGCGGATTCGCCATCGCTTCTCTTCTTCTGGCAGTATTGGTATTGTTAGTGTATATTCTACCACTTCTCAATAACATGCAATACTTCTCGAAAAAGATGAGATTCTGTATAAATACGGTTAACCTTCAAAATCAACACAAGGTCCCACCAGGTGTGCCAATTTGTTTACCGTGGAAATTGGTAAACAACCGCTGATCCTCCAAAAGGTTACTTATTTGGTGACTCGCAGGATCGATCAGATTGATCCTAAGACATGGTTGATTTTTGGGGTTTTGACTAAGTTTAATGATGGTTAATGTCAGTAAAGTAAAGACACTTTATGTAAATTGCATGAAGAAAATCTTGAGAGAATAAATGAAAGGTAATAAATAAAGGCTTCGACTGGAAAAAGTAAATGAAAGGCAATAAAGTTCTGGAATATAAAAGACTTTGATTAATTTAGATGGTGTTTCACACATACATTCTCAACAATTCTTTCGCTCACACTGGGTACTTGAATCTAAATGAGTAACTTGTATATAATTGTGAACACACGCGAAAACTACGTGAACAACTAGTATTTATACTAAACACATCTCAAGTAACCGTCGGGAAGTTACGCTGCTTCGAGATGACTCCACTTGGCATGCTCACAGCATTCGACGCTCCTGATCTTGGCACGTTGCACTTGGTAACGGCTGGGAACCGTTTTCCCTCCAATAATTCGAATCTCAAACCGTTCCACTATGAGCATCGAATACCTTTGTCGAGAAGCTCCTTCGACGTCGAAGGAAACAAGATTCCTACTTAGAAGAAATTCTCTAAGTACCTTGCCACCTTCTGATGAGCATTTCGACAGAATCAGCTAGTCGAAACCATTCCTCATGATTAATGGTCTATAAAAACAAGGGTGTCGATTTTAGGAGCCAACACCATTGCATTTTATTTTTATTATTTTTAACTTTTGATTTTTGTTTCTGACTTATTTATTTTTTTCAAAGCATAAAAAATATTAAATTTATTTTTCCACATTTTTTTGCATTTTATTTGATATTTATTTGGTTTCATTTAGTTTTGTACATAAATAAACATAAAAATACTTTTATTTAAAATACTAAAAAATAATACAAACACTTTTATTTTCTGATTTTTATTTTGTTTTATCTTTTGAAAACATTTTATAAAAATATACTTTTTTTGTAAATTTTAAATATTTTATTTTTTGTACATATTTAATATTTTTTGTAAATAATATAAATACTTATATATTTATTAGTATATTTAGGTTAAAAAATACAAAAAATATACATTTTTATTTTTATTAATATTTAACTTAAAAAATCACTTTTTTATAATATACTTCCCTTTTATTTATTTTTTGTACATAATTAATAAATATTGCATATATTATATAATAAGTACCTTTTATTTATAAAATTAGGGTTTTGCCCTAAATACATAAAAATACCAAAAATTAATTCATTTTATTTTTGTTTATTTGACACATGAAAAATACCTTTTTTACATACATATGAAAATCATTTTTGCATCTTGCATATTTATTTTATTTTATTTAATTATTGTGCAATTAAATACCTTGTAAAATTTCAATTTGGATGTAATAGTTTAGGTTTAAATTTCTTGCTAAAATATCCCCATTTGAACATTTATACCCCCCATCCCATATCTGTGTTGTAATAACTTAGGACCTTTAAATTCCGCACTTTAAAAGCTTTCTAAATATGCCATGATAGAATTAGGATTTTGTATGCAAATCAAAAACAACAAATAGTTTGACCTAAATTCAAGATAAACAAGCATGAAAATGGACAGCACCAATCACACTTGCACCCCTAGGGTATTCCACTTGTTGCCTTCAATAATGGGCCATGTTGCATGTTAGGTATCTTTGACAAAACAAAACAAATTCAAATGATCATTGTCCCTCGATGACACTTTCGAAAGTTTCCTAAAAATGATCAAGTCCCTTAAAGGAAAAGTTGCCAAAGATACTTGGCACCATTGCAATCATGGTCTAAACGATGACCCGCGCCCGTCCCATTCACATCCTAACACAAGCCTGTCCACCAAATACAATGGTGGAACAAAATTGTTAAAAGGGTTAAAACATAGCAATAATCTTTGAGAAATTTAGGGGTAGACAACTCTTAGTTACTTGCCCAAATCTTGCAAAACAATCCTTGCCATTTTTCAAAACACACTTCACAAACACAAACTTTCAAAACAACTTTCAAAACCTTGAAACATCTTTTCAAAAAGACAAACACCCTTTTGTAAAACATTCGAGTAAAGAATTGTTACAAGGGTTGCCTAGACAAGGCATCTTTTTCATTTTCAAACCCACACACAAAGCACCATTTCAAATAATTGAAAATCAAGGCAAGTTGATCTAAGCAAGTAACTAAGAGCCCATGGATAACCATGGATAGAAAGGGTGCTAATACCTTCCCTTTCTATAATCTACTCCCCGAACCCAAGAAAACATCTCAAAGGTTTTTGCTGTGCTTTTTAACCTTTCCTTAGGATAAAATAAAAAGTCGGTGGCGACTCTTGCTCAACCGAAACATTTGCAAAAACAAACGCAAAACCCAAGTCAGTTCTCCCACCGTATCACACCATCTCCCAGAACAGAAAAAGAAGTCAGAGGTTTTCTAGGACGTCTGAACTATATTGCCCGATTCATCTCACACCTAACTACTACTTGTGAGCCAATCTTCAAGCTACTGAAGAAAGATCAAGTGGTAAGATGGAATGATGAATTTCAGGCCGCTTTCGAAAGGATCAAAGAATATCTCCAAGAGCCACCCATTCTGATGCCTCCAGTTGAAGGGAGACCTTTGATCTTATACTTGACAGTACTCGACAATTCAATGGGGTGCGTGCTGGGGCAGCATGACGAGTCTGGCCAAAAAGAGCATGTTATTTATTATCTTAGCAAAAAGTTTACCGACTGTGAGGCCCGATACTCACTGCTCGAGAAAACTTGCTGCACTTTGGCATGGGCTGCTCGCTGGCTGAAACAGTATATGCTGACTCACACTACTCTATTGATATCGAAGATGGACCCAATCAAGTATATCTTCGAGAAGCCTGCCTTGTCCGAAAGAATAGCAAGATGACAGATGATTTTGACTGAGTATGACATCCAATACACGACCCAAAAGGCAATCAAGGGAAGTGTGTTGTCAGATCATTTGGCACATCAGGCGGTAGACGATTACCAGTCTATGAATTTTGAATTCCCGGATGAGAATATCATGATAGTTACCAAATGTGAAGAACCTGGACCAGATGAAGGACCTGAGGAAGGATCCCGATGGTCTATGTACTTTGATGGAGCGTCAAACGCTTTGGGTAACGACATTGGCGCCATGATCATATCTCCTAAAGGCTCTCATACTCCATTCACCGCCCGACTATGTTTCAATTGCACCAACAACATGGTGGAGTATGAAGCGTGCATCATGGGTCTTCGAGCAGCAATTGACCTAAGGATTAAGTCCTTGAGTGTGTTCGGAGATTCCGCTCTCGTGATCAGTCAGATCAAAGGCGAGTGGGATACGAAACACCCAAATCTTATTCCTTATAAGGAGTATGTTTTGACCTTGCTTCTACATTTCGAAGAAATAACCTTTGACCACTTCCCAAGAGAGGAGAATCAGTTGGTGGACGCGCTAGCTACGATGTCTTCTATGTTCAAGGTCAATTGGGACAACGAGGCTCCCCGGATTACCATTGAGAGGTTGGAAGAACCTGCACATTGTTGTGACATTGAGACTGAAGAGGTAGTAGATAAACCCTGGTTTCATGAGGTGAAGAGATACCTTGAGGCTCAGGAATACCCCGAGGGTGCATCTGTCAATGACAAGAAGTTTCTGAGGAGGTTCGCGACGAAGTTCTTCATCAACAATGGCATCCTTTACAAGCGTAACCATGATTCAACCTTACTGTGATGTGTGGATAAGAATGAAGCAGAAAGGATCATGGTAGATTTACATGAAGGTACTTTCGGAACCCATTCCAGTGGACACACCATGGCAAAGAAGATCCTTCGGGCAGGATATTATTGTTCCACAATGGAAGCCGACTGTTATCAGCATTCTCTGACCTGTCACAAGTGTCAAGTCTATGCTGATAAGGTGCATATACCTCCAGTACCTCTGAACGTCTTGACAGCTCCGTGGCCTTTTGTAATGTGGGGCATTGATATGATCAGCGAGATCAGACCTACGGCATACAACAGGCATCGTTTCATCCTGGTAGCAATTGATTACTTTACGAAGTGGGTTGAAGCAACTTCCTTTGCTATTGTGACCAAGAACGTCGTGGCACGGTTTATTCGGCACAATCTGATTTGTCGATACGGTGTACCTGAGAGGATCATTACAGACAATGGTACAAATCTCAACAATAAGATGATTACCGAACTCTGCAAGCAGTTCAAGATTTAGCATCACAACTCTTCTCCCTAGCGGCCGAAGATGAATGGGGTTGTTGAAGCAGCTAATAAGAACAATAAGAAGATTGTGCAGAAGATGACGGTGACATACAAAGACTGGCACGAGATGTTACCATTTTCTCTTCACGGGTACCGTACCTCAGCACAGACGTCAACATGGGCAACCCCCTATTCCTTGGTATATGGTATGGAGGCCGTATTGCCCATTGAAGTTTAGATACCCTCTCTTCGGATTATGAAGGATGCAGGTATGAGCAAAGATGACTGGATTCAGACCCGGCTTGATCAGCTGAACTTAATCGACGAAAAGAGACTTACTGCTATTTGTCATGGTTAGACGTATCAAAAAATGGATGATCAAGGCATTTAACAAGAAATTTAGACGACAAGAGTATCAAGTCGGGGATCTGGTGATCAAGCGCATCATCCTACCTCAAGGTGATCCCAGGGGCAAATGGACCCCTACTTACGAAGGGCCATTTGTGGTTAAGAACATTTTCTCAGGAGGAGCTATGATTCTAACCACCATGGATGGTGACGACCTTCCTCACTCTGTCAATGCAGACATAGTGAAAAGATACTACGCATAATTAAAGACCTACTAGGTTGACTGGCCTAGGCAAAAATAAGGGCTTCCCGGTGAACCAAAAGGGTTCAGGCAAAAATAAGGGATGAAAATGGAAAAATTGTACACCCGACTAGTCGAAAACCTGAAAAGGCGGCTTGGGCAAAAAAGGGTATCCTGGTGGACTGAAAACCCGAAAGGGCGGTCCAGGAAAAAATTAGGGATCAAAGCGTAACACTATGTTTCATTGGATCACCTTGCAACCAGACTTCAGTATCAACTATCAAGCTCAGACGGCACTAATCAATCTGATCTACCTTCAACCAAGCAGCAAAGTGATGAGATGCTCGAGGACATAAGGGCAATAACAGAGTTGGAACCCAGTGGGATTATTTCACATAGCTGTTTTGTTTAGTTTTTTTCACAAATTGTATAAAATCTATTTATTCGGCGGTGTTCTCTTACTAGGACGTCAGCCTCTTGTACAAAAACGCCTATTTACAAGCCAAACTTCAAAATCAATACAATTCATTTTCAGAGAAATTTCAAACTGTTTTTCCCTTTTTCTGTTTTTTTTGCAAAGAACGTCCAATGTTCATTTTTGATATATGCATTTGACATTAATTGTTGCTCATAAATATTTACATGCGAGACAAAAGACGATTACTGGTAATATCAGAAACAGGGGCAAACAAGATTTGTCCAAGCTGTGCAGTTGATCTATCCACCAGGTACAAAGGTAGATTCAGCTGAAGAATATGACCGAGGTACTTTCACTCCCCGCAGAGTAAGAAGAAACAATAAGGTTAACTCTCCCCAGCTGAGACTCGCAACTGTGAATGAATCAGTAATGTTCTCCCCAAGCAGAATTTATCTACCATCAGCACTGAAAGTCTTACCATCCCCAGTGGAGTATAAAATATCCCCAGTGGAGTTTGAAAATTTCCCCCAGCGCAGTCTGAAAAAGCTTCCCCAGTGGAGTGTGGAGAATCATCCCCAGTAGAATTTGAAAGATTGTCCCCAGTAGAGCCTACAAGGTTATCCCCAGTGAAGCCGCAACTGAAAGATCATCCCCAGCGGAGTTCATTCCTTTCACAAACAGAATTCAAATCCCCAACAGGATTTAGTATCACCAGCAACGGTAATTCATCCCCAACTGAATTTATCAGCGGAACCCTCTACAGAGCATCTCTTCCCCATAGAGTAATCTCCTCATTAGTTTATCCCCAATGGAGTTATCCTCTCCTACAAGTTTATTCTCACAGTCATCTTCATCCACTATCTCCAGCAGAAACAAAGAATTCAACTTTTTTCTCCAGCAGCTATCTGGGATTTATTTTCCCCAGCTAAAAACATTACATACATCATGACATATGCATATACGCATCATACAACACAATCTCATTTATTTTGAGAACATCATTTCCTGATACATATCATGCATTACATACAACTAACCTTTACCTTTCAGGAAAGATGCGGTTAAGTTCTCACAAAATTCAAAGCTATGAAGCTTTTACTTCAGTCGAATTACTGACAAGTTCTTAAATATCAACAGAGATATTTTTCTCATTTGAATTACAGACAAGGTCCTAAATCTCGACAAAGTTCCTCTGTTGAAGTACATACGGGTTCCTAAATCTCAACAGAGAAGTTTTCTCAGTTAAATTACGGGCGAGTTCTTAAATCTCGACGAAGATGTTTCCCAAAGTCGAATTACTGACAAGTTCTTAAATCTCAACAGAGTTTTCTCAGTTGAATTACATACAAGGTCCTAAATCTCGAAAAAATGTTCCTACGTTGAATTACAGACAAGTTCCTAAATCTCAGCAGAGAAGTTCTCTCAGTTGAATTACAGGCGAGTTCTTAAATCTCGATGAAGATGTTTCCCCAAGTTGAATTACTGACAAGTTCTTAAATATCAACAAAGATGTTTTTCTCAGTTGAATTACAGACAAGGTCCTAAATTTCGACAAAGTTCCTCCATTGAATTACATACGAGTTCCTAAATCTCAACAGAGAAGTTTTCTCAGTTGAATTACGGGCGAGTTCTTAAATCTCGACGAAGATGTTTCCCCAAGTCGAATTACTGACAAGTTCTTAAATCTCAACAGAGTTGTTCTCAGTTGAATTACAGACAAGGTCCTAAATATCGACAAAGTTCCTCCGTTGAATTACAGACAGGTTCCTAAATCTCAGCAGAGAAGTTTTCTCAGTTGAATTACGGGCGAGTTCTTAAATCTCGATGAAGATGTTTCCCCAAGTCGAATTACTAACAAGTTCTTAAATCTCAACAGAGTTTTTCTCAGTTGAATTACAGACAAGGTCCTATATCTTGACAAAGTTCCTCCGTTGAATTACAGACGAGTTCCTAAATCTCAGCAGAGAAGTTCTCTCAGTTGAATTACGGGCGAGTTCTTAAATCTCGACGAAGATGTTTCCCCAAGTCGAATTACTGACAAGTTCTTAAATCTTAGTAGAGATATTTTTCTCAGTTGAATTACAAAAAAGGTCCTAAATCTCGACAAAGTTTCTCCGTTGGATTACGGACAAGTTCCTAAATCTCGGCAGAGAAGTTTTCTCAGTTGAATTACGGGCGAGTTCTTAAATCTCGATGAAGATGTTTCCCCCAGTTGAATTACGGACAAGTTCTTAAATCTCAGTAGAGATGTTTTCTCAGTTGAAGTACAGGCGAGTTCCTAAATCTCGACAAAATTTTTCCTCCGTTGAATTACAGACAAGTTCCTAAATCTCAGTAGAGAAGTTTTCTCAGTTGAATTACGAGCAAGTTCTTAAATCTCGATGAAGATGTTTCCCCAAGTCGAAGTACAGACAAGTTCCTAAATCTCGGCAGAGAAGTTTTCTCAGTTGAATTACAGGCGAGTTCTTAAATCTCGACGAAGATGTTTCCTCCGTTGAAGTACGAACAAGTTCCTAAATCTCGACACCTCAGTTGAATTACGGACGAGTTCCTAAATATTAGCAAAAATATTTCCTCAGTTGAGTACGGATGATCGAAGTTCCTAAATATCAATAGAGATGACTCATCAGCAGAATAACGGACGCCGGAGCTCCTAAATTTCTACTTCTCTTAACAGAGATCAACATTCCCCAGCGAAATCTTCCTCAGAAAACAGGTATACAAGCTCTCGCTAAGGAATCTCCAAATGGCATCTTTAATCCCATTTCCGACATCACAAGGCTGATACCATTTCATGCGAGTGCAAATTTCTGAGCACTCTAGTGTTCAATCATCTTCCACCTTCGGATCACGAAAGGCATGAAACCCAATCTACACCCTCAGGTTTAAGAAGATTGAATAGGGGAAGTTGTTGTACCCCAAAATTTTCCCTCCCATATTTCTCAAAACATTGCAAGAAAAATCTCCAAGTTGCTCAAGGTAGTCCAAGGGTTGGTCATACAAGCTCTCTCCTAAGGCAGTCTACCCCAAATTAGGGTTTTGCATTGCATCAATATCCTTGAGTCCAAATGACCTCAAGTGCTCCCTAATGTCCTAATATGTTCTCAAGATCATCCATGTCAAGTTTCAAGCCTTGCAGAGGGATTTTGCTCATTCAATTGCTCAAAAGGTCCAAAAATCGACTGTGCTAGGCCAAAAGTCAACTGTGACCCAAATACAGTCAAACTTCAAGATTTTTTGTCAAAATTCTCATTTTGAAGGATATTTCATCATTTGATCAAGGGTTGATCATGATTCATCAAGGATTGCTCAAAATTCATCAAGATTCAAAAGTTTCTAAATTAGGGTTTTATAGGAAAAGTCAACTCAACTTTGACCAAGAATAACTTTCTCATACTTTATGAGAAATGACCCATCCAAATCTAATTTTAAAAAGGATTAAATTTCCTACAATCCATCTTCATACCCCAAGATCAAAATATGTACTCACAAGAAGTTATGAATTTTGACATTATAGGTCATTTTTTAAAGTCAACAAAAACACCTTTGTTGTCAAAGATTCTAACTTGAGCATGGAATATCAAAATGAGATGAGACCAAAAGGGTTGATTAGAGGACATCTCAAGCTTTCTAAAAAGTCCAATAACACCTCCAAAAGTTCAAAATTGAAGAAGTTATGCATTGTTGAAGTTGGACTTTTTTGCAAAATTGCCAAAAGTCAACTATCCCCAAAAATTCAAATTTTGCCGAATGGGCCCATTCTTTTTCACTTGTTTTGAGTTTGCATTATTTCCCACATGCTCTAGTCTTGGCCATGTGTTCATATTATATTTTTATTATTTAATTTGATTTTTATTTGAATTAATTCATTTTAAATCAAATAAAATCACATAAAATCAAAAATATTGATAACCAAAGATCTTTTGATGATTATAGGTTTCAATGGACAGCTAGTACCCCATCAAATTCGAATCAAAGCTTGTATGCACAAAAAGATCCAAATCAAGCCAATTTGGAATGCTTTAATGGAGGATAAAATTAAATCTCAAAATCATCAATGGGGGAAGATTTGGACAGAATTTTTACCCTAATGTATTGCACAATACATAAGGAAGCAAAGCATACAAGAATCAGGGTTGGAAATCAATTGTAGAGGCAGAACAAAGTTTGCAAAAAACAAGAAAAAGCTTGAGATCAAAATCAACCCTAGAGGCAATTTCAAGACTTGAAACTTGTCTCAATCTCTTCCTGGCAATCTCCACAAGCGAAAAAAAACCAAGACAACGCGTTTTCCGACCCTCCCAAGCGCTGTAAGTGGTCCACGAATCCGCCCCATTCTTGAATTCGATTTGTATTATTATTGCATCCATTGAGTAAGATAATTGCATATTTGTAATCCTCACATCATTTACAAGCTTTTCACAATAATGAATTTCATTTATACGACCTGTATCACAGATCACCATTGCTAGGGTTTGGTGTTTGGTTTTAGGGCTTTTATTTTCAGGTGAAATCGGCCTTAATGGTGGTTATGGCTGTGATCAGAGGGATGAGACGAGGCTAACTATGATATTGGATTCCATTTATATGGCATGGAGAAGATTTTAGAACGAAGGTACGCTTTTAGCTGCGGATAAAAATCCGCAGGTAAAAGTTATAGTTCTAGAGGACAGGGACGAAGACGTGTAGTCCACCCATTTGCCCATTCAAATAATTGCGCGCATTTTTCTTTTTTGCTGACCATTGAATTTTGTTTTCTATATTATTTCCTTGTGTTTTATTAACAACAAAAACCACTTGGCCTAGTGGTTACCACGCTTGATTCCAAGGCATATGGGGTTGGAGGTCAGGGGTTCGATCCCTGCCTCCAGCATTTGTTATTTTTCCAATTGCTTTTAGGAAATCAGGTGCATGTTCAAGCTGGAGGTTCACCATGGACGTTCATTATCAGATGGCCAGATGGCCAGATCTGGTGGCCAAGCATCCAAGGCACACCATAAGCCAGTCAATGCGCATGTATTGGATCACAAAAGTCAAAATGGATCAGCATATTTGGGCCAATATCGTTGCTATCCACACCTCCAAATCTCAGGCCCATTCTTTACTTCCTCTCATATTTTATTTATTTTAATTTAATTATTTAATTTTGTTTAATTAATTTCTAACCAATAACAAATTTTCTTTTTTATCAAAAAATCACAAAAATACATTTTTTTATCCAATTAAATTTTAGAACTTTTATTTTATTAATAAATATTAATCAATTAATTAGAATATTAATTAGGAAACTTTAATTTATTTTTGTAAATAAATAAAATTAATTAGAAATCATTAGGTTATAATTCATTTAATTATTTTAATTTCTTTCTTAAAATAATCAAAACTCCAAAAATATGTCATTAATTATTACTTAATTTATTTTACAATTAATTTAGTATTTTAATTTCGGATTTAATTTCTTTTCTTAAAATAAAAACAACAAAAAAAGCATTTTCCTTTTAAAAGGGTCAAAACCCTAATTCGCATTCGATTTAATTTCGCGCCGCACTTTGTTTTTCTTTATCCAATTAATGTATCTGCTTATGATTTGTAATAATAATTAGGACATTTTATTTATTTTACCGCTTTATTTTATTTTCAAAGGGTTGCTTTTGGCGATGTAAATACCCGACGCCTTGTAATTTAATTTCTGCACTTTAAATTCTGCTAATTATAACGGCTAGATGTTTGATAATAGGGTTTGCATGACAAGACTGAATGTTTAATCTTAAAATCAAATTAGATCACCCTTAACATGTGCAAAGATAAAAATAACTGAAAACGACGCATTCGCACATGCGCACTCTTAGGGTACACCCCACTTGGTTGCCTTCGTACACGGTCATTGAGTATATGTTGTTTTAGAGGTCGCCCTCTTGTCTAAAAGATCATAGTTGCCTCGAAATGGTTGCCTTGGATATTGTTGCCTCAAACAAATGATCTAAGACGTTAGGGTTACCGCTAAGGCATCCTAACATTGTTTTAGTGACCGTATGTCTCTCATTCGAATTGACCCTCAAACTCCAACGACGATGCTACCTACTCATTAATAGTGGGATAACATTGTCTAAAGGAAATTAACATAGAACGATTCTTTTTCAAGTAGGTAGATTAGTTCTTAGATACTTGCTCATCCAAAACAAAACTTTTTCACACTTACACTTTTACAAACGAGTTTTCAAAAAAACACTTCATTACACTCTTGAGGACAGAAGCAAGAGTTAAATTGAAGTTAAAATAAAAACCTTTTTTCAAACCCACAAGCACAAAGAAAACAATTTTGAAAACAATGAGCAAGTACCTAAGAGCCCGTAGATAACTACGGATAGAAAGGGTGCTAATACCTTCCCTTTCTATAATCTACCCCCCGTACTCAGAAAATCTCAAAAAAAAAAATTTACGTGTTTTTTTCCTTTCCTTGTTGGATAAAATAAAAGTCGGTGACGACTCTTGCTTACCACGACATTTTGCGAAAACAAAAGCAAAACGCAAACCAGCATTCCAAAAAACAGCCAGTTCTTCCCACCATATCACAATGTCTTCTTGAGTTTCTAGTTCTTTGACAGATTCATCGATAATATCTAGGAAATAGCATGAGTCGTCTATAGCAGGGGATTTGAAGAATTGGGAAAGAATAAATTCTACTTTTTCTTCTCCTACCTCGAAGGTAAGCTTTCCTTTCTTAACATCGATAGTGGCTCCTGCAGTGGCTAAAAATGACCTTCCTAATATGATGGGAATATTTGAATCTTCCTTTATGTCCATTATTATAAAGTCAGTAGGTATGTGTGATACGGTGGGAGAACTAACTAGAGGTTTGCGTTTGTATTCACACTTGTTCAGTTGAGCAAGAGTCGCCACCGACTTTTTATTTTATCCTAAAGGAAAGGTTAAAAAGCACAGCAAAAACCTTTTGAGATATTTCGTGGGTTCGGGGGGTAGATTATGAAAAGGGAAGGTATTATCACCCTTTTCATTCATGGTTATCCATGGGCTCTTAGTTACTTGGTTTTTAGATCACTTGCCTTGATTTTCGATTGTTTGAAATTGTGGTGTGTGTGTGTGTGTGTGTGTGTTTTGAAAATGTTTTTGAAGAGATGCCTTGTTTTAGGCAACCAATGTAATGACTCGTGTTTGAGTATATACGAAGGTGTGTATCTTTTCGAAAAGATGTTTCAAATGTTTTTGAGAAGAGTGTTTGTGAAGTGTGGTTTTTGAAAAGAAGGCAAATGTTTTTGCAAGTTGATCTCAAGTAACTAAGAGTTTTGTCTACCCCTATTGTACTCAAAGGTTTTCTCTATGTTTTCAACCCTTTTTAACAATTTTGTTCCACCATTGAATTTGGTGGACAATCTTGCATTTAGGATGTTTAACGGGACGAGCGCGGGTCATCGTATAGACCATGAATGCAATGGTGCCAAGTATCTTTGGCAATTTGCTTTGAAGGGACTATGATCATTCCATTTAGGCAACTTTCGAAAGCGTCATCGAGGGACTTATGATCATTTGTATTGTGTTTTGCCAAAGAAACTCGACATGCAAGCATGGCCCATTTTGGAAGGCAACATGTGGGATTACCCTAGAGGGTGCAAGTGTGATTGTGTATTGATTTCATGTATTTGTCTTGTATTAGGTTATCTTGTGTTTGGTTTTATGTACATGCAAACCCTAGGTCTAACCATGGTATAATTGAAAGCGGTAAATTGCAAGAATTTAAAGTCTACACTATTACAAATAGTATCCGGGAGTGGGGGTACAAATTTACGAATGGGGATGAGACTTTAGGAATGTAGTGTCCAATAAGTTACAACCAAATCGAATTGTGATAAAAAATGTAAATGATGTATATCAATGTATAGAAATGGAAATTATCAAATATATTTCAAATGTGTAATGTATTGTGTAAGTGTAAGTGTATTGTTTATTTACAAGTGCGGAAATGTGAATTTAATGTATTATTAAGCATTGTTTAACTTAAATGAAAAGAATTAAATGTTTATTTATATGTATGAAAAAAAGTGTTTTTTATATGTCAAATAAACAAAATAAAAAGTATTAATTTTTGGAGTTTTTATGTATTTAGGGCAAAACCCTAATTTTGCAAATAAAAGGTATTTATTATTTAATATATACAATTTTTATTAATTATGTACAAAAATAAAATAAAAATGAAGTATATTTGTAAAAAAGGTATTTTTAGTGTTAAATATTAATAAAAATAAAAATGTATATATTTTGTATTTTTTAACCTAAATATACTAATATATATATATATATATATATATATATATATATATATATATATATATATATATATATATATATATATATATATATATATATATATATATATATATATATATATATATATATATATATATATATATATATATATATATATATATATATATATATATATATATATATATATATATATATATATATATATATATATATATATATATATATATATATATATATATATATATATATATATATATATATATATGTATTTGTATTATTTACTAAATATATATTATATATACAAAAATAAACTATTTAATATTTATTAAAAAAGGTATATTTTATGTAAAATGTTTTTAAGAGGTAATATAAAATAAAATTAGAAAATAAACATGTTTGCATTATTTTTTTAGTATTTTGAATAAGAGTATATCTATATATTTATTTATGTACAAATACCCATTTAAACAAACAAATGCCTAATAAATACAAAAATGGTTTAAAAAATAATTTTTATATTTTTGATATTATGAGAAAAAATAAATAAGTCAGAACAAAAAAGAAAAGGTCAAAAAATCATAAAAATAAGCATAATGGGCCAAGGGGGTTCAAAAGTGAAAATGTGGTGCAAATAAGAAAAATAGAACAAGCCCAGCCCAAAGGACCTTCTTCAACCTCTAGCCAGAAACTTTGTCAAAAAACGCGCGCTTTATACACTGATTCAAACATCTGGATTCCTGGACTTTTAGCACAAACTTACAACATAAGAAATGTTAAGCATCAAGCCACGATTCTGGACATATAAAGAACTCATCCTAACTCTCAGAAATGAGAGAGAATTTCTCCATTCCCAATTCCTGACCTAGTTTTTGTTCCATGTTCAGACATCAAATTCTCATTGCACACATAACATAAATGAAAACTAATTACATGGGCATGTTCAGGGCTATGAATGTGACATAGTTTCTTCACAAATCTAAACCTAACAATGCTTGGATAGAGAGATAAGAGTTCATGAACTTACCTGTTCAGTTAGGATCGTATCTGGTGATGGAGGTGTTTTCAATGCAAGGTGATGATTGGTATAGCTTCCTTGATGTCCAGTGATGTTATTCCAAGCTTTAGTTTGCTTTGAAACCAAGTGAATCGTGTTATGGAACTTCAACTGCAAAACAGAAAAATGAAAATGGTGATGTTGATTGGGAGTGTTACAGGTCGTGTTTGAGGCTTGGAATAGTTTCAAGGGATGATGTGGGATGTGTTTGAAGTGTTTTTGGCCAAGATGTACGATGGAAATGAGCTAGCCAAGTCCAAGTGCAGAATGCCCTGTTTTTGTGCAGTTTAATGGTGATTCTGTGTTTGAGAAGGTATAGAACTTGGTTGGCTTGTGTTTCAGCTTAGGTTTGATGATTAGAAAGTGTTTGATAGCTTTGCTTCAGCTCTGGTCCACAGGATAGAGAGTTGTTAGTTGTTATGCTAGCTTTCTTCAACTTTAAGCAACAAATGTCCAAGTTGTGTTCTAGACTGATGCAGGCCCCCAATCTATGCTGCAACCTTTTCCCTTGATCAATGTGTTTTGTTCATCAACTTGTGCCAAAAGGATTTTCCCTGTACTTGCTTGGATTTGCATTTGACATAAAGTTTAACTTTTCAAAAATGGCAAAAATGCTTTATCTAAAAATAGCTTAATCTTGCATATAATGCTTGGACACACAAAATA
Organism: Vicia faba; assembly: GCA_948472305.1. NCBI lineage: Eukaryota > Viridiplantae > Streptophyta > Magnoliopsida > Fabales > Fabaceae > Vicia > Vicia faba. The sequence goes on from OX451738.1 coordinate 124,390,429, forward strand.
AGGCCTTGGCACAATGAGTTAGCATTAAATTTATGAGTGCAAATGGGATATAGGACCTGTAATCAAGGAATGCAAGCTGAGTTCAAAATTGCTTAAGTGTATGAGCATGAAACTTGGCCTTAAACAAAGTGAGTTTTTCCCAACTTGCCAAATTCGATTCTCCCTAACCATGAGGTTGTTTGATGAGTTCTTGGACATTTTGGAAAGCTTGGAATGTGTACTACAATCCATCTTTGAAATGAAAATTGAAATTCCAAGTGTAAGCATGTGAAAAATGATCTTGAAGTTAGGCAAAAATCCTGCCTAAAATGGTTCAAAATTTCTCTAAGTTAAGAATGGTTTGGTACCCTTGTTCCAAAAATTGTAACTTGAGCTACAAGCTTCTTTTGGGAAAACTTTGTGAATCAAAGTTGTAGATTTTGCAATGGACTACAACTTTCATGTTTTGACTTTTCCTTGAATCCAAATGAATCTTGGTGAGAAAGTGGGGCAAAGTTAGGAAAAAATTAGGGTTTTTTATAACTTAGAAAAAATTCTAAGTTATGAAAAATCCTCATTTCAAACCCTAATTTGCAATTTTGGATTTCTTGATGAACAAGTTTCATGATTTGGCATGCTTTGATGAAAAATTAATCTTGACACTTGATTTTGACCAAAAAGTCAAAATTTGACTTTTCAGTAAACAGTCAAAATTGATCAATTGACTGGGAAATTCAACTGTCAATCTTGTGCATTTGGGATCTTTTGAACTTGTTGAGTATGTCAAGACAATTCCATGGGGTCCTTGAGTCCATATGTGAGCTTGGTTTGCCATTGGCCAGGTCAAACAGTCAAAAATTGCCTTTGTGCAGTCAAAACCCTAAAAATGACCATTTTGCCCTTTTGGTGATCTGATCAAATTTCTTGTGGAATTGTGATCCAAACATGATCAAATGGTCCATATGAGTTCATAATGTTGATGTGGGTCAATTTTCATGATATTTGACTGTCAATTGGCCACACTTGACTTTTTCCCCAATACAGCTGATTTCTAGCTCAACTGTCCAATTGACTGGGCAAAATTTGGAATCAAGACTTGAAACTTGGTATGGATAAACTTGGGAGTCCAACATGAAGCATGAAAGTCATCTTAGGCATTTTAGGTCAAAATATCTTTGTGCAAACACAAACCCTAATTTGGGTCAACAGTGCAAGGAGAAGTCTTGAGCAGAGGAAACCCTAACTTGATCTTGAGCTCCAAGGGTCTTGGGATGAGAAAATGTTGAGAAAATGGGAGGTAAAATTTTGGGGTACAACAGTTGCCCCTGTTCAATCTTCTTGAACCTGAAGAGTTAGATTGGCAAGTTTGCCTTTCGCGACTCGAAGGTAAAAGAAGATTGGACACTAGAGTGCCCTAAAATTTGCACTCGGTGATGTGATGGTAGAGGGAATGGGCTTAACGATGCCATTTGGTGATGGGCTTAAAGATGCCATCTGATGCGATAGAATCTTGTCGGGGGATGGGCTTAGAGATGCCATCTGAGAATGGGCTTAAAGATGCCATTTAGAAATGTTGAACTGTATGTCAATGGTGAGTGGACGAGTATCAGAAAGGTATCCATGTTTTGGAAGATATCTGAACTGGGGGTCTGAGCCAGCAATAGATTGACATCCGTGTCTGAAGAATCCGTAAACTGTTTTCAGGAGTTGAAACAACATCCGTTATTGGGAAGCGTCCGTGAAGAAGTTGCATCTGAACAAGTGATAGATTAACATCCGGTGTTGGGAAGAATCCGTGAACTATTTTCAGAAGTCTGAAGGAGGAATCGGTGTAGGGCTTCCTGATGAGTCCGTGTAAAATTGCATCTGGATGAATCTGGAACAAGTATCAGAATGTCGCCGTGTCTGGGTCACCTCTGAACTGTCTCTGAGTGGATCTGGAATAAGTATCAGAATGTCGCCGTGTCTGGGTCACATCTGAACTACTTCTGAGTGAATCTGGAATAAGTATAGGAATGTCGCCGTGTCTGGGTCACATCTGAACTATCTCTGGATGACTCTCGGAAGATGATCTTTGTCTGTCGACTGATCTTACTTGAAAAGGTAAAGGGTTAGTTGTATGCAATGTCATGATGCATGATGCAATGTATGTTGATATGAATGTTTATGATATGAATGTGATGAATGCGCATGTAAGCTGACGAGCTATCTTGCGGAGGATGGATGAATCCTGGATGGCTGAAAATAAAAGAATCTTGACTGCTGCCGGGGAGAACAATTCCTTGGCTGCTGTTGTGGAAATTAGAAGCTTGGGTTGTATGCCAAACTACTGGGGACTTCCTGTCTTGAGGAGATCTTCACCGGAGAATATTCGAATATTCTGTGGGGAACTGAGAATGAGAGTCTTCAATCTGCTTGGGGATTGATAGCTGGAAGTTTTAGCTTCGCTGGGGATAATGAAACTTGACTTTGAGTGGAGTTAGCTTCTGGAAGGTTCTCTGGCTGGGGATTGCGAGAGTCCTCTGATTGCTGCAGGTGTTGGTCTGGAATAAGTTACTGAACGTCGCCATCTCTGGGTCACATCTTGAACTATCTCTAGAAACAAATCTGAATAAGTTATAGAATGTCGCCAAATCTGGGTCACACCTGAACTATTTCTGGAAGCAGGCTTGGGTAAGTTATAGAATGTCGCCAAAATCTTGGGTCACATCTTGAACTATATCATGAATGAAAATCTGAATAAGTTGCGGAATGTCGCCGAATCAGGGTCACATCTTGAACTATATCATGAATGAAAATCTGAATAAGTTGTGGAATGTCTCCGAATCAGGGTCACATCTTGAACTATATCATGAATGAAAATTTGAATAAGTTGCGGAATGTCGCCGAATCAGGGTCACATCTGAACTATTTCTAGAAGGAAATCTTGAATAAGTTACGGAATATCGCCGAATCAGGGTCACATCTTGAACTATATCTTGAAGAAAAGTCTGAATGAGTTATAGAATGTCGCCAAATCTTGGGTCACATCTTGAACTATATCTAGAAGGAAGTCTGAATGAGTTATAGAATGTCGCCAAATCAGGGTCACATCTGAACTGTCTCTGGATGCAAGTTTGAATGAGTTATAGAATGTCGCCATCTCAGGGTCACATCTTGAACTATATCTGGATGCAAGTTTGAATGAGTTATAGAATGTCGCCAAACTTGGGTCACATCTTGAACTATATCTGGAAGGAAATCTCTGAATGAGTTATAGAATGTCGCCAAACTTGGGTCACATCTTGAACTATATCTGGAAGGAAATCTCTGAATGAGTTATAGAATGTCGCCAAACTTGGGTCACATCTTGAACTATATCAGTCTTCTGAGGTAATGAGGGAATCATTGAATCCTTTTGACATTCGAATGCCCCAAGTGGTGATGAAGGAGTCTTGAATCAGATTACTATGCAGATTGAGAGATTTCTTGAAATCTTGACTGGACTGCCCTAGGTTAACTGAACTCTGAAAGATCTGTTGAAACCTTGACTGGACTGCCCCAGGTTAACTGGATAGTGCTATGTCATGCCCCTTGTTGATAGGAGATTTGTAATGGAAGTGTCGTCCTTTTGAAGTGGTTTTGCTCACTGAGAGAGTTTTCGTTCCTCCGAACATTCGCTGTATGAAATTCTTCGCTGTCAAACAAAAAGCCAAATGCAGACAGTGATATTCGAGCAATGCAAAGTTTATGTTTGTCTCGAAGTTTTGCAAAATGCGTTTTTAGCAGAAAACTTTTTATAAGACAGATCAACACAAGATTTAGAGCAAAGCCTTACAGGAGTCAGGATACCTTTTGTAACAGTATGCTTTCGAACTAACCCATGCTTCAATTTGGACTTTTGAAGGGTTGTAACGTGGCTTGGTTCATGGTTTAAGAAACAAAGGATAAAGGCTCAAAGTATATTTGTACCCACCCGCTCTTCGCGATGTTCTTCAACCCTAAGCTCAGTCAATTGTGCGTCGTACTCTGTTTTGAGTTTGGAACGACTTTTCGGGTGATGGTTCACCAGTTGAATTTGGGGAGACAGTCATCCTCTCTTTTTTCTTTTTCAACATTTTTCATGTTGTTGAGGATTTGTAACGACCTCACTATTTTGATTTTGATTTGTTATCCCTAACTTTTGCCTGACTGTTCCCATTTTCGAGACTACAGTCAGCGGGATGCCCCAGCTTTCTTAAGCCTCCTTTATAGGTTTTGGCTTGGTGGGCTTTTCTTTTGAGATTGACTGCCTATGTGATAGGGAACCACCCTTGTCTTTTGATTCCAAAGGAATGCTTTTCTTTTTCTTTGACGTCATTCGTTGTGTTACGAACTGAGAGTTTGCGACTTCAATGCGCGTTTTCTCTTGAATTAACTGAGATACTACCCTGCCCCGGGTTTATATCAAAGGTTTTGATTGTTTAGAACAGAAAACTCCTACTTCTTTGGCTCGAAGGGGTTGACTAGAGATTATCTTCCTTATAACTCCAGTGTTTGGGAATTGAAAGAAATGCCTGTACATCATCAGCAAGGTCTGTTCAAAAGCATACTGTATGAGATTATGGTATTGTTTCGTCATCCTCCCTCTAAAGGCTTGCAGCTTTTTATCAAGAGTTAAATGTCAAAAAGAAAGCATAAGAGTAATGAAAGCGAATAAATTCAAGACAAACATATGCAATGCATTAATGAAACAGAGTTTGACATTAAAAGATAATTGTTTGAATAATACAAGAAGTTACAACTTGAAAATTCGAACGAAACAAAAAGCAATCTCAATGATTTGGCATAGGAGGAGTGATCATGCTGGGGTCTCTGGGGAACCAAACTCAATCTCCTTAGCGTCGATCATGTCTTGGATCTTGTTCTTCAGAGGCCAACAGTTGTTGGTATCATGCCCCGGGCTATCAGAGTGGTATTCACATCTTTCATTGGGGTGATAAGTAGGAGCATAAGTGTTTGGGTTTCGGAGAGGAGCCCTCAATGTAATCAGATCCCTCTTCAACAAGTGTTGCAGCGCTTGAGACAGTGACATGTTGATCTTGGTGAATTGCCTCTTAGGTGCGACTTCCTTATGTTGATGCCCCTGTCTTTGCTGAGCAGGTGTAGGGTTATAGATCAAGACTGCCCCTACATGTTGGTCAAGACGACCCTTTTGACTGTTCCCAGCATTAGACTCTTTCTTTCTGCTGTAGGGAGTTATCTGAGTATCGGAGGTTGTAGCTCCTTGGATCTTTCCACTTTTGATGCCAGCTTCGACCCTTTCGCCGGTCAGTATTAGCTCGGTGAATCCGGCTGAGGAGATTCCGATTAAGTGATTGAAGAAAGGCCCTGTCAAAGTTCCCATGAAGATGTCAATCAGCTCTCTGTCAGTTAAAAGGGGTTACACCCTACCAGCCAGATCTCTCCATTTTTGAGCATACCCTTTGAAGCTCTCGTCAGAACCCATGGTCATGCTTTGCAATTGTACTCGAGTTGGTGCGAGATCAGCATTGTACTAATACTGTTCATAAAAAGCCTCGGCTAGATCTTCCCAGGTGTGGATGCGAGAACCCTCCAATTGATAGAACCACTCGAGTTGAGCCCCTACCAGACTTTCTTGGAAGAAATGGATCCAAAGCCTCTTATCAGCTGTGTATGGTTGAATCTTGCGGACATAAGACCTTAGATGCATCTTAGGGCAAGAGACTCCGTCGTACAGAGCAAAGGTAGGAACTTTGAACTTTGAAGGGATGACCAATCCAGGAACTAGGCCCATGTCTCCTAGATCCAAGCCAGGTATTTGTTGGATTTCCATAGCATTGAGGAGATCCTCCAACTCTTTGTATTTGTCATCAACGAGAGGATATTGTTCTTCGGAGTAGTCAGCTTCCTCTTCATCAATCTCCGCATTGTGGTCTTCTTCAAGACTACCTCCTGTGTTGGATGGAGTTGCAAGGTCTTGGGTCTTAGGTCTTCTCCTCAAGTTCAGGATGCGGACTGCCTTCTTGGACTTCTTCTTCTTGTCTTCGAGAAGAAAAGATGTCAGATCCTCTTGCCCTTTACCCATAGCCAGCAACATTTGTTGGAATTGAGCATTTTGAGCTTGAAGATCCTTTACTGTTTGTTCTATATCCATCTTACAGAAATAAACATTAGGAAGAATAAGGAGACCTGTATGGGAGAAACCTGTTATGCAATGATATGTGTGATATATATGCAATGTTTTCAAGGATCTCTTGGGGTGAACACAAGAGAATGTTAGAGGTTGAACTTTGATCTTTGATTTGGAGAACTTTGCACCGGTGGATGTCTTTCCACTAGAATCAAGCTCACCATGTCAAGTGGTTCATAGCCACTGATTCAAGTTGTTGTACTTGATCTTTGATCGGAGAACTTTGTATCGGTGGATGTCTTTCCACGAGAATCAAGCTCAGCATGTCAAGTGGGTCATAGCCACTGATTCAAGTCGTTGTACTTGATCTTTGGTTGGCATTGGTTGGAGGAGAAACCTCTTGCCCCTTGGTAGACGTCTGGTTCAACGTAACCCTGCATCAAAATAACCCTCGAGATCCTTGAAATGGTTATTGAAAATGCTATGGTATGATATCATGATGTTATGTACATGTATGCAAAAAAGCAAGTGAGTGTATATACAGACAAACATATTCACACAAAGCAAACAAGTCCTTAGGTTTAGGCTTGCATGGAGTTTAGGTAAGTACCCTCTTGAAGTTAGTTGGCTCATCCTGTCCTAAAATAGAAACTGGGTTCTAAGGAGCTCAATATCATTGGATTGTTTTCTGTGTTCATTGTTTCGGTTTAGCCACTTACTGGCGACCAAAATATTCCAAGAAAACAACCCTCAAATGAGTGTAGTATCGAGTATCTACCAACTTCGGACTGCACCAAAGTCGGTCATCTCACTACCCCTAAAAAGGCTAAGATGGTCAATTAAGGTTCTAAGAGTCCGTTAGTGCTTCACGACATCACTCAGCGGCCCCGTACTCTCCTTGACTGAACTCAAGGGTTACCGGTACTCACAAATATGTCACACTAGCATAGCTTACTGCTTCAACCATGTCGGTATACCCCGCAAAGTTCCCTCACAGTTTTTTTGCTATTTACCTAAGAAGGTGCCCCAAATCCGGGTGTAGGATTTACAACAAACCCAAACAAGAACCCAAAAGATAAAGCAATCAAGTCAATCAAAGTAAGAAAGTAAAGGTGATCTAAACCCTAAGGTAACCCCACTTTTAAGTTTCTCCCCAACAGAGTCGCCAGTTCTGTGATACGGTGGGAGAACTGACTAGAGGTTTGCGTTTGTATTCGCACTTGTTCGGTTGAGCAAGAGTCGCCACCGACTTTTTATTTTATCCTAAAGGAAAGGTTAAAAAGCACAGCAAAAACCTTTTGAGATATTTCGTGGGTTCGGGGGGTAGATTATGAAAAGGGAAGGTATTAGCACCCTTTTCATCCATGGTTATCCATGGGCTCTTAGTTACTTGGTTTTTAGATCACATGCCTTGATTTTCGATTGTTTGAAATTGTGGTGTGTGTGTGTGTGTTTTGAAAATGTTTTTGAAGAGATGCCTTGTTTTAGGCAACCAATGTAATGACTCGTGTTTGAGTATATACGAAGGTGTCTATCTTTTTGAAAAGATGTTTCAAATGTTTTTGAGAAGAGTGTTTGAAAGTGTTTGTGAAGTGTGGTTTTTGAAAAGAAGGCAAGTGTTTTTGCAAGTTGATCTCAAGTAACTAAGAGTTTTGTCTACCCCTATTGTACTCAAAGGTTTTCTCTATGTTTTCAACCCTTTTTAACAATTTTGTTCCACCATTGAATTTGGTGGACAATCTTGCGTTTAGGATGTTTAACGGGACGAGCGCGGGTCATCGTATAGACCATGAATGCAATGGTGCCAAGTATCTTTGGCAATTTGCTTTGAAGGGACTATGATCATTCTATTTAGGCAACTTTCGAAAGCGTCATCGAGGGACTTATGATCATTTGTATTGTGTTTTGCCAAAGAAACTCGACATGCAAGCATGGCCTATTTTGGAAGGCAACATGTGGGATTACCCTAGAGGGTGCAAGTGTGATTGTGTATTGATTTCATGTATTTGTCTTGTATTAGGTTATCTAGCGTTTGGTTTTATGTACATGCAAACCCTAGGTCTAACCATGGTATAATTGAAAGCAGTAAATTGCAAGAATTTAAAGTCTACGCTATTACAAATAGTATCCGGGAGTGGGGGTACAAATTTACGAATGGGGATGAGACTTTAGGAATGTAGTGTCCAATAAGTTACAACCAAATCGAATTGCGATAAAAAATGTAAATGATGTATATCAATGTATAGAAATGGCAATTGTCAAATATATTTCAAATGTGTAATGTATTGTGTAAGTGTAAGTGTATTGTTTATTTACAAGTGCGGAAATGTGAATTTAATGTATTATTAAGCATTGTTTAACTTAAATGAAAAGAATTAAATGTTTATTTATATGTATGAAAAAAAAGTGTTTTTTATATGTCAAATAAACAAAATAAAAAGTATTAATTTTTGGAGTTTTTATGTATTTAGGGCAAAACCCTAATTTTGCAAATAAAAGGTATTTATTATTTAATATATACAATGTTTATTAATTATGTACAAAAATAAAATAAAAATGAAGTATATTTGTAAAAAAGGTATTTTTAGTGTTAAATATTAATAAAAATAAAAATGTATATATTTCGTATTTTTTAACCTAAATATACTAATATATATATATATATATATATATATATATATATATATATATATATATATATATATATATATATATATATATATATATATATATATATATATATATATATATATATATATATATATATATATATATATATATATATATATATATATTATTTACTAAATATATATTATATATACAAAAATAAACTATTTAATATTTATTAAAAAAGGTATATTTTATGTAAAATGTTTTCAAGAGGTAATATAAAATAAAATCAGAAAATAAACATGTTTGCATTATTTTTTTAGTATTTTGAATAAGAGTATATCTATATATTTATTTATGTACAAATACCCATTTAAACAAACAAATGCCTAATAAATACAAAAATGGTTTAAAAAATAAATTTTATATTTTTGATATTATGAGAAAAAATAAATAAGTCAGAACAAAAAAGAAAAGGTCAAAAAATCATAAAAATAAGCATAATGGGCCAAGGGGGTTCAAAAGTGAAAATGTGGTGCAAATAAGAAAAATAGAACAAGCCCAGCCCAAAGGACCTTCTTCAACCTCTGGCCAGAAACTTTGTCAAAAAACGCGCGCTTTGTACACTGATTCAAACATCTGGACTCCTGGACTTTTAGCACAAACTTAAAACATAAGAAATGTTAAGCATCAAGCCACGATTCTGGACATATAAAGAACTCATCCTAACTCTCAGAAATGAGAGAGAATTTCTCCATTCCCAATTCCTGACCTAGTTTTTGTTCCATGTTCAGACATCAAATTCTCATTGCACACATAACATAAATGAAAACTAATTACATGGGCATGTTCAGGGCTATGAATGTGACATAATTTCTTCACAAATCTAAACCTAACAATGCTTGGATAGAGAGATAAGAGTTCATGAACTTACCTGTTCAGTTGGAATTGTATCTGGTGATGGAGGTGTTTTCAATGCAAGGTGATGATTGGTATAGCTTCCTTGATGTCCAGTGATGCTATTCCAAGCTTTAGTTTGCTTTGAAACCAAGTGAATCGTGTTATGGAACTTCAACTGCAAAACAGAAAAATGAAAATGGTGATGTTGATTGGGAGTGTTACAGGTCGTGTTTGAGGCTTGGAATAGTTTCAAGGGATGATGTGGGATGTGTTTGAAGTGTTTTTGGCCAAGATGTACGATGGAAATGAGCTAGCCAAGTCCAAGTGCAGAATGCCCTATTTTTGTGCAGTTTAATGGTGATTCTGTGTTTGAGAAGGTATAGAACTAGGTTGGCTTGTGTTTCAGCTTAGGTTTGATGATTAGAAAGTGTTTGATAGCTTTGCTTAAGCTCTGGTCCACAGGAATGAGAGTTGTTAGTTGTTATGCTAGCTTTCTTCAACTTTAAGCAACAAATGTCCAAGTTGTGTTCTAGACTGATGCAGGCCCCCAATCTATGCTGCAACCTTTTCCCTTGATCAGTGTGTTTTGTTCATCAACTTGTGCCAAAAGGATTTGCCATGTACTTGCTTGGATTTGTATTTGACATAAAGTTTAACTTTTCAAAAATGGCAAAAAAGCTTTATCTAAAAATGGCTTAATTTTGCATATAATGCTTGGACACACAAAATAAGGCCTTGGCACAATGAGTTAGCATTAAATTTATGAGTGCAAATGGGATATAGGACCTGTAATCAAGGAATGCAAGCTGAGTTCAAAATTGCTTAAGTGTATGAACATGAAACTTGGCCTTAAACAAAGTGAGTTTTTCCCAACTTGCCAAATTCGATTCTCCCTAACCATGAGGTTGCTTGATGAGTTCTTGGACATTTTGGAAATCTTGGAATGTGTACTACAATCCATCTTTGAAATGCAAATTGAAATTCCAAGTGTAAGTATGTGAAAAATGGTCTTGAAGTTAGGCAAAAATCCTGCCTAAAATGGTTCAAAATTTCTCTAAGTTAAGAATGGTTTGGTACCCTGGTTCCAAAAATTGTAACTTGAGCTACAAGCTTCTTTTGGGAAAACTTTGTGAATCAAAGTTGTAGATTTTGCAATGGACTACAACTTTCATGTTTTGACTTTTCCTTGAATCCAAATGAATCTTGGTGAGAAAGTGGGGCAAAGTTAGGAAAAAATTAGGGTTTTTTATAACTTAGAAAAAATTCTAAGTTATGAAAAATCCTCATTTCAAACCCTAATTTGCAATTTTGGATTTCTTGATGAACAAGTTTCATGATTTTGCATGTTTTGATGAAAAATGAATCTTGACACTTGATTTTGACCAAAAAGTCAAAGTTTGACTTTTCAGTAAACAATCAAAATTGATCAATTGACTGGGAAATTCAACTGTCAATCTTGTGCATTTGGGATCTTTTGAACTTGTTGAGTATGTCAAGATAATTCCATGGGGTCCTTGAGTCCATATGTGAGCTTGGTTTGCCATTGGCCAGGTCAAACAGTCAAAAATTGCCTTTGTGCAGTCAAAACCCTAAAAATGACCATTTTGCCCTTTTGGTGATCTGATCAAATTTCTTGTGGAATTGTGATCCAAACTTGATCAAATGGTCCATATGAGTTCATAATGTTGATGTGGGTCAATTTTCATGAGATTTGACTGTCAATTGGCCACAGTTGACTTTTTCCCCAATACAGCTGATTTCTAGGTCAACTATCCAATTGACTGGGCAAAATTTGGAATCAAGACTTGAAACTTGGTATGGATAAACTTGGGAGTCCAACATGAAGCATGAAAGTCATCTTAGGCATTTTAGGTCAAAATATCTTTGTGCAAACACAAACCCTAATTTGGGTCAACAGTGCAAGGAGAAGTCTTGAGCAGAGGAAACCCTAACTTGATCTTGAGTTCCAAGGGTCTTGGGATGAGAAAATGTTGAGAAAATGGGAGGGCAAATTTTGGGGTACAACAGTATGTAAAATTTTCCTATTCGGACTGGAATGTTTTCTAGCGTACCAACAGGGAATTTGACTGATATGTCGGCTAGTTGTAAGGACATCTTGGTAGGTCTCATGTCACCTAGTTTGAGCTTCTCGCAAATAGATAAGGGCATTAGACTAACACTTGCTCCTAAATCGCATAGAGCTTTGTCTATGACAGATTTTCCAATTACACATGGTATGGAGAAACTACCAGGATCCTTTAGCTTAGGAGGCATGTTATTTTGAATTATGGCGCTACATTCGGCAGTTAGCCTAACGGTTTCGTTTTCAACATTTTTTTTCTTATTAGACATTATTTCCTTTAGGAATTTAGCATATGACATCATTTGAGTTATAGCTTCTGTAAACGGAATAATGACATTTAGTTGTTTCATAAGTTCTACGAATTTCTTGAATTGTCCCTCGTTTTTGGATTTTGTAAGTCTTTGAGGGTATGGAATTGGTGTTTTATATGGCGGTGGAAGTACGTAAGGTTTATCTTTTTATGAAACCTCTCCGCTCTCGTTTACGTCTTCCTCTACATTCTCAGATTGTTCCTTCGATTTCTCTACTTCCTTTTCAGGTTTTTGATACATGGTCGGGTTTTGGAGTCTAGGATCTACCGGTCCATCAAGTGCTGTCCCACTTCGTAATGTGATAGCATTAGCATGTCCTTTAGGATTGGGTTGTGGTTGTCCAGGAAACGTACCAGCAGGTGCGGCAGAACTAGCTTGGTGTTGTGCTACTTGGGAGATTTGGGTTTCTAACATTTTATTGTGAGTTGCTAGGGCATCTACCTTATTTGCTAATTGCTTCAATTGTTCACCGGTGTGAACGTTTTGATTAAGGAATTCTTTGTTTTATTGAGCTTGAGTAGCAATAAATTTTTCCATTAGGCTTTCAAGGTTAGACTTCCTAGGAATGTTAGGAACATTAGCAGCGGGTTTTTGATAGCCTGGAGGTACAGCGAGTGCTTGGCCAGGTGCATATAAAGCGTTATTATTCTTGTACGAGAAGTTAGGATGGTTTTTCCAACCAGGATTATAGGTATTAGCATAAGGATTAGCTTGAGAGTAATTCACCTGATCAACTGATATTCCTGCTAGGATTTGACATTCGGTTCCAAGATTACCAGGAACTCCACAAACTTCGCAGTTTGGGGTTACGGAAACCACGGTGGCTTCAGGAGGTAAGGTCAAGCTTTCTATCTTTTGGGTAAGAGCATCTACCTTAGCATTAACTTTATTTAGGCTACTAATCTCGTACATCCCACTTTTGGCTGGAGTTTTCTCCACAGGTGTTCTTTCTCCTCCCCACTGATAGTGGTTTTGAGCCATATTTTCAATGAGTTGGTTAGCTTCGTCGTAAGGCTTGTCCATTAGTGTACCACATGCGGCGGCATCTATAGAGAGTCTTGTGTTGTACAAGAGTCCATTGTAAAACGTATGGATAATCAACCAGTTTTCTAATCTGTGATGTGGGCATATTCGCATCATATCTTTGTAGCGTTCCCATGCATCGAATAACGATTCAGTATCCTTCTGCCTAAATCCGTTGATTTGAGCTCTTAATGCAACAGTCTTGCTTGGGGGAAAGTATCGTGCTAAGAATACAGTCTTAAGTCCTTCCCACGTAGTGACAGAATTTGATGGCAAGGATTGTAACCAAGCCCAGGCTCTATCTCTTAGCGAAAAAGGAAAAAGATGTAATCATATTGCATCTTTACTAACACCATTTGCTATAACTGTGTCGGAAAGTTGAACGAATTTCGTAAGATGTTCATTTGGATCCTCGGTAGGATTTCCAGAGAATTGGCGTTGTTGGATAGCTGATATCAACGACGGTTTCAACTCAAAATTGTTTCGATTAATTGCTGGAGTAGCAATGCTATTGTGGGGTTCTTGTTGTGATGGATCTGCGTACTCCTTCAGTGGACGGGTCCTTCGTTCTTCATCCATGTCTATTTCTGGATTGGTTTCGGTTTCAGAGGAAGAATTAGAATCTGTTTCGGAATCAATCTTGGTTTCGAGTTTCGGTAAAGGAATAGCGTGATTTAAACTGTAATCCTTGACTACACGTCTTACGGAAAGGATGCGTTTAGGTTCATCCATCGACTCGTCAAGAGGTTCGCCTTGTGAGCGAGTCCCTGGCATAAAATCGAAAAAGGGTTTATGTTGCCTAGTCTAAACGTGCAACAGAAGAATCGTACTTAATTGACTAATCAGTCCCCGGCAACGGTGCCAAAAACTTGATCGGGACTTTATGAGTCTATCGGGATACTAACTGCAAGTATACAGTTTAGTCGTTCTAGTTTTAAATGATTATCGAACCCACAGAGACTGAGGATCAATCACATATGATCTAATGTTACAAATGTTTAACTAAGCGATGAATATTTGGTTTTAGGGGAAAAAGGTTTTAATTAAAATCAATAGTATTAGTTATACCGATATGTGATAGTCGGGCTTCAGGAACTCGGTGAATCACTTGGCATATAAAGTATTTCGGTAAAAACGAATTGTTTAAAAACCTGAGACATACACTCTCGTGTTCATGAAATAAGTTATGCTACTAAACCTAGTGGATGCACTTTAAATTTAATAACACTTTTTGAAAACAACTCGAGTTTAATTAATTTGTTAAAACACTCTCGTGTATTTAAAAATTAATTTTTTGTTACCACTATCTGGGTCGAACCCTAGCTCTCGCATGCAGGTTCTTGCCTTAATTAATTTCCCACTCTCGTGGAAAAATCATGTTAAATATCCTTTCACTCTCGTGACAAGGGTAGTTAAATTAAATATGGAAATTGGAAACCAGAAATTATTTATAAAAGATTTTAGCCAAGTTATCACCGAATTCCTTCGGTGCTTAAGAGTCACATACCGGTACAAACAAAATTAGCCAGACATAATGTATTTAGCAAACATGCAACGTAAAATACAGTTCATGAAAATAATCAACATAGCATATAAACAACAAAGATCGAATTGCATAAAAAACCTGTAATTTATATTGCCGTGGTAATCTTGAATTCGTACAGTAGCTTTTGCGATACAATTAATTGAAATATAGAACTAAGTGTGTGTTAATCCTTCGATGTGACGAATTAACACTTTAGGGAACTGGAAAATTATAGAGGCTTGAAAGGAAAATGATGGTTCAAAAGCAAGAAAACAAAGTAAAGCAATGCAGAAAGAAATTACGGTTCTGAAACAAATTCTCCGCCCCCTTCAAAGTGAAGTCTTGAATATATTTATAGGCCCTCTCTTGTAACTGTCATGCTCCATTATTTCAGTACGTGCATTAAATTCTCAACTGATGGAATGAGGTCGTGTGGACTTCGTGTGGGCTGCTTCGTGGCTGACTGCATAAACTGAGTTTTTTGAGTGTTACGTTCATAATGGAATTCATTATGTTCGTAACAGCTAGGCCCTTTGTTACATTTGTAACGCGTTACGTAACGTTCGTAACAATGTGCGCTAGGCGTTACGTTCGTAATACTAAGCGTTGCGCTCGTAACGTCTTCTGCTGTGAGTTTCTTAGCAGAATGTCATTTTTCTTCTTTCTTCTTGCCATTTCTTAGCTTGTTTTACTCCTTTTATCTTATTTGCCATCTTATGCCTTGGAAAATATAATTTACCTGAAAACAAATAAAAATACCTTCGTGATGCATATTATTCGATAAAAACGTACAACTAACTCGTGTAAATTAGGCCTAAAAAGCGATACGTTTTCGTGTTATCAACATACAAGACTACCATCTAATCAAACAAAATATAAAACATTTCGTTCCAGGCCGCGCTAAGCGGCTTCGCGATTATGCATAAAATTCTGTTGCGAACAACTTCTGCCTCCTACAGATTTTACACTCAAAATCCATCCAAAACAACCATATTTCATGAATTAAATACATATTGACTTATATCTAACATGTATCATCTATTAGAAACATCAAAACATGATTTCGAACACAAAATTTATGAATCTCAAATCCAAACCCTAACTTATCAAAACTAGCATTTGAAGAACAAATCTCTAATTTTACGTTACTACCCATCACATACCATTACATATACCTGTAAATCAAAGAATACCCATCCTTACTTTAGATGTAGATACTCTAGGGTTCTTCCTCTTCTCTTCTCTTCTCTTCTCTTGTTTCTTTCTTTCTAATTATATTTCTCTTTATTTTACAACAACTCTTACTAACTCTTGTTTTTCTCTATTGGGCTTAACCCACTCTCACAATAAACCATCACCAAGGCCTAATTGACTAATAATGCTCTTCTTACACTTACTAGCTCAATTGCTCAAATAACACATATATTCCAATTAAATCAATTATTCACATAATCACACAAAATCAAATAATTAAATAATTATTAACCAAATAATAGTTAAAAAAATAAATACTAATAAAATAATTAATAAAGAAAAATTTGGGTGTTACAGTTGTTATATATAAAAACATTATTTTGGGTCAAATTGGTAGCTTAAAAGTGTGTAAAACGAGCAGAATTCGTACTGGAGTAAAAAAAGGGATTTTTGTGTTGCAGACTGACCATACGCGTATGAGGAAGGCCATACATGGACATTCCGAAGGGCCGTATGCGTATGGTACGCGCCCTGTACCTAATCCGGTACAACTTTATGCTAGATTGCGTATGATACGCGTATGTGAGAATGGTCATACACGTATGGGCTATCCATTACGCGTATGGGAAGTTCTAGAGAGATTTTGGGGGAAATTTCCCTATGGTTGAACACGTATGATATGCGTATGGGATCTGGTTGTTTTGGCCGTACGCGTATGATATGCAGATAGTGGGGCGATAAAGTGAGTCATAAGCATATGAGGTAGGGCCATATACGTATAAATAGGGTGAGGTGCAGATTTGCCATTTTTGGCGATTTCTTTCTCGTTTTTGTATGCATTGTAATTTCTCTTGGTCTGTAATGACTATTATATCTTAGACAAATATAGGATGGTTTGTAATAATGGGAACTATTTTGAAACGTAGAACTTAGTGGGAATTTTGTATGGTGTTGATGTTGAGTGGTCTGACCTAACATGTGGTTGTTGTACAAATGATGTATAAAGGAATTTCTATGATGTTATGTTGTTGTTATTGAAGATACATGATAAATTGATAACATGTTTAGGGATTGTGATGATATGATGTTATGTTGTTGTAGTGTTGTTGTTGTCGAATATACATGAGGAATTGCTAATATGCTTAGTTATTGTGATACTATGATACTATGTTTTGATACTATGATGTTATAATGTGTAATATTGTTGTTGAATGTTCGCGATGGATTGATAATATGCGTAGTGGGTTGTGATACTATGACACCATGTTGTTGAAATGTTGTTGTAATGTTTGATGAAGTGTGATATGATGATGTTGTATTGTTTGATGTATGCAAGTATATTGTTACTACTTGCTATTACTATCGTTGCATGTATGGCGAGGTCTTATACTATGTTGGTGGCTTTTATTGGCAAGATGTTGCGGGCTTATGCCTTGCAGTTGTATATTTATGTTGTTGTATGTTGGTGTTGTATGCATACATTGGTGAGGGCTTATACCCCGTTGTTGGGCTGTAATGGCGTTATGTTGAGGGCTTATGCTCTGTTGCTGACCTATATGGAATTATGTTGTGGGCTTATGCCGTGTTGGTACCACATGCATTGAGTTATTGTCGGTTGCATTGCATTGCATGCACTATCTTGATTTGATGTGGTGTTATGTGAATGATCAATATGTTAGAAAGTATTTGGATGAAATGTGAGTTATTTAAATTGTGTGATATTTCTACTCCTTAAATTGTGATATTCACCATTATTTATTAAATTTAAATCTAACCCCTTTTTTGTTGTTGTGTTTGTGCCCTTCTGGGAGTATAGATAATCAGGTACCTGAGTAGTGCTTGGAGAATGAGTTGCCCGATCGAGTCTTTGGAGTCGCTCTGATATGCAACACGAGATATTACGGGAATTTATTTATGTTTTGTAGTTGTCGTATTTGTTACGTATCTTAACATCAAATTTATGTTGAACCACAAGTTTTAAGGAGAATGTTGTTATTTGAGCTGTAGTGCTATGAGAATGAATAATTGGATATTTCTGTTGTGTAAATAATTCTTTTATGATAAATGTAGTAATAAAATGATTCAAAATTTTATGAGTTTTTGAAAGATGTGACATCCTACTTGTGTACTCTGATGTATTTTTGTATATTATAATAATTCTTGTGGGGAAAGTGGGGTGTTACAATTAGTACTAGAGCAGGTCGGTCCGTCCTGCCAGGTTGTTGAGTCTGTAGAGTGTGACATTTAAATACTTTCGACGTGTTGTTCCTTAGTGTGCAACATATGTTTGAAACAGTGTCAGTGCCTTCTTGTTTTTCTAACCACTTGCTTACATGAGATAGATTGAAACAAGTGGGGAAGAAGCTATTTCTTCACAGAGACGTTTTGGTTGCAAGAAGTGTGAACAGTTGGTTCAATGTGCCGTGGATTGAAAAAGTGCAAGTGTTGGTAGGACTGTATGGCTTTTTGATTCCAAAGAGAATGCATATTTGAGATTCATGTATAAGAGTCAGGTTGTAGTGTTCTTGGGAGGGAGTGGTCAGGTAGTTGTGTTTTTCGTATCTCTAGTAGTAAAGGGTGATGTTATGGCTAATGATGTGCCAGTTGTGTATGTGTCTTGATGCTTTCCTGGTAATGATTGCGACTTGTCGTTAGAGAGAGATGTTGTATTGACGTGAAGTGATCTTTGAGGGTGAATGACTTAAAGTGGAACCGAGTGCTTCGGATTTATGTTGTTGAGTCGATGCAGACTCTTCCGTCTGAGGGATGTTGCGAATTCAAGGTTCCGATCTGTTGGACGATTGAGGTGTCTCTGGGAGAAGATGATCAAGTATTATTGGTCGTTGCTTATTAGGGAATAAAGAGAAATGTGATGACTAGTGATATATCAGTGGTGTGTACCTTATGGATGTTTCAGAGATATCTGCTAAGCCAGTAGGATAACTTCTAGGAGATGAGGATATTTGGAGAATAACTTTTAGAACTCCGTGTAGGCATTGTGAATTTTTGGATTAGTTATTATGGTGTTTGTTGTGCACATTTCGATTTATTCCAAGTTGGAATAAGAGTAGGTGGAACAATTACGAATTGTATTGCGAGCGTTGAAGAAGAAGTAACTGTATACAAAGTGGTCAAGGTGTGAATGTTGATTTAAAGAGGTGAGTTCCTTAGGTGTATTTTTTCGGGTAAGGATAATTGTGTATCCATCCAAAGTAGATGCAGTTATAAATTAAGAGTTTCTGAAGTTAGATACATAGATTAGAAGCCCTTTGGGCTTAGTTGGTTATTATTTAATTTTGGAAAACAAAGTAAGGTGTCGGTTAGAGACGGGGTCAAGTGTGATAGGTTGGTAATGAACAAATAGAGGGAATTAAATGTATGGTGTTAAGAAAAATGTGTTAAGAAAGTGTTGTAGAAGCACATGAAGGTGTAGCTTATGAAAATTGAGAATGGTTAAAGTGGAGGGACCCTTAAGGAAAAGAGAAAGTTAAATGGTAAGATGGAATGTGAGTCATTGAAGACATGGTGGCGAATATATGTAAGGAAAAGTTGAGAAGTTTCTATCACCAACTAAGTGACGAGATGGTGTTACTGAGATTGTGATTGGAATAAGGATAAACGGTGGAAATATATGGATTCTTGATGTTGTGAGATTTGAAGGAAAACCAAGAATTTAGGAATGTTGTTAGAATCCTTTATGTGGATAAAGACTTAGAATGGAGCGAAGTGATTTGTAATGTATTTGATATGCTAACAGGTCTTGAGTTAGAAAATTCTTAATCATCATGGGATGATAAGTGAGTGAGAAGTGGACTGTGCACTGTGTTGGGCGATGGTGTCTCATCGACATGATCAAATGAGAAAGAAATTGGTAGGAACATGTAAATCTCAAAGGAGATTATTTGGATTGTTGTGCTTTAGGTGACTTTCAGTTCAAGTTCTAAAGAAACAATGTTATAGTTAGTAATTATGGTTTATGCCCCATCATGGTTGTCGGCTACTTATTGACAAATTAAGGAACCAATCACCCTCAATCTATTGTTGATAGTAGACGGGATCGTGTTGGATGGGATGAACTTATCTTGCCAACTTGATGATGTGTAAAGTGTTTGACATTTTACCGAGAGGGTAGTCATTCACCATTTCGTGAGAGCCTAATAGAAAAGTGGATATGGATGATTTGGGATTTATTAGACAGTTCAGAGACTTGAGTTTTATACGACCTAACATTGAGGAGTGGGAGGTTAAGGATATAAGATGACTTGGTGAAGTTATATGAGTTGGTGTATTTTATAATGTGGTGTGATGCCTTGTTGGGGACTAGATGCCTTAGAATGATAGAATTTGAGGTTATGGGGGTGTATGACTAAATATGTAGAAACATAGGGGTGTGTGTGGAATAATACAGATTATTATTATTATTATTATTATTATTATTGTATTATTAGAATAATAATAATTATTTTATAATAATAATTAAATAATTATTTAATTTGGTTAGTTATATTATTTCAGATATATTTGAGTGAGAAGAAGAGAAATAAAGTCAGTACGTGAAAATAGAACAAAATCATAGAAGTTAAAAGAGAAGAAAGGCATTAAGAAGCTAGGGCAAGGATATCGCCGTAGAAATCAAGAATCAACCAAGAATTTAAGATAAGGGGATATTCTAACTTTATAAATGGTTTCCTAATGATGGGGTATGGTAGGATTTAGGTTGCATGATTGTATGTTTTGATTTCTCCCTATTTGGTTGTTTTGGGATTTTTCCCATTGATGGACTTTTGGTGATTTTGGTGTATTTTAATGGAATTGGATGGTAGAAATTGGCTAGGATTGATAGAATAATGTCGGTGAGTAATTAGCATGCTTAAAAGATAAATTTTGATGAGAAAATTATGAATTTTGGGTGTTGAAACATGGGAGGATCGTAACTGGAAACTTGCAGAAATTTTCCCTGTTATCGCAGGGTAACCGGGTTACCCAGATTTGGTAACCAGTTACCATATAAAGAGTTGGAAAATAGAGGCTACTAGCTTGCAGTAACTGGTTACCATAAGTGGGTAACCGGTTACTGTGAGGAATTTTGGAAAAAACAAGGTTACTGTCTTGCGGTAACCGGTTACCATAACTAGGTAACTGGTTACCACTGTATCTGGCAGGAAATTTTGGAAAACTTTGAAAATCAATAACTTTTGCCTCGGGTGTCTGTTTGATGCGCCGTCTGGACTGTTGAAAAGATAAAATAATTTCTTATCTTATAAAAATGACTTATAATGCAGTGGCTAATTATTTCATCGACATTGATATCTATATATGGGCATATGTTTTTTATTTATGTGTCATGATGTATGTTGTGATTAAATACGATGATCGTTTTGATTGTGTGACATGATATACATGATAATGATGATGACGATGGCATGTAATGGAAAAATGTGATGAGTAAGAATGATAAATTCTAAGTATGTTGTTGCATGATAGTTTCTCATGCATTCATAAAGTGAAGGTCTGTATTGGCGAGCGAAGGCCTGCATTGGCGAGCGAAGTAGAAAGCCCTAAATTTGTATTATTGCGAAGAGGGTTTTACCCTGTTGGTACCACATACATTGAGTCAGGCCAGTCTTTTTGCATCGAATTGTGATTGATAATTTGATGGGTGAATAATGACGAAAGTATGTATTATATTATGATGGATTTTATTGTTGATTGTGTACTTGAATCTCTACCTACTCATTATTATGCTTCCTCCTATATTGTTATGATATCTCACCCTTTCTGTTTGAATGTTACCCCTACGTGGGTAATGTGCAGATGATCTGAAGTAGCTAGAGATCGAAGTTTAGCTAAGGAGTTCCTTCAGTTGTGTAGATTGAGTCGGGTCTGCTCTGATACGTAACACTTGAAGGTGTGCGATTGTTTGGTTTTGTTTGGAGTAAACTTTGTATAACTCAATTGTTTGAGTTTATTTTATAATTATGTTGATTTTCGAAAGATGATAATTATGACTCCTGTTGGGGAATTGATAATGAATTGTTGTTGATGTTTTCCTGTTACAAATAAATACACCGAAGTTTCAGACTTATGAACATGTGAGTTGTGTTGCGTATCCTAAATTTTGAGCATGTATGATGTATGAATATGTGACATCTTATATGTTGATGTTTTATTTTAGAAATTAATTTACTCTGATTTTATATAAATTATTTACGGGGAAATAGGGTGTTACAATAGTGATTTTATGGTGAATATTAAAGAGAGTCAGAAATTGGATGTGAAATTGTAGGCCTGGTAGTTGATAGAAAGCAAAGTGAGGAAAGTGACTTCAAAGTAGACGATCATAGTAGCGCAGCTAAAGTGTAATATAATGTAGTTCTTTGCACGTGTGTGATTGTTAGATTCAAGGGTTAAACATTAGAAGTTTGCGGAAATGATGCAAAATTGTGATACGATGGCAGAACCGACTGTTTAATTCTGGTTTCCGTTTTTTCATTTGCAAATGTCGTGGTAAGCAAGAGTCGCCACCGACTTTTCTTTTATCCAACAAAGGAAAGGGTGAAAAGAACACAAAAAGCCCTTTTTCGATATTTTCTGAGTAAGGGGGGTAGATTATGGAAAGGGAAGGTGTTAGCACCCTTTCCATCCGTGGCTTTCCACGGGCTCTTAGGTACTTGCTCATTTTTGAAAACTGTTTGTATTTGTGTGTTTTGAAAGATTCTTTATTTGCTTTATAGTAACTCTTGTATCAGTCCTCAAGAGTGTGATAAAGCATTTTTGAAAAGGTTTTGAAAGTGTGCAAGTGAGAAAAATTCATATTTGAGCAAGTACTTAAGAGCCATCTACCTACTTGAAAAAATGATGTTTTTCCCTCCTTTCCTTTAGATAGTGCTATCCTACTATTAATGAGTAGGTATCCCTATCGTTGGATGTTGAGGGACTATTGAAAGGGGCGCTATGGTCATCGAAGGCAATATGTAAGGATATCTTAGCATTCGAAGGGACTGTCATCATATAGGCAACATCGAGGGACAAGATCATTTCTTGTAGGCAACTCGAGGGACTTTAGGGACCATGATATTTTTGATGACTTTAGAATTGAGGGTCATTGCTAAGATATCCCTATGTTCGAGGGACATGACCATTATTTTCCGAGGCAACCAAGTGAGGTATACCCTAAGGGTGCAAGTGTGCAACAATGTGTTTTTTTAGTTATGTTTATCTTGCAATTAGTGATCTACTGATTAATTGATTCTTGTCATGCACGCCTAAGTTACTAACAATTATATACAAGCATGTAAAGAAAATGCGAGAAATAAAGTCCTACGCTATTACAGGGCTTTGGTGTAGATACATAAGTAGTGAACGAAAAGTAAAATGCGGAAATAAAAACCCTAATTTAGCTATTACAAACCGGACGCAGTTACATAAGTGGTAAAAAATAAATCGTATGGAAAAAATAATAGCGTGCAAAATTAAGACGGGAAAAAGTTCTAAACCCTAAAAAACCTAATTGTTTATCAATTTTTTTTGGTATTTTATGGAAAAATGTGGAATTTAACCTAATTCTCTAATTAATTTTAATTAATGAAATAAGTCCAAATAATTAATTTAATTAA
Organism: Vicia faba; assembly: GCA_948472305.1. Taxonomy (NCBI): domain Eukaryota; kingdom Viridiplantae; phylum Streptophyta; class Magnoliopsida; order Fabales; family Fabaceae; genus Vicia; species Vicia faba. Next base: position 124,413,782 of record OX451738.1, read on the forward strand.
TTTTCAAAAAATTAATTTATTAAGAAAAAAAACTAAATCCTAATTTTTTGTGATGATTTTATGAAAAATATTTGAATAAATGGAAAATATAAAATAATTAATAAAAGAAAAAATTAAATAAAACAAATGAAAGAAAATGGGCCTGAAGGGGGTGAGAAACCTAATTGTAAGGGTGTATTGTTGAATTCTGTCCAGGCCCAAAAGTTGCTGGCCCATGCTCCTTGCGTGTGATTCAGTATTGTGGCCTCTGGAAGGTCCACCATGGGACTGCAAGTTTGGTGCACTGGATCTGGACACCCGGGATCTCATGGCTGGAGAGTTGATGTTGTATGGTGTAAGCAGGGGAAGACAACGCATTGGATCTGAAAGAAATAAGTTATAAAACATAAAATGTTGGACCTGGGACTCGAACCCATGTCGTCTCCTTTCCAGCGCGCTTCTTTTACCATCTGAGCCAAGTGTTCATTCGTTTATACAAACAAACACAAAATAATATAATCAAAATAAATGCCCAGAATTTTATTTAAGAAAAAAATGTGCGCTGTTTTCAAATGGTCCAATCAGGTCATGCCACGCCATCATCTTCTTCAGCTGTCCGTCATTTTAGCCTAACACTTTTACCTACGGACTATATCCGTCACTAAAACACCTGCAAATCTCCAAAATTCACAACAGGCAATATAAATTCAATTTAAAGACATGAATCAATTGGATTTGATCCCCTGAGCATGATGGTATCCTTTATTAGGCCCAATTTCGCCTGTACCTGAAAACCCTAAAACGAACGTTTAAACCCTAACAATGGCAGGTTATCATATATGCATCAAAACTAGAAATTAAACATTCAAATACGTTCTAAATGCTCATGCAAACAAGAATCCATACTCAAAATCTATTTCTAACGCATGTATAACCAAAATCAATTTCCAAAAATAAGGTGCACACTGTGATGATGTAAGTGATGATTTTGGGTGCTTTGATGCTTGGGAATGATGTTGTTAGCTTCAGAATGTCCCAAGAATGGATTGCAAATGTCAAAACTCTTTGAATCCCTCTGCAGCTATCAATCCGATTGCCACTTTTTTGTGAAAAAATTAGAACTTTTTGTGTGTGTTCTATGTCGCGAATCCTCCTTTTTATTGGTCTGGCAATGTTATGCATATTTACTAGGATGAATTAGGTCAATAAAATTGGATGGAATCTTGAAGATTTATGAAGAAAAGATTTGATTTACCTTTGGAATTTTATGTTTCTTATTTTTGCCAAAACTCGCTCAAACAATTCCCACACGTTTCCTTTGAGTTGCCAACACGTTTTGCTCTTCATTTGATGAGAAAAAGATCTTCAAATCATATCTTACATATTTCCTATTATTTCTTTATTTAATTTTGAATTTCAATGAATACAAAATTAATAAATAATAAAAATAATGAAATAAAGTATGAATGAGCTCAGGGGTCGAGGGTCATGTTAGGGATAAGTTTCAATCATGAAAACATGGGCCCATTTGGAAAAAAATCAAGTTTGGTCAATATTGGCTTCATGCACTTTTCCAAAAATTGGTCAACTTTAGTAAGGCATTTATCTCTCAATTTTAACTCTAAGAGGATGTTCTTTGACTTTTTATATAGCTTGATATGTACTCTAAATAACCTTTTTGGTTTCATCTCAATTGGATCTTCCATGTTCATGTAAGGAGCTTTGACCCAAAAGGTATTTTGGTTGAATTTTTGAAAGGACCTATAATGTATGATCTTATATATTTTGATTGAGGCATTTATTGAACTTGAGGGATGAAGGGTAGTTGTAGGGAATTGGATTCTCTTCAAAATGAGCTTTGGATGAAAAATTTCTAATAAAGTATGACAAAGTTATGCCTGGTCAAAGTTTGATTGACTTTTCCTATAGAATCTCTAATTTGCCATTTTTGACTTTTGAGGAGTTAGGAGCATTTCTTGAGGAATCATGATTAACCCTTGATGAAATGATGGATATTACTTCAAAATGTTGATGTTGACCAAAAATCTTGAAGTTTGACTGTATTTAGGCCACAGTTGACTTTTGACCTAGTATAGTTGATTTCCAGGCATTTGAGCAGTTGATTGAGCAAACTTTTTGTTCAAGGCATGAAATTTGTCATGAATGATCTTGAGTACATATTAGGACAATGGAGAACATTTAGGATCCATTGGACTCACACATTTTGCTCAAAATTAAAACCCTAGTTTGAGATTCATTACCTTAGGAGGAGAATTTGTCTGGTTAATTCTTGGTCATCCTTGAGCAATTGAGGACCTCTAGAGGCATGTCTTGAGTGAAAATGGGATAGAAAATTTTGGGGTACAACATCTTCCCCTATTCAATCTTCTTAAACCTGAGGATGTAGATTGGTTGGTCTGCCTTTTGTGATCTGAAGGTGGAAGATGATTGAACACTAGAGTGCCCAGAAATTTGCACTCATATGAAACGATACTTGACTGTGTAGATAATGTTGGGAATGGGCTTACAGATTACATTTGGAGAATGTGATGGAAGATTGTTGGAGATGGGCTTAAAGATTCCATCCAGAGAAAGTGACGGAAGATCGTCGGACATGGGTTTAAAGATGCCATCCAGAACAATGTTGATGAGATACTCTTTGGTGGGAGTCCTTATTACTATTATTGAGGAGGACTCCGCTGAGGATATTGGTCTCTGCTTGGGGAATAGATTTTAGGAGCTTCAGTTGTCCATTAATCTACTGGGGAGTCATCTCTTGATTGAAGAGACGGAAATAAACTGCTATCTGGTCAGGATCCAGGCTTTACATTGACTTGCTAGGGATAATAAGGCTGACTTCTATCTGGTCGTGTTCCAGGATTCACAATGACCTACTAGGGGAATGAGATTAAACTGTTATCTGGTCGTACTCCAGGCTTTGCCATTTCTTTAACTGGAATAGAAATCAGGAAGATCTTAATATAGATCTAACTGAACCAGAGAAAAGTCTTGAGTTGTCTTCAACTGGAATAGAAATCAGAGAGATCTTAGTGTCGATCTGACTGAACCCGAGAAGGTCTTTAATTAACTTTGACTGGAATTGAAATCAGAAGAATCTTAGTATCGATTCAACTGAACCAGACAAAAGTCTTGGAATATCTTCAACTGGAATAGGAATCAGAGAGATCTTAATGGCGATCTGACTGAACCAGAGAAGGTCTTTAATTAACTTTGACTGGAATGGAAATCAGAATAATATTAATATCGATTCAACTGAACCAGACAAAAGTATTGGAATGTCTTTAACTGGAATAGAAATTAGAGAGATCTTAGTGTCGATCTGACTGAACTGGAGAAGCTCTTGTGAGAACATATTTCTGAGGAAAATACTGAAATAGACCTTCATCAGACGTAGCTTTTGAGAAGACTACCAGGTCACGTAAGTAGCCAATAGTGTTTGTTGATTTGATATTTCCCTGAAAAAGGTAAAGAGTTCGTCATATGCAATGTCATGATGTATGAAATGCATTTTGATGATGTTCTTAAAATAAATGAGATTGTGCTATATGCGATGTGTATGCGCATGCCATGGTGTATGAATATGGGATGCTATTGCGATATTTGCTAGTCTGGGAAAATAAATTCCTAACTGCTGCTGAAGAGTATTGGGAAGACGAATCCTTTGTTTCCGCTGAGGATGATGAATGAAGATGATTCGCTGGGGATTTCCTTTTCCTGTTTGAGAATATTCTGCCGGAGATTCTTAACTCCTGTTTGAGAATAACTCTATGGAGAGAGATAATGTTTGGTTGAAAAGATTTTACCGATGTGGAGAAATAAACTCTGTTGGGGAATAAGCTTCCGCAGTTATAGAAATAAACTCTTCCTGGGAGAAGGTTTTATAAACTATTTAAGATTATAAAGCTCGGTTGGGGAACACAGATTTCAACTATATGAAGGAACTTTGCTGGAGAAAGTAATTCCTGCTTGGGGAAGAAGAGACCAAAACTTTGGTTGTTTCTACTATGTGGGGAACGTAGACGTCACTAGGACGTATGCTGAGGATACGGTGATAACTTTGCATCAGGATGTTTCTGCCCCTGTACCTGCTGGAGAAAGTACCTGTGAAGATTTTGTGGATGAATCTATGTCGTGATTGTACTTGAACATGTATTGAATGAGTGTCAAAATGACATCCGTCTTTGGATTGTATCTGAATTGTACTTGAAACATGTGTTGAGTGAGTGTCAGAATGACATCTGTCTCTGGATCATATATGAAATGTACTTGAAACATGTATTGAATGAGTGTCAGAATGACATCCGTCTTTGGATCATATCTGAACTGTATTTGAAACATGTGTTTAATGAGTGTCAGAATGACATCCGTCTTTGGATCATATCTGAACTATATTTGAAACATATGTTAAATGAGTGTCAGAATGATATCCGTCTCTGGATCGTATCTGAACTGTATTTGAAACATGTGTTGAATGAGTGTCAGAATGACATCCGTCTCTGGATCATATCTGAACTGTACTTGAAGAGAATCTGAATAATTATCAGGATGACATCCGTCTCTTGATCGTACCTGAACTGTTTCTAGAAGAGAAGTCTTGAATAAGTACCAGGATAACATCTGTCTCTGGATCGTACCTGAACTGTTTCTAGAAGAGGACTTGGTTTATTTAGAATGTTTCTGTTGGGAATTCTTGTTTAATTGTTTTTGAGAAGAAATCTGCTAGGGAACATTGATTTCAAATAATGCAAGGTTTATTCTTGTCTTGAAGTTTTTGAAAATTCATTTTTTCAGTAAAATAAATTTTTCAAGAGAGTGATATCAACTCAGGATTTATAGCAAGTCCTATAGGAGTCAGGATACCTTTTGTAACAGTATGCTTCCGAACTAACCTATGCTTCAGTTAGGACTTTTAAGGGTTGTGGCGTGGCCTTGTTAACGGTTTAAGAAACAAAGGATAAAGGCTCAAATTTTATTTGTACCCACCCATTCTTCGTGATGTTCATCGATCCTATGCTTAGCTAATTGTGCGTTCAAATCCTAATTGAGTCTGGCATCTTGTCCTTGATGTTCCGATGATGGTTTAGATACTGAAAGTTTATTTGGAAGAGGCAGTCATTTTGTAATCTTTTTTTTTTGTCGAGGATTTGTAGTAACATCTTTTTTTATTCGTTATCCCTTCTTTTGCCTGAACTTTTTCTTTTGTGATTACAGTCAGCGGGATGCCCCAGTTTTTTCTTAAGTCTCCTTCATAGGTTTTGACTTAGAAGGCTTTTATTTTGAGAGATAATGACTCCCGGTTTTAATGATTATGCGGAACCATCACCATCTTCTGATTTGGAAGGACGTCTTTTATGCCATTCATTATGTATGAATTAGAATATTGCGACTGAATGCGCATATGAATTAACTGAGAAAACTATCCTGCCCCAAGTTATGATTAATGGTTTTAATTTGTGTGAAAATAAAAACTTCCACTTCTTTGGCTCAAAGGGTTTAACTAGGGATTATCTTCCTTATAACTCCATTGTTTGGGATTTGAAATAATGCATGTACATCGTCAGAAAGGTCTGTTCAAAAGCATATTGTAGAGATTGTGGTATCCTTTTCATCATCCTCCCTCTAAAGGCTTATAGATTTTTAATCGAGAGTCGAATATCACGTAAAGGAAGCAAGAAAACAGTTTAAATAAAATGACAATGAAATCATTCACGAAAAACAGATGCGATGCATTAATGGGAAAACCAAAGTTTGGCATAACAGTAATTGTTTGAACAATAAATGAAATTACAAATGAAAAATCAAAAATGAACTGGACGTTCTCAATGATTTGGCCTAGGAGCAGTGACCACTTTGTGAGTCTCTGGAGGGTCGAATTCGATCTCCTTGGCATCAATCATATCCTGAATTTTGTTCTTCAGAGCCCAATAGCCATTTGTATCATGTCCAGGGCTATCAGAATGGTATGCACACCTTTCATTGGGGTGGTAACTGGGAGAAAAAGTATTGGGGTTCTGTAGAGGAGCCTTTAATGTAATCAACCCTACCTTCAACATGTGTTGTAACACTTGAGCTAGTGACATGTTGATTCTGGTGAACTGCCTCTTAGGGGTGACCTCTTTACGCTGATTCCCCTGTTGGTGTCGTTACATAGGCGTAGGATTAGAGACCAGTATTTCCCCCACAAATTGATTGTGGTCGTCTGCCTTATTACGACCCTTCTGGCCATACACAACATTGGCTTCCCTCTTACCAACAAGTGGCTTTTTCTCAGCATTAGAAGATGCAGCCATCGGGATCTTCCCACTCTTGATACCACTTTCGATCCTTTCTCCAGTCAGAACCATCTCTGTGAATCCAGATGAGGAACTCCCAATCAGCAGATTAAAGAACGGGCCTGTCAGAGTGCCCATGAACATATCTACCATTTCCCGATCATTCAGAGGGGGTTGTACCCTGCCAGCTAGATCCCTCCATTTCTGGATATATTCTTTGAAGCCTTTTCTAGAACCCATAGACATGCTTTTAAGTTGTGTACAAGTTGGAGCGAGGTCAACATTGTATTGGTACTGCTTGTAAAAAGCAGCAGCCAAGTCTTCCCAGGTATGAATTTTTGTTCTTTCTAGCTGGTAGAACCACTCCATTTGCGTGCCAGCTAAACTTTCTTAGAAGAAATGGACCCATAACTTCCGGTCAGCAGTGTGAGATTGGATCTTCCTGACATATGACCTTAAGTGTAACTTAGGGCATGAAACACCATCATATTTAGCGAACGTGGGGACCTTGAATTTTGGTGGGATGATCACGCCAGAAACCAGCCCTAATTCTTCAAAGTCCAAGCCAGGTATCTGCTGAATCTCCATAGCATTGAGACGATCCTCCAACTGTTTGTATTTATCATTAGCGGGTAGATATTGCTCCTTAGAATAATCAGCTTTGTCTTCATCAGTTCCCGGGTTGTCATCTTCTTCATGATTATCCCCCTTATTTGATGGAGTTGAAAGATCTAGAGCTCCTTTAACCGGAGCTCTGAGTCTTCTTCCCATATTAAGGATTCCAGCCGATTTCTTTGCCTTCTTCTTCTTCTCTTTGATGATGAGAGATTTTAGTTCTTCCTGCCCCTGGGCCAAAGCCATGAACATTTGTTGAAACTGGTCATTTTGAGTTTGTAGATCCTTCATTGTTTGTTCTAGAGCCATTGCTGAAATAAACAACGAAGAGGATGAGAACCTGCTATGAAACTTGCTTAAAATTGCTTAAACAGAAAGAGGACAAACGTTAATTGCATTAAGATGTTTTATTGATCACAATAATGCCTCTTGGGCTCACAAGGGAAAAAAGCAAGAATAAAAATCTCCAAGCAAAGGAAGACTCAAGCTTCCCACATGCGCATCCTCTTTGGTGCAATGTAAGCGTTTATACTCTTCTCTTCGTGAAGTATCCTGGTGAGCTCCAAAACCTTCTTCTCGCTGGCGTAGAATTGAGTTTCAAAGGAATCTCGTTCTTCTTTGAGTTGGATCCAAGACTTCCGTAGCTCTTCAAGATCAGTTGGCATGTCAGGATGAAGCACAGTGTAATGAGTATCTCCCTCAGTAATTGGCTCCATAATCACAGGTAAGATGGCGGGGTAAGGCATCATAAGACATTGAGCACGAGCTCATACCCATTTGAGGTAAGGCTCAAGAGGGATGGAATTCTTGTGCCCCAGTATCTGGCTGTCAACCCTGTTTATCATGCCCCAAGCTCGAATGAACCTCTTGTGATAACCCTGAACATCATTCTCATAGTCAAATGCGATTCCTTGGACGAGTGTGTCGTGAGGACCATCCCTTATAGCATAACCAAACTGTCGTGATGCCAAGCAAGGATTATAAGTGATTCCTCCCTTAATGCCTAAGAGAGGGACATAAGGGAATTCCCATAGCGATCAATAATTGTAACATTCTCTGAGTATCCTGAACACCAATGAATATCTGAATATGTAAGGACATCAACCTATGAGACCATCTCAAACCCTTCTCATTTCTCAAAATAGACCAGGGTAGGTATGAAATAAACCAACTATCCAATAGAGGAGTGCAACACAGAATGGTCCCTCTTCTCTTTAAAGTGCAAGTATGCAGAGAGTGTAGAATATCCCCAAGCAAATTAGGCACCAGATTATGAGACAAAAAAACCATAATTGCATTCACATCTATGATTTGTTCCACATTAGGGAATAGTACCATCCCATAGATGATAAAGGCCAGCACTTCTTCAAAAGCTTGTAAATCCAGGCTATCCCAAAAATGGCGAGCTTTCTCAAATAAAAACTTAGCTAGAAATCCTTGGACACTTCTTCTGGTTTCCCAATTTTCCACTACATCAGACTGTTGTAAAGATAGAGCTGGAGCAATCTCTTCATGCTCTGGGTCTCTTTCTGTATCGTTGAATGGTAGCTGATTAAGGATAGGCACTCCCAATAACTAAGAAAACTCCTGCATAGTAGGCACTAACTAGTAATCAGGAAAAGTGAAGTAGTGGTGCAACGAGTCAAAGAACTGAAAGAGCACTTTTAACATTTCTTCATCAGGGTTTGTAGTGACTAAGTTGAGAAGTCGACCATGTTTTTCAGTGAAGGGAGAGCTTTCAGGAATCCTTGATGCTAAGTCCTTGAGTTGAGGAGGTACTTTCACAAGGTTGATTTGGATAGTGTTCCTGCGAGCGGATGTCATGTCCTACAAAACAAGACAAAGATAAGCCCTAGAAAATCCTTGAAACGGTTAGTATAATATGCCATGTTATGATGTCATGATTATGCTAAGAAATCACATATATAGTAAGCAACAAACAAATTACACCAAGACCTTATGTTTAAGGCTTGCATGGGTTTTAAGGTAGTACCCTCTTGAATTTGGATTGGTTCAACATGTCTTATAATAGTAACCGGGTTCTAAGGGATATCCATATCACTGATCTTTCCCACAAGTTTCGTTCGATAGGCAATTGACTCGCAACCAAACAAAACTCGTGAGTCAAACCTCAATGAGTGTAGCATAGAGTATTTGTCGACTTTGGGAATACACTAAAGACGGCCATATCACTACATCCTAATGGCCAAGTTGTTCAATTAAAGGTTCTAAGGTTAGTTGACGCTTCATGACACCATGCAGCGGCCCCATATTCTCCTTTATTAACTCAAGGGCTACAGGTACCAACCAAAGCGTCGCATCAACATAGCCATCGCTTCAACGTGTCGGTATACGCCGCACAGTTTACATGATCTATTGCTACTTACCTAAAAGGTTTTCCCAGATCCGGGTGTAGGATCTATAATAACCTAAACAGTACCTTTAAAAATAAAGCAAACAAACAGTCAAAGAAGCAAAATGATGTAGACCCTAAGGTAAACCCCATTTTTTTATTATCCCCAGTAGACTCGCGAGTTCTGTGATACGGTGGCAAAACCGACTGTTTAATACTGGTTTGCATTTTTTTATTCGCAAATGTCGCGGTAAGCAAGAGTCGCCACCAGATTTTCTTTTATCCAATAAAAGAAAGGGTGAAAAGAACAGAAAAAAAACATTTTTCGAGATTTTCCGAGTAAGGGGGTAGATTATGGAAAGGGAAGGTGTTAGCACCCTTTCCATCTGTGGTTTTCCACGGGCTCTTAGGTACTTGTTCATTTTTTAAAATTGTTTGTGTTTGTGTGTTTTGAAAGATTATTTGTTTGCTTTATGGTAACTCTTGTATCAGTCCTCAAGAGTGTGATAAAGCATTTTGGAAAAGGTTTTGAAATTGTGTAAGTGTGAAAAATTCACATTTATGCAAGTACTTAAGAGCCATCTACCTACTTGAAAAAAGGATGTTCTTTTCCTCCTTTCCTTTAGATAGTGCTATCCTACTATTAGTGAGTAGGTAGGCCTATCGTTGGATATTGAGGGACTATCGAAAGGGACGCTATTGTCATTGAAGGCAATATGTAAGGATATCTTAGCATTCGAAGGGACTGTCATTATATAGGCAACATCGAGGGACAAAATCATTTCTCGTAGCCAACTCAAGGAACTTTAGGGACCATGATCTTTTTGATGACTTTAGAATTGAGGGTCATTGCTAAGATATCCCTACGTTCGAGGGACATGAACATTATTTTTCGAGGCAACCAAGTGAGGTATACCCCAAGGGTGCAAGTGTGCAATAGTGTGTTTTTCAGTTATGTTTATCTTGCAATTAATGATCTACTGATTAATTGATTCTTGTCATGCACGCCTAAGTTACTAACAATTATATACAAGCATGTAAAGAGAAAGCGAGAAATAAAGTCCTACGTTATTACAGGGCTTTGGTGTAGATACATAAGTAGTGAACGAAAAGTAAAATGCGGAAATAAAATCCCTAATTTAGCTATTAAAAACCGGGCGCAGTTACATAAGTGGTAAAAAATAAATCGTATGGAAAAAATAATACCGTGCAAAATTAAGACGGGAAAAAGTTCTAAACTCTAAAAAACCTAATTGTTTATCAAAAATGTTTTTTTGGTATTTTATGGAAAAAAATGTGGAATTTAACATAATTCTCTAATTAATTTTAATTAATGAAATAAGTCCAAATAATTAAATTAATTAATTTGGAAAAGATTAATTTATTAAGAAAAAAACTAAATCCTAATTTTTTGTGATGATTTTCTGATTTTATGAAAAATATTTGAATAAATGGAAAATATAAACTAATTAATAAAAGAAAAAATTAAATAAAACAAATGAAAGAAAATGGGCCTGAAGGGGGTGAGAAACCCAATTGTAAGGGTGTATTGTTGAATTCTGTCCAGGCCCAGAAGCTGGTGGCCCATGCTCCTTGCGTGGGATTCAGTATTGTGGCCTCTGGAAGGTCCACCATGGGACTGCAAGTTTGGTGCACTGGATCTAGACACCTGGGATCTCATGGCTGGAGAGTTTATGCTGTATGGTGTACGCAGGGGAAGGCAACACATTGGATCTGAAAGAAATAAGTTAGAAAACATAAAACGTTGGACCTGGGACTCGAACCCAGGTCCTCTCCTTTCCAGCGTGCTTCTTTTACAATCTGAGCCAAGTGTTCATTCGTTTATACAAACAAACACAAAATAATATAATCAAAGTAAATGCCCAGAATTTTATTTAAGAAAAAAAACGCGCGCTATTTTCAAATGGTCCAACCAGGTCATGCCAAGCCATCATCTTCTTCAGTTGTCCATCGTATTAGCCTAACACTTTTACCTACGGACTATATCTGTCACTAAATCACCTGCAAATCTCCAAAATTCACAACATGCAATATAAATTCAATTTAAAGACATGAATCAATTGGGTTTGATCCCCTGGGCATGATGATATCCTTTATTAGGCCCAATTTCGCCTGTACCTGAAAACCCTAAAACGAACGTTTAAACCCTAACAATGCCAGGTTATCATATATGCATCAAAACATGAAATTAACCATTCAAATACGTTCTAAATGATCACACAAACAAGAATGCATACTCAAAATCTATTTCTAACGCATGTATGACCAAAATCGATTTCAAAAATAAGGTGCAAACTGTGATGATGTAAGTGATGATTCTGGGTGCTTTGATGCTTGGGAATGATGCTGTTAGCTTCAGAATGTCCCTAGGAATGGTTGCAAACGTCAAAACTCCTTGAATCCCTCTGCAACTATCAATTTGATTGCCACTTTTTTGTGAAAAATTGGAACTTTTTGTGTGTGTGTTCTATGTGGCCAATCCTCCTTTTTTTGGTCTGGCAATGTTATGCATATATACTAGGATGCATTAGGTCAATAAAATTGGATGGAATCTTGAATATTTATATAGAAAAGATTTGATTTGCCTTTGGAATTTTATGTTTCTTATTTTGGCCAAAACATGCTCAAACAATTCCCAAGCGTTTCCTTTGAGTTGCCAACATGTTTTTCTCTTCATTTGATGAGAAAGAGATCTTCAAATCATATCTTACATATTTCCTATTATTTCTTTATTTAATTTTGACTTTTAATGAATAAAAACTCAAAATAAATAATAAAAATAATGAAATAAAGTATGAATGAGCTCAGGGGTCGTGGGCCATGTTAGGGACAAGTTTCAATCATGAAAACATGGGCCCATTTGGAAAAAAAAATTCAAGTTTGGTCAATATTGGCTTCATGCACTTTTCCAAAATTGGTCAACTTTAGCAAGGAATATCTCTCTCAATTTTAACCCTAAGAGGGTGTTCTTTGACTTTTTAGAGATCTTGGGATGTCCTCTAAACAACCTTTTTGGTTTCATCTCAATTGGATCTTCCATGTTTATGTAAGGAGCTTTGACCCAAAAGGTGTTTTGGTTGACTTTTTGAAAGGACCTATAATGTATAATCTTGTATCTTTTGATTGAGGCATTTTTTGAACTTGAGGGCTGAAGAGAAGTTGTAGGGAATTGGATTCTCTTCAAAAAGAGCCATGGAGGAAAACTTTCTGATAAAGTATGAGAAAGTTATGTCTGGTCAAAGTTTGGTTGACTTTTCCTATAGAAACCCTAATTTGCCATTTTTTACTTTTGAGGAGTTAGGAGCATTTCTTGAGGAATCATGATTAACCCTTGATCAAATGATGGATATTACTTCAAAATGTTTATTTTGACCAAAAATCTTGTAGTTTGACTGTATTTGGGTCACTGTTTACTTTAGACCTAGTAAAGTTGATTTCCAGGCATTTGAGCAGTTGATTGAGCAAACTTTTTGTTCAAGGCATGAAATTTGGCATGAATGATCCTGAGGACATATTAGGACAATGGAGAACATTTTGGATCCTTTGGACTCACACACAATGCTCAAAATTAAAACCCTAGTTTGAGATTCATTACCTTAGAAGGAGAATTTGTCTGGTCAATTCTTGATCATCCTTGAGCAATTGAGGACCTCTAGAGGCATGTCTTGAGTGAAAATGGGAGGTCAAATTTTGGGGTACAACAAAAAAAATTGGACATTTCAGAAGTGAGGTGATAGGTGAAAATTTTATGTGTTATTCACATTATTGTTGTGATAATATATGTATTAATTTAAGTGTTCGACTGCTAAATCGTAGCATTGGAGTACTAATGTTGTGTGCCAATGTTGTCGGTATTATAGTTGGGACGAAGTCCTTGTGACCGTTTTGTTATTGGATTAAAATGGTTAACAATGTTCAATGTTGATGGGTGGTATTCAAGATACTTCCAGATATGACGTGGGAATTGGAAAGTTGGATTTGAGAGTTGTGTTCGGAGTGTGTCTCATCGGGTAATTTTCGAGGACGAAAATATTCTAAGTGGAGGAGAGTTGTAACATCCCATTTAAATACTTAGTAATTTGATTATTAGATTTGTAGAACTATGTTGGCTTGACTAATAATGTGTGAGAATAGTATAATTCTATAATTGGAGTAATCTTTGAATAATATTATAATAATGATAATTCTGGTGAAGGATGAAATATCCCATTATTATTAATAAAAATATCATTGTTGGTTAAATGGTTTATTTTCCACTAATGATATTATTATTGTGAATATTATAACTATTATTATTATTTTTATTATTATTATTATTATTATTATTATTATTATTATTATTATTATTATTATTAGGAAATAATAAGGAATAATTGGGAGAGTGGTAGAAGGAATTGGAAGAATTGTTTTCACGTGAAAGAAAAGAAGAGAAGAGAGAGGAAGATGAGCTAGGGCAGGAGGGAAACAATAGGAATTCCCACCATTGTTAAAGAATCAAAGCTCCAAATTAAGGTAAGGGGGACAATGTGTTCTTTAAATGGTGATTATAACATGAGAGGGTAGTGAGGGTTCCTTTCCCTCTTAGGGTTTTGTGTAGATTTTATGTATTATGATTCCTTTAGTTGATTGATGATATACCGATGTGATTCTATGTAGATTTGTGAATATTTGATGTCCATAATATGATTGTTGTTGATAATCTTTGATGTTGTGGTGTTGTTCCATGAAATTCCTATATTGAAATTTTAGATCTAGAGAGAGATGATGAAAAGTGAGGTTTTGATGCATAAAGTTGTTATAGAATAATGGTAGAATGAAATTAGATTAAGACTATGAGTTGTTATGTGTAAAAACATTATGTTTTGGTAAAATTGGTAGCTTAGAAGTTTGTAAAACAAGTAGAATTCGTACTGGTGCAAAAATAGGATTTTTGTGTTGCAGACTGGCCATACGCGTATGAGGGAGGCCATACATGTATGGGGGGACATTCCCAGGGGCCGTACGCGTATGGTATGCCCCTGTCCCCAAGCCATCACGAGGTTCAGCCGAAACACGTATGATACGCGTATGAGAGGAAGGCCATACGCGTATGGGCTAGCCATTACGCGTTTGGAAACTTCTGGAGAGGTTTTGGGGGAAATTTCTCTCTGGTGGTGCGCTACGATACGTGTATAGGATCAGGCTATTTATGCCATACACGTATGATACGCAGGAAGTGGGGCAAGAAAGTGATCCATACACGTATGAGGCTAGGCCATACGCATATGACCAGGCTGAGGTGCATATTTATCTGCTTTCGCGATTTCTTTCCTGTTTTCGCGTGCAGTGTAATTTCTCTTGTCTGTAATGACTAGTATGACTTATACGGATATAAGAAGGTTCATAATAATGGGAACAATGTTGAAACGTGGAACTTAGTGGGAATTGCGTATGGTGTTGATATTGAGTGATGTGACCTAACATGTGGTTATTGTACGTATGATTTATGAAAGAATTACTATGATGTTGTGTTGTTGTTGTAAATGTTTTTATTATCGAATATACATCATAAATTGATAACATGTTTATAGGTTGTGATGCTATGATGTTATGTTGTTGTAGTGTTGTTGTTGTCGAATATATATGAGGAATTGCTAATATGATTAGTTGTTGTGATGCTATGATACTATGTTGTGATACTATGATGTTATGATGTGTAATGTTGTTGTTGAATGTTCATGATGGATTGATAATATATGTAGTAAATTGTGATACTATGACACTATGTTGTTGAAATGTTATTGTAATGTTTGATGAAGTGCGATACGATGATGTTGCATTGTTGGATGTATGCAAGTATGTTATTACTATTTTCTATTGATATCGTTGCATGTATGGTGAGGGATTATGCTCTTTTGATGGCATTTATTGGCAAGATGTTGTGGGGTTATGTCCTGTAGTTGTATATTCACGTTGTTACATGTTGGTGTTGCATGCATACATTAGTAAGGGCTTATGCCCTGTTGTTGGCCTGTAATAGCGTTATGTTGAGGGCTTATGCCCTGTTACTTCCCTATATGGCATATGTTGTGGGCTTATGCCATGTTGGTACCACATGCATTGAGTTGTTGTTGGTTGCATTGCATTGTACTATCTTGATTTGATGTGGTGTTATGTGGATGATGAATGCGTTGCAAAGTATTGTGGCGAAATATGAGTTATTTGAATTGTGTGATATTACTACTCCTTAAAATGTGATATTATCCATTTTTTATGGAATGTAATTCTCACCATTTTATGTTGTTGTGTTTGTGCTCCTCTGGAAGTACAGATAATCAAGTACTCGAGTAGTACTTGGAGTATGAGTTTCCTGATCGAGTCTTAGGAGTCGCTCTGACACGTAACACATGATATTATGGGAATTTGTTTATGTTTTGTATTTGTCGTATTTATTATGTATCTTAACTTAAAATTTATGTTGAACCGCGAATTTTGTAGAGAATGTTGTTATTTAAGCCGTAGTGCTACGAGAATGAATAATTGGATATTTCCGCTGTGTAAATAATTCTTTTATGAGAAATAAAGTAATAAAATGATTTGAAATTTTATGACTTTTTGAAAGATGTGATATCGTGCTTGTGTACATTGATGTATTTTTGTATATTATATTATAATTATTCTTATGGGAAAAGTGGGGTGTTACACAGAATATGGTGTCGATCATAAGGTAACTGCTCCTTATATGCCTCAACATAATAGAATTGTAGAAAGAAGAAACAAAACCATATTGGATATGACAAGATGCATGTTGAAGTAGAAGAATTTACCAAAATCTTTATGGGGAGAAGTTGTTTCAACAACAGTTCAAATTTTGAACAGGTGCCCTACCAAGAAAATAAAGAGCAAGGTTCTTGAAAAAGTTGGAGTGGAAAACGACCATCAGTAAGTCATTTGAAGGTGTTTGGCTCTACGTGTTACAAGCATGTTCCTGATGCAAGGAGAAAGGAACTTGATGACAAAAATGAACCTATGATCCTGGTAGGATATCATAAAACTGGTGCATACATGCTATTCAACCCAATTAATGAGAAGATTATGTTGAGTCAAGACATTGTGATTGATGAAAATTCTACTTGGGATTGGAATTCTAATGATGCAATTAACAAAAAAAGCCATTGATAAGCTATGGTTTCGATGAATAAACCGATGAAGTCTACATCGAAGAAATTGCAAATATTCTAGTCGAAGAAATTGTTGACATTCTCGATAATGTCAAAGTCGAAGAGGGTGTGGCTATACAAGCTATTGTACCCCAAAATTTGCCCTCCCATATTCTTCAAGATTTGTCAAAAGCATGCTTCAAAATTCCCCAAGGGTTGCACAGTTCAAGGGCCTCCTAACAGTCAAAATTAGGGTTTTGGTTCTGACAAGGTAAATGAAGTTTCCAAGGGTCCAATCAAGTCCCACATGCCTACAAATATGGTCAAGCATCCTCATACCAAGTTTCAAGACTTACAGTTCAAAATTGCACAGTCAAAAACCCTAATTGCACTACAGTCAACTGTAGGGGCAAAATGGTCATTTGACAGTCAAAAGTCCAAATTTTTGGTCAACATCTCATTTTTAAGCCACAAACATCATTTGATCAATGCTTGATCATGATTCTCAAAGCTTGGCTCAAAAATCATCAAGATGCAAAAGTTTCCATATTTGAATAGTTGAAAAAGTCAACTGTAACTTGACCAGGGCATAACTTTCACATGGGTTATCAGAAAGATTCCATCCAAAGCTCATTTTGAAAAGAAAGACATTTCCTACAACTCCTCTTCACACTTCAAGTCCAAGAAATGCTCTCACAAAAAGTTATCAATTTCAACATTATAGGTCATTTTCAAAAGTCAACAAAAAGGGACTTTAAGTCAAAGGCCATAACTTGTGATTGGTAACTCAAAATGACATGGGACCAAAGACATTGGTTAGAGGACTCAAAGACCTTTCCGAAATGTCCAAGAACATGAGCAAAGCTTAAAAATTGAGCAAGATATGCCTTGTGGAAGTTGGGAAATTTTTGGATATTTTGAAAAGTCAACATTGATTCAAATGACCTAAAAATGCTAATGGGCCTCTTTTTCTTCCACAATTCATCATCCAAGGCATGTGCACGACCATTTGGCCCAAAGGGAATTTTTTATCATTTTTATTTTATTTATTTGAATTTTTAAATGCTAGAAATTCATTTAATTAATTAAAATATGTAAAAAATACTAAACCTAGGTTTTTCAATCTTTTTATGAATGATATATACTCAATATTTCGTGCAAATCAGGTTAGGAAAGAATCAAAGGTGATTGGATGTGATTGAAGACAAAAAGCATGAAAAAGATTTGGAAAATTATGGCTTGAAAATCAAATATCCTTTTCATTAATTCATGGATTTTTGATCAATTTCTTTGACCTAAATCATTGATACATATATATGCAAGCTAACCCTCGTGCCTTTGGACTCTAAGCTGCGCCATACATAGAAAACCATACTTGAGTTTTTTGCAAAAAAATTGAAAACTGAAATCGTGATTCCCAAGCATTTCAAGGCAAAATAATCAGTCCATTGCCTTCCTGAGACATCAGGGAAACTTCCTGGATCAAAAGCACGACCTCTAACGCCCAGAATTGGTGAATAGGATTCACACTTTTTCATATTTTTTCATAATCGTGTTATAAGATTTAGGCATTTTCATTTCATTTCTTTGATAGATTCATACTAATTGATGTGTTCTGAAGCTAACCACATAATTTGATTGCATTTTTATACACTATATGCGAATCTGCCATTGTTGTTTTTTAGGGTTCTTCAGCTTTCGAATTAGGGGTTTTTGAATAGGGTAAAATTGGGACATGCCAACACCATGAACGAACTCAGCATGATTGGACGATTATAAAGCCACCCTCGCGCCTAATTTATGTGGCCATATGGCCTATTCGTTATTTTCTCAAATGGCACATTTTGGAACGGTGCAAAACCGTTGCTGATTCTCTTTTTATTTCAGAAAAAAACAAACGATGAAGAAGACGGTGAAGTGGCAAGGCGTAAGTGGCTAGTTCAAATTTCGCGCGAAAAGCGCCCTACTAACTTTTGTTTTATTGTATATTATTTGTTAGTTATCATATAATCAAAGCGCGTTGGATGGCTCAGTGGTGAAGCGTAGCATTGGTAATCTTCAGGACCTGGGTTCGAACCCCAGGTCCCCTCCCTTTCCTTATATTTTTCCTTTAAGTGTATTCCTATGCAGTTTCAGCACAAGGAGCCCATCATACACCCCTTGGTCCAGATTGCCACGCACGCACCAAGATCCATCAAAAGGCCATGGTTTGAGGAACATAATGGGCATGAGTCAACACCTTCACACGCTGGCAAGGGAAGTCAAAAAAGGCCTTGAAACCTTGGGCCAGACTTGCTACAATACACCTCTCAATTGGGGACAGACCCCCCTAGGTTTGCAACATCTTTTCTATTTTATTTTATTTTTTTGATTCAATTATTTCTTTTCTTTTATTTAATCCTTTAATTTAATATTTTTACAAAAAATATAAAAACAATATAAAATCAAAATAGACAAAAATAAGTATTTTTATTTAATATCTTAATATTTTGTAAATAAACATCATTAATTGATTTTAGTGTTAATTAGGGTTTAAATCTTAATGTTTTCAATAAAAAACCTAAAATTGGTAGAATTAGGGTTTCGAGCATTTTTCATCTTTTTTTTATTTTACTATATTAATTATTAATTCTTAATTAGTTATACTTATAAATCAAGTTGCAATTAATTAATTAGGGTTAATTTTAGATAATTGTCATATTTTCTTAATAAGTTAAAAATAGTTAGAATTAGGGTTAAGTTTCATTTAATTCTCATAAAAGTCATAAATACCAAAAATCTCAAAAAAATAATTTCCTTTTCTTTTTAATTTCAATTAATTTAATCGTTTAATTTAATTTAATTTCAAAAGGGGTCCAACGCCCTCGTTTCCACTCTTAATTTAATTCGCACATTTACTTTCTTTTCGTATAATTATTTATGTACCTCTCCCAAAGCCTTGTAAATTTAATCTCTCTCACTTTTACTTTAAATCTTTATTATTTTTCTGTCAAATCGGGTCCTGGAAATTTTGGCGATGTGGACCCGCGCCTTTTGTAATAGTTTAGAACTTTACATTACTCGCAAATTTTGTAACTGTTAATAATGGCATGCAAGAATGAATGACAAAAAAATAAAAACAAACGCATAGATCACCCATAACCTGACAAGACAAAAATAAATGAATCTGACACACAAATCACACACCACCCCTAGGGTACGCCTCACTGTTGCCTTGCCTCGAAAGGTGATCGTCGAGTAGAGGATGTCTTAGTAAGTCCTCATGATCCGAGAACCTGGCATGAGGGTAGCTTCTAAGGTGTCTTCCCATTGCTCTGGTGATCACCATGTCCCGAACCTTCGAATTGACCCGAACACCTCCAACGGTGGTGCTACCTACCTCTCAATGGTGGGATGGCACTACTTTAAAGGACATTTACACAGAAGAATTCCTTAGGGTAGGTAGACGACTCTAGATACTTGCTCTAATTTCAAAACAAAATTCAAAAATACTTTTCACACCGACACATTTTCAAAAAGCTTTCGAAAGCAATTTTTCAAACACTCTTGAGGACCGATACAAGAGTCGAACTGAAATTTTCAAAGAAACTTTTTAAAACCCACAGTTGAAAAGCAAACAAACCTTTTGAAAACACAAGTGAGCAAGTATCTAAGAGCCCATGGATAACCATGGATAGAAAGGGTGCTAACACCT
Source organism: Vicia faba (assembly GCA_948472305.1). NCBI lineage: Eukaryota > Viridiplantae > Streptophyta > Magnoliopsida > Fabales > Fabaceae > Vicia > Vicia faba. The sequence continues at coordinate 124,433,876 of OX451738.1, forward strand.
TCCCTTTCTATAATCTACCTCCCGAACCGAGAGCAATCTCTATAAGGAATTTGTCTGTGCTTTTGTCCTTTCCATTTGGAGAAAATAAAAGACGGTGGCGACTCTTGCTTCCGCGACATTTCGCGAACCAGCGTTAAACAGTCAGTTCCAGATCCACCGATCACACAAGCCAAAGACCTCAAAGAACTAGAGTTCTTCCAGCAAGACTTCATGATTAAGAAGTGGTTGGTGATGATGAAGTAACACCAGATGGAGAACTAGTTCATTTTGCTTTACTTGCAGGTGCTGAACCAATTAATTATAGTGAGGCTTTGAAGATTAAAGAGTGGAAGTCTGCTATGGTAGAAGATTTACAGGTAATCGAAAGAAACAACACATGGGAGTTAGTCAAATTTTCAGCACATACAAAAGCTATCGAAGTAAAGTGGTTTTTAAGTTGAAACACAATGCTAATGGGTCGATATCAATACATACATCAAGATTAGTAGCTCGAGGATTTATTCAAAGAGCCGGACTCGACTACTTTTAAGTATTTTCCCCAGTATCAAGATTGGAGACTGTTCGACTAGTGGTAGCATTAGCATGCAACCAAGACTAGTTGACATTTTATTTAGATATGAAATCAGCGTTTTTGAATGGTCCTTTAGAAGAAGAGGTCTATGTCACAAAACCTTTAGGGTTTGTGATTCAGAAGGAAACAAATAAAGTACATAAGTTACACAAAGCGCTCTATAGCCTTAAGCAGGCACCAATGGCATAGAATAAGAAGATCGACTCATACTTAGCCGAATTGGAATTTGTAAAATGCAAGTTTGAGTATGGTGTCTATGATATGGTTGTAGCACGAGATATAATTATCAACTGCTTATATGTTGATGACTTGCTAGTAACTAGAAATAGCTTGGAGAACTTGTCGAAGTTTAAAGATCTGATGATGAAGAAATTTGAAATGTTGGATCTGAGAAAATTGTCTTATTTCATAGGCATGGAATTTTAAATGTTGAAGCAAGGTAGGGTGTTACATTAAAGGAAGTATGTCAAAGAGATACTCAAGAGATTCAAAATGGATGATTTGAATCCTGAATTTTCACATGTCGAACCAAATGTAAAGTTGGAGAAACATGAAGAGGAAGACAAAGTAGATATAACTTTGTTCAAACAAATTGTGGGATCTCTGAGATATATGTGCAGCAGTCGACCTGATATAGGTTTCGCAGTCAGATTAGTGAGCAGATACATGAGTGAACCAAGGGTGTCGCACATGAAGGATTCAAGAAGAATCTTGAGATATTTGAAGGGATCGATAAACTTTGGAATAATATTTCGATGATACTCTGAAAGAAAAGAAGCGACCGTTACTTATTTTTCAAATTTTGATTGGTGTGGAGATAAGGAAGATCGAAGAAGCACAACTGAATATTTATTTCCAATATTTTGTGCCCCAATCTCATGGTGTTAGAAAAAGCAACATGTAATGGAATTGTCATCGTGTGAAGATGAATATATAGCAGAATCATATGATGCATTTCAAGCAATTTTGATTAGATCTATACTTGAAGAAATGGAGGTCGAAGTGGAGAAACATCTTGTGTTGCAAAGCGACAACAAGTCAACCATTAATTTTGTGAAGAATCCAGTTATGCATGAAAGAAGTAAGCATATCGAAGCTAGATTTCACTTCTTGAGAGAAAATGTAAATCAAGGTGAACTTGAAGTTAGGCTTTTCTGAAGTGAAGTTCAATTGGCCGATATTTTCACTAAAAGATTGAAGATCGAAAAATTCCTGAATTTGAGAAAGAAATTAGGAATAGTTCAGATTGATTATGATTAGTGTAGGTTCAATGACTTGGATTAGAGGGGGTATATTGAGATATTAGATATAATATCAAATATAATTCAAGTTAGATATGTTGAGATATTAGATTTAATATCAAATATAATTCAAGTTAGATATGTTGAGATATTAGATTTAATATCAAATATAATCCAAATTGGTAAGCTCAAACCCAATTAAGATTGTATATAAATAGTTATAGTTTGTATCATTATTTGTACAATTCAAGTTAATAATAAATTTTTTATTTTATTTATTATCTCTTTCTCGCCTCACTAGAAGTGCCTTGCACACTAACATCTCTATCCACTCATTTGTCATGTAAACCTTTTTCTATCGTCTTCGTTGTCATGTGTCATCCACAATTGTCTTTTATTCTCATATTCTATCACACTTGTCTTTTATTCTCATATTCTATCATCACTCTTATCTTGTTTCTTGTTCTCGTATTCTATTTGAAACTTAGAGTCTTTTTAATTCAAACTAAGAGTTTCTCTACTTGAAATGTAGGATTTTATTTTAATCATAGGAAATGAAGACATAGAACATTTTGTTGGAAAAAATTTATATTTTAGGAATTTTTTTATATCTTTTTATATCTTTGTTAGAGGGTATTTTAGTATTTTATTACACCCTAAATTTGTGTATAAATAGCCTAGTAGTAAAGGTCAATGTAATTCATTGTAAATTTATTATTTCTTATTTTGTAGCCTTCATTAAATATATTCTCTTTTTCTTTCATCTCTCCTTTGTGCACCAACAGTTGGTATCACAGCTCCGGTTCGAAATCCACAGGGAAACATAGGAAACACGAGTGAACATTGAGGTTGCAATTTTCTGATTCTGTAAACTCTATTTTTATTGAGTTTTTGCATAAATTGCACAAGGTTGAAGATGAACGGAAACAAAGATATAAATTCCAAGCTTCCAGTGTTTGGTGGCAAAAAATCGAATCATTGGAAGATCCAAATGCGTGTGCTGTTTGGTTCTCAAGATGTGTTAGATCTTGTCACTGATGGCTATGCTCCGTTAGCAGTAGACACAATAGAGGCACAGAAGATAACGCAGAAGGCACTAAGTATGAAAGATCAGAAGGCATTCTTCTACATCCATCAATGTGTGGATGCGAACATGTTTGAGAAGATTGTTGACTCTGAAATAACAAAGGCTGTGTGGGACACAATGGTCAAATGTTACAGTGGTGACGCATCAGTGAAAAAGGTAAAGCTTCAGTCTCTCAGAAAGCAATATGAGAATCTCAACATGAAAGACAACGAGAAGGTTTATGAGTATATCTCTAGAGTGATTCTGATCACTAATGAGATGAAAGCTTCTGGAGAAACTCTTTCTGAACAAGTAATCATTGAGAAGATCTGTGCACCATGAAAGTTGAAGAGCTGCAAAGTAGTCTAGAGGTGCATGAGTTGCGTATAACTGAGAGAACTTGAGAGGGAAGTAGAGCAGCAGACTCTGAAAGTAACTTCTGGTAAGAAGTATCAGAAGCAGACTTGGTCAACAGCCAGGAAGAAAACTAATAGTGGTCAAAGGTAAGAAGATTCAAACTCTGATAGGCAGAAGAATGTCTAAAAGGGAAAGGAGAAGTCTGACAAGAAGAATGTCCAGTGTCACTGTTGCAAGAAATTTGGTCACTATGCCAAAGATTGTTGGTCGAACAAAGAAAGGAAGTCAGAAGAAGTAAATATAGCCAGAGGAGAGTCTGACGATGAATTTGTGCTATTGTTGGCTTCTGAACATGATAATATGAATTCATCAGAATGGTGGTATATGATCACAGGGTGTCCAAACCATCTTACTGGAAACAAGAAATGGTTTGTTGATTTTGACTCTGGGAAGAGTACAAAGATTAGATGTGCTGATGATAAATACCTTAGTGCAGAAGGTATAGGAAATGTCAGAATCATTCTAAACAATGGGAAAGCAGCAGTGATCCAGAATGTATGGTATGTACCTAGCATGAAAAGCAATCTGATGAGTGTGAGACAACTGATTGAGAAAGGTTTTTCGGTTACCATGAAGGACAATCTTCTAAAGTTGTATGACTGTAATCAGAAGCTGATTATGGAGTCAGAATAGGGAAGGAACAGAACATTCAATGTGAATGTTAGAAGTTCATACTCTGAATTTCTTAGTGCAATAAGTGTTGTCAAGGAGATTGAGTTGTGGCACAAAAGATTTGGTCATCTGAGTTTCAGAAGCTTAGGGAATCTGAAATCAAAGAAGCTGGTACATGGAATTCCTACAATCAAGAAGCCTGAGAAGTCATGCAAGATGTGCATGGAAGGGAAGCAACCAAGATTATCATTTGCATCAGAAGTAGCTCCAAGAGCAAAACATGCCTTGGGAGTAGTGCATTCTGATGTGTGCGGTCCATTTCCAATAGCATCAATTGGAGGGAATAAATACTTTGTGTCATTTGTTGATGATTTCACCATAATGACATGGGTATCTCTTATAAAGCTCAAACACGAGGTGTTTGCTGAATTCAAGAAATTCAGACTGAAGATTGAGAATCATAGTGGCCAGACTCTGAAGATTCTCAGAACTGATGGTCATGGTGAGTATAACTCCACATAATTCAGAAGGTTTTGTGAGGAGAATGGAATTGAGCATGAGGTTACTGCTCCCTATACTCCTCAACACAATGGTATTGTTGAAAGAAGAAGCCGTACTTTGCTTGATATGGTGAGAAGCATGCTGAAAGAGAAGAAGCTTATAAGACAGAAGCTGGATATAGAAGTAAAGTAATGTTACTGGTGGGGTACCATAGTACTGGTTCGTACAAACTTTATTGCCCAGAAACTAACATAGTTGAGTTCAGCAGATACGTCATTGTAAAAGAATCAGAAGTCTAGAATTGGGAAAGGTCTCGTACTGACTCTGATGAGAGAACTCCTGAAGAAAAGTCAGAAATAAATGTTTCTGAAGCTGGCAAAGACCCTGACTCTGAAGAAGATTAAGAAGGTGAAGATGATTCAGACTCTGACTCCGATGGTGATTCAGACTCTGGGAATTTTCCATACTCTGAAGACAGTCAAGGTTATGGAGAAAGTCTAATTTCTGAAGCAAGAGCTTCTGAAGAGGAAAGTTCTAGTATCTGAGGTTCTGATGTTCAAATTTAGAGGCAACAAAGAGTCAGAAGCATCCCAAGAAGATTTGCAGAGTTTGATATGTTACAAGACACTGAAGTAGATACCAAAGGAGAAGTTATTCAGTTTGAAATATTAGTAGACTCTGAACCTGTGAGTACGGGATCTTAAGCAGCAAGTCTGGTTGCAGGCCATGAAAGAAGAACTTGATGCTATAGAGAGGAACAAGACTTTAAAGCTTACATAACTTCCAAAAGGCAAGAAAGCTATCAGCGTCAGACGGGTTTTCAAGCAGAAGCTAAAACTAGATGGATCAATTGGAAAACACAAAGTAAGATTAGTAGAAAGAGGCTTTCTACAGAAGCCTGGGCTGGAATTCTTTGAAGTGTTTGCATCTGTAACGAGACATGAAATAATCATACTAGTGATTGCAATAGCTGCTAACAGGAATTGGCCTCTGATGCATTTAGATGTAAAATATGAATTTCTGAATGGTCCATTATAAGAAGAGGTATACGTGTCACAACCTTCTGGATTTGAGAAAAAGAATCAAGAGGATGGTGTTCAAATTACACAAAACCTTGTATGGATTGAAGCAAGCGCCCAGAGCCTGGAATCTGAAGATTGATTAATCTTTCAAGGGACAAGGGTTTCAAAAGTGTGAGATGGAGTATGGTGTTTATGTTCAGCACACTTCAGAAGGTAATATGATTCTGGTATGTTTGTATGTTGATGACATATTACTCACATGAAGTTATGAACAGGAGATAGCCGAGTTCAGGAAGGTTCTAATGAATGCGTTTGAGATGACAGGTCTTGGGAAACTGAGTTTCTTTCTAGGGATGGGGTTTATGTACTTTGAGAAAGGAATCATTTTGCATCAGATGAAGTATGAACTTGAGCTTCTGAAGAGATTTGAGTTAGAGAATTGCAAAGTTGCCATCACACCTGCTCATACAAATCAGAAGTTGGAATCTGATTCTGATGGAGAGGATGTGGATGCTACATCCTTCAAACAATTGCTTGGTTCTCTGAGGTATTTGTGTAATACCAAACCTGATATTTGCTATGTTATTGAAACGGTTAGTAGATTTATGAGTAAACCAAAGTGGTATCATTACCAACTGTTGTACCCCAAAATTTGCCCTCCCATATTCTTTAAGATTTGCAAAAAGCATGCTTCAAAATCTCCCAAGGGTTGCATAGTTCAAGGGCCTCCTAACAGTCAAAAACTAGGGTTTTGATTATGACAGAGAAATTGAAGTTTCCAAGGGTCCAAACAAGTCCCACATGCCTATAAACATGGTCAAGCATCCATATGCCAAGTTTCAGGACTTACAGCACAAGATTGCACAGTCAAATGCCCTAATTGCTCAGCAGTCAACTGTAGGGGTAAAATGGTCATTTGACAGTCAAAAGTTCAAATTTTTGGTCAACATCTTATTTTGAAGCCACAAACATCATTGGATCAATTCTTGATCATGATTCTCAAGGGATGGCTCAAAAAGTCTCAAGATGCAAAAGTTTCCATATTTGGACAGTTGAAAAAGTCAACTGTAACTTGACCAAGGCATAACTTCCACATGGTTCATCATAAAAATTCCATCCAAAGCTCATTTTGAAGAGAAAGACATTTCCTACAACTCCTCTTCACACTTCAAGTCCAAGAAATGCTCTCACAAAAAGTTATCAATTTCAACATTATAGGTCATTTTCAAAAGTCAACAAAAAGGCACTTTAAGTAAAAGACCATAACTTGAGATTGGTAAATCAAAATGACATGGGACCAAAGGCATTGGTTAGAGGACTCCAAGACCTTTCCAAAATGTCCAAGAACATGATCAAAGCTTAAAAATTGAGCAAGATATGCCTTATGGAAGTTGGGAAATTTTTGGGAATTTTGAAAAGTCAACTTTGCTTCAAATGCCTCAAAATTGCTAATGGGCCACATTTTCTTCCAAGAATCATCATCCAAAGGCTATGCACGACCATTTGACCCAAAGGGGATTTATTTCATCATTTTTTATTATTTATTTGAATTTTTATCACCATTAATTCATTTAATTAAATAAAATATGACAAAAATACTCAAGCATGCATTTTAAATCTTTTTATGCAGCTAATAGGTCTATCATAACTCCAAGATTTCGTGCACACTCAATTTGGAAAGATTTGGCCATGATTGGTATCAAAAAGGCATGAAAAAAGATTGAAAAGATTCATTGAAAATCAAATATTGGATTCATGAATGCAAAGGCTTTTGACTTGGATTTTTTACCCTAAAACATTCCCATACATAAACAGAATGCAACCCTAATGCTAGAGACCTTGAAGCTGCACTCAGAAAAGAAGACACACTTTGCATTTTTTGTTAAAAACTTCAAAACTGAAAACACAGTTCCAGGGCAATTCAAAGCAAAGTAATCATTCCAATAGCTTGCCAAGGCATCAAGGAAACTTTCTGGATCAAAACCACAGCTTCTAACCTCAAGAAACGGTAGAACGAGGCCCTCCTGTTCTTGATATTTTGCATTTTCGTGTTTTGATTTATATGCCATATTCATACATTCTAATGCTTGTTTTACACTAATATGGACTCACTGAAGCTGATGGCACCATTGAATTAGATTAATATTGCCTGTATAAAGAATTGCCATGGCTATTTTTTAGGGTTGCAGGAACCATGAATTGGGGCTTTACGTTTGAGGAAAAATTAGGCAACAAGACCTATGTGTTTACCGTGGTTATTGGTAAACAACCGCTGATCCTCCAAATGGTTACTTATTTGGTTACTCGCAGGATCGATCAGATTGATCCTAAGACATGGTTGATTTTGAGGTTTTGATTAAGTTGGATAATGGTTAAATAACAAGAAAATAAAGAGGCTTTAAGTAAATTGCATGAAGAAATGGGCTTGATAAAATAAATGAAGGCTTGAAATAAAGGGATTCGACAGGAAAAGTAAAGAAGAAAGCAAGTAAAGTTTCTGGAAAGTAAATGACTTTGATTAATAAAAGTGGTGTTTCACACATACATTCTCAACAATTCTTTCTCACACGTTGGGTACTCGAATCTATATGAGTGACTTTGTATATAATTGTGAACACACGCGAAAAACTGCGTGAACTACTACTATTTATACTAAAACATCCCAAGTAACCGTCGGGCAGTTACGCTGCTTCGAGATGACTCCACTTGGCACGTTCTCAGTGTTCGACGCTCCAGATCTTTGCACGTTGCACTTGCTAACCACTGGAAACCGTTTTCCCTCCAAACGTTTGAATTTCAAACCGCTCCATTCTGAACAATCGAACACCTTCGTCGAGAAGAATCTTCGACGAGAAACACCTTCGGCGTCGAAGGCAACCAATTTCTCCCTTGGAAGAAATCCTCCAAGTACATTGCCACCTTTCGATGGGCATTTCGACAGACCCAGCTGGTCGAAAACATCCTTCAGCTTTAATGGCTGATATTAATAAAACAAGGGTGTCGAATTTAGGAGCCAACAAATTGCCCCCCAAGAATGCCTTATTTCGACTCTGAAAGAAAAAGGCATTCTTTGAAATGTCATTCGACACCTGTCTTTTCATTCTTAGTCACAAATTAAATTGTGCACTTTTTTGTCTTCTACCAACCACTGACAATCCCAAGGAAAAGCCATCATTTTATCCGTACCTAAGACGTCACTTCAGTACGGCGCGCAGCGTGCCAAACGTCTTTTCACAAATTGTCATCATGACAATTCCCAAAAACGAGGGCGCACGCTGCACCCTTTCATTTCTGCAGAACGGCTACAACAACAGGGAGACGCCACGTGTCCCACTACCTTCTGCAACATTAAATGGCATTAAATGTCCTCGAATTTGGGGATTTCCCCAACTACTATAAATAGCGCTAAGTACCCATTGTGGGACTTTTTCACGCTACCTTGCCTTCAGATATTCCTCATTGCATACAAACTCTTGCCTCCTTTGCAAACCACCTGTTCTTCGCTTCATCTTCAACCTTAGTATCAACAATGGCATCCGGTTCTTCCACCGCTCCTAGCGCTAACATCTCCTCTGGAAACGTTAAACCCAGGATACTCTCCACTGCTCCCGTAGTTACTCCCACGGGTCAACGAAGGGTCCCTGAGCCCTTGGACATTGCTGTACGTGATGCTTATTCACGCCACCTCATGATTCCGGTTGGATATTCCAACCAAATCTTTGCCATGTCTGGCCCACTATACCCAAGCATTGCTGAAGCCATGAAGATTAAAAGCTACTTTCCGGTACTTGAAAAACTCAAACCGGTTGGATGCTCCAAGAAAGATGCAGAAGATAATGAAGATCCTGCTAAGGAGAAAATCGACCTTCGTTTTTTCAACAGAGGTGTTAGGGCTTTCAGGTCTAGCCCTAGCCTTACTCCTGACTATAGTGCTTGGCTAGAAAAAATGGAGAAACGCCAGGCTTCGATCTGGAAAGACATGGGGATATTCGACCTGGTTATGTTGTCGAAGACAGGTCTTAACTATTCCCCAGAAATGTTGATAGCTTCCTTACTCTTCTGGGATTACACCCATTTCACCTTCCATCTTCCCTGTGAATGCTGACTCCCACGCTCTTCGACGTAGCCGCCATCACTGGCCTTCGACCCACTGGGGACTACTTCAATCCAGAGGAAATGTCGGAGGATCAGATTGGATTCTCTGCCACAAAACCAACCTACACCACCTTCATCAATCACTACCACGATAAGTCGACGGACGCTGTGTCGGACGTAGAACATATCGCGTTTCTAGCCTTATGGTTGTCACGCTTTGTGTTTTGCACCAAGTCTTTACAGGTGACCAAGAAGATGGTCACTCTCGCCACTCAACTCCACCATAGCCAAAATATCTGTTTGGCAGAATTGATTTTGGCGAATTTGTACGAGTCGATTAGCAACGGAGCGACTCTTCTGAAGATCATCGAGAACAGAGCCAGTCTGCTGCTTGCTGGACCTTTTTGGCTACTTCAGCTGTGGCTCAATGCCACCTTCGAGTCTTTCTTACCTCAGAAGACTCAAATAAACGAGCAGGCTCCGGAAATAGAAAATAGGTGCATCGAAGGCACCAGATTGGCTCTGTTGACTCCAACGGAAGATGGGCTGGAGCTTCAACAAACTTTTACAAACTTCGTCTTGATGTTTGCTAAAAGGAAAGAGTTTGCTTCGACCATGGCTCCGTTTGCTCGACGAAAGGTTGGCCCAGAGTGGTTCACGAGGTCACATCCTAAGGCGTCAAGTGGTCCTCAGGTCGAAGAGCATACAACAGTGTGGGAGGCATTTCTCACGCCAAGAATAATGCCCCTGCGATTCAAGAGCTCCAAGACTCACTTGAGTCTAATCGCGTATCAACCAAACTTGGTGTCTCGCCAGTTTGGTATTATTCAAACACTACCTTCTCCAATTTTTCCCAGGGAGAAGTCTATGTTATACTTTTGCAACGACTACACTGAAGACGCTGCCACTAAGCATATCGGCAGGTATGCTGGTCGAACAGTCCTTTCGTTGTTTGACTATTAGCTTAACTTTCTCTGCTCACCATCCTTCGAGGAGTGGTGGAAAAGTTACTACACTGAGGAGTTTTTCGACGAGAAGGACTTCGTGGACGAACTTCAGAAGTCTTTTGTTCTTGTCTTGGACAAAATAAAGAAATGTAAGTTCATCCTTCCGAATTACTTTGTCTTTCCTTTCGACTGGTAGCCTGTTAATTATTTTGTCTATTTTCAGTTGTTCGAAAGCCTGCAGCCAAGAAGGCTGCAGAAGGCCATCAGGGAGGAGGCCCCTTAACAAAACCTCCACCACCGGCGAAGACTATAGCGCCGGCGAAGACCACAACAAACCAACAGGGGGAAGGCCCTTCGAAAAAACCTTCTGCATCGGTAACCAGACTTTTATCATTTTCTTCTAGCTTTAACATTCTGACTTTTGATGCAGCTTCTAAGTTGAACTCCAATTGATTTTTTAGGCACCTTCACCCAAGAAACGACCAGCACTGACGGTCGAATCTGGGAGTGACGAAGAAGATGATTCTCCCCCTGCTCCTCTTAAAAGGCGAAAGCTGAAGAAGGACGTTCCTCTTCCTGAGGCTCGAACAATCAGAATAAAGGTTGCTGGGAGAAAGCCCAGGCCACCTCCAGTAATCATTGAAGAACCAACAGAGGAGGAACTAAATGTTCTTCTCAATAAACCTGTCGAAAGCGACAATTCCAGCCCTGGGGCTGAAGCTCCTTTGCAGGTAATCTCCTTGATCCCTTTGTAACTCAGGTGTCGATACCCACGTTCGATTATGTCTCTTTCGAATTTAGAAGATTCTTCTTCTTCTCTTTTCAGGACACCAATGAAAGCTCAGCGCCAAGGACTTCTGAAACATTGGATTCTGCTGAACTCAGCAGGCCACAAGAAAAAGACTTGGCGAACGATGAAGCCAATACTGAAACAAATGAAGCGAATGCTGAGACAGCAGAACAACCAACAGAAGATCCACAAACAGAAGAGCAACAACAAAAAGAGATTCAGGTGGTTGATCTGTCGGAAGAAAATCGTGACGAAGGGGACCGCGGTGACGCTGGCGAAGAGGATCAAGGTGACGCTGGCGAAGGGGACCATGATGACGCTGGTACTTCCGCAGTCCGAGTCGAAGAGAGTCAAGTCGAGGCAAATGCTACTCAACAACCTCAACTCCAAGACAACGTTGTTGCAAAGGTTGTCACCTCAACAAAGCATAGGTCGAAAGAAGACTTAGAACTCTTGAAGCAAACTGATCCTGTTGGCTATCTGAACGCCATCATCGAGAGCAAGGGAAGTTCGTCTGATGTTAGTCAGGAGGCTCCTACTCTGTCAGGGAAGTCCACTGAAACTTCTCCTCTCGATGAGGCTTTGACGAAGGTTAAGGCTCAGTTCTTCAAGAAGGATTTGATGAAAGCTTTGGAGGGGGACCCTACTGCTCCATCATATTTGGGGGCTGTTTTGAATGCCGTAGACTTGCTAGCTGTACCTCCGGAGGTTTCAGGCTTTATCATGGAGTTACACTCCATTATTGATCAAGTCTCAGCAGATTATCGGCGACAAAGGGGCTTTAATAGCCAGCTTGAAGTGTTATATGGCAAAAGCTCTTCTGCATGGACTGCTGTAGCAGAGACAACTTCTCGAATTGCGGAGTTGTCGAAGCAAAAAGCATCTAAACAAGAAGAAGTTGATGCCATCGATCGAGAGAATGCTTCCATCAAGGCGCAAATCGAAGAACTAGAGGCTAAGATGAATGCCAATACTAAACGCAAGGAGGAACTTCTCTCGACTGTTCCAGACACCGAAAGTCAAGCTGAAATCACACAAGGCCTAGAATTTGCTGAGAAAGCTCAAGCCTTCGACGATCAAATTGCCAAGCTTGCGCAGGCGAATGCCTTGTGCAACAAAAGATTGGAGTTGCAGCAAGCTAAATACCTTCGACTTAAGGACTCCATCCCCTTCTGATTGATTCAGCCCTTTAACCAATATTGTAATATGTATTCGACAATATTGCCATTTTGGCTAATTTATAAAAATTTTCCATTTTGGCTTATTTATGGTTAATTTAATCGTTACTTGTTATTTATTTTTATCTCTTGGAGTATAGGTTTATACTTTTTCAAATATTTACCATTTACTCTCAAGAGCCTTTTATCTTCACCTAGCTCTTCGACTTCATAAGCTCCACCAGAAAAAGTCTGGATAACTCTGAATGGTCCTTCCCATTTGGGTGACCATTTTCCCATGCTTCGATCCCTTCGGTCCATGGGAAGAATCACCTTCCAAACTAGTTCTCCAGGCGAAAATACCTTAGGTTTCACCTTTTTATTATAAGAGTCTTCTACTCTTTTCTTCTGAAGCCTGAGTAGGTCAAGAGCGCGCAATCTTTCTTCGTCTAAATCTACTAGTTCGTCTAACATCATATCCCAATAAATTTCAGAGGGAATATCGTAATGTCTCTGAACCCTTGCAGATTGAAGACAAATTTCTGCTGGCAACACTGCGTCATGGCCAAAAGTTAGCCTATATGGTGTTGTACCTATGGCTTCTTTTGGGGACGTTCGACAGGCCCACAAAATCTGGTCTAACGTCTTGTGCCAATTTTTTGGCTTCTTCCCAACATGCTTTTTTATCAAGCCAATCACTACTTTGTTCGCTGCTTCGACTTGACCATTTGCCTGTGCATAATAAGGCGTTGATGTTAGGAGTTTAAAACCTGTTTCCTGAGCGAATTCCTGCATCTTCCGACCGGTGAAAACTGATCCTTGATCAGTTGTTATAGTCTCAGGGATTCCATATCTAAAGATAATGTTCTTTTGAATAAATTCAATGACATTTTCTTGGTCCACATTGACTAAAGGGATAGCTTCGATCCACTTAGTAAAATAATCAATGCCTACCAATATATACTTCTGACTCTTTGATGATGCTGGTCGAATCTCTCCAATGAGGTCCAACGCCCATCCTCTAAAGGGCCAAGGTTTCACTATCGAGTGAAGTTCGCTTGCTGGTACATGTTGGATGCCTGTATGGACTTGACATTCTTGGCAACCTTTAGCGAACTCGACACAATCTTTCAGCATGGTGGGCCAGTATAATCCTTGTCGAAACAACAACCATTTCATCTTATGGCCTACTTGGTGAGCCCCACATGTTCCAGCGTGCGTAGTCGAAAGGGCTATGTATGCCTCAGTTTCACTTAAACATTTTAGCAATACCCCTTCAGGCGTCTTTTTAAATAACTCATTACCCATGAGTACATAACTCAACGCCCTGTACTTTGTTTTTCGTTCTGTCGAAGCTACTGGATTTTGAAGATAATCCACAATGGGCTTCCTCCAATCTTGCTCTGACAAATTATCTATGAACGAAATTTCGAAGTTACTTTGATCAGCATATCCTAGTCTTGTCGATTCCAAGTCTGTTGGTGATAGACAAGTTGCTTTTATCTTTTCTCGAACTTCGATTGCTCTTTGTAATCTCGTTTTTGAAATCTTGTATCCAGATGCAATTTGTGCCAAGTCGTTGGCTATTTGATTTTCCAATCTGGGTATGTGTCGAATATTGACCATTTCAAATTTTTTCAATAAACGATTTGCTATCACGAAGTACATAATGAGATTTTCTCTTATGCATTTATATTCTTTCGTGACTTGCTTAATGACTAACTCTGAGTCTCCCATTATTTCGACTCGAGTTGCCCCCAATTCCAACAATATCTCAAGGCCAGTAATTAGAGCTTCATACTCAGCCTCATTGTTCGAACAAGAACCTGATATCTTGTACTTGAATGTTGTTGGAATTTTTTCTGGAGAAATGATCAAGACTCCTACTCCTGTTCCATCTTTATGGCTGGAACCATCGAAGTAGAATTTCCAAGGTTCTATCTCCACATAATTAACATTCTCAACTTGAATTGAGTGGTCGACTATAAAGTCTGCAACCACTTGTCCTTTTACTGCCTTAAGAGGCATAAAGGTCAAGGAGTATTCAGTTAATGCTAGTGCCCACTTGCCAATTCGACTGTGCAAGATGGGTTTCGACAACATGTACTTGAAAACATCAAAATGAGACGAAACATACACATCAACTGGTTTTATATATTGCTTGAGTTTTGTACAAGAGAAATACAGACATAGGCACAATTTTTCAACTTCGCTATATATAGTTTCTGCATCGTTCAAAACTCTAATAAGATAGTAAATGGGTCTTTCGACTCCATTCTCATCTTCTTGGGCTAACATGCTTCCCAAAGTTTTGTCGGATGCAGCTATGTACAATCTCATACTCCTATTGCTACAAGGAGGCACCAAAATAGGTGGCTTGGTGAGGTACCCTTTGATTTTGTCGAAGGCTTCTTGTTGCTCTTGCCCCCATTCAAATCCCTCTTTATTCAGTCGAAGTAAGGGTGAAAAGGCTTGAGCTTTCCCACTTAGTTTAGATATAAATCTCCTTAAGAAATTTATCTTGCCTAACAGAGATTGCAGTTCCTTCTTATTCGATGGCGCTTTCGCTTCCAGGATAGCCTTCGTCTTGTTCTGGTTGATTTCGATTCCTTTCTTGTGGACAACGAAGCCCAAGAAATCTCCAGCTTTCACACAGAATGCACACTTCAAAGGGTTCATCTTCAGACCATGTTCTCTCATTCTTTCGAATGATTGTCGAAGGTGGTCAATATGATTCTTCCTGGAAACAGATTTTATAACAATGTCATCAATATATACTTGCATAAAAGTGTTAATAAAATCATGGAAGATAGAATTCATTGCTCGCTGGTATGTTGCCCCAGCATTCTTTAGGCCAAAAGGCATCACTACCCATTCGTAAGTGCCTAGAGCCCCAGGGCATCGAAAAGCTGTTTTCGACACATCCTTTTCAGCAATGAATATTTGATTATATCCTGAATAACCATCGAGCATACTCAGGTATTCATAGCCAGCGGCAGAATCGACTAGCATTTCCACCACAGGCATAGGATATTCATCTTTGGGTGTAGCAGCATTCAAATCTCTGAAATCTATGCACACCCTTAATGTACCATTTTTCTTAATTACTGGCACAATGTTTGCAATCCATTCGACGTACCTCGTAACGCGTATGAATTTGCACTTCAGCAGTCTTTCGACTTCCGTTTTGATCTTTGACAATATTTCTGGAGCGAAGCGTCTTGGACTTTGCTTGATTGGCTTCTTCCCAGGTTTGATTGGCAACTGAAGTTCTACCAATCCTCTGTCGAGACCAGGCATTTCGTCGTAATCCCATGCAAAACAGTCCTTGAACTCTTTCAACAATTGGATTACTTCCAACCTAAGTTCTAGGTCAATCTTTGCGCTGATGTAAGTTGGCTTTTTCTCTGACCCTTCGCCTAAGTTGATTTCTTCTAAAGGATCTTGCGCTAACATTTTGATGTTGTTCGCCAAGGGGTCCTTTTCGAAGCCCAAAGGCTCATCGTCATAGATGGCGTCGAGCCTCTATTCCTGCATTCCTTCTGGCATGATATCAGGAGGTTCTGGATCGAAATCTTTTCTAGGACCTGCAGCAGATGACTGTTGATCATTGGCCTGTGTGGCCATGTACTTTACTTCGGCTTCGAGAGCCGTTATCATCTTTGTTTCGGCTACATAAGCCGAAATTCGCTTTAATGATTGTGACTTAGTCATTATCACTGAATTCACTTCCCCAACCAGTTGGTTGGATGTCAATTAACCCACTGAAGTCTATGTGGGACAAGTCTTCTCTGTCCCATTGAAAACCATGCTCAGGGTGCAGGTATAGGGAACAAAAAGTATTTGGCGCTGGCGCCAAGTCGAAGTAAGGTGTTGGACATGGCCCTATGTGAGCCAAGTTCTTGTCGAAATCTGCCAGCCCTAGGTGATTCACTTCGCCCAGGTAATAGCTTTGATCTGCCTCTATGTTTTCGACCATCCCATCTGGACGCCATAGCAGCAGCCTCTGGTGCATTGATGATGGCACAGCTCCAACACCATGAATCCATTCATGGCCCAACAAAAGATTATAGTTAGGTTTGGCCGATATGACCATAAACATTGTTGGTCGAAGGATAGATCCTACCTTAATATCCAGTTGGATCACTCCGATAGTGGTCCCTATGCCGCCCTCGTAGTTCGACAGGACCATGTTGTGAGGCTTGATGTCCTCATCCCTTTTGCCTACTTTCCTTAGCATAAAGTGAGGAATAATGTTGATGGTTGCCCCACAATCCACCAAGATTTTATTCACTGTAGCTTCTTCGAGTTTAGCCCTTATAAATAAAGGCTTGAGGTGATTTTTCATCGCCTCTGTAGGTGGTTCGAAGAACCCATTTTGTTCCTCAGTAGTGCCATTGTCCATGACGAAATAGCACACTGGCCTATGTTTGGCCATTTCTTGCTCCACTTCCCAATCACTTGTTTCGACCTCCACCTGTCGGTTGAACTCTCTGGGCAGCACTGAGACTATATTCACCATGATGTCCAAAGTATCATCAGACTCAGAACCATCTTCGTCCTCAATTTCACCTTGGTTAGGCCAAACTAGCCTGTTGGTTACTGGCTCTCTTTCCAGAGGTTTCCTTTGCTTCCTTAGAGGAACATTTGAACTGGTTTCTGCCTTTGGTTCATTAGTAGCCTCCCTCTCAGCTTTTCGTCGCCTCTGGTATCTCCTCCATTGAGATCGAGACATGGGATTTTTCCCTTTGTAGTTGCTTGACACCTGTGTGACTTTAGGGGCAGCAACTTGAGGCTCTTTCTTTTGTGTTAAAGATGAACCCCTTGGCACATCGAAAGAGTGCCATCTCTCCTCGCTTGGCCTCTTTCGATCAGATGTTTTGTACCATGTATCTACTGGCACATTAGTTGGAGGCCTGAAAGTCAATGGCCTCTTCTCTTGGTTTGAACCTCTTTGAGAGGCTCTTCTAGGGTCATGTCGAAGATCAACATTTTCCCTTCTCTTATTCGTTGCTCTTACGCCTTGAATATGTTCAGCAGCTTTTTTGTCAAAGATCGAACTGCATCTTGGATACAGCATCACTTCTGACTTCTTCTTCTGGCATTTTGCAGGAAATCTGCCAGATTTTCATTCTCCCGAGGGAAAGCAGTCTTATTAGCTTGTTCTTGCCTCATGGCCTCCTCTGATGCTTTTGGTTCAGAGACTTCGACCATGTTGACATTCATGGTATCTTTGTTGGCAAGAGTCAACTGCTTCATTTGAATCTCCAAGTCCTCTGTCTGGCCTTGAACTGTGGCCAAGTGAGAACTGGGTTTTGGTCCAGATTTCTGGGCTCCAACTGTCTCCAGCTTTGGGCTTTCGACCGCTTTCTGAACCGCTTCAATTGTCTTTCTGGATAAATTCCCAGAAAAACTGCCAAAGATTGGCATGTTGACATGGTCCTTTGAGACTTCGACCATTGTGATTCCTGGCCTCTTCGACTGGCTTCTGGATGCCTCGATCATGTTCACCTCTGAAGGTTCAGCATAGTGGGCTTCAGCCTGCAACGGATTAGAGTCCACAGCCATGGGGGTCTTGTCAGCAAACTTCAACCTCCCTTCTTCGATAGCGTCTTGCACAAGATTCCTGAAAATAAAACATTGAGACGTTTTATGGCCCAGAAAATTATGATATTTACAAAAGCCTCTCTTCTTTCTTTGATCAAGAGGAGGCACTTTTACCCCTGGGGGTATTATCATTTGGCCATCTTTTACAAGCAAGTCAAAGATCTCATCACATTTTGTAATATCAAAACTATAAGTCTTTTTGGCGAACCTATCGTTGGTCCTTTCTGGACCAGTGGGATTTTTCCCACTTGAGGGGACTAATAGTTTGCAAGAGTATGGTGGCCCTTGTTTTAGTTCCGCTAAATCGACTTCTCCTTCTTCGACAGTTATAGTATCGTCGAAGGATTCTGGATCTTCGTCATCCATCTCAACATACGCTATCCTCTCTCTCTTATGAGTTTTCGTTGCCTTTGCCTTTTCAGCTTTGAGGCGTTCTACCTGTCGAACTCTATCGGCCAGTTGGGCCATGTCTCTCAGGTATTGAGTGTCTAACTTCTTCCTAATGGAATAATCTAAACCGCCTGCGGCTATTTCAACTAACTCATGTTCCGGCACTTGTGTAAAACATCTTGCTTTGAGCAACCTAAACCTATTTAGATATTCGTCTATAGGTTCAGTGAAACGTCTCTTTACACTGGCCAATTCTTTCAGGCTTATCTTGGTTTGCCCCATGTAGAATTGCTCGTGGAACAATATTTCCAACTGGGTCCAATGATGGATCGAATTGGGGGGAAGAGTTGTAAACCAAGTAAAAGCGTTCTTTGTTAAAGAACTTGGGAAGTACTTAATCCTTAGGTTTTCGTTGTTCGAAATATCTCCTGCTTCGATCAAGTATCTCGCCACATGTTCGACAGTAGATTCTGTCGTGTCCCCAGAGAACTTAGTGAATTTAGGGACTTTACATCTAGGAGGTAAGTCTGTTTGTAACACGTATTCTGACAGCAGGGATGTAAAAAGTTGGGCCTTCGAAAGCCCATGTTCATCCCATTTTGAGTCATGATCCTTTCGATCATGGTTGCCAGATTATTTTCCAAACCCATGTTTTAGTATTGGATATGCTGAACTACTTCGTCAGCATTTTGGTTTCTGTTAACTAACCTTACCTCTGGGGTTATTACCCTAGGTTCCTCGACAGGTTGCTCCAATCGTGCCCTAAGGTTTTCTTCGACAGGCTGTTGGACTTGGTTGATAGTGGTTTCTTCCTCTAAGAATACACCCTGGTTTCCCCTTATTTGCGCCCTTTGGGGCTGTCGAATAGGTTGGGGTACTCCAAAGAAATCAGCCAAACGAGTCATTTGCGCTGTCAGCTGCTGATTCGATTGAGTAGTGTTTTGTATTAGAGGGTTCAGCATTGTACTTAAAGTTTGTGCCAACATTTGAACCATATCATGGTTGCTTTCGTCCATTTGTTGCCTCAAGACTGCTGTCGAGGCATTTGTAAGGCCATGTGCTACTTGGGACGTTCCTCCTAAGAGTTGGGTCCTATTTCTATTCGCCATACCTACTCCAGAACCTTGGAGTGGAGAAGAGGCACTCACTAAAGGGTCTGAAAAAGTGGACGCAGCGTTCGTCAGGCTAGCCAAGTCAGAAGTTGGCATGCAATAGAGTGGTTCTCGATTATGACCGCCTGTCATAAATCCTGGGGGAACATAAGGCCTTGTGCCTAAATTTCCCCTTGGTGGGGGAGTTCCCAAAGGCACTCTGGGGCCTGTGAACGGAGGTAATGGCCCCGTTGTTGTGACCGTTACTGCTGGTGTTGAACCAGCGGTTATCGCTTCACTTACGGTCGGGATAACCGTTGCTCCCACATTCGTTTGTGGGATTTCGTTATTGTTTGGCGGATTCGCCATCTCTTCCCTTCTTCTGGCAGTATTGGTATCGTTAGTGTATATTCTACCACTTCTCAATAACATACAACACTCCTCGAAAAAGATGAGATTATGTTTAAAAGGTTAAACTTCAAAAATCAACACAGAGTCCCACCAGGTGTGCCAATTTGTTTACCGTGGTTATTGGTAAACAACCGCTGATCCTCCAAATGGTTACTTATTTGGTTACTCGCAGGATCGATCAGATTGATCCTAAGACATGGTTGATTTTGAGGTTTTGATTAAGTTGGATAATGGTTAAATAACAAGAAAATAAAGAGGCTTTAAGTAAATTGCATGAAGAAATGGGCTTGATAAAATAAATGAAGGCTTGAAATAAAGGGCTTCGACAGGAAAAGTAAAGAAGAAAGCAAGTAAAGTTTCTGGAAAGTAAATGACTTTTGTAATTCTGGTGTATGCCAGTCTTCAGATGTTATACTCAATGTCTAGACATCTGATGTGACATAATAAATACACTGCAAGGTAGATATCCAATTTTTCGTGATTCAGTACTAAAGAATAACAGAAGCACAGTTTTATCCAAGCTGCGCCAGATATACTTTGAAGGTGCAGAGGATAGAACACACGATGTACCTAGTTCTGTTCATCTGTTGCACATGATCAGCAGAGAGCAAACAACCTTCACAGTTCTGTTTCTCCTGCACAGATATCAGCATGATGTCTTAACATGTTCTGAGACATCATCTGTTACAACATTACAGTTTTACCTTGATATATAACAGACAGAATTATAAAGTGTTGAAGGTAAAAACACAAATCAGTTGTTGACCCAGTTCGGTGAAACACACCTACTCTGGGGGCATACCAAGCCAGGAAGAAGATTCACTATCAGCAATATTAATTCAGGACTAAACTTCACAAGTTCCCATCCCTCACTTAATCATTTACCCAGTGCAACCTATACCTAGGAACTCCTAGATAGAAACCTACCAGTTTCCATTCCTATTGTCGCAACAACAGAAGTCTTACTCCTACTCAAGAAGTAGTGCCCTCCCACTTGGTTTCCTACATTACAATGAATATGAAGTAATGCAAAAATACTTAGACTTGCTTTACAGCTTCGTCCAAGAACACTCAAACTCTTACCTACAGGTATCGAGTTACACACATGGTAACCTTGCCACAGACCGACAGGTTTACCTAACATAACACCCCCAATATTACATTTTTGAGGCTTACAAACCCTAGGTTACAATCTGCTATTTATAACCTATTACCCAACTGGATTTGGGCCTTCAAAATCGCAGCAAGCTTTTCTCCTTGCTGTTACAAAATAGCAACAAACTTCTTCTACAATCAAGGACTTCAATCTTCTAGTTCCTAAAATATCTCCATATTTAGAAACAACATTTTCTTCAAATATTCTGATTGATTCTTGATTGATCTTCAGATTCTCCATAAGAAACGCCACATATATTCTCAGAATATTTAAGTACCAGAACTGTAACTGAATTACCAATTCCGTTGGCGTGATGTCTAGTCAGATGTCATGACATTACATCTAACATGTTGTCCCAGAAGTTGAACTTCTTCAATACAACATGTTTAGGAGAACCATGCTCATTTGCTGATACAACAAATAACCTCTTTCATAAATTAGATCACTTAAAACAATTAGGTTACAAGTCACAGTTGTTACAGACATTCAACATATAACATAGTTAACTAATATTAACTTAATTTCAGGCGCGATGTCATATGCTGATGTTGTGACATCTTACATAACATGTTGGTCCAGATGTTGAACTTCTTCAACCCAACATATTAAAACAACAGAGGGAATATGGGTAAACTTGCTTTCTTATTTGTTTTACAAATGAAGCCAACTCTCCAGCCAGGGCACTTACAATCTCCCTCTTTGGTAAATTTTGGCTAAAACAAATAAGTGCAAGTTGCATATTGGGACCAGGCCACAACACAGTTGAGATGTTACAACATCTTGTCCAACATCTTCTTTGCAGAGACTGATGTCCTTTGAGCAAACAACAAACCTTTATCCCTCCATCGATGGCCCAAGAGGAATTCTTTTCTCTCAATTATTGTTGATAATCTTGATACTGATTACATAGATCATGTAACTCAGATCACAAGTCACAACTATCCTCTTAACTCAGAACACAAGACACAAACAAAGTCACTTAGTTAGAGCGTTCCATTCAGCATGTTGGACATTGCCTTCTGTTGCTTTCACCTGAGTCTCGCCTGAGTCTGGGTCCCTATCTTTCTCCCTCTTTTTGGCCAGAATTTGACAAAGACTGCCCATACAGATCCATACCCATGCACAATTTTCCCAGATGCTAACAAACTTCATATTGCTGAAACCCTCTGATGAAGAGAAAGAATAGAGAGAGTCTTCATAAATAATGCAACTTTGGCATAGATAGTAACGACCTTGGTACTTTTACTCTGACAGTTTCAGTACCCTAGGACTGGTTTTAATGCAGTTACCTACCCTTGGGTTTGACCCTTTGACCATGTCAGGATGAAGTATGTCTTGCCCCTTTAAAAAACAGACATTTGTCTTTTAGAACAGACTACTCCCTTTATGTACTTGTCTTAGGATCCCCTTTCCAAGAAACATCGTTGGCATATTACACTCAGCCTCAGTTATATAATACCTTTATTAGATGACAAGTTATCACCTAAACATTCCAGCTCACTAAACTGCTTCATAATGAGACACAACCGCCCTGTTTTCTTAGCAGATGAAAACATGCTCAAATCCTATGTCGTCATACATTCTGCTATTTTCATATTAGCAGCTTGAAACCATTCCATTTTCACAAAGAGGATGGTTACTCCCTTTGAGTCATACAACTGTACACACATGGGTTTAATAATAATCCACACTTCATCCAATTTTCCTCCTGTCTGTGGTTTTAGAGGAAATTAGGAACAATGTCATTAGGCAATGTGATGACATTCGGTCAGACATAGTCCTCTTCAGTCTTGAACACATCATCCCAATAGTTAATAAGGTGCAACACTTTATATCCTACGAGTTTGATGAAGACTTTTCGTACAAACCAATACTCCCCCTGTTAGGGACAATCACTTCTCCTCATGGAAACAAGTAGGTCACATTCAATACTCAGTTGGATCTTCAAGACAACTTCTGATTCAGCGTAAATAAGACCCCTTGATGAATGGTGTTGTACCCCAAAATTTTCCCTCCCATATTCTTCAAGAAATTGCCAAGTCAAGCTTCAAATCTCCCCAAGGGTTGCACAGTGCAAGGGCCTCCTAAGCAGGCAAAATTAGGGTTTTGGTTCTGATCAAGAAAATGAAGTTTCAAAGGGCCCAATCAAGTCTCACATGCCTACAAATATGGTCAAGCATCCTCATACCAAGTTTCAAGACTTTCAGCACAAAATTGCACAGTCAAAACCCTAATTGCACTACAGTCAACTGTAGGGGCAAAATGGTCATTTGACAGTCAAAAGTTCAAATTTTTGGTCAACATATCATTTTTAAGCCACAAACATCATTTGATCAATTCTTGATCATGATTCTCAAAACTTGGCTCAAAAATCATCAAGATGCAAAAGTTTCTATTTTTGGACAGCTGAAAAAGTCAACCGAAATTGACCAGGGCATAACTTTCACATGGTTCATAAGAAAAATTTCATACAAAGCTCATTTTGAAGAGAAAGACATTTCCTACAACTCATCTTCATACTTCAAGTCCAAGAAATGCTCTCACAAAAAGTTATCAATTTCAACATTATAGGTCATTTTCAAAAGTCAACAAAAAGGGACTTTAAGTCAAAGGCCATAACTTAAGATTGGTAAATCAAAATGACATGGGACCAAGGACATTGGTTAGAGGACTCAAAAACCTTTCCAAAATGTCCAAGAACATGAGCAAAGCTTAAAAATCGAGCAAGTTATGCATTGGAGAAGTTGGGAAATTTTTGTGAAATGGCCAAAATCATTTATCCTTGAAATCTCATTTTTGACAAAAGGGGCCCACTTTTTCCACTTGAATTGACTTGGCCATGCTTCCCACGTGTCCCACCTTTCATTTCATATTTTTTAATTAATTTTTTCATTTTTAATTGATTTTCTTGGATTTAATTAAGTTTAAATCTTTTAAAATCAAGGAAAAATCAAAAAGTTTGATTAAATGAAATATTTGGCTTTAACTAGCCTTGAAACATCATTAAGCCTATACCAAATTCGTGCAAAGAGGCAAATAAGGCAAGAATTCAAAAATAGGGCAAAAATGGAAGGTGTGTTAATGGAGGTTTATGTCAAAATCCAAGGCATCAATGCAAGGCATTATTGGCCATAACTCTCATCCAAACACATTGCCTAGGGTATATACAGTTGAGACACAACAAAATTGGACAAGAGGCTGCGCCCTATTGCTCAAAACAAAAACTCACTTTTTGCAAAAAATCTCAATTCTGAAAATACACTTGCAAGGCGATTCAAACCTCCAAACCTATCCCATTAGCTTCCTTGAGCATTATAGGACGTATTCCAATCAAAAACCTCAAGCTTTACGCTTTGAAACGGTATACAGAAGTCACACTTTTTTCCATTTTTTTCATTATCGTGTTTTAACATTTACGCACATTCATGGCAATTTGATTATATATTCATGATCAGTGAAGTGTTTGCAAGCTAACCATATGCCTTAATTGGATTGTCATGCGCTATAGGCAAATATACCATGTTCGTTTTTTAGGGTTGCAGGAGTTATAATTTGGGGCTTTCCACCCAAGGAAAAATTGAGACTTGGGACCTTGACCACTGAAACAAGCGCGTCTGGACGAAGAGAATCCATGGGTCGCGCTCAATTTATGAGCGTCCAGTAGCTAATCGTTATTTTCTTGTAGGGTGTCTACAGCAACGTTTAAAAACCGTTGCTTCATATACTCATGTTTCAGGAAGAAGAAAGCCACGTAAAGAAGATGATGATGTGTGGAGCGCTGATTGGAAGGTTCAAAATTTCGCGCGTTTTGAATCACTAACGCAATTGTTCTTTTTATATTATTTGTTTACTATTATATATTAACATGTGTTGGTTGGATCAGATGGCAAGCGTAGTGATTGGTGAAGCACATGACCTGGGTTCGAGCCCCAGGTCTTCACCCTCTTCATATTATTTTGTGTTTAGTGATTCCATGCAGGATCAGCATCAAGGCACATCATGCGCTCTCAACATCAAACCATTCACAAAGCCAGGGAGATCAAATCAAAGGCTCAGATCTGAAGACCATGATGGGTCCTAGTCAAAGCTACCACACGTGGCCTGAAAAAGTCAACAAAGCCTCCAAAAATGGGCCAGAATTACTTGGGCTGCACCCCTCTAGTTTGCTTTCTTTTTAACTTTTTTTTATATATTCTTCTCTTTTCTTTGTTTTGATTAATTTTTTTAAATGCTTTAATTTAATATTTTCATATAATATAAAAACACAAAAAATCAGAAAAGATAAAAATAATAAATATTTTATTTTAATATTAATTTTGTAAATAAATCCCCTAATTAATTTAGATTTAATTTTAGGTTATAATTTAATTCTTTTTTCACAATAAACCAAAAAATAATAAAAATAGATCTTTGACCCTTTTTACCCTTTTTTTAATTAATTAAATATTTTATTATAAGTATCATCAACCATTAATTTTGTAAATAAATCCCCTAATTAATTTAGTTTTAATTCTAGGTTTTAACTTTAATGCGTTTTCTTTAATAAATTAAAAACAATTAGAGTTAGAATTAATTATTTGACTTTTAATTAATTTAATTTTCTTTAATGTCATAAATACAAAAACATAAAAATAAGTTCTTTCTTTTTATTTAACTTAATTATTTTAACTTAATTATTTTAAATTCCTTCAAAGGGTTCAACGCCCTCGCATTCGATTACGCGTTTTATTTATTTCTTTTGTGAATATAATGTACTTGTTCCAAAGCCCTGTAATAGCTATTAGACATTTATTTTCTGCACTTTATTTTAAATCGGGTCTGGATTAATTTGGCGTTGTAGACCCGCGCCTTTGTAATAGCGTAGGACATTTATCTTTTCCGCACTTTAAATTCCCGCACCTTTAACTGTTAAACAATAACATGAAAGAATGAATGCCCAAAAATAAAATCGAAACGTAGATCACCAATGCATGACAAGACAAACAATAAACTGAAAATGACACACAATTCACACACCACCCCTAGGGTACGCTTCACTGTTGCCTTGCCCCTCGAAAGGTGATCGTCGAGTAGAGGATGTCTTAGTAAGTCCTCATGATCCGGGAACCTGGCATGAGGGTAGCTTCTAAGGTGTCTTCCCATTGCTCTGGTGATCACTATGTCCCTATAAACTCGAATTGACCCGAACACCTCCAATGGTGGTGCTACCTACCTCTCAATGGTGGGATGGCACTACTTTAAAGGACATTTACACAGACGAATTCCTTAGGGTAGGTAGATTCTCATAGATACTTGCTCTTTTCAAAAACAAACAAAATACTTTTCACACCTACACTTTCTAAAAGTTTTCAAACAAATTTTTCATACACTCTTGAGGACAGATACAAGAGTTACTTAGAGATTTTTCAAACGAAACTTTTTTTAAACCCACAATTGAAAAGCAAACAAACCATTTTTGAAAACACAATGAGCAAGTATCTAAGAGCCCATGGATAACCATGGATAGAAAGGGTGCTAACACCTTCCCTTTCTATAATCTACCTCCCGAACCGAGAGCAATCTCTATAAGGAGTTTTTCTGTGCTTTTGTCCTTTCCATTTGGAGAAAATAAAAGACGGTGGCGACTCTTGCTTCCGCGACATTTCGCGAACCAGCTTTAAAAACAGTCAGTTCCAGATCCACCGATCACAAATGGAAAACATAAGACGCATCTTCATGTCTTCAAGAGCGCACCCTCTGTTCAACAATATTGGTTGAACGCATTCATACTCTGAATCAAACTTTCTCGATAATAATCAGCTGCCACATGTTGATTATCTTGATTCTCTGAATCCACTGCTGAGATAGACCAAATGCCACTGTTTGATTATCTCCTTCATGAATCCTCATATGAAAAAAATCAAATGCCACCTTTTGACTTCTCCATGTTTATCAGACTTCTCCAAAAGATATTCTGATCTTCCAATTGAAATTTGAACTTCTAGCTACAAGTTATCACAAAGGCTTAGATACACTAAGACAGGAACATGTAACATCTTCTCCACCCAACAACTCCAAAGAGCTGCAAGGAGACGATCTTTTTGTAGTATCCAATCTTCAACTCCGTAGATCATCCTATCTTAAGTTGATGTGCCACTTCACCAACCAAGAATTTGATGTTGAACCAAATGTCACAACATTATGTTATAACATCTAGTTGTTGAATTCAGCTCCTTCTCTAATTTACTTCCTTACCTAGATCAGAACCAGACTGATCCAAGTAACCATCATCAAGATTATGATGTCTTCTTCTTCTTGTAGCTCCAAGTCTGAACACGTTTCCAGGAAACCTTTTCAAGGATCAAATGATTTTGCTGTCACCAAAGAGATAGCTCTAAGGCATCACTCTTCTTGTGATTCTTCATAGGGTCTAGAAGAAGGAATTTTCCCACATCTTTAAGAACATCAGTTATCTTGAACTCCAAGGATAATCAATTAAATACTTGTACTTGTCACAAATAGCAATTGATCATAAATCCTTCCCATTATCCTGTAAGATACTTTCACCATTTGAATACTTTGACATACTCTTCGTGTGTTAATATCTTCTTCTTGCAAGCACTTTCTTTGAGAGACCAAAGAGTTGATATATCTAGGTTGCCACCCTTGACTCAAGTAAATAGAATTTTCTCTGAACAAACTCTACTCACCTTAACAGATTTGAAACTCCTACCAGATCAGATTCATCCTTAGGAATGAGAGAGATGAATCCTTCCTTGCAAATATGTCACACAACACCCAGAACCCATGTGACATAGGTCAACAGCCAGCTAAACACCAGGCTGAACTAATGTGAGGAGGTTAACCAAATCTCCCCCTCAAACTACCAATCATGGAAGCTCCACACAAAATATCCATGCATTGTACACAAATGTCTCGACATGACATATGACATCCCTACCAGATTCAAGTAACTCCAAGAGTTATACCTGTTCATACTCCAATCACACCAATCAGACTTCAGCTGACCTTAAGTACTTCAGAGAAGACAACAACACCAATCATCAGCAGATATGTATTGCCAGAACATACTACCTTAACCAACCTCTGAGTCTTCATATTCTCACATCTTGAAAGATATTCCACTTCTAATCATGATGTTTAAATGACAAGATTCATGATCCCAATCTACTTCTATGAAGGAGCAATAATGCTGCACCATCATTGACTTTTATTAACCAATGAGCTTGTCTTTCTTCACACCATAGTACTCCAGGGGACAACTGCTCAGCCCTGATCAATGTCACATCTCAACCAGCTTCACTTCTAGAGTTCTGACTCCTAAAAGTAACCTTCGGGAGCACACAGACATAGTTGACTCTACCATTGTCAACTTTGCACACACAGATGTCTCCTCTTCCAGGTCAGGAGTAGGTTCCAAACAAAAGTATCCCTTTGTTTGACACCCAAAACATGTGCTCTTCAACTAGTAGCTGCATACTTGTTCCACCATCACATAGAACATCAGTTCCATCACCTTGGAACAAAGCCCTCCTTGAAATTCTTCAAGGTCTTCGTATAACACTAATTCGTGATTATGTGATTCTTACCATCCTGAACGAAGAACGTCTTCATGAGTGGACTTGAGAGGACTCAAGTATCTGTGACATCTTCAATAGCTTATGTTGAATTCTTGAATACAGTAGCCTTCAATCCACAAGAGGGGAAACACCTCAGAGCTTGAGTTTTGCCAAGTATTACACAGCGGAAGAACATAATACAACTCAATCTTTGCACACACACTTTAGGCGTACACAAATCCTAGGTTTGAAAATAAATCAAACCTAGAGCAGCTACCACACAACCAGGCCAAATGCCAATCACCAAAGACAGGTACACACAGTTCCTGTCATGAATAGTCCATCCTCCCTCTTTAAGGGACCATTCAGGGAAATAACAAACCTTTCCAGGTTACAATCTCCAGTACTAAGATTGACCTTGCAGATACCAGAAAGTATCACCCATGGATCTCATCCAGAAACAGAACAGGATGCCTGCTCTGATACCAATTGTAATTCTGGTGTATGCCAGTCTTCAGATGTTATACTCAATGTCTAGACATCTGATGTGACATAATAAATACACTGCAAGGTAGATACCCAATTTTTCGTGATTCAGTACTAAAGAATAACAGAAGCACAGTTTTATCCAAGCTGCGCCAGATATACTTTGAAGGTGCAGAGGATAGAACACACGATGTACCTAGTTCTGTTCATCTGTTGCACATGATCAGCAGAGAGCAAACAACCTTCACAGTTCTGTTTCTCCTGCACAGATATCAGCATGATGTCTTAACATGTTCTGAGACATCATCTGTTACAACATTACAGTTTTACCTTGATATATAACAGACAGAATTATAAAGTGTTGAAGGTAAAAACACAAATCAGTTGTTGACCCAGTTCGGTGAAACACACCTACTCTGGGGGCATACCAAGCCAGGAAGAAGATTCACTATCAGCAATATTAATTCAGGACTAAACTTCACAAGTTCCCATCCCTCACTTAATCATTTACCCAGTGCAACCTATACCTAGGAACTCCTAGATAGAAACCTACCAGTTTCCATTCCTATTGTCGCAACAACAGAAGTCTTACTCCTACTCAAGAAGTAGTGCCCTCCCACTTGGTTTCCTACATTACAATGAATATGAAGTAATGCAAAAATACTTAGACTTGCTTTACAGCTTCGTCCAAGAACACTCAAACTCTTACCTACAGGTATCGAGTTACACACATGGTAACCTTGCCACAGACCGACAGGTTTACCTAACATAACACCCCCAATATTACATTTTTGAGGCTTACAAACCCTAGGTTACAATCTGCTATTTATAACCTATTACCCAACTGGATTTGGGCCTTCAAAATCGCAGCAAGCTTTTCTCCTTGCTGTTACAAAACAGCAACAAACTTCTGCTACAATCAAGGACTTCAATCTTCTAGTTCCTAAAATATCTCCATATTTAGAAACAACATTTTCTTCAAATATTCTGATTGATTCTTGATTGATCTTCAGATTCTCCATAAGAAACGCCACATATATTCTCAGAATATTTAAGTACCAGAACTGTAACTGAATTACCAATTCCGTTGGCGTGATGTCTAGTCAGATGTCATGACATTACATCTAACATGTTGTCCCAGAAGTTGAACTTCTTCAATACAACATGTTTAGGAGAACCATGCTCATTTGCTGATACAACAAATAACCTCTTTCATAAATTAGATCACTTAAAACAATTAGGTTACAAGTCACAGTTGTTACAAACATTCAACATATAACATAGTTAACTAATATTAACTTAATTTCAGGAGCGATGTCATATGCTGATGTTGTGACATCTTACATAACATGTTGGTCCAGATGTTGAACTTCTTCAACCAATCATATTAAAACAACAGAGGGAATATGGGTAAACTTGCTTTCTTATTTGTTTTACAAATGAAGCCAACTCTCCAGCCAGGGCACTTACAACTTTGATTAATAAAAGTGGTGTTTCACACATATATTCTCAACAATTCTTTCTCACACGCTGGGTACTCGAATCTATATGAGTGACTTTGTATATAATTGTGAACACACGCGAAAAACTGCGTGAACTACTACTATTTATACTAAAACATCCCAAGTAACCGTCGGGCAGTTACGCTGCTTCGAGATGACTCCACTTGGCACGTTCTCAGCGTTCGACGCTCCAGATCTTTGCACGTTGCACTTGGTAACCGCTGGAAACCGTTTTCCCTCCAAACGTTTGAATTTCAAACCGCTCCACTCTGAACAATCGAACACCTTCGTCGAGAAGAATCTTCGACGAGAAACACCTTCGGCGTCGAAGGCAACCAATTTCTCCCTTGGAAGAAATCCTCCAAGTACATTGCCACCTTTCGATGGGCATTTCGACAGACCCAGCTGGTCGAAAACATCCTTCAGCTTTAATGGCTTATTATAATAAAACAAGGGTGTCGAATTTATGAGCCAACACTATGCCATTAAAATCAGAAGCTTCATACGAATCAATCCCACTAGTCGCGCTCAATTTATCATTGGCCAATTTCTAATCGCTATTTTCATGTTCTTCATTTAGTGGGGGTTTAAAACCCCCGCTATCTCTTTTTTATTTACAGGCAGCATGAAGAAGATGGAGGACGTGTCCACTGATCATAGGCGCGTTTGAATTTTCGCGCGATGGACACCACTAATCATTGTTTTATGTTATCTTATTTATTTTCCATATATATTCCAAACGCGCTGAGTGGTGTAGTGGTTGAAGGCAATTGTGATGAACGTTGGGACCTGGGTTCGATCCCCAGGTCCCCCATATTTCTTTCTATTTTTTCTTGCAACGTGATTAGGTACTCAACGTGTCCAGAAGTCCACCAAACATCCAGCGCTAGTGCTTGCCACATGGCCACTGAGATTAATCCAAAAGCTCAAATATGAGTTCCATGGTGCATCTCAGTCCAGGGGTCCACACGTGACCATCAAAAGTCAACCAGGCCAAGCTTCAATGGGCCAAATTCCTGCTGATCATACCTCCAATTTGGGACAACCACCCCCTCCTGTTTGTATTTCTCTCTTTCATTCTTTTTTTTTTATTTATTTGTTTTAATTTAATTCCTCCAAATTAATTTTTTATAACATAAAAAAATACCAAAAAAATCAGAAAGTCAAAATAAAAATATATTTTATTATTTAATTCACTAATGTTCATTTTGTAAATAAATTTAATAATTTACTTAGTTTTAATTTTAGGTTTTGACTTTGACTTCTTTTCTTAAATAAATTAATAAACATAGAAATTAGGGTTTCTAGCTTTTTATTCTTTTTTTCAATAATTAAAATTTCTCCTTATTATTATTAATAATTAATTGTTTTTTTTTTGTAAATAAATTGCCATGTAAATAATTAGTTAAAACTAGGTCAAATTTAAACATTTTTTTTAACAAATTAAAAATAGTTTAGAATTAGGGTTTTAATTTCATTTAATTTTCTTACTAAATTCCATAAATACAAAAACTCGAAATATAATTTCCTTTTCTCATTTAATTTAATTAATTTCATAATTTCAATTCAATTTCTTTAAAAGGGTCCAACGCCCTCGCTTTCGATTATAATTCCGTTTTGCGCGCTTATTTTGTTTCTTTTTTTATAAATTTCATGTAATTACCCCAAAGCCTTGTAATAGATTAATTAGAATATTTATTTTTCCGCATTTTTATTTTATTCAAATCGGGTCTTGGATTAATTTGGCGATGTAGACCCGCGCCTTTGTAATAGCGTAGGACTTTTAAATTCCGCACCCTTTAACTGTTAATAACTTGCATGAAAGAATGAATGCCAAAAATAAAAAACAAAGCGTAGATCACCAATGCATGAACAAGACAAATATAATTGAAAACGACACACAATTCACACACCACCCCTAGGGTACGTCTCACTGTTGCCTTGCCCCTCGAAACGTGGTCGTCGAGTAGAGGATGTTTTAGTAAGTCCTCATGTCCATGAACATGGCATGAGGGTAGCTTATAAGGTATCTTCCTATTGCTCTGGTGACCACACTGTCCCGAATCCTCGAAT
The DNA here is from genome assembly GCA_948472305.1 of Vicia faba. NCBI lineage: Eukaryota > Viridiplantae > Streptophyta > Magnoliopsida > Fabales > Fabaceae > Vicia > Vicia faba. Next base: position 124,466,570 of record OX451738.1, read on the forward strand.
TGACCCAAACACCTCCAATGGTGGTGCTACCTACCTCTCAATGGTGGGATGGCACTACTTTAAGGACATTTACACAGACGAATTCCTTAGGGTAGGTAGATGACTCGTAGATACTTGCTCTAATTCAAAACAAATCAAAAACTTCTTTTCACACCGACACTTTGCAAAAAGCTTTCAAAAACAACTTTTCAAACACTCTTGAGGACTGATACAAGAGTCGAACTGAAATTTTAAACGGAACTTTTTCAAACCTACTCACCTTGAAAAGCAAACAAACATTTTGAAAACACAAATGAGCAAGTATCTAAGAGCCCATGGATAACCATGGATAGAAAGGGTGCTAACACCTTCCCTTTCTATAAATCTACCTCCCGAACCGAGAGCAATCTCTATAAGGAATTTTTCTGTGCTTTTGTCCTTTCCATTTGGAGAAAATAAAAGACGGTGGCGACTCTTGCTTCCGCGACATTTCGCGAACCAGCGTTAAACAGTCAGTTCTAGATCCACCGATCACAGAACTGGCGACTCTGCTAGGGACTAACTTAAAGTGAGGTGTACCTTAGGATAGTTCATAACTGTGTTTTCAATTGTATTGACCTGTTTGCTTTAAAATTGTGGGTTGCATGGGAGTTACATAGATCCTAACCCGGATCTGGGGATACCCTGTTTAGGTAGCATAAGCTATGAGGGACCTGTCCGGCGTAGACCGACATCGGTGAAGCAGTGGCTACGTTTGTGTGGCACCTTGGTCTGTACCGATATCCCTTGTGTCGCGACGAAGAGAATATGGGTCTTCCAAGGAGTCGTTAAACACCAACAGACCTTAGAACCTTAAATGACACAACTTGGCCATTAGAACAGTAGCAGTATGCTACGCCCATTGAGGCTAAACTCTCGTGATGGTTCTGGCTGCAAGAAAAGATTGCGATGCTGGAGTTATGATCGATTGAGGGTAGTCAATGATATTGGGATCCTCTAAGAACCCGGTTACTTTAATAGGACAGGTATGAACCAACAAACGGAAAGAGGGTAATACCTAGACCTCATGCTGGCCTAAACTTTAAGGGCTTGTCTTGTGTGACTTGTGTGTCTTACCATGTTTGCTCTTTGTAAATATCTGTGGTGTGCTTTATCATAACATCATAACATCATGAGCATTGCATGCATTCTGCATAAGGACTGACCATTTCAAAGACAAGAGGGTTTCACCTTTGCTCTATTTTGTAGGACACCATGATGCCGGTGCGAAGGAATACTATCCGGTTCAACTTTGTTCACTCACCTGAGTTACTTGAAGAATTGGTTAGCAGAATTCCAAACACCACTTCCTTCATCCAGAGGCATGGTTCTCTTCTCAGTTTAGTCACTGCAAAGCGGGATCAGCAGTTGATGAGTGTCCTGACCCAGTTCTATGACCCTCTGTACCAGTGTTTCACCTTTCAAGACTTCCAGCTGGTCCCTACACTGGAAGAGTTCTCTGATTTGCTTGGCATCCCTATCTTGGATCAGACTCCCTTCACTAGTTGGGAAAAGGCTCTCAGGCTTGAGGAGGTTGCTTCAGCTCTTCCTTTGACCCATCAAGAAGTAATGGACAACTGGGTGACTAGAAGCGGAGTTAAGGGTTTCTTGGCCAAGTTTCTGATTGGTAAAGCTAACAGTTTCAGGAATGACTTGGACTTTAGGGCATATGAAGACATCCTAGCTCTCTTAATCTATGGGCTAGTCTTGTTTCCTAATCCTGACAACTTCATCAATGTCACTGCCATAAGGATCTTTATGTCTCAGAACCCTGTGCCCACTCTCTTGGGTGACATCCTGCAACAACTTTATGCTCGTACGGCCCGAAGACGAGGAACTCTGTGGTGTTGCATCCCTTTGTTAGTGAGGTGGTTTGTTTCGCACCTCCCTAAGTTCGTGCTAAAGAACCAAGAAGGAAGAGGTTGGGCTCATAGGTTAATGTCTCTCAATGACAAGGACATCATTTGGACTTTCAGAGGTTTGGATGAGATAGCTGTTATTGATCGTTGCGGGGAATATCCTAATGTTCCTTTGATTGGTACTCAAGGAGGAATCTCTTACAATCCATGTCTAGCGCTCCGTCAGTTTGGAAGGGCCAGAAGAGCAGGGCCTCATGAGATGCTGGTGCCTCACATCAGTTTTGAGTTTCAGGTGGGTAGTGACGAGCTGCGTCGTAGGTTCATCAAGGCTTGGGACAGAGTTCACAAAGCTGACCCACAAGAGTTAGGACCAAATACTTCTCTACCTATGGAAGCCTACTACAAATGGGTTCGCATCCGTGCTCAGAAGTTAGGTATGCCATATGAAGCTGTCAGACCCATCATTCTTGAGTATCCTGACAAAGAGGCGGCTCCTCCAACTGTCCTCCCTCCGCAGATACCTACTGATTACGAGACATTAAAGAGGTCTTGGTCGCAACTGCGAGAAGAACGGGATTCCTATCAGGAAAAGTTCAACGAGCAGGAATTGAAGATCCAGAAGCTGACAAAGCAGTTGGAGAATGAGCGAGCTCTGAATGACTACATCCGTACTGAGAAGAGGAGACCATGGGATCAATAAGGAGCTCTGGATGTTCTTTTACAGTTTTATTTCCCTTTTCAGTATTTCCCTTTTATGTAACGCCTAAGGGCAATCTGTTGAACAATTTAAGTTTCAAAGTTGAATCTAATGAAGTGTGTTCCTTTTGTTTACAAAGTTGATTCCCGATTGTCTTTGAAAACATAAATCATACGCATTCCATTCATCATGTGCATAGCAGGTTTTCTTCTTTTCAGGTTGCTTACTGTTCTTCGCTGTTTATTTCAGCATCATGAACCCTGACTCATCATCAACCGAGATGTCTATCAAGGCCCTTCAGGCGCAGAATGTGCAATTTCAGGAGCTGATCATGGGTTTGGCTCAAGGCCAAGAAGAGCTGAAGGCTTTACTCCTAAAGAAGGAGAAGAAGAAGAAGAAGAGAACTGTTCTTTTCAACTCGGGCCGAAGGTTTGGCAACACTCTGCAGAAAGAAGAAGCTGGTTCTTCTGTAGGCAAAGGAAGTCCCCAGGGGGGAAAGGCTTCAAGTCCAGTAGTCTCTGACAACGAGACTGACTTTAATGAGGAACAGTATCCTCCTGCTGAAGACCGGTATAAGCAGTTGGAAGACAGACTGAATGCTATGGAGATCCAACAAGTGCCTGGGCTGGATTTCGGAGACTTGGGCTTATCTACTGGTGTGATTATTCCTCACAAGTTTAAGGCACCATCTTTCACCAAGTATGACGGGGCGTCTTGTCCCAAGCTACACCTCAGATCTTATGTGCGGAAGATTCAACCGTACTCAGTGGACAAGAACTTGTGGATCCACTTCTTCCAGGAGAGTCTTTCAAGGAATCATCTCGAATGGTTCTATCAGCTGGATGGGACCAAGGTTCGTAACTGGGAGGAGTTGGCTACTGCTTTTTACAAGCAGTATCAATATAATGCCGACCTTGCTCCTATACGTACCCAACTCCAGGGTATGTCGCTAGGATCAAGCGAAGGTTTTAAAGAGTATGCACAGAAGTGAAGGGATATGGCTGGCAGGGTGCAGCCTCCGTTAACAGATCGTGAGCTGGTGGATATGTTCTTGGGGACCCTATCTGGGCCATTTTTCAATCATCTTATCGGTAACTCATCTGCAGGGTTTACTGATCTTATCCTGACTGGAGAGAGGATAGAGGCTGGAATGAAGTCCGGAAAAATTCAGAAGGGTGCATCGTCAAATTCAGAGAAGAAGCCCTTTAAGAAGGAGGCCAGTGCTGTATATGGGCCTAGAAGGCATGATAAACCTGAGCGCCGCCAATCTGTCAATGCGGTGATGATTGCTAAGCCTGCTGCCGCTCCTCGGTAAACCAATCCGCAAAGGGCTGAAAGACTCAGAAGAGAGTTTACCCGGCTGAGTATGACCCTATCGCAAATCTTGCCGCAGTTGCTATCCACCAATTTGGTGACTGTCAGAGAGGCCCCGAAGGTTGTGATTACTGCCTCCCCCAAATACAATCCAAATGCCCGCTGTGCTTATCACTCCGATAGCCCGGGGCATTCCACTGATGACTGTTGGGCCTTAAGGAATAAGGTGCAAGACCTTATTGACACAAAAGAGATACAATTTGAAGCGCCTGAGAGGCCAAATGTGGTGACTGCTCCTATGCCCCAGCATGGAGTGAATGCCATTGATGAAGATGTGTATGCCGTTTCTGTGAATGATGTAGCTACTCCTCTGATGACTGTTAAGAGGAACCTACTGTTGGCCGGTTTATTTCCGGGTTGTAGTGAAGGTTGCCTTTTCTGTGCTGTTTCCCTTTCTGGTTGTCCTTTGCTGAAGTTGGGCATCCAAAGCCTGATGGACAGCAAAGAGATTCTGTTCAAGAAGACTGCTGTTCAGTTTGTTCCGGTGGAAGAAGTGTCTGTTGTTACCATTTTTAATAATCCGATCAAGGCTCTCCCAAGGAAGCCGGTTAAAATCATGATTGTCGCACCCATTGTGATTACTGTTCCGGGGCCTCTCCCTTATGAATCCGATAAGGTTGTCCCATGGCATTATGGGGTAGATGTATATGTACATGGAATAAAGCAAGAGTTCAACACTGGCACCAGCGTCAGCAATATCACCGGTCCAACCAAAGTAACCCGCAGTGGCAGGCTCTTCTCGCCTGACATTGCGCCACCAGCTATTCGAAGACCCCTCACTATAACACCTGCAAGTGTACCTGTTCCCGTTTCTGATCAAGTTGCTCCCCCTGCTGCCGAGTCATCTAATGCTCGGGGCAAAGGGATTGAAGATGAGCCTTCCCGGATGGAGGCACCAAAATCTGTGAATGCTGAGGCCTCCCAATAAGAGATGGAGGAAATTCTGAAGATAATCAAGAAGAGTGATTTTAATGTTGTTGAACAGCTGGGGCATACCCCCTCCAAAATCTCTATGCTCTCCTTACTACTGTGCTCAGAGGCCCATGCTAAGGCCCTGATTTCATTTCCAAGACGGCCCATGTGCCACAGGAGACATCTGCAGTCCAGTTTACGGATTGCGTAGCCAATTTGACAGCCGACAATGGTTTGGGTTTCTCGGACGCTGACCTTACTTCTAAGGGAAAGGACCACAATGACGCCCTACATGTCTCTATTGAATGCAGGGGCACTACTCTTGCGCACGTGTTGGTGGACACTGGTTCTTCCCTAAATGTGCTACCCAAAAAGGCCCTAGACCGGTTGGATTGTGAGGGCCTGGAGCTGAAACCTAGCAACATCATTGTCAGAGCCTTTGACGGTTCTAAGAGGATGGTCCATGAAGAGGTAGACATTCCTATTCGGGTGGATTCTCAAGTATTCGACTCTACTTTCTATGTGATGGATATCCGTCCATCGTATTCTTGTCTACTGGGTCGACCTTGGATCCACAAAGTTGGGGCAGTGACTTCTACCCTACACCAGAAGCTCAAGTACCCCGTCAGAGGGAAGATTGTCACTGTGCAGGGAGAGGAGGAGTATATGGTGAGCCACTTGAATTCCTTCAGGTATATTGAGATGGACGGGGAGTTTATTGAAACCCCCTTCCAGCATTTTGAAGAGGTACCTCCAACATTGGCAGCAGCGGAAACAGTGGTTGAAGAGGACTTTCCATTGAAGATGGCTTCCTTGAAGGATGCTCGGGCTGTAATCAAGAAAGGTGAATGTGCTAACTGGGGCAGGCTCCCTGATTTTACACCGAAAATTGACAAGTTTGGACTGGGTTTTACTGCAGAGGGTCAGAAGGCTGTGCGCAAGGCAAAGAGCAGAAGACCTCCTGTGCTCATTACCAACCCAGGAGTGAATGCTATTGGGGATGAAGATGAGGTGTAAGAATCAGAGTTTGATAGCTGGATCTACCCGAAGACTGATGGTGGATTGACCAATTGGATTGCTAAAGATCATACTCCTGTTACTTTTGTTACGCAGTAATAAACTCCTTTGTTTTGTTATTTGTAATAAGCAATGAATTAAAACTCTGGCCCGATGTCTTACCCGGGGCACCGTGGCTTCATTTGTGAGGGTATATTAATTGTCATTTCATATATCATGAATAAAGACCTTGGATGTTTTCTTGCATTTCAAATCTTATGCTCCTTTTCTTTCTTTCCTTTCTTTATATATTGCAAAACAGCTGTATTTACACACACTCACTCATGCAGGTTTCAATCCACTCTGGATCTCACTGGTAACGACTCTGCTACTGCCAGTTATGACTTCGAAAATCCAATCAACTTAGCCGAAGACGAAGGTGAAGATGATTGCGAGGTGCCTGGCGAGCTTGCAAGACTGTTACTCCAGGAAGAGAGTGCAATTAGACCACATGAAGAGCCAGTGGAAACAATAAATCTGGGTACCGAGACAAATAGGAAAGAAGTCAAGATTGGTGCCAACCTAGAGCTCAGCGTGAAGCAACGGTTGACTCAGATGCTACATGATTATGTGGAGATCTTTGCCTGGTCCTACGAGGACATGCCCGGGTTGGATACCGACATTGTGGTCCATCACCTGCCTGCCAAGGAAGACTTCCCTTCGGTTAAACAAAAGGTCCGCCGCATGCGTCCAGAGATGTCCGAAAAGATCAAAGCCGAGGTTATGAAGCAGTTTGATGCTGGGTTTCTTGCAGTGACTTCTTACCCTCAGTGGGTTGCTAATGTGGTGCTGGTACCTAAGAAGGATGGTAAGGTCAGAATGTGTGTCGATTACAGGGATCTGAACAGGGCCAGCCCCAAAGATGACTTCCCTCTACCTCACATTGATGTCCTTGTTGACAATACTGCTCAGCACAAGGTGTTCTCGTTCATGGATGGCTTTTCAGGTTACAATCAGATCAAGATGGCTCCTGAAGACATGGAGAAGACTACCTTTGTTACTCAGTGGGGCACCTTCTGCTACAAGGTCATGCCTTTTGGACTGAAAAATGCTGGGGCAACCTACCAACGTGCCATGGTTGCTTTATTTCATGACATGATCCATCATGAGATAGAAGTGTATGTTGACGACATGATTGCAAGGTCCCAAACTGAGGAAGAACACCTTGATCATCTGCAGAAATTGTTTGACCGTCTGAAACTGTACAAGCTGAGGTTGAACCCGAACAAGTGCACCTTCGGAGTCAGATCTGGGAAGTTGCTAGGCTTCGTTGTAAGTGACAAGGGTATTCAAGTGGACCCTGCCAAGGTTAAAGCTATTCAAGAGATGCCAGTTCCTAAGACAGAAAAAGAGGTCAGAGGCTTTTTAGGACGCCTGAATTACATTGCTCGATTCATCTCGCACCTAACTGCTACCTGTGAGCCAATCTTCAAGCTGCTGAAGAAAGATCAGGTAGTACGTTGGAACGATGAATGTCAGGCCGCTTTTGACAAAATCAAGGAGTATCTCCAAGAACCACCCATTCTTATGCCACCGGTTGAAGGGAGACCTCGGATATTATACCTAACAGTACTTGACAATTCAATGGGGTGTGTGCTGGGGCAGCATGACGAGTCTGGCCGAAAAGAGCATGCCATTTATTACCTTAGCAAAAAGTTTACCGACTGTGAGACCCGATACTCACTGCTTGAGAAAACTTGCTGCGCTTTGGTATGGGCTGCTCGCCGGCTGAGACAGTATATGCTGACTCATACTACCTTGTTGATCTCAAAGATGGATCCAATAAAGTACATATTTGAAAAGCCGGCTCTGTCTGGGAGAATAGCAAGATGGCAAATGATCTTGACGGAATACGACATCCAGTACACGACTCAGAAAGCCATCAAGGGAAGTGTATTGGCAGACCACTTGGCACATCAGGCAGTAGACGACTATCAGTCAATGAACTTTGAGTTTCCGGACGAGAGCATCATGATAGTAACTGATTGTGAAGTACCTGGACCGGATGAAGGACCTGAGGAAGGATCCCGATGGTCTATGCACTTTGACGGAGCCTCCAATGCTTTGGTTAACGGTATCGGCGCTGTGATAATATCCCCCCAAGGCACTCATACTCCACTCACTGCCCGCCTATGTTTCAACTGCACCAACAACATGGCGGAGTATGAGGCATGCATCATGGGTCTTCAAGCTGCGATCGACCTAAGGATCAAGTATCTGAGTGTCTTCGGAGATTCCGCTCTCGTGATCAATCAGATCAAAGGAGAGTAGGATACGAAACATCTGAATCTTATTCCTTACAAAGAATGTGTGTTGACATTGATCCCCCATTTCACAGAGATAACCTTTGAACATTTCCCAAGAGAGGAGAATCAGTTGGCGGACGCGTTAGCTACAATGTCTTCTATGTTCAAGGTCAAATGGGACAATGAGGCTCCCCGGATCATCATCTGGAAACTGGACGAACCGGCATACTATTGTGATCTCGAGACTGAATTGGTGACTGAGAAGCCTTGGTACCATGAGGTGAAGAGATATTTGGAAGCTCAGGAATATCCTGAAGGTGCATCTGTCAACGACAAGAAGTTCCTGAGAAGGTTCGCAGCAAAGTTCTTCCTTAGCAACGACATCCTGTATAAACGAAACCATGATTCGACCTTGCTGCGTTGTGTGGATAAGACTGAAGCAGAAAGGATCATGGCAGAGCTACATGAAGGGACCTTCGGAACACATTCCAGTGGACACACTATGGCAAAGAAGATCCTTCGGGAAGGGTATTTCTGGTCCACAATGGAAGCCGACTGCTACCAACACTCTCGGACATGCCATAAGTGCCAGATATATGCAGACAAGGTGCATGTTCCTCCAGTTCCTCTGAATGTCCTGACTGCACCTTGGCCGTTTGCAATGTGGGGCATAGATATGATCGGTGAGATTAAACCTACGGCATCTAACGGGAATCGCTTCATCCTGGTGGCGATTGATTACTTCACGAAGTGGGTTGAAGCAGCTTCCTACGCCACAGTAACCAAGAATGTTGTGGCACGGTTCATTCGGCACAACCTGATCTGTCGATACGGCGTCCCTGAAAGGATCATTACAGACAACGGTACCAATCTTAATAACAAGATGATCACTGAGCTCTGTGAGCAGTTTAAGATACATCACCACAACTCTTCTCCCTACCGGCCAAAGATGAATGGGGCTGTAGAAGCAGCGAATAAGAACATTAAGAAAATCGTGCAGAAGATGACAGTGACCTATAAAGATTGGCACAAGATGTTACCGTTCGCTCTACATGGGTACCGTACCTCCGCAAGGACGTCAACCGGGGCAACTCCCTTCTCCTTGGTCTACGGTATGGAGGCAGTCTTACCGATCGAAGTGCAGATACCCTCTCTCCGGATAATGAAGGATGCAGATCTGAACGAAGATGATTGGATCCAGACACGACTTGATCAGCTAAACTTAATTGACGAAAAGAGACTTGCTGCTATTTGTCATGGTCAGACATACCAAAAACGAATGATCAGGGCATTTAACAAAAGGGTCAGACCACAAGAATATCAAGTTGGGGATCTGGTAATCAAACGCATCATCCTACCTCAGAGTGATCCAAGGGGCAAATGGACCCCTACGTACGAAGGGCCATTTGTGGTTAAACATGTGTTCTCAGGAGGAGCCATGATTCTAACCAACATGGATGGTGACGACCTTCCTCACCCCGCCAATGCAGACATAGTAAAAAGATACTACGCATAATAAAGACCCGCTAGGTTGACATACCTAGGCAAAAATTAGGGCTCCCGGCGAACCAAAAGGGTTCGGGCAAAATGAAGGGATGAAATGAAAAAAATCTGTACACCCGGCAAGTCGAAAACCTGAAAAGGCGGCTTGGGCAAAAATGGGTATCCCGTTGGACTGAAAACCAGAAAGGGCGGTCCAGGCAAAAGTTGGGACAAAGCGTAATACTATGTCTCATTGGATCACCTTGCATCCAGAATCCGGTATCTACATCAAGTTCAGACGGCATCGATCAATCAGCTTCATCTTCAGCTAGGTCATCAAGTGATGAGACGCTCAAAGATATAAAGGCGATAGCAGAGTCGGAACCCAGTGGAATCATTCTATTCACACAGCTGTTTTATTTTCCTTTGTACAAATTTGTATAAACTCTTTTGTTCGGCGGCGTTCTCTTACTAGGACGTCAGCCTCTTGTACATAAACGCCTATTTTACAGGCAAATTCAAAAATCAATACAAATATACTTTTCAGCTCAAATTGCCAATTGTTTTTTCCTTTTTCTGTTTTGTTTTGCGAAGAACGTCCAAGGTTCAATTTGTGATATATGCATTTGACACTAATTGCTAACTCATAAATATTTGCATACGAAACAAAGGATTAATTACAGGTAACATTAGAAACAGGGGCAATAATGAGTGATTTAAGCGATCTAATTATTCGGTCCACCGAGGTATCAAGGTAAGTTCAGCCAAAGAACATAACCAGTATATCTTAATTCCTCAGAGAGTGAGCCAGCAAGTCAATGCACTCTCCCCAAGCAAAGCTATTATCAGCCTTAAGGAAGTTGGGTATCCTCCAGCAGATCTCAACATTCCCCAGCACGATATGCAGATATTCTTAAACAAGCATCCCCGACAGTCTTGACCTAAAGATTGTTCCCCGGCGGTATATCAAACATTCAATGGAGTCACTTCCCCAATTTAGTTCAAAATATCCCCAGGAGAGTCCAATCCAGTTTCCCCAGGAAAGTTGGGATCCATCTCCCCAAGCAGGAAGCTTATCCCCAGTAGATTCTGGAAGCTTCTCCCCCGCAGAGCACGAACGCGTCTCCCGGCTTTATTCAAAGGTTATTTCCATACCAGGATATAACTGGGTTATCCTCAGCCAAAAGCCACGGAAAGATCGTCCCCGACGAAGTCTTCCTATCCCCAGCGAAGTCTACTAAAACTTCCAACACAACAATGGTATCCCCAGCGAAGTTATCATCTATATCCTAGCAAAGTATCTCTCTTCCCACAGAGTATTGCTTCCCAACAAGATCTCTAGAGTAATTTTCTCCCTGCAGAGTAATCTATTCGCCAAGTTTATTCCCCAACGGAGTTATCTTCTCCTACCGGTTCATTCTTGCAACTATCGTCCCCAGCGGAAACGAAGAACTCTCTTCAAACATCATCCCAGGATGTGACTTCCCGGCATCCGTCAAGGATTTATTTTCCTAGGACGAAAACATACATTCATAAACATCGCATTTCCATATATTATAACATGCATATACGCATCATATCTTACAAATCTCATTTATATTTAGAACATCATTGCTTGATCCATATCATGCATTGCATATGACTGACCTTTACCTTTCAGGAAAAGATCCAGTTAAGTTCTCAGCTATGTCCAAGACCTTGTCCGGTTCAGTTAAATCGACCCTAAGATTTTCCTGATTCTTATCTAGTCAAAGGCCTTCTCTAGTTCAGTCAGATCGACCCTAAGATCTCCCTGATTCTTATCCAGTTGAAGTTATTCCAAGACCTTGTCCGGTTCAGTTAAATCGACCCTAAGATTTTCCTGATTCTTATCCAGTCAAAGGCCTTCTCTGGTTCAGTCAGATAGACCCTAAGATCTCCCGGATTCTTATCCAGTTGAAGATATTCCAAGACCTTGCCCGGTTCAGTTAAATCGACCCTAAGATTTTCCTGATTCTTATCCAGTCAAAGGCCTTCTCCGGTTCAGTCAGATCGACCCTAAGATCTCCCTGATTCTTATCCCAGTAGAAGACATCCAAGATTCTCTCAGCGTTCCTGTTGAGGTAGTAATCGTCCAAGGTTCTCTCAGCGTTCCTGTTAAGGTAGTAATCGTCCAAGGTTATCTCAGCGTTTCTGTTGAGGTTGAAGTCGCCCAAGATTCTCTCAGCGTTACTGTTGAGGTTGAAGTCACCCAAGATTCTCTCAGTGTTACTGTTGAGGTAGTAATCGTCCAAGGTTCTCTCAGCGTTCCCGTTGAGGTAGTAACCATCCCTGGTTCATTCATAACCTTTTGAAGCTCCAGACCCAATTCCTGTAACCAGTCAGGGCACATCTACATAAGAGCTTGAAGACCAACTCCTGTAACAGGTCAGGTAATCATTTTCTTTTTCAGGTACGCAACTTCTCGCTAAGGAATCTCTTACGCGACCGACATCCAGATGGCATCTATAAGCCCATCATCCTATCCATCACCTCTCATCATGGCATCTATAAGCCCATCATCCTATCCATCAGTCTCCAAATGGCATCTATAAGCCCATTCCCACCATCACTCTACTATGTGAGCACAAATTTCTGGGCACTCTAGTGTTCAATCATCTTCCACCTTCGGATTACGAAAGGCACGTCAGCCAATCTGCATCCTCAGGTCTAAGAAGATTTAACAGGGGCAACTGTTGTACCCCAAAATTTGCCCTCCCATATTCTTCAAGATTTGCAAAAAGCATGCTTCAAAATCTCCCAAGGGTTGCACAGTTCAAGGGCCTCCTAACAGTCAAAAACTAGGGTTTTGATTCTGACAAAGAAATTGAAGTTTCCAAGGGTCCAAACAAGTCCCACATGCCTATAAACATGGTCAAGCATCCATATGCCAAGTTTCAGGACTTACAGCACAAGATTGCACAGTCAAATGCCCTAATTGTTCAGCAGTCAACTGTAGGGGTAAAATGGTCATTTGACAGTCAAAAGTTCAAATTTTTGGTCAACATCTTATTTTGAAGCCACAAACATCATTGGATCAATTCTTGATCATGATTCTCAAGGGATGGCTCAAAAAGTCTCAAGATGCAAAAGTTTCCATATCTGGACAGTTGAAAAAGTCAACTGTAACTTGACCAAGGCATAACTTCCACATGGTTGATCAGAAAAATTCCATCCAAAGCTCATTTTGAATATAAAGACATTTCCTACAACTCCTCTTCACACTTCAAGTCCAAGAAATGCTCTCACAAAAAGTTATCAATTTCAACATTATAGGTCATTTTCAAAAGTCAACAAAAAGGCACTTTAAGTCAAAGACCATAACTTGAGATTGGTAAATCAAAATGACATGGGACCAAAGGCATTGGTTAGAGGACTTCAAGACCTTTCCAAAATGTTCAAGAACATGATCAAAGCTTAAAAATTGAGAAAGATATTCCTTATGGAAGTTGGGAAAGTTTTGGGAATTTTGAAAAGTCAACTTTGCTTCAAATGCCTCAAAATTGCTAATGGGCCACATTTTCTTCCAAGAATCATCATCCAAAGGCTATGCACGACCATTTGACCCAAAGGGGATTTATTTCATCATTTTTTATTATTTATTTGAATTTTTATCACCATTAATTCATTTAATTAAATAAAATATGACAAAAATACTCAAGCATGCATTTTAAATCTTTTTATGCAGCTAATAGGTCTATCATAACTCCAAGATTTCGTGCACACTCAATTTGGAAAGATTTGGCCATGATTGGTATCAAAAAGGCATGAAAAAAGATTGAAAAGATTCATTGAAAATCAAATATTGGATTCATGAATGCAAAGGCTTTTGACTTGGATTTTTTACCCTAAAACATTCCCATACATAAACAGAATGCAACCCTAATGCTAGAGACCTTGAAGCTGCGCTCAGAAAAGAAGACACACTTTGCATTTTTTGTTAAAAACTTCAAAACTGAAAACACAGTTCCAGGGCAATTCAAAGCAAAGTAATCATTCCAATAGCTTGCCAAGGCATCAAGGAAACTTTCTGGATCAAAACCACAGCTTCTAACCTCAAGAAACGGTAGAACGAGGCCGTCCTGTTCTTGATATTTTGCATTTTCGTGTTTTGATTTATATGCCATATTCATACATTCTAATGCTTGTTTTACACTAATATGGACTCACTGAAACTGATGGCACCATTGAATTGGATTAATATTGCCTGTATAAAGAATTGCCATGGCTATTTTTTAGGGTTGCAGGAACCATGAATTGGGGCTTTACGTTTGAGGAAAAATCAGGCAACAAGACATATGCCATTAAAATCAGAAGCTTCATACGAATCAATCCCACTAGTCGCGCTCAATTTATCATTGGCCAATTTCTAATCGCTATTTTCATGTTCTTCATTTAGTGGGGGTTTAAAACCCCCGCTATCTCTTTTTTATTTACAGGCAGCATGAAGAAGATGGAGGACGTGTCCACTGATCATAGGCGCGTTTGAATTTTCGCGCGATGGACACCACTAATCATTGTTTTATGTTATCTTATTTATTTTCCATATATATTCCAAACGCGCTGAGTGGTGTAGTGGTTGAAGGCAATTGTGATGAACGTTGGGACCTGGGTTCGATCCCCAGGTCCCCCATATTTCTTTCTATTTTTTCTTGCAACGTGATTATGTACTCAACGTGTCCAGAAGTCCACCAAACATCCAGCGCTAGTGCTTGCCACATGGCCACTGAGATCAATCCAAAAGCTCAGATATGAGTTCCATGGTGCATCTCAGTCCAGGGGTCCACACGTGACCATCAAAAGTCAACCAGGCCAAGCTTCAATGGGCCAAATTCCTGCTGATCATACCTCCAATTTGGGACAACCACCCCCTCTTGTTTGTATTTCTCTCTTTCATTCTTTTTATTTATTTATTTGTTTTAATTTATTTTTTTTCATTTAATTCCTCCAAATTAATTTTTTATAACATAAAAAAATACCAAAAAAATCAGAAAGTCAAAATAAAAATATATTTTATTATTTAATTCACTAATGTTCATTTTGTAAATAAATTTAATAATTTACTTAGTTTTAATTTTAGGTTTTGACTTTGACTTCTTTTCTTAAATAAATTAATAAACATAGAAATTAGGGTTTCTAGCTTTTTATTATTTTTTTTCAATAATTAAAATTTCTCCTTATTATTATTAATAATTAATTATTATTTTTTTGTAAATAAATTGCCATGTAAATAATTAGTTAAAACTAGGTCAAATTTAAACATTTTTTTAACAAATTAAAAATAGTTTAGAATTAGGGTTTTAATTTCATTTAATTTTCTTACTAAATTCCATAAATACAAAAACTCAAAAAATAATTTCATTTTCTCATTTAATTTAATTAATTTCATAATTTCAATTCAATTTCTTTAAAAGGGTCCAACGCCCTCGTTTTCGATTATAATTCCGTTTCGCGCGCTTATTTTGTTTCTTTTTTTATAAATTTCATGTAATTACCCCAAAGCCTTGTAATAGATTAATTAGAATATTTATTTTTTCGCATTTTTATTTTATTCAAATCGGGTCTTGGATTAATTTGGCGATGTAGACCCGCGCCTTTGTAATAGCGTAGGACTTTTAAATTCCGCACCCTTTAACTGTTAATAACTTGCATGAAAGAATGAATGCCAAAAATAAAAAACAAAGCGTAGATCACCAATGCATGAACAAGACAAATATAATTGAAAACGACACACAATTCACACACCACCCCTAGGGTACGTCTCACTGTTGCCTTGCCCCTCGAAACGTGGTCGTCGAGTAGAGGATGTTTTAGTAAGTCCTCATGTCCATGAACATGGCATGAGGGTAGCTTCTAAGGTATCTTCCTATTGCTCTAGTGACCACACTGTCCCGAATCCTCGAATTGACCCAAACACCTCCAATGGTGGTGCTACCTACCTCTCAATGGTGGGATGTCACTACTTTAAGGACATTTACACAGACGAATTCCTTAGGGTAGGTAGATGACTCGTAGATACTTGCTCTAATTCAAAACAAATCAAAAACTTCTTTTCACACCGACACTTTGCAAAAAGCTTTCAAAAACAACTTTTCAAACACTCTTGAGGACTGATACAAGAGTCGAACTGAAATTTTAAACGGAACTTTTTCAAACCTACTCACCTTGAAAAGCAAACAAACATTTTGAAAACACAAATGAGCAAGTATCTAAGAGCCCATGGATAACCATGGATAGAAAGGGTGCTAACACCTTCCCTTTCTATAAATCTACCTCCCGAACCGAGAGCAATCTCTATAAGGAATTTTTCTGTGCTTTTGTCCTTTCCATTTGGAGAAAATAAAAGACGGTGGCGACTCTTGCTTCCGCGACATTTCGCGAACCAGCGTTAAACAGTCAGTTCTAGATCCACCGATCACACCAACCTGCTGTCAGGATTGTGAGGTATGTGAAGGGAACTCTGAAGTATGGAGTGTTATTTCCTTTTGGAAGAAAGATCTAATCAGAACTTCTGAGTTATTTAGACTCTGATTGGTGTGGAGACAGAGTTGACAGAAGAAATACTTATGGGTACTTATTCAAATTTCCGAGAGGTCCTATTTCTTGGTGTTCCAAGAAGTAACCTGTTGTTGCACTGTCAACCTGTGAAGCTGAATATATTACAGGCGCTTTGACTGCATGTTAAGTTGTGTGGATTCTAAACTTGCTGCAAGATCTGAAGATTGAGGTAGACAAACCTCTGAAACTGATGATTGATAACAAGTATGCAATCAATCTTGCAAAGAACCCAGTGCTGCATGGGAGAAGCAAGCACATTGAGACCAAGTATCACATTCTGAGGAATCAGGTTCAGAATAGAATATTAGAAGTTGTGCACTGTAGCATCCAAAAGCAGCTGACAAATGCTCTAACAAAGGCTATCAAGACTGATCAATTTCTTCGTTTGAGGGATGAAATTGTTGTCAGTTTTGTGTATAAATTAAGGGATGGTGTTGGAAATTATTTATATTTTAGAAATATCTTTTTATATCTTTATTAGAGGATATTTTAGTATTTTATTATACTCTAACTTTATATATAAATTACCTAATAATAGAGGTCAATGTAATTTATTATAAATTCATTATTTCTTATTTTATAGCCATCATTAAATATATTTTTTCCTTCTTTCATTTGTCCTTTATACCCAACGCATTTAATATATTGCTTACAAGTAAGAGAGAAATAGAAAAAACAATATAGTTGCATAGAAAGGAGAAAAAATAGTATTTATAAAAGTAAAAAAAAAAAAAAAAAGGTAAGGTTGTTAATTTGGTGAAATTTTTAATTTGTTAAACTGAAGGTATATTATTTACTAATATATTAATTAGTTTTTTTTTTTGACAAGCCTAATATAATAATTAGTTATAAATTAAAAACTAATATTAATGATGTAGATTAAAATTTACACATGGACTAATTCAAATCATATATCTGATATGGGTATCGGTGCTCAATAAATTTTAAGGGTAGAGGATTCACTACATTTATCTAACTCAATTATCACATATTAATCGACTCAATTATCACATATTAATTGAGTTACTCCATCCATCCATTATGATAACTAGAATGCTTTCAAATACTTTATTTTTTATTATAAATAAATTTTAAAAATATTAAAGAAATCAGTTAAAGTCAATTTATTTTTTAAATTTACTATGAAAAAAATACAAACATTTACAAAAACATTATGTAGGAATAAATTAAACAAGTGCAACTTTTAAGCTTAACAACTGATTATGGGTTCGAAAATAGCTTTTAACATACTATAGTGTAAAAAATAATTGAGATAAAGTTTTGTCATTTACCTAATCCTTCTCGACTCCTTTTCTCAAGGTTATTTTTGAAGGGCTATCGCAAATGATCTAAATTATTATATTTAAACTGTAAATAATATTTTATAAAATATTTGTCACAATTTAATTTTAAAAAAATAAATTCTCTTATTGTTTACCATAGTTAAATATTTAATCTATTTAGAATCTCCAAAAATTTAAATTGACTCTACCTTTTCTCTTCATTAGTGGTAGAGTTATATCAGTAAAAGCTAGAAAAAATATATAATAATTCTCTTATGCCTATTTTTAGTGACCTTTCTTCAATCAAGTATTAGTAATAAATAAATCTTTTAAATTAATTATTTTTGTTTATTAATTAAATTTAATTAGTTTGAAAATTAAAAAAAAAATTTAATTAAAGTGAACGAATTAAGAAAAAATAGTTTTTGTCGGAGCTGTAACCCTTCACTAAGTCAAAAAGACTCAGACAAAACAGAATTTTACGAGAGACGGGTCCCCTAGCAAAATAAGTCATCGTAAATTATTTGTGAGGGGTTTGTCACCTCGCTAATTTGCATGGGGTTTCCTCCATCGCAAAATGCAGTCACACTGCTGCCACACAGACGTAGGCCCAAAGTAATGGTACATTGTGATTCAGTAGTGCAGTGTGGTACAATATCGTGTCAGTATTTAGTTAGGGGTTAAGCCCCTGACAAATTGCAAGTGTTTTCCATTGACTTGGAGTTAAACCCTTGACAAATTGCAAGATTTTTTTCTTACACGCCTCCCCTAGCAAATATTTATAATATATGAGATAAAAAATATTATAATTATATTATTATAAATATAATAATTTTTATAATAATATAACTATAATATAGGGCATTAATATAATAATTAAACATATAATTTAAAATTTAATAAAAATAAATTTAAATAAAATTATAAAATTATAAAATTAAATCAAACATGATTAAAATTGAAATATACTTCAAATTAAATCCAACATAGTTAAAATAAACTTGTCCATGCATATTAAAATAAACCTAAAATAAACTTAAAAACACAAATTATCATATTCAAACATTATGTGTCTTCCTCTTCTAGTTCTTGTTCATCTATCTCCTCAACAAGTCCTCCATATCCACTAACTCCTCCATATCCGCCACCTGAATTTTGTGAGGCAGAAAATTGATCAATTATTTGTGCCCGCTCATTTGCAATATGCATTGCTTCTTGATACTCCATTGTTTTGATCCTTATTTCTTCCCACAACTTTGTTTCTCTTCTCTTCTCTTCATTTCTTCCTGAATCTCTATTTGTTTTCTCCTCATTTTTTCTATTTCTGCATTCCTTGCTGCTACTTGGCATGCTGCCTCAGTATTCACTAAGTTTCTCTCAGTTTCAAGCATTTCAGCGGTTAATATAGGTGAAATTGATGTTCTTTCACCATCAGGAAGTCTC
This sequence comes from Vicia faba, assembly GCA_948472305.1. Lineage (NCBI taxonomy): Eukaryota > Viridiplantae > Streptophyta > Magnoliopsida > Fabales > Fabaceae > Vicia > Vicia faba. The sequence goes on from OX451738.1 coordinate 124,485,516, forward strand.
ATTCTAAAACACCTATTGTAAGAACAAAGTTTGTTCTACATATGGCCTTATATTTTGATGATAATTTTACATGTTATCTTTAAGAACAATTGTGTACTCAAACAGGGTTCTGTCTAGTTTGTGGCTTTTATCATGTAGGTTCTAACTCTGGTAAAAAGGCGTGTGATGTCATAAGGTTCTGAATTCAACACTCTGGAAGAATACCTTTGGTGTGTTATATGTTAAGTTAAGATTAACGAATGCGTCTTATGCAACAGTTCTAAGGAACGTTAGTAAAAGAGCTTCTGATCGTAACTTATTCAAGGAAGCTTTAGAGGCCTTCTAAGGATTTACTTCTGATATTACAAGTTCCAAAGATGCTGAAGACAAAGGTTTTATTGAACGAGGTTCTAAATATCTGAAGACATTCTTCTGAAGACCAAGTGCTGAAGAAGTAACTAAGGCAAGGGTTCTCACAACAAGCCCTGAAAGGTTTTAATGACTTAGGTTCTTGAAGATATTAGTTCCGATCCGTCTACAACATGCTTCATCAACAATTATATCAAAAGACTTTGAAGATATAGAAGACGAAGATCAAGACTAAAGGGATTATGTAACACCCTAAAAATCTAGATTAATTATTTAATTAATTTAGTATGAATATCAGTGATTATTGGTGAATATATGGCGAATTAGATGATGCGGTGAAATGATGTGAGTTGATGGATTTTATGATGTGGTGTGATGTCTTGTTGGGGACTAGATGCCTTAGAATTATAGAAGTTGAGGTTATGGGGGTATTTGGCTAAATGTGTAGAGACATGGGGTGTGTAGTATAATGTGAATCATTACCATTATTAATATTATATTATTAGGATTATTATTATTTTATAATAATAATAATTAAATAATTATTTAATTGGGATAATTATATTATTATTGAATTATAAGAGGTGAGATTAGAGAGAATAAGTGAGAACGTGAAAACAAAAGAAAATTATAGAAGTGAGAAGAGAAGAACGAAGAGAAGAGAAAAGCATACAAGCTAGGGCGAAGAATCTCCGGTAGAGGGCTTAGAATCATCAAACCTAAGGTAAGGGCGGGGTTCTGACTCTCTAATAGGTAGTTTAATTGTGGGTAGATGATGATATTGAATGTTAGGTTTTTGAGGTAAATTATGGTGAAATTTATTATTGTAATTGCTTGTAAATGATGAAATTGGTGTGTTGATTGTGTTAGAATTATGGTAAATGATGTGTGTTGATGATTTAAAATAATTGATGTGTTTGATCTTTCATAAAAAGTTGTTTTTGGATGAAGAGGATGGGATTTCGTAGCAGAAAAATCTGTTTTTTTTTTTAAATTCTGGAACAGCGGGAATCGGTTATCATTCAAAAAATAGCATTTTTGGCCATTCTGACTAGGGGTCACCGGTTACCATATATGGGTACCCGGGTACCCTACTGAAATGACATATTTTTGAAAACTTGAAAACTCTATAACTTCTGACTCGGGTGTCTGTTTGACGTGCCGTTTGGACCTTTGGAAAGCTAAAAATATTTTCTACAATTTGATAATAATTTTGATGATAGTATAATGAAGTTTTATTGGAATAATTCTGATGTGTGCGTATGTCGTATGTGTTGTCATGCAAAATGTTGTGACTAATTGTATCAGTGTTGTATTGACGATGTGTGAAGGAATTACAGGTGATATTATAGTATTACGAAGATGATATTAGCCTGAAATTGGCGCAATCTTTACGATTATGATTGTGGTTGCATAATATTGTTGTAGCATGTCGTATTTCATGCATCATTGAGGGCTTACACCCTGGCCTTTATGGAAAATGTTGAGGGCTTATGCCCTAGCCTGTATTGGCGAAATTGTGACGAGTATTAATGATAAATGAAAAGTATATTGTTGCATGATAATGTCTCATACGTTCATAAAGAGAAGGTCTGTATTGGCGAGAGAAGGCCTGTATCGGCAAGCGAAGGCCTGTATTGGCGGGCGAAGTTGATTTTCCTAAATTGGAATAATTGCAAAGAGGGTTCTACCCTGATGGTACCACATGCATCTTGCACCAGTGTCTCTCACATTTCATTGTTGAATTGTTGATATTCGATGAAGTTGAGTTGTATGTTTGATTTACGTGGTATGATGGATGATGATAATGAAGTTAAGTTGTATGTTTGATTTATGTCGTGTGATGGGTGATGATAATGAAGTTGAGTTATATGTTTGATTTATGTCGTGTGATGGGTGATGATAATTAAGTATGTATTTGTGTAATCGTTATGAACTATAATTGATGATTGTGGAACTTGAAATCTTGCATGATATGTTTGTTGTTTACTCATAATTATATGACTTATTATATTGTCATGATATCTCACCCTTACTGTTTGAATGCTGCCTCTATGTGGGTAACATGCAGATGACCAGGAGTAGTGCAAAGTTGCGAAGTCTGGAATAGGTTGCTTTTCTTATTTTGAGTTGGTGTCATTGTTCTGATACGTAACACCAGGGGGATAAATGTTTGCTTGTTTTATTTAATTGATGTTTTTATTTTGGAGTATTGTGGGAGTACTATAGTCTCCATTTTATTTGATTAAAAATGTTGTTTTACGATGAGTTGAAGATGTTGAAAACAATTTATGAATTTCTTTCCACTGCATTAATAAAGTTGAAGTTTGAAGAATATGTTGAAATGTTGTCGGTTCATCGAAATATGTCGTATGTATCCATTTATTTATAATTGAGCAAATTTGAATATGTTGAATGATGTGACATCCTATTTTGGAGTTTTATTTTACTCTGATTATTATTAAAATTGCCATTAGAGAAATAGGGTGTTACAATTGGTATCAGAGCAGGTCGGTCTGTCCGGCCAAGTTGTCTAAAGTTATTTGTTCCTTAGTAAGCGACAAGTGTGTGAAACACTGTCGGTGCTTGCTTGCTTTTTTAATCACTTGTTTGCAGAAGTGAGATTGAAACAAGTGGGGGTGAAGCTTGTGCTTCTGTGAGATGATTCAGGTGTGAACAATTGCTTTAGTATGCTTTGAAGTGCATGGGTGCATACATTTGTGTTGTTGTGTTATTTTTCCAATTTTAAAGGGAGCACATATTCAAGATTTAAGTCTAGCGGTCAGACGAAGTGTTCTTAAGTGGGAATGATCAGGTACTCATGTTGTTCGCATCTCTAGAAGTTGAGGGTGATGTTATGACTACTGATTTGCCCGTTGTGGGTGAGTCTTGATGTTTTCCCAGAGGATAATTGCGACTTGTCGTTAGAGTGAAATGTTGGATTAACTCGATGTTAGCCTTGGGGTGAACTATCTGGAATTAAACCAAGTGATTACAAAGTGTTTTGGCGAGTCGATGAAAATTCTCATGCCTGAAAGTTGTACGAGTTCAGGGTCCTTGTTTGTTGGTCAAGTAGAGTCGCCTTCGAAGGAAAAAGAGAATTGTGAAAGGTTGCTTCTCAGAGGATATAGAGCAATGTGACGAAAATCAGCAAAACTTCGAAAGTTCATAATTTGAGTTCTGGACGTCCGATTTGAGTTCCGTTTAAAACGCTAGAAAGCTAACGTAATGAACTTTGTTTTAAAAATGGTTCTAGCACCTGGAAGTGATTTATTTGTCACGTGATAATGTTGGATGAGAGGAAAAATTTTATGTTGACCTCAGGCTTAGCACTAGACATATTCATATGGCACCATACAAGATGTCAGTTCAAAGTTGGGAGAACTGGATAAGTTATTAGAAGATATGCGGAGAAAAATATTTGTAAAACCAAATGTATCATTTTGGGAGCTTTGATGTCATTATTTAAGGAAAAAGGAAGTAGTATGAAACTGTATATGGATTACCGATAACTGATTAAAATGGTGGTTGAGGTTACATATCCTCTTCAGATGATTGACGACTGGATGGACCAACTGGTAGGCGAGCATGTTCTGAGTATAATTGAATTGGGGTCAGAATATCTTCAGATATGGATGAAGAGTGAGAATAGTTAGAGGATAACGTTTAGAACTCTATGAATTATTTTGTATAATTAAATTAGTTTATCAGTGTTTCTTGAGGGCATTTTGGTTTAGTCTGAGTCAGAAAAAGGAAACATTGAAGGCCATGATTCGAATTGCGGTGTCGAAAAGGAAGAAAGTTTATGTTAGGATGTCAAGACATAGATCATGATTTGGAAAGGTAAAATTTCTTGAACATACTATTTCGAATGGAAGTATCTATAGGATCTATCCAAAGTGAATAAAGGCCTACGTTGAGAGGCTCTGAAGTCGGTTACAGAGACTAGGAGCTTGTTGAGCTTAACTGGTAATTATCGTAACATGCTTGAGATGAGGTCAAGTGAGATAAGTTGTTAGTGAATGAATTAAGGGAATGAAATGTTTGACATTAGTAAATATGTGAATGTATTAGATAAGTTCATAGAAATGCAACTTATGCTGATTAAGCATGATTAGAGTGATGGTAGTGTTGAGATTGTGATTAGAATAAGATCCAAATGTGATATTAAAGGAAAAAGTAAGGATTCATTGATGTGGTCAAAATCTTCTAACTGGATAAATACTTATTTAGGAATGAGATGATTTAGATTATACTTGGTGTAGTAGTTTTCCTGTATTAGAATATACTTAACACTTGTGTTGTGCTGCATGCGCGTAAGGGATACTACGTATGATACGGTGGAAGAACCGACTGTTATACTGGTTTTTGCATTTTTGCATTCGCAAATGTCGCGGTAAGCAAGAGTCACCATCAAATTTTCTTTTATCCAACAAAGGAAAGGGTGAAAAGAACAGAAAAAGACCTTTTTCGAGATTTCTGAGTAAGGGGGTAGATTATGGAAAGGGAAGGTGTTATCACCTTTTCCTTCCGTAGTTTTCTACGGGCTCTTAGGTTCTTGCTCATTTTTGAAAATTGCTTTCGTGTTTGTGTGAAAAATGTTTTGTTTGAAAATGCCTTAGTGCGGCGATTCACTTTATGGTAAGTCTTGTATCAGTCCTCAAGAGTGTGATAAATCATTTTGAAAACTTTGTTTGAAAAGTGTTTGAAAGTGTGGTGTGAAAATTTGTTTGAGCAAGTACCTAACAGTTATCTACCTACTCAAAAAAGACTGTTCTTTTCCTCATATCCTTTAGACTGTGTTATCCTACTGTTAGTGAGTAGGTAACCCTAGTCGTTGGATGTTGAGAGACTATCGAAAGGGACATAATGGTCATAAAAGACAACATGTAAGGATACCTTAGCATTTTTAAGGGACTATCATCATAAGATCATTTCTCGTAGGCAACTCGAGGGAAATTTAGGGACTATGATCCTTATGATGACTTTAAACTGAGGGTCTTTGCTAAGAGTATCCCTATGTTCGAGGGATATGACCATTGTTTCTGAGGCAGCCAAGTGAAGTATACCCTAAGGGTGCAAGTGTGCAATAATGTGCTTTTTTCAGATATTTCATCATGAATTTAGTGATCTACTGATTGATTGATTAATCATACATGCCTAGGTTGCTAGAAATTTATATACACACATATAAAATATAAAAGCGAGAAATAAAGATCCTACGCTATTACAAGTCTTTGGTGTAGATACATAAATAATTACTGAAAAAAAATAAAGTGCGGAAATAAAACCCTAATTAAGCTATTACAAACTGGGCACAGTTACATAATTAACAAAAAAAGGCTAAAATAAATAAGCGCGCGCATGAATTGAAAATGCGTCTAAAATCCTAGGTGAAAGGAATTTTTTGTTTGTTTCTTTTATGAAAAGAAGTTGAATTAAGAAAAATCCTAAGTCAATTCAATTTTAGTTTTTTTAAAGAAAATATTAAAATAATTAATTAATTAATTGATAAAATTTATTTAATGTAAAAAGCTAAGCCTAATATTTTTGTGGTTTTTTAGTGTTAATTAAAGCTTAGAAGAAGTAAGGACAAGCAACCCATCGAAAGGAAACAAAATCGAAAGATCAAAACAGTAAAGGGAAAAAAGTGCATTCTTGGAAGTAATGTCTGGATCGAAGAAGCTTGGGTCGCCTTTTGATCCAGAGGGATGATCGAAGGTGCCTGCGAGACTGCACGTCTAGGGCGTTTGATCTGGATGTCACATCCTTCAATCTGGAACACTGGATTTGCAAGGAAGTTTTTTAGAAAAAACACAAAATATATGACCTGGGTATCAAACCCAGGTCCTTTTCGTTGCAGCACATCTTCCTCACCAACCTGGTCGAAAGATTTCCATTCATTGGTACAAACGAAACAACAATATTACGTTAAAAACAAAAACATAATATTAACTTAAATATCGAATTTGCACGCTCAGTGGCCCCCTATGGCGTTAACCCATCGAAAACGAACTACAACTGTAAAAATCGAAGGTAAGCTCATATCGTGCCTCAACAATGGCATGATCACAATCCTGCATTTTTGCTCACATGTAACACACTCAAACAAACATGAATATTAGCAGCAATATGTATATATGTTTAACATGAATTTAAATCATATTTAACAAGTTTGAGATCGAAGGCAAAATTACCAACATGGGGATTGTATGAGGGATGCTTCTACGTGAATCCCAAGAACATGATTCAGGTGTTAGTCTAGACGGAGACTGCGCGCAAAACCGGCTTTGAGTTTGACAACCCTTGGAAACTTTGTGCAACTTTATGGAATCTCGTGGGGCAGGAAGCGTTTTTTTCTGAGGCAGCCTCCGTGCGTTTTTTTGTCCCTTTTTTCTCTGAGAGCATGAGGTTTATATAGACAAGGGAATTTAGGTCAACATTTGTGTATCAAATCTTGGTCCATTATGATGAAGAGATTTGATTTGATTTCTTCATAAAGTCTTGCTATATTTGATTCAATCACGTGCCAATCTATTTTCATGCATTACTGCCATCCTGTTATGAGTTGTTTGAGCCTCCAATATGATGAAAATCGAAAGCTGACCTGCCCCTGCAGACCCATTTCCCTTCTAATTTTCACTCTTCGATGGCTTCAAATTCCAATTCGAATCTCCAGCTTCGATGTCATAGCCCCTTCTATTGAGCCTCCCTCTGCTTCGATTGTTGGATTCGACAAGAACTACTCTGGTCGAATCAGCTCTTGTAGAGTTATGAACAAACAAGGCAAGAATCTGGTCTTTAATTCAAAGAATTGAGTCCACAATCAGCATTGAATTATTACCACATGCCATTTTGAACTTTGGGTGAACCTGGACAGGTTTGGATATGTGTTTTTGCTTAATCATGCCAGCCTATTTCGTTCCTTCAAATCTTCCTTCTTTCCCAGCTTTAAAGTCCAATTCGAATCTATCAAGAACATTCCCTATTAGACAACTTCGACCAGCCCTTGGCCTTGTGATGAGTCTAAGTTCTGATTCAAAATGTTCAGAACTTCCTTCATTAGAGCATCTTAGATTAAGACAAACTCTGCACTGAAATGCCATGCGAAGGTTCATTATGATGTTCTGATTGAGGGAAACTTTGAAGTTCCAGTCGAAGGACACTCTAAAGTTCCAGTCGAAGGACCTTTTGGAATGCTAATCTAAGGGCCTTTGTCCATACAAATTGAAGGCCTTGTTGAAATGCCAATCGAAGGATCTTGGTACAAGGACAATCGAAAGGCTTTGGTGAAATTCCAATCGAAGGATCTTGTTACAAGGGCAATCGAAAGGCTTTGTTGAAATGTCAATCAAAGGATCTTGTTACAAGGCCAATCGAAAGGCTTTGTTGAAATGCCAATAGAATGATCTTGTTACAAGGCCAATCGAAAAGCTTTGTTGAAGTGCCAATCGAAGGGAATTGTTACAAGGCCAATCGAAAGGCTTTGGAGATGCCAATTAAAGGAAACTTAAAAATAATCACTCACAAATTTTCCTTTTCTTTAGACAAGGGTTTGTGACCAACCATGTAGGGGAAGACCTTGGAAAACATGAGAGGGAAAATTTTGGGGTACAACAACTTCCCATGTTCAATCTTCTTAAACTTAAGGATTTAGATTGGCTGGTATACCTTTCGTGATCGGAAGGTGGAAGATGATTGAACACTAAAGTGCCCAGAAATTTACACTTGTCTGAGATGATACTTGACTATGTAGATAGTATTGGGAATGGGCTTATAGATGCCATTTGTAAAAGATGACGGAAGATCGTCGAAGATGGGCTTAAAGATGCCATCAGAATGTGACGGAGAGTCGTCGGAGATGGGCTTAAAGATGCCATCCAGAATAATGATAATTTCATGAGATATCCCTTTGTGGGAATTCCTGCTCTTGCTGTTAGAGAGGACTCCGCTGAGGAATGTTGGTCTCTGTCTTGGAACATAGAGTTTTAGGAGCTTCAATTGTCCATTATTCTACTGGGGAGTCATCACTTGATTGAAGAGACGGAAGTGAATTGCTATCTGGTCAAAATCCATGCTTTACAGTGGCTTTCTAAGGATAATAAGGCTAACTGTTATCTGGTCATGCTCCAGGCTTCACAACGACTTACTGGGGAGATGAAATTAAACTGTTATTTGGTCAGGATCCAGGCTTCACAGTGTCTTGAATTGTTGATTGACTATTATCCAGTCAGTTTTTGGGTTTCATAGCTTCTTTAACTAGAATAGAAATCTTAGTATCAATTTGACTGAACCAGAGAAAGCACTCGAATTGTCTTCAACTGGGATAGAAATCTTAGTATCGATGTGACTGAACCAGGGGAAGGCTTTGAGTTAGCTTTGACTGGAATAATAATAAGGAGAATCTTAGTATCGATTCAACTGACCCAGACGAAATTCTTGGAACCTCTTCCACTGAAATGGTAATCAGAGAGATCTTAGTGTCGACCTGTTTGACCCAGGGAAAATATTGAGTTAACTTTGACTGGCATAGTAATCAGGAGAATCTTGGTATCGATTCAACTGACCCAGATGAAAGTCTTGGAATATCCTCCACTGGTGTAGTAATCAGAGAGATCTTAGTGTCAACCTGTCTGACCCAAGGAAAATCTTGGGTTAACTTTGACTGGCATAATAATCAGGAGAATCTTAGTATCGATTCAACTGACCCAGACGAAAGTCTTGGAATCTCTTCCACTAGAATGGTAATCAGAGAGATCTTAGTGTCGACTTATCTGACCCAGGGAAAATCTTGGGTTAACTTTGACTGGCATAGTAATCAGGAGAATCTTAGTATCAATTCAACTGACCCAGACGAAAGTCTTGGAACATCTTCCACTGTTATAGTAATCAGAGAGATCTTAGTGTTGACCTGTCTGACCCAGGGAAAATCTTGGGTTAACTTTGACTGGCATAGTAATCAAGAGAATCTTAGTATCGATTCAACTGACCCAGACGAAAGTCTTGGAATCTCTTCCACTAGAATGGTAATCAGAGAGATCTTAATGTCGATCTGGCTGATCCAGAAAAATCTTGGGTTAACTTTGACTGGCATAGTAATCAGGAGAATCTTAGTATCGATTCAACTGACCCAGACGAAAGTCTTGGAATATCTTCAACTAGAATAGTAATCAGAGAGATCTTAGTGTCGACCTGTCTGACTGAGGGAAAATCTTGGGTTAATTTTGACTGGCTTAGTAATAAGGAGAATCTTAGTATCGATTCAGCTAACCCAGACGAAAGTCTTGGAATATCTTCCACTGGAATGGTAATCAGAGAGATCTTAATGTCGATCTGGATGATCCAGAGAAAATATTGGGTTAACTTTGACTAGCATAGTAATCAGGAGAATCTTAGTATCGATTCAACTGACCTAGACGAAAGTCTTGGAATATCTTCCACTGGAATGGTAATCAGAGAGATCTTAGTGTAGACCTGTCTGACCCATGAAAAATCTTGGGTTAACTTTGACTGGCATAGTAATCAGGAGAATCTTAGTATCAATTCAACTGACCCAGACAAAAGTCTTAGAATATCTTCCACTGGAATGGTAATCAGAGAGATCTTAGTGTCGACCTGTCTGACCCAGGGAAAATCTTGTGAGGACATCTTTCTGAGGAAAATCCTGGAATAGCCCTTTGTTAAACGTAGCTTATTGATTTTATCTTTTCCCTGAAAGGTAAAGAGTTAGTCGTCTGCAATGTCATGATGTATGAAATGCATTGTGATGATGTTCTCAAAATAAATGAGATTGTGCGGTATGCAATATGTATGCGCATGCCATGATGTATGAATATGGGATGCTATTGTGGTATTTCTTAGTCGTGGAAAATAAATCTCGGACTGCTATTGAAGAGTATTGGGAAGCTGAATTCTTCATTTCCGCTAGGGATGGTTTATGGAGATGACTATGTTGGGGATTTACTCCTTTCTGTTTGCTAATATTATGCCTGGGAGAGGCTCTGCCTGAGAATAACTCTGCAGGGGAATAACTCTGTTTGAGAGAGGAGATGCTTTGCTGGAAGATTTTACCGATTCAGAGAAATAAACTCCGCTGGGGGATGAACTTCCATAGCTGGAGGAATAAACTCTGTTGGGGATTGAGCTTCTGCATTCAGAGAAATAAACTCTGCTCGAGAGGAGGTTCCGCAGTCAGATAAATAAACTCTGCTCGGGAGAAAGCCTTATAAATCATTTGCAATTATAAAACTTGGCTGGGGAATATGGATATCGGCTCTCTGAAGGAACTTTGCTGGAGAAAGTAATTCCTGCTCGGGGAAGAAGAGAACAAAACTTGTGGTTGCCTCTACTCTGTGGGGAACATATACGTCACGGGGTCATATGTAATGGTGACTTCGTCTCAAAACTGTCTATGCCCCTATACCTGCTGGAAGGAGTAACTTGTCGGGATTGAAATGGTTTTATAGACTTAGCCCCGTTCCTTAAGTCATGAGCAACTGTCCTTCTGTTTCTTATGAAAATATTTGTGAATAGAAATCATATTCAAATGCATATGTCAAGAATAAATCATTGGATGTTTTTACAAAACAAAACAGAAAAAGAAAAACAAATGGTTTTGTAAAAATGACTTGTATTAATTTCTGAAGTTTGCCTATAACAGGCGTTGTGTACAAAGAGGCTGACATTCTAGTAGGAGAACGCCTCTGTGAGAGTGAAGACTATACAAAGTAGTGTACAAAGAGAAGAAAACAGCTATGCATAATAATCCCATTGAGTTTCAACTCTGCTATTGTCGCTATGTCTTCGAGCGTCTAATCACTTTGCCACTTGTCCGAAACTGACTGGATTGATCGGTTCCATTTGAGCTTGATAGGTGAGACTGAAGTCTGGTCGCAAGATGATCCAATAGGACACACTGATACGCTTCAAATCCCTAAATTTTGCTTGGACCTCCCTTTCGGGTTTTCAGTCCACCGGGATACCCTTTTTTGCCCAAGCCGCCTTTTCAGGTTTTCGGCTTGCCGAGTGTACAAATATTTTTTGTTTCCATCCCTAATTTTTCCCGAACCCTTTTGGTTCGCCGGGATGCCCTTATTTTTTCCTAGGCCAGTCAACCTAGCGGGTCTTTATTCATGCGTAGTATCTTTTCACTATGTCCACATTGACAAGGTGATGAAGGTCGTCACCATCCATGGTGGTCAAAATCATGGCTCCTCCTGAAAATATGCTTTTGATCTCAAATTGCCCTTCGTATATGGGAGTCCATTTGCCCATGGGATCATCTTGCAGTAGTATGATGCGCTTGATCATTAGATCCCCGACTTGATATACTTAGCGTCTGACCTTTTTGTTGAAAGCCTTGATCATCCGCTTCTGATACATTTGACCATGACAGACAGCAGTAAGCCTTTTCTCATCAATCAAATTCAGTTGATCAAGTCGAGTCTGGATCCAATCGTCTTCATTTAAACCCGAATTCATGATTCTCAGAGAAAGGATCTGGACCTCAATAGGCAGGACAACCTCCATACCATATACCAGAGAGTAGGGTGTTTCCCTTGTCGACGTTCATGCGAAGGTGCAATAACCATGAAGAGCAAATAGTAACATCTCATGCTAGTCTTTGTATGTCACCGTCATGTTCTGTATGATTTTCTTAATGTTCTTGTTAGCAGCTTCCACAGTGCCATTCATCTTCGACTGGTAGGGGAAGAATTATGATGTTGGATCTTGAATTGTTTATAGAGTTTGGTGATCATCGTATTGTTGAGATTCATACCATTGTCAGTGATGATTTTCTCTGGCACACCATACCGACAAATCAGGTTATGCTTGATAAATCGTGCCACAATGTTCTTGGTAACAGTAGCAAAAGAGGCAGCTTCAACCCACTTCGTGAAGTAATCAATGGCCACTAGGATGAAGCGATGCCCATTGGAAGAGGTAGGTCTAATCTCTGATAATGTCAATACCCCACATTGCAAAGGTCCAAGGAGTCGTCAAGACGTTCAAAGGAACCAGAGGTACATGCACCTTATCAGCGCAGATCTGGAATTTGTGACAAGTTTGAGAATGCTGATAGCAGTCTGCTTCCATAGTGGACCAATAGTATCATGCCCGTAGGATCCTTTTTGCCATGGTATGTCCACTAGAATGGGTTCGAAAGGCGCCTTCGTGTAGATCTGCCATAATCCTCCCTGCTTCGCCCTTGTCTATGCATCGAAGTAGAGTAGAGTCATGGTTGCGCTTGTAGAGGATTCCATTACTGAGGAAGAACTTCGCGGCGAACCTTCTCAGAAACTTCTTATCATTAACAGATGCCCCCTCGGGATATTCTTGAACCTCGAGATACCTTTTCACTTCATGAAACTAGGGTTTGTTTACTACTCCTTCAGTGTCGATCTCGTAGCAGTATGCTGGTTCATCCAACCTCTCGATGGTAATTCAGGGAGCCTCATTGTCCCACTTAACCTTGAACATAGATGACATGGTAGCTAGCGCGTCCTCTAACTGATTCTCTTCTCGTGGAAAATGTTCAAAGGTGACCTCTTCAAAGTGTGGAAGCAATGTCAGCACATGTTCTTTATAAGGGATAAGATTTGGGTGCTTCGTGTCCCACTCCCCTTTGATTTGACTTATTACCAAGGTTGAATCCCCGAAAATGCTCAAGAACTTGATCCCCGGGTCAATAGCAGCTTTGAGACCCATGATGCATGCTTCATACTCCGCCATGTTGTTGGTACGGTTTAAACATAATCTGGCGGTGAAAGAAGTATGAAAACCTTCAGGAGATATAATTACGGAAACAATGCCATTGCCGAGTGCGTTCGAGGCTCTGTCAAAAACCATAATCCACTGGGATCCTTCTTCAGGTCCTTCATCTGGTCCAGGTTTTTCATAGTCAGTTACTAGCATAATATTCTCGTCCGGAAACTCAAAATTCATGGACTGGTAGTCATCCACAGCATGATAAGCCAAATGATCAGCTAGTACACTTCCCTTGATTGCTTTTTGGGTCATGTATTGGATATCATATTCGGTCAAGATCATTTGCGATCTTTCTATTCTTCCAGAGAGAGCGGGCTTCTCAAAGATGTACTTGATCGGATCCATCTTAGATATCAACAAAGTAGTGTGGGTCAACATATACTGTCTCAGTCGGCGAGCAGCCCATACCAAAGCGCAACAAGTCTTCTCGAGCAGTGAGTATCTTGTTTCACAGTCCGTAAACTTTTTGCTAAGGTAGTATATTGCGTGCTCTTTTCGACCAGACTCATCATGCTGCCCCAGCACACACCCCATTGAATTATCTAACACTGTTAGGTACATTATCAAATGTCTTCCTTCAATCGGAGGCATCAGAAATGGTGGTTCTTGAAGGTATTCCTTGATTCTTTCGAAGGAAGTATGGCATTCATCATTCCATTTTACCACTTGATCTTTCTTTAGGAGCTTGAAGATTGGCTCACAAGTAGCAGTTAGATGGGAAATGAACTTGGAAATGTAATTCAGTCGTCCCAAAAAGCCTCTGACCTCCTTCTCAGTGCGAGGAGCTGGAATTTCTTGTATAGCCTTCACTTTTACAGGGCCTACCTGAATGCCCTTGTCACTGACAATGAAATCTAGCAGTTTACCAGACCTTACCCCGAAGGTGCACTTGTTTGGATTCAACCTCAGCTTGTAGATCTTCAACCTATCAAACAGCTTTTGTAAATGATCAAGGTGCTCTTCCTCAGTTTGAGACCTGACTATCATGTCATCAACATAGACCTCTATCTCAAGGTGAATCATGTCATGAAACAAGGCTACCAGGGCTCGCTGATAGGTTGCCCTGGTATTCTTTAATCCAAATGACATCACTTTGTAGCAGAAAGTGCCCCATTGCGTGACGAAGGTTATCTTCTCCATATCTTTGGGTGCCATCTTGATCTAATTGTAACCAGAGAAAACATCCATGAAGGAAAAGATGTTGTGTTTCACGGTGTTGTCAACTAGAACATCGATGTGGGGGAGCGGAAAGTCATCTTTGGGGCTCGCCCTGTTCAAATCTCTGTAGTCCATACACATCCGTACCTTGCCGTCTTTTTTAGGCACTGGAACTACGTTGACCACCCATTAGGGATAAGAGGTGACGGCTAAGAAACCAGCGTTGAACTGTTTCATAACCTCTGCTTTGATCTTCTCTGACATTTCAAGGCGCATGCGACGAACCTTCTGCTTTACCGGAGGGTAATCTTCTTTAGTTGGCAAACGGTGAACCACAATATTCGTATCTAGTCCTGGCATGTATTCATATGACCAGGAAAAGATATCGACATAGTGATGTAACATCTGTATCAACCGCTGTTTGACATTAAGCCCTAGATTTGCGCCGATCTTGACTTCTTTTCTGTCTATCTTTGTGCCTAAGTTTATTGTCTCAACTGGATCTTCATGAGGCTGTATAGCCCTTTCTTCCTGTTGTAACAGCCTAGCAAGTTCTCCAGGTACCTCATAATCTACCTCACCTTCGTCCTTCGCTTGGTTGATCGGATTTTCAAAGTTATAACTGGCAATAGTAGAACTGTTATCAATGGGATCCAGAGTGGACATGGATCTGCAATTTGATACGTGAGTGTGTGTAAGAGCATAGCTGTATCGACAAAGTAAAAGTAGAAAAGAAAAATAGAGAGGCTAAAATTTGTGTGCATAAACGTCCAATGCTTTATTAATGCCATATGATAATAGAACATGATAACCCTCACAAATAAACCGATGTGCCCCGGGTAAAACACACGACCATAAAGTTATATTGATTGTTACATATAAAAAAAACAAGAACGAAAATTACTTCTGAACAAAAGTAATCGATATAAAATCCTTTTCCTTCTAGTTATTGGATCCACCGTTGGTAGTAGGGAAGATACAATTGTTCATGTCATTGTCACCGTCTCCGTCTTCTAAAGCGTTGACCCCATGATTACTGATGCGTAGGGGAGGTCTTCCAGCACGAGCACGTCGAACAAACCTTTGAGCCCCTGAAGAGAAACCCAAACCAAATTTATCAGACTTGTATGGAATATCAGGGAGATGACCCCAGATGGTAGACCCACTTTCTTCGACAACCGCTTTTTCATCCTTGAGAGAAGCCATCTTCAAGGGAGGTCTGGTGATATTTAGCATATTGGTAACCGTTTCAGTTGCAGCCAGAGTCTGAGATACCTCTTCGAAATTATGACACGGAGTCTCGATGAACTCGCCATCCATTTCTACACACCTGAAGGAGTTCAAGTGACTGACCATGTATTCTTCTTCACCGTGTACAGTGATAATTCTCCCTTTGACTGGGTATTTCATCATCTGATGCTGAGTGGACGTAACAGCTCCAGCCCCATGTATCCAAGGGCGACCCAACAAGCAAGAATAAGATGGTCTGATATCTATCACATAGAAGGTGGAGTCGAAAGTCTGAGAACCAACCTTGATAGGGACGTCCACCTCCCCATGCACCATTCTCTTTGAACCGTCAAAAGCCCTTACTATAATACTGCTGGGCTTCAAGGTCAGACCTTCACAGTCTAGTCTATCCAGAGTGTTCTTAGGCAACACATTTAATGATGGACCAGTATCTACTAGGACATGGGCCAAAGTAGTGCCCTTGCATTCAACAGATACATGCAACACATCATTGTGCTTCCTCCCTCTAGGAGTCAAATCAGCATAAGAAAATCCCAAACCGTTATCAGCCGTCAAGCTAGCCACACAATCTTCAAATTGGTCAGTAGAGGTTTCCTGGGGCACATGGGCAGTTTTCAGGATTTTCACCAAAGCCTTTGCATGACCTTCAGAGCACAACAACAAGGCTAGCATAGAGATCTTTGAAGGGGTCTGCCTCAGCTGTTCGACCACGTTGTAGTCGCTTTTCTTGATAATTTTCAAAATTTCTTCCATTTCTTCCCTGGAAGCCAATGGGGTAGATACCGAATGTTCCTTCGTCTGGACAAGCTAAACTAATATGTCTTTTCCCCGAGTCTCGGTCGGCTTGGTGATAGGGATGTCAGCAGGGGTAATCATAAGAATTGCAGTAGTAGTATGAATAGGAATGAAAGTAGGAATGATCATGGGACTAGTAACAACTTTCGAAGGAGAAATCTCAGGGAAGAACACTCTTCCACTTCTTGTTATTTTGCTGGTTCCAACAATGTTGACCGTGTCGGGATCAACATTCTCAGAAACCTGGTCTTTAATAGCCAGCCAATCTTGCTTGACGTTGTGGTAGTAAACGTCACCTCCATAGTTTCAAGGAACAATTTTGTCTGAAGAGAATGGGATTGGCCTTGGAACAGTGGTTATCAGCGGAGTGACCTTCAGAACAGATGTAATCCTGACGGGTCTTTTGGTGGTGACCCTGGGAGGATTGGCGGAAATGGTTATTATTGAGACATCTTTGCAAGAAATGGTTGGAACGGGATTCTTCTCAAACAAAATCTCTCTATCATCCATTAGGCGCTGAACACCTGCCTTTAACAAATGACAACTAGTTGGTAGAGATAAACAGAAATGACAACCTTTGCCATAGCCCGAAAATAAAATGGCCTTCAATAAGTTCCACTTAACGGTCATAAGAGGAGTAACAAGCTCTTCAATAGTAACAACAAACATATCATCTTCAATAGCGTTAACACCACAACCGTGCTTGGGCATAAGAGCAGTGATAACATTTGGAATTTCAGGGGCGTCAAACTCAATTTCCTTCACCTCGATAAGGTCTTGTACCCTGTTTTTCAAAGCCCAACAGTTGTTTGTATCATGACCTGGACTTTCCGAATGATAAGCACAGCGGGCATTTAGATTATAGCGAGGAGAGGTAGTGTTGGGATTCTTTGGCGCTTCCCGCAAGGTTACCATATTAGATTTCAAAAATGAGGCAAAACTTGGGATAAAGTCATATTTATCCGGGTGAACTGTCTTACCGGTCTTTTTGTTCTCTGTTGATTATTCCTCTGCTGAGTGGGTGCATGCTAAGGGATCATGACAACCCCTACCGTTGGATGGAGTTCAGCTCTGTCCTGACTCTTTTGATTGTACACAACATTAACCTCTTTCTTCCTAGCAAATGGCTTCTTTACTGCACTAGAGGATGCACTCTTCTGGATCTTACCACTCTTAATTTCTGCTTCCACTCTTTCCCCTATCAAGATTAATTCAGTAAAGTCGGCCGAGGAACTTCCAATTAGGTGATTAAAGAATGGACCAGACAGGGTACCCAGAAACATATCCACTAGCTCCCTATCAAACAAGGAGGCTGGACTCTTCCTGCTAAGTCCCTCCATTTCTGAGCCTAGTCTTTGAAGCCCTCGCTCGAACCCATAGCCATACTTTGGAGTTGAGTACGGGTAAAAGAAAGGTCTGCATTATACTGATACTGCTTATAGAAAGCAGTGGCCAGGTCTTCCCAATTATAGATGTTGGTCCTTTCCAGCTGATAGAACCAATCTAACTGAGTTCCGGATAGACTATCCTGAAAGAAGTGGACCCATAAGTCTTTGTCAGCAGTGTGAGGCTGTATCTTTTTCACATAGGATCAAAGGTGAATCTTGGGACATGAAACCCCATCGTACTTGGCAAACACTGGCACCTTGAACTTTTGCGGAATGACAATCCCAAACACCAAATCCAGCTCTTCAAAGTCCAGCCCAAGCACTTTCTGAATCTCCATTGCACTCAGACGCTCTTCCAGCTGTTTGTACTTTTCGTCGGCTGGAGGATATTGCTCTTCATTGTAATCAGTCTCATTGTCATATTCCTGTGGACTAGGGTCATCCTCTCTTGTCTCACCCTCTTGGTTATCTCCTTCTTTGGAGGAAGATGCCAGCTCAACCACTTTCCTGAGCGGTCCTTTGAATCTTCTTCCCAGATTTACCGCACCAGCTATCCTCCTTGGATTCTTAGTCTTGTCTTTAACAATCAGGGCTTTTAGTTCCTCCTTGGAATTGTGCGTTCCGAGTCTGTAAGTCCTTCACAGTTTGTTCGAGAGCCATTTCTTTACGATTGAAATAAACAGCGAACAAGATGAGAAACCTGCTATGAAACTTATTTATGCAATGATATGTATGACAAGTGTATGCAATGATTTCAAGGATTTCAGGAAATTTAAATTTTTGAACCAAAATGAAACAAAGACTTTATTAGTAGAATTCAAAATACAATTGCCTTTTAGGCGTTTCAATTGAAGGTTCAAAAAACTTAAAAAATCAGGTTTCCCATGGGCGTTTCCTCTTCGTGCCGAGATAGACATTGAGGCTTCTTTCCTCATGAAGTTGCTTTGTGAGCTCTTAAAATTTCCTCTCATGGGCATAAAAATGGTCTCTAAAGGTATCCCGCTCTTTCTTCAGCTGAATCCAGGACCTCTATAGTTCTTCAAGATCCGTGGGCATATCAGGATGAAGAACTGTATAAGGAATATCCCCTTCAGTAATGGGCTCCACAATCACTGGTAAGATGGCTATATATGGAGTCATAAGGTTCTGAGAACGAGCTCGTACCCATTGGAGATAGGGTTCCATAAGAATGGAAGTCTTCAGCCCCAACGTCTTGATGTCAAATATGTTTACAATGCCCTAATCTCGTATGAACCTTTGGCGATACCCTTGAACATCATCCTCATAGTTAAACATAATTCCCTGGATAAGCATCTCATAAGGACCATCCCTTTTGAGCGTAACCAAATTGTCGCAGAACCAGAGAAGGATTATAGGTTATGCCTCCCCTAATGCCAAGTAGTGGGACATTAGGGAATTCCCCGTAGCAGTCAATAATAGAAATATCTCACATAGATCGGGAATACCAGAGAATATCCGTGTGGGAAAGTGACATTATCCTTTGCGACCAGCCCAAACCTTCTTCATTCTTCAGTACTGTCTTAGGGAGGTGAGAAATAAACCACCTCGAAAGCAATGGCAAACAACACATAAGAATACCTATTTTCTTCGTGGTACGAGTGTGGAAGGTATGCAAGATGTCTCCAAGTAAAGTAGGCACATGGTTGCGAGAAAGGAAGACCTAGATAGCACTCACATTGATGAGCAAGTCCGGATTAGGGAACAATACTAACCCATAGATGAGAAGTGCCAAGACCTCCTCAAAAGCCTGGAAGTTCAAATCATCCCAAAACAGGTGAGCCTTCTCTATTAGGAACTTGGCTAGAAAACCCTTAACTCCGCTTCTTGTTTCCCAGTTGGATACAATGTTGGACCGTTTCAGGTGTAAAGCTACTATAATGATCTCTGGTTTTGGAGCTTCTTCCAAACCGATGAAAGGAAACTGATCCAAAATAGGTATACCCAATATCTGAGAGAACTCTTCCATGGTGGGTACCAATTGATAGTCTAGAAAGGTGAAGCAATGATGCTTAGGGTCAAAGAACTGAAATAACACACTCATCATCTTCTCATTAAAACTTGAGGTAACCAGATTGAGGAGTCGTCCGTAGTTCTTGGTGAATGAGGAAGTCTCAAAAACCCTAGATACTAGCTCTTTGAGTTGAAGCAATATTCTCACAAAGCTGATTCGGATGGTATTTCTACGAGCGGAAGCCATGATCTGTAAAATAGAACAAAGATAAATTCCCCTAATCCTTGAAATGGTTAGTGAAGATGTGAAAAACACAAGAAGGGGGGTTGAATTGTAAAACTTAAAACAAATGCTTTGACAACACAGTATTTTTATCCTGGTTCGTTTGATCTCAAACTACTCCAGTCCACCCGTCAAGGTGATTTCGCCTCTCTCCAACGAGGTCTTAGTCCACTATTTTCAAAGGATTACAATAGCTACTTTAACAACTGCTAAAGTCTTCCTGAGTATAACCACAAACCGGTTTATCTCAAGGAAATCTTTTACAAATAATTGAATAAGGATGTGTTAACGTTTTCTAACAAAACAATATATCACAACTGTGATAATTACACAACTTAAGCTTGGAATAAACTGAATTTGCTAAATCGTTTGAATAAACGTGGTTTTGAAGGCTTGGCAAATTTTGTGAGTGCATGTGTGCGTCTTTTCTCAAGATGACTTGTTTATATAGGCAAGGCAGAGATACGTTGTCCATAAAGCCAGTTTAATGACAATAACGCACTTTCCTTTTGAAGAAGATCTTGTCTGAAGAGAGCCGTTAGCATTAACTTCTGTCTTGAATAATTAATAACGCTTCAGAGTCTTCTTTGCTTTAACTTATGATAACGCTTCAGAGTGTTCTTTGCTTTAACTTATGATAACGCTTCAGAGTGTTGATGACTTGGTAAAGATCTTTGATCAGAGTCAGAGTGTATTATTTATGCGCAGATTCTGGTCATCAAGCTTCAGCGTATAATCTGGTAGCTTCAGCGTGTAACACATATTACTGATCTTCTGATGCTGATTCCATCAGAACTTCTGTATATACAAAACATAATTTTAAGAAGCATATTTGTTTTATATATATATATATATATATATATATATATATATATATATATATATATATATCTTTGAATTTATTTATTCTTTGTATTTTGTTATCATCAAAACTCTAATCAAGGGTTGTAGAATCAAACTATGTTCTAACAGTTAGCGTAATGAAGAATGAATGTTTATGATGCATGATGTCATGTTTAAGCAAATTAGTCACACACAAGCAAAGCACACAAGACCTTAGGATTAGGCTTTCATGGGGTTTATAGGTAAATAACCTCTTGAGTTTATTTGGTTTCAAACATGTCCTAGAAATAGTAACCGGGTTCTAAGGAGTGTCAATATTACTGATATTTCTTTATCGATATTATTTCAGTTTAGTAATATTTTCTTGCGGCCGAAACATCCCGAAAGTCCGATCTCAATGAGTGTAGTATCGAGTATCAACCGATTCCAAGCTTTACACCAAGGCCAGCTATCTCACTATCTTATAATGGCCAAGTTTGTTCAACTAAGGTCCTAAGGTTAGTTAGTGCTTTACGACACCACGCGGCGGCCCCGTATTCTCCTCGATTCGATGCAAGGGATACCAATGAAACAACCGGCTGAAAATCATCAAACAATGTAGTCGCCATCGAACGTCTTTTATCCCACATGAAGTGAAAGGTAAACATCGAGAAAACCTAAGAAGGGAGAAGTCACGGTCTTGCGACCGAGAGATCGGATAAAGGGAGTCTGTTACGCGAGGGGAAGGTATTAGCACCCCATACGCCTGTAGTACTCTATAGTATCCACTCTTGTTGTCTATCTTATGGGTGTGTCTAATCTATGCTTACTGCTTACTGCTGCTAAAGGGAGAATTCATGCAAAAGAAAGGAGAAAAGAATATAGGGAAAATAAAGTTGTACTCGCTTGGGCCCTACCCCAATGCCTACGTATCCTTTTTGAGGAATCAGAGCTACCATAGTTCGTCTCACATGTTTTTGTTTGTTGGTGTTTTTTATGGACAATGCTAATCCCGCCTTCTGTCGCAGCTCGACCTTTGGAGACTTATGTGTTGGCACAAAAGTAAATTAATCATGTCCTTACCTGAAAAGGGTTTTAGAGAACTGATGCTCGAGCGCACAAAATGGTTTGAGTTGGTTTTTATTCTATTGCAGATAATGGCTAGTTGACCTCAAGAGAGAGATATTAGCCACTCTTCCACTTATCCATGAAAGGAGTCTTTGAGACTTGAACCACACCTAGGCTTGATATGGAGAACAATAAGATCGAGAAGAGACTCGCTTATCATTTTCCATATTAAGCAAAGGTATGATTCTCATCAGTAGTTTTAAAGTGTTTTGAAGTTTGAAAGAAAAAAGAAGTTTTTGTTTTAATGCAAGTGCAAAAGGGGAAAGAAAATTAAAAGGGAGACTAGCCTATTTCTAAACCTAGCATTATTATGCATCATGGACTTAAAGTTGGAATTTCGAGGGAATTCTACCTAATATTTACATGCTTGGATTTAAAAGCCTAATGTCTAATTTTAGTTCAATTTAATCGAAGATTAAATTTGAACAAAAATCTCCTAAGGAATCATGAAAGAATATGCAAACAAGTAAAATTAGGCAGCGAGTATTAAAATATTGCATACAACTCATACCAAAAATCGCAAACGAAAAATGAGGCATAACAATGAACAAAACTAATGAGTAAAATTGACTAAAAAGTTAACAAAGGGGGAAATTAATTCCTATTGAATTACTAAAATGTCTTATAATATTTTCTCATTTTTATTATGCATTTTTGTTATTAAAAAAAACCGTGACAGAAAGAACTAAAAAAAATCATAAAATGAAAGTAAGAGAAACAGAGGGTGAGAATTGAATTCAGGGGGTGCTGCAAGAGTAGGGCGCTAGGCCCAAACTTCATAAGTCCAAAGGCAATTTTTATT
Source organism: Vicia faba (assembly GCA_948472305.1). NCBI lineage: Eukaryota > Viridiplantae > Streptophyta > Magnoliopsida > Fabales > Fabaceae > Vicia > Vicia faba. Next base: position 124,508,230 of record OX451738.1, read on the forward strand.
GCTACTTCACTTGATTTCCAAAAAGATGGAGCGGGCTCAGAGATGACTCGGCCCAACAATAGAGTCTAGCAAGCATTGTTAAACAGAAAGCTAGAATGGGCCAGATTCTGTAAAAAGAACACATGAACTAATGGTCCTTAATTCAGTTCTTCTTAGCAACACAAGCCTATTCTCTTTCAACGAAAACCTTGTTGACATTGCATAAAAGAACTTCAGAAAAATAAAATATGAAACAATGCATTTTTTTAATTGGTCTTTGTGACTGTTCATCTCCATTCACAGACAAGCTCATGCTTGTATCGTTCTCCTTCTTCCCTTATCGACGTGATCTTTGGCAAATCGGTGCCACCGTCGTCCTTGACTCAGCATCTTCTCAACATAAACATAACCTAGAATCTCCCTCTGAATCTGAATCCCTTGCCAATTTTCGTCAATTTCTATTTGTCCATTCTAAATCTAACAAAAAAGACCTAAACACTAAATTACTTCAAATCAAGATTAAATGGCGGATATGGAGTGTAAGACCCCGGATCCATGGGGTTGTAGTTCACTGAGCTTCATACTTCACGGCTATGATAAAGACCAAACGAAAAGATCATAAAAAGAAGAAGATCGGGAATTACCTTTCAAAGACGCTTCAGTGGTGCTTCAAAAATCCAGAGGTGAGGTAATACAATTATTGTTATTCTTGATCTTTCTTCCCTGATTTCGCATTCTGATTTTGATCTGTGAATCATGAATGTGATGTGGTTACCGAAATTTTGTTGTTACTGCAATCTGCGATTTCAGAATGAAGGAGCAAAGAGTTTATTGCATACTTTCAAATCTTTTTGGTGAGATGATGGTGATGAATATCCGATAGAGATTGAGACTCCAGTTGTAGTTGGGATGAAGATTGGAGCTTCCTGAAGGGGATGAAGAGGATGCTTATCGGAGAAGAGTGAAGGTTGATGGTTGAAGATGAAGATGATGAATGAAGGGATCTCCTGAGATTATGCAAAGAGTGAGGTTGAAAAAAGATGAGACCTCTAACTAATTTTTTGTTATTTTATAGACTGAATCGTGAATTCCCTCTCCCCTTTTTTCCTTTTGTTTGTTGAATTCTGTTGAGAATTTATTATGAAGTTTGTTGAAGTTGGTTGGGGTTTTCTATTATGAATTTTCTGTTATCTTCTTTCTTCCTTCTACTGAGATGCGGTTAGAAATTGGTTAGAGGTAGTTAGGGAGTTAGCTGGTCTTTGGAGGTTAGGAAAACAGTTAGGAAGTTATGAAAATAATTAGTTGTTGGGGTCTGTTAAAGGTTGTTGGAAATAGGTTGGAAACCGTTATGATCTGTTTTGATGTAGTATGAAATTGGTTAGAAATCAGTTAGAGATTGGTTATAGGATATTTTGGAAGTTAGTTATTCTGTTTTGCCGTTTTAGGGGGTTGGATACTATTAAGGAAAAGCAGTTAGGCCTAGAGGGAGTTATTCTATTTTGGCAGTTGGTTGAATCCGTTATGGTTAATTAGGAGATTAGGAGAAGTTAGAAACAATCAGAAAATCTGTTATGGTTAGTTGGGATTAGTTGGCTGGGTTCTGTTAGAAACAGTTGGAAGATGGTATAGAAAACAATTAACTTTTTGTTTAGACTGTTGGTTGGAAGTAGTTAGAAATTTGTTAAAAATAGTCAGGGTTAGTTACTGGATGTTTTGACAGTTAGTTATGGTTAAAGGAAGTTAGAAATTCTATTGGGAAATTGGAATTCTGTTAGGCTTCAGTTAGAGGAAGTTGTTAACTGTTATCTCCTTTTATAGGTAGTCATCAGAGATTCATACCCAGCGTTGTTATAGTGGGATTAATCTCTAGTAACTAGAAGCTTATATATACTTCCATCACATGTTAAAGCACCTCGCACATTCTTCTTCTTTGCAGAAAACCAGGCTGAAATAATCAAGAATATGAATTTTGCAGATGAGAAAGCCATTAAGATTCAGACCAAGCAGCTTCTTCCCCTTTCTCTGAATCTTATTCATCACTGCGGTTACTATAAATCAAATTCTTTTAGAATCTTTGATTCTGATGAGTTTGCCATATTTCCAATCTACCAAAATCTTTGTAAACTTTTTTTATGGATGTAGTTTGATTGAATTTGGTTATGGTGCATATACACATATATATACATGCTGATTGTAAATGGAATGCAGGTTAAATGATGGTTTGGCAAGCAGATGGGAAAGATTAATGCAACAAGTCTAAGCATTGATTATGTTGATATAATGGCCATTAAGAGCATGAAGTTTGGACTGATTTTCGACAAAGAAGTATGAAGGACAGTTGGAGAACAAAGATAGAGCTTAAGTTTAGAATTCAGGAATTTTGTTTGAATGCATTTTATATGAATAGATTGCTGTAACAATGGTGTACTTGGACTGCCTTTGTAATGAAAATATGTTTTTATTTTTATTTTTAACGGTAGATCGAAATGATTCTGGACTATTATTATTATTATTATTTTTTTATGGAATTATAATCGGAACTTGGAACACACTATAATGAACTCAGATGAACAATTCTAAACCACTCCTCCATTAACAAAACCATTCAATTGGCATCTGTTTTCTTCATAAGCTACAAGTGTAATAATGAACCCACAAAATTATCCTCTGAGTCATGATCCAATGTTCGCAATTTAACTCCTGAACCTTTTCCATGGTAACTGATGACCTCACAAAGTAACATGTCTTGAAGAAACCTTAATTTCAATTGTTATTCACTAGCTGACTTGCAATACAAGCACTCAAACAATTAAGAACAATAATACCCTTGATCACAACGAATTCACAACACCTTTCTTTTATCATGTTTTTCTATCCATCAAACACCTAGTAAAATGTTGGCAAACCTGCATATAATAGGATATAAACCCTAGATTCATAGCTCTAAATAGGGCAACCCTGCAACCTGCTATTGATATGAAAATAATAGCTTTGTAGCTTAAGAAATCTCAATAACCATAAATCACAACCTTAATGCCTCTATTTAATGCTCAGAGAAGAAATCAGCCTTCATTAGATAAGAACGCCTTATCCATTGTAAAACCCTAATTCTCCAATATTTATGATCTCATTTCAAATTTTATTGATGAATGATGCATGATATGTTAGATGACCTAATGGAGATTATGTATGTGAAATTTACGAAAAGCATAAGTCAGACGATCCTTATAGAAGGGTAGGACAAATTTGGGGTATTACAACTGGTACCAACCAAAGTGTCACACCAATACAGCCATCGCTTCAACCATATCGGTCTACACCGTACAATCTCCATGATCTATTACTATTTACCTAAAAAGTGTCCCAGATCTGGGTATAAGATCTTTACAAGAATACCCCAACAAACCCTTAAAAGTAAAGCAATCAAGGCTAACAAAGAAAGCAATTTTAAAATGTACTAGACCCTAAGGTAAACCCCACTTTTTATTTTTTCCCCAGTAGAGTCGACAGTTCTGTGATACGGTGGCAGAACCGACTGTTATACTGGTTTGTGTTTTTGTATTCGCAAATGACGCGGTAAGCAAGAGTCACCACCGACTTTTATTTTATCCAATAAAGGAAAGGGTGAAAAGAATAGAAAAAGACCTTTTTCAATATTTCAGAGTAAGGGGGGTAGGTTATGGAAAGGGAAGGTGTTAGCACCCTTTCCATCTGTAGTTTTCTACGAGCTCTTAGGTACATGCTCATTTTTAAAAATTTCTTTCGTGTTTGTGTGAAAAAGTTTTTGTTTGAAAATGCCTTATTGCGGCGATTCACTTTATGGTAACTCTTGTATCAGTCCTCAAGAGTGTGATAAAGCATTTTGAAAACTTTGTTTGAAAAGTGTTTGAAAGTGTGGTGTGAAAGTTTGTTTGAGCAAGTACCTAACAGTTATCTACCTACTCAAAAAAGACTGTTATTTTCCTCCCATCCTTTAGATCGTGCTATCCTACTATTAGTGAGTAGTTAACCCTAGTCGTTGGATGTTAAGGGACTATCGAAAGGGACGTAATGGTCATTGAAGGAAACATGTAAGGATACCTTAGCATTTAGAAGGGACTATCATCATAAGCTCATTTCTCGTAGGCAACTCGAGGGACATTTAGGGACTATGATCCTTATGATGACTTTAAACTGAGGGTCTTTGCTAAGAGTATCCCTATGTTCGAGGGACATGACCACTGTTTCTGAGGCAACCAAGTGAGGTATACCCTAAGGGTGCAAGTGTGCAATAGTGTGCTTTTTTCAGATATTTCATCTTGAATTTAGTGACCAATTGATTGATTGATTAATCATACATGCCTAGTGTGATACGGTGGGAGAACTGACTTGGGTTTTGCGTTTGTATCCGCAAATGTTGCGGTTAGCAAGAGTCGCCACCGACTTTTTATTTTATCCTAAGGAAAGGTTAAAAAGCACAGCAAAAACCTTTTGAGATGTTTTCTTGGGTTCGGGGAGTAGATTATAGAAAGGGAAGGTATTAGCACCCTTTCTATCCATGGTTATCCATGGGCTCTTAGTTACTTGCTTAGATCACTTGCCTTTTGCTTTCAATTGTTTTAAATGGTGCTTTGTGTGTGGGTTTTGAAAATGTTTTGAAAAGATGCCAATGTGGTGGCAACCTTTGTAATGATCCATGTGGGGATGTATACAAAGATGTAAGTCTTTTGAAAAGGTTTTCATTTGTTTTTGAAAGTGGTTTTGAAAGTGTAGTGATGTGTGGTTTTTGAAATAGGCAAGTGTTTTTGTTTTGCAAGTTTGATTCAAGTAACTAAGAGGTTATCTACTCCTAAATTTCTCAAAGATTATTGCTATGTTTTAACCCTTTTAACAAGTTTGTTCCACCATTGTATTTGGTGGACAACTTTGTGTTAGGATGTGAAAGGGACAGGCGCGGGTCATCGTTTAGACCATAATTGCAACGGCGTTGAATGTCTTTGGGCAATTTTCTTTAAGGGACTTGATCATTTGTTTTTGTTTGTTTTGAAAAAAGTTTTGTCGAGGGACTATGATCATTCAAATTGTTTGCCTTGCCCAAAGAAGTTCAACATACAATATGGCCCATTTATTTGAAGGCAACAAGTGGAATACCCTAGGGGGTGCAAGTGTGATTTGTGTGTCCATTTTCATGCTCATTTATCTTGTATTAGGTCAAACTATTTTTTATCGTTTTTTCGCATACAAACCCTAATTCTAACATATTATCATTAGAAAGCAATAAAGTGCGAAATTAAAATTACTAAGCTATTACAAAACCAAATATGGGAAGGGGGGTACAAATGTTCAAATGGGGATATTGACAAGAATTTAAATCTAAATTATTACATCATTTTGAATATTTGCAATTAATCAATGTACAAAAATTAAATAACAATGCAAGATGCAAAAGAAATGTTTTGTATATGTATGAAAAAATATTATTTATGTAAAAGAGAAAAGAAAATAAAAATATATTATTATTTTTTTTAGAGTATTTTGAATTTAGGGCAAGAAACCCTAATTTTAAAGAAAATGCATTATTATCTAATTTAATCCAACTATTTATTTATTATTTATAAAAATCAAATAAAATAAAATGAAGTATATTATGGAAAATGTATTTTTTGTATCAAATATTAACAAAAATGAAAAAAATTCAAGTATCTTTATATTTTAATTTAAACATATTAATAAACATATATATATATATATATATATATATATATATATTAAATCTTAAATATGTATTATACACAAAATAAATATTTATTTAATATTTTAATAAAATAAATGAAAAGAGTATTTTTATGTGAAATATTTTCAGAAGGTAAACAAAAATAAAAAAATGTATTTACACTATTTTTATATTTATTCTAAATAAAAATATGTATATATTTATGTATAAACAAAGGAATAAATCAAATAAATATGCCATTAATTCAAAAAAAGATGAAAAAAAATATTTTTAATATTTTAATATGCTGAGGAAAAATAAACAAGTCAAACAAAAAAAGAAAAAGTCAAAAATATCAAAAAATGAGGCAAATGGGCTAAGGGGTGTGAAACAGGAAAAATGGTGTGGATAGCAAAATAACACAGGCCCAGCCCACTCCACTTCTTCTTCAACCTTTGGCCAAAACGCGCGCCTTGTTTCAGAGATTCAAACATCCTGATTCTTTGAGATTTTGCACAAACTTTCAACACAAAACATGTCAAGCATTGAATCACGATTCCAAATATATAAAAAACTCATCCTAACTCTCAGAAATGAGAGAGAATTTTATCAATCCCAAATCTTGACCTAAACTTTCTGCCATTTTCAAAGCTTAAATTCTCTCTACTCAGGCAAAAGAAATGAAATGTAAAGATATGTACATGTTCAGGGCTATGAGTAGAACCTTGTTTCTTCACAAACTTAAGACTAAAGATGCATAATAAGAGAGATACGAGTTCAAAGTTTTACCTGTGCAATTGAACTTCAATCTGGAGAATGAGGAACTTTCAGTGCAATGTGATGATTGGAAAAGCTTCCTTGAGGTCCAGGGATGCTGTTTCAATGCTTACTTTGTCTTGAGAGCTTCTGAATCAAGCTATGGAACTTCAACTGCAAAAGGAAAAAATGAAAATGGTGGAAACTGTTAGGGTGATTACAGGTCAGGTTTTAGGCCATGGTTAGCTTGCATATGTTGTAAGGAAGGTAGAGGAACAGGTTTGGACAAGAATGCTCGAAGGGATTGAGAGATAGCACTCAATCTGCAGGGGTTCCCCTGTTTGTGCAGTTTCAAGGTGATTAGGGCAATGGGAGGGTTTTAGATGGCAAGGGCTCGTGTGTTAGCTTGGATATGTTCTTCTGAATGTGTTTGATAGCTTTTGTGTTGTGTTTCTATGCTGAGATGAGAGATGGCATAAGTTATGCAATGTTACTTGAAAATGAAGCAAGCAATGGTCACTTTGTGTTTTAGGTCAGTAGGGGCCTCTAATCCTGCTGCATAAGCCTCTCTTGATCAGAGCAATTTGCCCATAATCTTGTGCCAAAAGGATTTTGCTTGTACCTTCTTGATTTGCAATTGGACATAAAGTTAATCTTTTCAAAAATGGAAAGTTCACTTTATCTAGTTTAGGATTAATTCACTATGCAATGTTAGAACACAAAGAACATGGTATTAACACATTGAATATGCATTAAATTATTGAGTATGGAATGGTTCAAGGACCTGTAATCAAGCATAAAGCAAGCTAAGTTCAGATTTGCAAAGTTATGAACATGTTTTGATGAAGAACAAAAGTGAATTTTTGCCAACTTGTGAAATTCGAATCTCTCAAGTTATGAGGTTGTTTGATGAGTTCTTGGACATTTTGGAAAGCTTGGAATGTGTACTACAATCCATCTTTGAAATGCAAATCAAAATTCCAAGTGGAAGGGTATGAAAAGTGGCCTTGAAGTGGGGTAGAAAACCTTGTCAAAATAGGTTAAAATTTCACTAAGTTAAAAATGGTTTAGTGCCCTTATTCAAAAAATTGTAACTTGAGATACAAGCTTCAAATGAGAAAACTTTGTGAATCAAAGTTGTATATTATGCAACAAGCTACAACTTTCATGTTTTGACTTTTGTTTGAATCCAAATGGATCTTGGTGAAAAGATGGGGCAAAGTTGGGAAAAAATTAGGGTTTTTCATAACTTAAAAAAATTCTAAGTTATGAAAAATTCCATTTTCAAACCCTAATTTGCATTTTGTGATTTCTTGGTGAACAAGTTTCATGATTTGGCAAGTTTTTGGTGAAAAATGAATCTTGACTCTTGATTTTGACCAAAAAGTCAAAGTTTGACTTTTCAGTGTACAGTCAAAATTGATCAACTGACTGGGAAATTCAATTGTCAATCTTGTGTACTTGGGATCTTTTGAGCTTGATGAATGTGTCAAGATAATTCCATGGGGTCCTTGAGTCCATATGTGAGCTTGGTTTGCCATTGGCTAGGTCAAACAGTCAAAAATTGCCTTTGTGCAGTCAAAACCCTAAAAATGACCATTTTGCCCTTTTGGTGATCTGATCAAATTTCTTATGGAATTGTGATCCAAACTTGATCAAATGGTTCATAGGAGTTCATAATGTTGATGTGGGTCAAAAATCATGAGGTTTGACTGTCAATTGGCCACAGTTGACTTTTTCCCCAATACAGCTGATTTCTAGGTCAACTGTCCAATTGACTGGGCAAAACTTGGAATAAAGACTTGAAACTTGGTATGGGTAAACTTGGGAGTCCAACATGAAGCATGAAAGTCATCTTAGGCATTTCAGGTCAAAACATCCTTGGGCAATCACAAACCCTAATTTGAGTCCACAGTGCAAGGAGAAGTCTTGAGCAGAGGAAACCCTAACTGGATCTTGATCTTCAAGGGTCTTGTGATGAGAAAATGTTGAGGAAATGGGAGGGCAAATTTTGGGGTACAACAGTTGCCCCTGTTCAATCTTCTTGAACCTGAAGAGTTAGATTGGCAAGTTTGCCTTTCGTGACTCGAGGGTAAAAGGAGATTGGACACTAGAGTGCCCGGAAATTTGCACTCGCATGTTGAGGTATCAGCAATGTGATGTCAGGAATGGGCTTACGGATGCCATTTGGAGAGGTGGTGGATAGGGAGATGGGCTTATAGATGCCATCTGGAGATGTGACAGAACTTTGTCGGGAATGGGCTTATAGATGCCATTTGGAAGTGTCGATCGCATAAGAGATTACTTAGCGAGAACTTGTGTATTCAAGAAAGACAGATGTTTTCCTGGCTTGTTACAGGTGTTTGATCTTCAGTCTCCTTATGCAGATATGCCCTGGCTAGATACAGGTGTTGAATCTACAATTGGTTGCTCACAGATATGCCCTGGCTAGATACAGGAGTCGAATCTGGAAATAGTCGTTAATAGATGTGCCCTGGCTGGATACAGGAATCGAATCTTCGAACTCTTCAGGCGTGCCCTGGCTAGATACAGGCATCGAGTCTGGAAACGTGGTCGACAGATATGCCCTGGCTGGATACAGGAATCGAATCTGGAGATGTTGTAGTTGATAGATGTGCCCTGGCTGGAGACAGGAATCGAATCTTCGAACTCTTCAGACGTGCCCTGGCTAGATACAGGAATCGAGTCTGGAAACTGATCACTCTCAGATGTGCCATGGCTAGATACAGGTATCGAATCTGGAATTGTGACAGTTGAAGGTAATTGTTTTTGGGATTGTCTTTTTCCTGAAAAGGCAAAAACGTAAGTTGTATGCAATGTCATGATGTATGATATGCATGATATCATGATGTTCAACATGAGATAGTGTTGTATGCGTTTCATCATGTATGTAAGCAAGATGTATGAAAATGTGAAATGTTTATGGATGTAATTTCGCCTTAGGAAAATAAATCCTTGACGGTCGGCCGGAGAATTGCTCTGTGGAAGAGATACTTGGCCGAAGTTTTGATGCGAGGCCTGTTGAGGACTCTAATGATGGATTCCGCTGGGGATAATGACGATAAACTCCGCTGGGGATCACCAAAGATAAACTCCGCCGGGGATTTGAAGGAACTTCGCCGAGGGCGGTCTTCCGTGGTTTTTAGCTGAGGATCACCCAGTTATAAGTCCTTGTGAGGAAATAACTCTAAATAAAACTCGGGAGAGACGTCCGTGTATTATAGGGAACAAGCTTCCGGAATCTACTGGGGATGAGCTTTAAGACCTGCCGGGGAATGTTGTGCCTTCTCAGGATTGTCGGGGAGTCAACTCCGCTTGGGGAAAGTATTGCTGAATCTGTTTTACTCTGCGGGGAGTTGAGATGATTTGGCCACATTCTTCAGTCGAACCTACCTTGGTACCTTGGCGGACAAAACACCCAGACTGCATTAGACAACCTCACATTGCCCCTGTCTCTGGTGTCGCCTGTAATCAATTTCTTGTTTCATATGCAAATATTTATGAATTAGCAATTTAATGTCAAATGCATATATCAAAAATGAACATTGGACGTTCTTTGCAAGACAAAACAGAAAAAAGAAAACAATGGTAATTGGTATGGACAAGTGAATTTGTATTGATTTAAACTTTGCCTGTGAATAGGCGTTTTTGTACAAGAGGCTGACATCCTAGTAAGAGGACATCGCCAAATAGTATAGAGTTTACAATTTGAAAAAAGGAAACAAAACAGCTATGCGAACAATCCCACTGGGTTCCAACTCTGCTATTGCCTTTATGTCTTCGAACGTCTCATCGCTTTGCTACCTAGTTGAAGATGAAGCTGATTGGTCAATGCCGAAATCTGGAGCCAGATAGTTGATGCCGAATTCCGGATGCGAAGTGATCCAATGAGACATAGTGTTAAGCTTTCATCCCTAACTTTTGCCTGGACCGCCCTTTCGGGTTTTCAGTCCACCGGGATACCCCTTTTTGCCCAAGCCGCCCTTTCAGGTTTTCGACTTGCCGGGTGTACAGATTTTTATTCATTTCATCCCTTATTTTTGCCCGAACCCTTTTGGTTCGTCGGGAAGCCCTTATTTTTGCCTAGGTATGTCAACCTAGCGGGTCTTTTATTTATGCGTAGTATTTTTTCACTATGTCTGCATTGGCGGGGTGAGGAAGGTCGTCACCATCCATGGTGGTTAGGATCATGGCTCCTCCTGAGAACACACGTTTAACCACAAATGGCCCTTCGTATGTAGGGGTCCATTTGCCCCGGGGATCACTTTGAGGAAGGATGATGCGTTTGATTACCAGGTCCCCAACTTGATACTCTTGTGGTCTGACTTTCTTGTTAAATGCCCTGATCATCCGTTTCTGATACGTTTGACCATGACAGATAGCAGTGAGCCTCTTTTCGTCAATCAGATTTAATTGATCAAGTCGAGTCTGGATCCAATCATCTTCATTCAAGTCTGCATCCTTCATTATCCGGAGAGAGGGTATCTGGACTTCAATCGGCAAGACTGCCTCCATGCCATAGACCAAGGAGAAGGGAGTTGCCCCGGTTGACGTTCTGGCTGAGGTGCGGTACCCATGAAGAGCGAACGGTAACATCTCGTGCCAATCTTTATAGGTCACTGTCATCTTCTGCACAATTTTCTTGATATTCTTATTGGCTGCCTCTACAGCCCCATTCATCTTCGGTCGGTAGGGAGAAGAATTGTGGTGCTGTATCTTGAATTGTTCACAGAGTTCAGTGATCATTTTGTTGTTGAGATTGGTACCATTGTCCGTAATGATTCTTTCCGGGACGCCGTACCGACAAATCAGATTATGCCGGATGAAACGTGCCACGACGCTCTTGGTTACTGTGGCATAGGAAGTTGCCTCAACCCATTTCGTGAAGTAATCGATCGCCACCAAGATGAAGCGATGCCCATTGGATGCCGTTGGTCAGATCTCACCGATCATATCGATGCCCCACATTGCGAAAGGCCAAGGTGCCGTTAGGACATTCAAAGGAACCGGAGGGATATGCACCTTGTCAGCATAGATCTGGCATTTATGACAAGTTCGGGAGTGTTGGTAACAATCGGCTTCCATTGTGGACCAGAAATATCCTGCCCGAAGGATTTTCTTAGCCATGGTGTGTCCACTGGAATGTGTTCCGAATGTACCTTCATGCAGTTCTATCATGATTTTCTCTGCTTCAGCCTTATCCACACAACGTAGCAGAGTTGAATCATGATTCCGTTTGTAGAGAATGTCGTTGTTGAGGAAGAATTTTGCAGCAAACCTCCTCATGAACTTCTTATCATTGACGGATGCACCTTCAGGGTATTCCTGAGCTTCCAAGTACCTCTTCACCTCATGATACCAGGGTTTTTCAATAACCTTCTCAGCCTCCAGCTCACAGCAGTATGCCGGTTCATCCAACTTCCAGATTATGATTCGGGGAGCCTCATTGTCCCATTTAACTTTGAACATTGAAGACATCGTAGCTAGGGCGTCCGCTAGCTGATTCTCCTCTCTAGGGAAGTGCTCAAAAGTTATCTCTTCAAAGTGGGGAAGCAAGGTCAACACATACTCTTTGTAAGGAATAAGATTTGGGTGTTTCGTATCCCACTCGCCTTTGATCTGATTGATCACGAGAGCGGAATCTCCGAAAACACTTAGAAATTTGATCCTTAAGTCGATTGCAGCTTGTAAACCCATGATACATGCCTCATATTCTGCCATATTGTTGGTGCAGCTGAAACATAATCGGGCGGTGAGGGGAGTATGAGTTCCTTTGGGAGATATGATTACAGCGCCGACGCCGTTACCCAAAGCATTGGAGGCTCCATCAAAATGCATAGACCATCGGGATCCTTCCTCAGGTCCTTCATCCGGTCCAGGTACTTCACAGTCAGTTACCACCATGATGTCTTCGTCCGGAAAATCAAAGTTCAATGATTGGTAATCGTCCACAGGTTGGTGTGCCAAATGATCGGCCAGTACACTTCCCTTAATTGCTTTCTGAGTTGTATACTGGATGTCATATTCTGTTAAGATCATTTGCCATCTCGCTATTCTTCCAGACAGAGCGGGCTTTTCAAATATGTACTTGATGGGATCCATCTTTGAAATCAATAAAGTAGTGTGAGTCAGCATATACTGTCTCAGCCGGCGAGCAGCCCATACAAGAGCACAACAAGTTTTCTCAAGTAGTGAGTAACGAGACTCACAGTCGGTAAACTTTTTGCTCAAGTAATAAATAGCGTGCTCTTTTCGGCCAGACTCGTCATGCTGCCCCAGCACACACCCCATTGAATTATCAAGCACTGTCAGGTATAATATCAGAGGTCTTCCTTCCACCGGTGGCATAAGAACGGGTGGCTCTTGGAGATATTCCTTTATCTTCTCAAAGGCGGTCTGACATTCATCATTCCAGCGTACTAATTGATCTTTCTTCAGCAATTTGAAGATTGGCTCACAAGTAGCAGTCAGATGTGAGATGAATCGGGCAATGTAATTCAGTCGTCCCAGGAAGCCTCTGACTTCTTTCTCTGTTTTTAGAGTCGGCATCTCTTGTATGGCTTTTACCTTGGCAGGGTCCACCTGAATACCTTTATCACTTACAATGAAACCTAGCAATTTTCCGGATCTTACCCCAAAGGTGCATTTGTTGGGATTCAACCTTAGCTTGTACAACTTGAGTCGGTCAAATAACTTCCTCAGATGGTCAAGGTGCTCCTCCTCAGTTTGAGACCTTGCAATCATGTCATCAACGTATACCTCAATCTCATGATGGATCATATCATGAAATAAAGCAACCATGGCACGTTGATAGGTTGCCCCAGCATTTTTCAATCCGAATGGCATGACCTTATAGCAGAAGGTGCCCCATTGAGTTACAAAGGTAGTCTTCTCCATATCTTCCGGAGCCATCTTGATCTGATTATACCCTGAAAAACCATCCATGAAGGAGAACACCTTGTGTTGAGCTGTATTGTCAACAAGGACATCAATGTGAGGTAGGGGGAAGTCATCCTTGGGGCTGGCCCTGTTCAGATCCCTGTAGTCAACACACATTCTGACTTTACCGTCCTTCTTCGGTACTGGCACCACATTGGCAACCCACTGAGGGTAAGAAGTCACTGTAAGGAACCCGACATCAAACTGCTTCATAACCTCGGCCTTGATCTTTTCGGACATCTCCGGACGCATCCGTCTGACTTTTTGCTTTACCGGAGGGCAGTCTTCCTTGGTTGGCAGGTGGTGAACTACAATGTCGGCATCCAACCCAGGCATATCTTCATAGGACCAAGCAAAAATTTCCATGTAGTCCTGTAGCATCTGGATCAATCGTTGCTTCACGCTGAGCTCTAAATTGGCACCAATCTTGACCTCTTTCCTATCTGTTTCAGTACCCAGGTTGATTGTTTCCACAGGCTCTTCGTGTGGTTGAATAGCTCTCTCTTCCTGGAGTAGCAGTCTTGCGAGTTCACCAGGCACTTCGCAATCATCTTCACTTTCGTCTTCGGCCAAGTTGATCGGATTTTCGAAGTCATAACTGGCGGTAGCAGAGTTGTTACCAGTGAGATCCAGAGTGGATTGAAACCTGTATAAGTGAGTGTGTGTAAATATAGCTGTTTTGCAATATATATAACACAGAAAGGAAAAGAGAACAAGATTTGAAATGTAACAAACGTCCAATGTTTTGATTGATGATATATGAAAATGTCATACAAAAAGCCCTCACAAATGGAGCTACGATGCCCCGGGTAGGACACCGAGCCAACAAAGTTTTAACATATTGTTTGTTACAAATTGGAAATCAAAAGAAATTAATTACTGCGTGACAAATGTGATAGGGGTAAAATCCTTTGCCGTCCAGTTGCTTGGTCCGTTGCTGGTAGTCGGGTAGATCCAGCTGTCAAATTCTGCTTCCTCTACATCCTCCTCGATAGCATTCACCCTTGAGCTGGAGATAAACACCGGAGCCTTTCTGATCTTCTCTTTGCGCACAGCCTTCTGTGCCTCTGTAGTAAAGCCTAGCCCAAACTTGTCGTTCTTCTGAGTGAAGTCAGGAAGCTGACCCCAGTTTGCACAATTGCCCTTCTGAACCACAGCCCGGGCATCCCTTAGGGAAGCCATCTTCAAGGAAACATTCTCTTCAACTGTTGTCTCTGCAGCTGCTGAAATTGGATGTACCTCCTCGAAATGCTGAAAGGGGGTTTCAATAAACTCCCCGTCCATCTCAATGTATCTGAAGGAATTCAAATGGCTCATCATATACTCCTCTTCTCCTTGCACAGTGACGATCTTCCCTCTGACAGGGTACTTCAGCTTCTGGTGCAAGGTGGAGGTCACTGCCCCAGCTTTATGGATCCAAGGTCGACCCAGTAGACAAGAGTACGATGGACGTATATCCATCACATAAAAGGTAGAGTCAAACACTTGAGAGCCCACACGAATAGGGATGTTAACCTCTCCATGAACCATCCTTTTGGAACCGTCGAAGGCCCTGACGATGATATTGCTGGGTTTCAATTCCAGGCCTTCATAATCCAGACGATCTAAAGCCTTTTTCGGTAGAACATTCAAGGAAGAACCAGTATCCACCAATACATGCGCCAGAGTAGTGCCCCTGCATTCGATAGAGACATGCAGGGCATCATTGTGGTCTCTTCCCTTCGCGGTCAGGTCAGCATCTGAAAAACCCAAGCCATTGTCTGCTGTTAGATTTGCTATGCAATCGGTGAACTGGACTGCAGACGTCTCTTGCGGCACATGGGCCGTCTTGAGAAATGAGATCAAGGCCTTAGCATGGGCCTCGGAGCATAGCAATAAGGAGAGCAGGGAGATCTTGGAGGGCGTATGCCCCAGCTGCTCGACAACATTGAAATCACTTTTCTTTAATATTTTCAGAATCTCCTCCATTTCTTGTCGGGAGGCCTCAACATTTATGGGTATTGGTGCCTCCATCCGGGCAGGCTCTTCTTCAATCCCTTTGCCCCGAGCATTTGATGACTCGGCCGCAGGGGACACAACTTGATCAGCAACAGGAACAGGTAAACTTGTAGGTTTTATAAGGAGGGGTTTTCGAATAGCGGGCGGTGCAATGTCAGGCGAGAAGAGCCTGCCACTGCGGGTGACCTTGGCTGGACCAGTGATATCGCAGATACTGGCGCCAGTGTCGAATTCTTGTTTGATTCCATTTACATACACGTCTGCCCCATAATGCCAGGGGACAACTTTATCAGATATGTAGGGGAGAGGCCCCGGGACAGTAATAATCACAGGTGCAACAGTCATGATTTGAACAGGCTTCTTCGGGGGAGCCTTGATTGGATTTTTGAAGATGGTAACCACAGAAATTTCTTTTATCGGAACCAACTGAACAGCAGACTTTTTAAACATAATCTCCTTGCTATCCATTAGGCTTTGGATGCCTAACCTCAGCAAGGGACAACCAGACAGGGAAACAGCACAGAACAGACAACCTTCACCGCAACCCGGAAATAAACCGGCCCGCAGTAGGTTCTTCTTAACGGTCTTCAGAGGGGTAACAACTTCATCTACCGAAACAACGTACATTTCTTCCTCAACGACATTTACTCTATGCTGGGGCATAGGAGCAGTTACGACATTTGGTCTCTCCGGTGCATCAAACTGAATTTCCTTTGCGTCAATCAGATCTTGCACTTTGTTTCTCAAGGCCCAGCAATCATCAGTAGTGTGCCCGGGACTATCAGAATGATAAGCACACCGGGCATTTGGGTTATACTTAGGAGACGCAGTGTTGACGACCTTAGGAGCTTCTTTGAGGGTCACCAGGTTGGTGGATAACAGTTGGGGTAAAATTTGAGATAAGGTCATACTCAGTCGGGTATACTGCCTCTTGGGCCTTTCGCTTCTTTGTTGATTGTACTGCTGAGGAGCAGCAATAGGTTTGGAGATGACCAAAGCATTGATGGCTTGGCGACTTTCGGGCTTGACTTGTCTTCTAGGACCATAGACGGCACTTGCTTCTTTCTTAAACGGCCTCTTCTCAGCACTTGTGGAGGCAGCCTTTTGTATCTTGCCTGACCTGATGCCAGCTTCAATTCTTTCTCCCGTCAATATTAAATCTGTAAACCCAGCGGAGGAGTTACCAACCAAATGATTGAAAAACGGACCAGACAACGTCCCTAGAAACATATCAACCAACTCTCGATCAGTCAACGGAGGCTGCACCCTGCCAGCCAAATCTCTCCATTTTTGAGCGTACTCTTTGAACCCTTCACCCGTTCCTAGAGACATACCCTGAAGTTGGGTACGCGTAGGAGCGAGATCAGAATTGTATTGGTATTGTCTGTAGAATGTGGTTGCCAAATCTTCCCAGTGTCGGATGCTAGCTCCATCCAATTGGTAGAACCATTCAAGCTGTGACCCCGAGAGACTATCTTGGAAGAAGTGAATCCAGAGGTTCTTATCTGCCGTGTAAGGTTGGATTTTCCTTACGTACGACCTCAGTTGCAGCTTTGGGCAGGAGACCCCGTCATACTTGGCGAAGGCAGGCGCCTTAAACTTGTGTGGAATTACTACTCTGGAAGATAACCCCAAATCTCCGAAATCCAGCCCCGACACAATCTGAATTTCCATGGCGCTCAAGCGGTCCTCTAATTGTTTGTATCTGTCAGCAGCAGGTGGGTATTGTTCGTCGTTATAGTCCGTCTCGTTGTCGGAGACTGCGGGACTAGGAGCTCCTCCCCCTTGTGGACTATTTTTCTCAGCAGAAGAAGTAGTTGGATCACCTTCATTATGGAGTGTGTTCCCAAATCTGCGTCCGGTGTTGAACAACGCAGTCCTCTTTTTCTTCTTCTTCTTTAGGAGTAGAGTCTTCAACTCTTGCTGACCTTGGGCTAGGCTTAGGACCATCTCTTGAAACTGTGCACTTTGGGCCTGAAGGGCCTTGATTGCTTGCTCACTGGAGGAGTCTGGATTCATGATGACTGTGCAAAATAAACAGCGAAGGAGATTAAGCAACCTGTGAAATAGGGTACCTGCTATGCATATGGTGCAATGGAATGCGTATGTTTTATGTTTTCAAAGACAAACAAGATTCAACTTTGTAGACAAAAAGGGAAACACACTTCATTAGATTAAAATTTTCAATTGTTCAACAATTTGCCCTTAGGCATTACAGGAATGAAAAATACTAGAAAGGAAATAAACTACAAAAGGAAACAATCAAAGCTCATCAATGCTCCCATGGCCTCCTCTTTTCAGTGTTGATGTAGTTGTTCAGGACCCGTTCTTCTTCCAATTGCTTAGTCAGCCTCTGAATCTTCCGTTCCTGCTCGTTGAACTTCTCTCGATAGAAATCCCGTTCTTCTTTTAGCTGCGCCCAAGATCTCTTCATGGTGTCAAAATCAGTAGGTATCTGAGGAGGGAGGACAGCCGGAGGAACCCCATCTTCATCAGGAGATTCCAGAATGAGAGGTCTAACAGCTTCATAGGGCATACCTAACTTCTGAGCACGGATGCGGACCCATTTGCAACAGGGCTTCAATGGCAGGGAAGTCTTTGGTCCCAACTCATGTGGGTCAGCTTTGTGGATTCTGTCCCAAGCTCTAATGAATCCCTGGCGTAGTTTGTCATTGTCTGCCTGAAACTCAAAATGGAAGTGAGGAACCAGCATTTCATGAGGCCCATCTTCTCTGGCTCTTCCAAACTGACGGAGAGCTAAACACGGATTGTAAGAGATTCCTCCTTGGATACCAATCAACGGGACATTAGGGTATTCTCCGCAACGGTCGATAATAGCTACCTCATCCAAACCTCTGAGAGTCCAGGTGATGTCATTATCAGTGAGAGACATTAACCTCCGAGCCCAACCTTTTCCTTCTTCATTCTTCAGCACGAACTTAGGAAGGTGCGAAATAAACCACCTTACTAGCAAAGGAGCACAACACCACGGAGTTCCCCGTTTTCGAGCAGTACGAGCATAGAGTTGTTGTAGAATGTCACCCAAAAGAGTGGGTACCGGATTCCGAGACATGAAGATCCTTATAACATGGATACTGATAAAAGTGTCAGGGTTTGGAAACAGCACCAGACCATAGATCAAAAGAGCTAGAATATCCTCATATGCCTTGAAGTCTAAGTCATTCCAGAAATCATTAGCCTTGCCAACCAGAAATTTGACCAAAAAGCCCTTGATCCCATTTCTAGTCTCCCAGTTGGATAATACCTCTTCTTTGGTCAAGGGGAGAATTGCAGCAATCTCTTCAGGCCTAGGAGTCTTTTCCAAACCAGTGAATGGAGTTTGTTCCAAGACAGGGATCCCAAGCAAATAAGAGAACTCTTCCAGGGTGGGAACCAGCTGGAAGTCTTGAAAGGTGAAACAATGATACAGAGGGTCATAAAACTGGGTCAGAACACTTATCAGTTGTTGGTCCCATTTTGCAGTGACCAAGCCAAGGAGAGAACCATGTCTGTTGATGAAGGAGGTAGTGTTTGGAATCCTTCCAACCAAATCCTTGAGTAAAACTGGTGGTTGAACAAAGTTGAGCCGGACAGTATTTCTATGCACGGGCATCATGATGTCCTACAAAACAGAGCAAAGATGAAACCTTTTTGTCTTTGAAATGGGTCAGCCTTTTATACAGGATGCATGCAATGGTATGATGGCATGATGCTATGATGAAGCACATCACAAGTATTCACATAGGCAAGTAAGGCACACAAGTCACACAAGACACCCTTAGGTTTCAGGCCAGCATGAGTTTCAGGTATTACCCTCTTTTGGTTTTGTCGGTTAAAACCTGTCCTATCAAAAGTAACCGGGTTCTAGAGGATCTCAAATCATTGGCTACCCTCAATCGGTCATAACTCCAGCATCGCAATCTTTTCTCGCGGCCAGAACCATCTCGAGAGTTTAGCCTCAATGAGTGTAGCATACTGCTACTGTCCTAATAGCCAAGTTGGTCAATTTAGGGTTCTAAGGTTGGTTGGTGTTTAATGACCCCTTAGAAGACCTATATTCTCCCCGTTACAACACAAGGGATATAGGTACAGACTAAGATGCCACACCAACGTAGCCACTGCTTCACCCATGTCGGTCTACGCCGGACAGGTCCCTCACAGATTATGCTACCTAAAAAGGGTATTTCCCAGATCCGGGTTAGGATCTATGAAACTCCGATGCAAAGCCCACAAATATAAAAGCAAACAAAGCAAGCAATTGAAAACAAAGGTGATCTAAGCCCTAAGGTTACTCCACTTTTAAAAGTCTTCCCCAGCAGAGTCGCCAGTTCTGTGATACGGTGGGAGAACTGACTTGGGTTTTGCGTTTGTATCCGCAAATGTTGCGGTTAGCAAGAGTCGCCACCGACTTTTTATTTTATCCTAAGGAAAGGTTAAAAAGTACAGCAAAAACCTTTTGAGATGTTTTCTTGGGTTCGGGGAGTAGATTATAGAAAGGGAAGGTATTAGCACCCTTTCTATCCATGGTTATCCATGGGCTCTTAGTTACTTGCTTAGATCACTTGCCTTTTGCTTTCAATTGTTTTAAATGGTGCTTTGTGTGTGGGTTTTGAAAATGTTTTGAAAAGATGCCAATGTGGTGGCAACCTTTGTAATGATCCATGTGGGGATGTATACAAAGATGTAAGTCTTTTGAAAAGGTTTTCATTTGTTTTTGAAAGTGGTTTTGAAAGTGTAGTGATGTGTGGTTTTTGAAATAGGCAAGTTTTTTTGTTTTGCAAGTTTGATTCAAGTAACTAAGAGGTTATCTACTCCTAAATTTCTCAAAGATTATTGCTATATTTTAACCCTTTTAACAAGTTTGTTCCACCATTGTATTTGGTGGACAACTTTGTGTTAGGATGTGAAAGGGACAGGCGCGGGTCATCGTTTAGACCATAATTGCAACGGCGTTGAATGTCTTTGGGCAATTTTCTTTAAGGGACTTGATCATTTGTTTTTGTTTGTTTTGAAAAAAGTTTTGTCGAGGGACTATGATCATTCAAATTGTTTGCCTTGCCCAAAGAAGTTCAACATACAATATGGCCCATTTATTTGAAGGCAACAAGTGGAATACCCTAGGGGGTGCAAGTGTGATTTGTGTGTCCATTTTCATGCTCATTTATCTTGTATTAGGTCAAACTATTTTTTATCGTTTTTTCGCATACAAACCCTAATTCTAACATATTATCATTAGAAAGCAATAAAGTGCGAAATTAAAATTACTAAGCTATTACAAAACCAAATATGGGAAGGGGGGTACAAATGTTCAAATGGGGATATTGACAAGAATTTAAATCTAAATTATTACATCATTTTGAATATTTGCAATTAATCAATGTACAAAAATTAAATAACAATGCAAGATGCAAAAGAAATGTTTTGTATATGTATGAAAAAATATTATTTATGTAAAAGAGAAAAGAAAATAAAAATATATTATTATTTTTTTTAGAGTATTTTGAATTTAGGGCAAGAAACCCTAATTTTAAAGAAAATGCATTATTATCTAATTTAATCCAACTATTTATTTATTATTTATAAAAATCAAATAAAATAAAATGAAGTATATTATGGAAAATGTATTTTTTGTATCAAATATTAACAAAAATGAAAAAAATTCAAGTATCTTTATATTTTAATTTAAACATATTAATAAACATATATATATATATATATATTAAATCTTAAATATGTATTATACACAAAATAAATATTTATTTAATATTTTAATAAAATAAATGAAAAGAGTATTTTTATGTGAAATATTTTCAGAAGGTAAACAAAAATAAAAAAATGTATTTACACTATTTTTATATTTATTCTAAATAAAAATATGTATATATTTATGTATAAACAAAGGAATAAATCAAATAAATATGCCATTAATTCAAAAAAAGATGAAAAAAAATATTTTTAATATTTTAATATGCTGAGGAAAAATAAACAAGTCAAACAAAAAAAGAAAAAGTCAAAAATATCAAAAAATGAGGCAAATGGGCTAAGGGGTGTGAAACAGGAAAAATGGTGTGGATAGCAAAATAACACAGGCCCAGCCCACTCCACTTCTTCTTCAACCTTTGGCCAAAATGCGCGCCTTGTTTCAGAGATTCAAACATCCTGATTCTTTGAGATTTTGCACAAACTTTCAACACAAAACATGTCAAGCATTGAATCACGATTCCAAATATATAAAAAACTCATCCTAACTCTCAGAAATGAGAGAGAATTTTATCAATCCCAAATCTTGACCTAAACTTTCTGCCATTTTCAAAGCTTAAATTCTCTCTACTCAGGCAAAAGAAATGAAATGTAAAGATATGTACATGTTCAGGGCTATGAGTAGAACCTTGTTTCTTCACAAACTTAAGACTAAAGATGCATAATAAGAGAGATACGAGTTCAAAGTTTTACCTGTGCAGTTGAACTTCAATCTGGAGAATGAGGAACTTTCAGTGCAATGTGATGATTGGAAAAGCTTCCTTGAGGTCCAGGGATGCTGTTTCAATGCTTACTTTGTCTTGAGAGCTTCTGAATCAAGCTATGGAACTTCAACTGCAAAAGGAAAAAATGAAAATGGTGGAAACTGTTAGGGTGATTACAGGTCAGGTTTTAGGCCATGGTTAGCTTGCATATGTTGTAAGGAAGGTAGAGGAACAGGTTTGGACAAGAATGCTCGAAGGGATTGAGAGATAGCACTCAATCTGCAGGGGTTCCCCTGTTTGTGCAGTTTCAAGGTGATTAGGGCAATGGGAGGGTTTTAGATGGCAAGGGCTCGTGTGTTAGCTTGGATATGTTCTTCTGAATGTGTTTGATAGCTTTTGTGTTGTGTTTCTATGCTGAGATGAGAGATGGCATAAGTTATGCAATGTTACTTGAAAATGAAGCAAGCAATGGTCACTTTGTGTTTTAGGTCAGTAGGGGCCTCTAATCCTGCTGCATAAGCCTCTCTTGATCAGAGCAATTTGCCCATAATCTTGTGCCAAAAGGATTTTGCTTGTACCTTCTTGATTTGCAATTGGACATAAAGTTAATCTTTTCAAAAATGGAAAGTTCACTTTATCTAGTTTAGGATTAATTCACTATGCAATGTTAGAACACAAAGAACATGGTCTTAACACATTGAATATGCATTAAATTATTGAGTATGGAATGGTTCAAGGACCTGTAATCAAGCATAAAGCAAGCTAAGTTCAGATTTGCAAAGTTATGAACATGTTTTGATGAAGAACAAAAGTGAATTTTTGCCAACTTGTGAAATTCGAATCTCTCAAGTTATGAGGTTGTTTGATGAGTTCTTGGACATTTTGGAAAGCTTGGAATGTGTACTACAATCCATCTTTGAAATGAAAATAAAAATTCCAAGTGGAAGGGTATGAAAAGTGGCCTTGAAGTGGGGTAGAAAACCTTGTCAAAATAGGTTAAAATTTCACTAAGTTAAAAATGGTTTAGTGCCCTTATTCAAAAAATTGTAACTTGAGATACAAGCTTCAAATGAGAAAACTTTGTGAATCAAAGTTGTAGATTATGCAACAAGCTACAACTTTCATGTTTTGACTTTTGTTTGAATCCAAATGGATCTTGGTGAAAAGATGGGGAAAAGTTGGGAAAAAATTAGGGTTTTTCATAACTTAGAAAAATTCTAAGTTATGAAAAATTCCATTTTCAAACCCTAATTTGCATTTTGTGATTTCTTGGTGAACAAGTTTCATGATTTGGCAAGTTTTTGGTGAAAAATGAATCTTGACTCTTGATTTTGACCAAAAAGTCAAAGTTTGACTTTTCAGTGTACAGTCAAAATTGATCAACTGACTGGGAAATTCAACTGTCAATCTTGTGTACTTGGGATCTTTTGAGCTTGATGAATGTGTCAAGATAATTCAATGGGGTCCTTGAGTCCATATGTGAGCTTGGTTTGCCATTGGCTAGGTCAAACAGTCAAAAATTGCCTTTGTGCAGTCAAAACCCTAAAAATGACCATTTTGCCCTTTTGGTGATCTGATCAAATTTCTTATGGAATTGTGATCCAAACTTGATCAAATGGTTCATAGGAGTTCATAATGTTGATGTGGGTCAAAAATCATGAGGTTTGACTGTCAATTGGCCACAGTTGACTTTTTCCCCAATACAGCTGATTTCTAGGTCAACTGTCCAATTGACTGGGCAAAACTTGGAATCAAGACTTGAAACTTGGTATGGGTAAACTTGGGAGTCCAACATGAAGCATGAAAGTCATCTTAGGCATTTCAGGTCAAAACATCCTTGGGCAATCACAAACCCTAATTTGAGTCCACAGTGCAAGGAGAAGTCTTGAGCAGAGGAAACCCTAACTGGATCTTGATCTTCAAGGGTCTTGTGATGAGAAAATGTTGAGGAAATGGGAGGGAAAATTTTGGGGTACAACACCTAGGTTGCTAGAAATTTATATACAAGCATATAAAATGTAAAAGCGAGAAATAAAGATCCTACGCTTTTATAAGGCTTTGGTGTAGATACATAAATAATTACTGAAAAAAATAAAGTGCGGAAATAAAACCCTAATTAAACTATTACAAATTGGGCGCAGTTACATAATTAACAAAAAAAAAGGCTAAAATAAATAAACGCGCGCATGAATTGCAAATGCGTCTAAAATCCTAGGTGAAAGGAATTTTTTGTTTGTTTTTGTTATGAAAAGAAGTTGAATTAAGAAAAATCCTAAGTCTATTAAATTTTAATTTTTTTTAAAGAAAATATTAAAATAATTAATTAATTAATTGACAAAATTGATTTAATGTAAAAAGATAAGCCTAATGTTTTTGTGATTTTTTTGTGTTAATTAAAACTTAGAAGAAGTAAGGACAAGCAACCCTTCGAAAGGACGCAAAATCGAAAGGTCAAAACAGAAAGGTAAAAAAGGTGCATTCTTGGAAGTAATGTCTGGATCGAAGAAGCTTGGGTCGCCTTTCAATCCAGAGGGCAGATCGAAGGTGCCTGCGAGACTGCACGTCCAGGGCGTTCGATCTGGACGTGACATCCTTTGATCTGAAACACTGGATCTGCAAGGAAGTTTGTTGAAAAAACACAAAATATATGCCCTGGGTATCAAACCCAGGTCCTTTTCATTGCAGCACATCTTCCTCACCAACCTAGTCGAAAGATTTCCATTCATTGGTACAAACGAAACAACAATATTACATTAGAAACAAAAAGCACAATATTAACTTAAATATTGAATCTTCATGCTCAGTGGCCCCCTATGGTGTTAACCCATTGAAAATGAACTACAGTTGTAAAAACCGAAGGTAAGCTCAGATCGTGCCCCAACAATGGCACGATCTCAATCCTGCATCTTTGCTCACATGTAACACACTCAAACAAACATGAATATTAGCAGCAATATGTATATATGTTTAACATGAATTTAAATAATATTTAACAAGTTTGAGATCAAAGGAAAAATTATCAACAGGGGGATTTTATGAGGGATGCTTCTGCGTGAATCCCAAGAACACGATTCAGGTGTTAGTCTGGACGAAGACTGCGTGCAAAACTAACTTTAAGTTTAACAACCCTTGGAAACTTTGTGTAACTTTATGAAATCTCGTGAGGCAGGAAGCACTTTTTTATGAGGCAACCTCCGTGCATTTTTTCGTCCCTTTTTTCTCTGAGAGCGTGAGGTTTATATAGACAATGGAATTTAGGTCAACATTTGTGTATCAAATCTTGGTCCATTATGATGAAGAGATTTGATTTGATTTCTTCATAAAGTCTTGCTATATTTGATTCAATCACGTGCCAATCTATTTTCATGCGTTTCTGCCAGCCTGTTATGAGTTGTTTGGGCCTCGAATATGATGAAAATCGAAAGCTGACCTGCCCCTGTAGACCCATTTCCCTTCGAATTTTCTCTCTTCGATGGCTTCAAAGTCCAATTCGAATCTCCATCTTCAATTTCATAGCCCCTTCGATTGAGCCTCCCTCTGCTTCGATTGCTGGATTCGATAAGAACCACTCTGGTCGAATCAGCTCTTGTGGAGTTGTGAACAAACAAGGCAAGAATCTGGCCTTTAATTCAAAGAATTGAGTCCACAATCAACATTGAATTTTTGCCACATGCCATTTTGAACATTGGGTGAACCTGGACAGGTTATGTTATGTGTTTTTGCTTAGTCATGACAGCCTATTTCTTTCCTTCGAATCTTCCTTCTTTGCCAGCTTCAAAGTCCAATTCGAATCTATTCAGAACATTCCCTATTAGACAACTTCGACCAGCCCTTGGCCTTGTGATGTGTCTAAATTATGATTCAAAGTGTTTAGAACTTCCTTCACTAGAGCATCTTAGATTAAGACAAACCTTGCATTGAAATTCCATTTGAAGGTCATTTCATTCTGATGTTCTGATTGAGGGAAACTCTGAAGTTCCAGTCGAAGGACACTCTGAAGTTCCAGTCAAAGGACCTTTTGGAATGCTAATTTAAGGGACTTTGTCCATACGAATTGAAGGCCTTGTTGAAATGCCAATCGAAGGATCTTGTTTCAAGGAAAATCGAAAGGCTTTTTTGAAATACCAATCAAAGGATCTTGTTACTAGGCCAATCAAAAGGCTTTGTTGAAATGTCAATCGAAGGATCTTATTACAAGGCCAATCGAAAGGCTTTATTGAAATGCCAATTGAAGGATCTTGTTATAAGTCCAATCGAAAGGCTTTGTTGAAGTTCCAATCGAAGGACATTGTTACAAGGCCAATCGAAAGGCTTTAGGGATGCCAATCGAAGGAAACTTAAAAATAATCACTCACAAATTTTCCTTTTCTTTAGGCAAGGGTTTCTGACCAACCATGTAGGGGAAGACCTTAGAAAACATGAGAGGGTAAATTTTGGGGTACAACACTATGAAATGGAGTTTTGGCTTTTATGTATCATTTACGAGGTAAAAATGAAGGAAATTAAGAAAAAACATTTGTAAGACTTGGAGAGATCGTTGGATATTATGCTCAGGTAACCTTGAGCACAAGGTGAAAGAAGCTATTATAGTCGGGTAACGATGATTTATGCCACCGTTGTGGTTGTCGGCTACCTATTGAAAAATTGAGGAACTGATCATCCTTAATCTCTTGTTGATAGTAGACGGGATCTTAATGGATGGGATAGACATGTCTTACTAGCTTGATGGTGTGTAAAGTGATTGACGTTTTATCAAGGGGATAATTGTTCACCATTTTGTGTGAACCTAATGCAAGAAGTGGCTATGAAAGAGTTGAGATTTATTAAGCAGTTTAGAGACTTGAGTTGATATGCGAGCTAACGTTTCAGAGTAGACGGTTGAGGATGTCGAAAAGTGAACAATGATTTTCTGATGGTTACTAAGGAGAGTCTGGAGATAGATGTGAAATTGTAGATCTGATGGTTGGTAGAAATCAAAATGAAGACATTGACTTAAAATAGATGATCAGAGTAGCACAATGAAAGTGTAGTGTGATGTAGTTTGTTATGCTGGTATGACTTTGGAGACAAAGATTAAACATTAGAAGTTGTGGGATAGTGCAAACTATTATACATTTCATGATGGAATTGTTATGTGAAAGGTTACCTATATTATTCGTGTTACCATCATGTCAATAGATGTATTAAATTGCATCATCGATTTTTGGGATATAACATGGTGGCACTAAGGTTGCGTTGATGTTCTTAGGAAGGTATTATTCTGTGATGTAATAATATAGACGGTGTTCATGTCATGAGACTTTGCGTCCTTAAGCTATATTGTTGTATCATTTCCTATGGAAAGGAATCGAGGGTGAGCATATTTCCCCTTATGAAGAGAAACTAGAGAAGCGTTTATTATATTGACTAAAAAGATCTCGTTGTGTTCCGGTTCAAGCACAAATAATATTGTAAAGTAATAGATCTTGTAACGCAGGGTGATGGGATAAGGAGAAAATGGATATGTGCATTCATAACTCAGTAGTAATGCATCTTGTTGGACCATTGTAGTTGACGATATATAATGTTGGATAGTATCATTCGAAAGAATTCTAAACATGACGTTGGAGCTATAGGGTGGGATCCGAGAGTCATATCCGGAGTTGTTTGCAATAGGTAATTTTCGAAGACGAAAATCTTTTAAGTGAGGAAGAGTTGTAACACCCCCAAAATCTAGATTAATTATTTAATTAATTTAGTATAAATATCGGTGATTATTGGTGAATATATGGTGAATTAGACGATACGGTGAAATAATGTGAGTTGATAGATTTTATGATATGGTGTGATGCCTTTTTGGGGACTAGATGTCTTAGAATTATAGAAGTTGAGGTTATGGGGGTGTTTGGCTTTATGTGTAGAGACATGGGGTGTGTAGTATAATGTGAATCATTACCATTATTAATATTATTTTATTAGGATTATTATTATTTTATAATAATAATTAAATATTTATTTAATTGGGATAGTTATATTATTATTGGATTATAAGAGGTGAGATTAGAGAGAATAAGTGAGAACATGAAAAACATAAGAAAAGCATAGAAGTGGGAAGAGAAGAACGAAGAGAAGAGAAGAGCATACAAGCTAGGGCGAGGAATGTAACACCCCAATTCTATCCCAAGCAATTATCGGAAAATCAGAGTATAAAAATTTCCAATATAATCAGGATGTCACATATTCAACAAAAACACATAAATCTGTCATGCTTTTAGAATAGATGCATAACACTTAAAGAATACATAATGAACACAACTCATGAATATAGTCTTCATAACATAAACCAAACTTTGATTAATCATGCATCGAATTCATAATAATTCGCTAAATATTATATGGCATCTTTTGAATCATGAAACAACATCAATATAATAAACTCCTCAAATAACAACAGAAGGTTCAATAAATAAACAACAAAATAAGACAAGCGTTCATTCCCCCCCCCCCCCCCCCCCCCCCGAGTGCTATGTATCAGAGAAAATGACACCTAACTCGAACTAACAATGTTATCGGCTACTCATCTTGGTTACCTGCACGTTACCAACAAAGGGAAACATTCAAACAGAAGGGGTGAGATATCAAACTATATAAATAGGATTATGATAAACATTATATTAGGTAAAGAATATACGATTCACCACTTCATACAACAACAACATAAAGTAACACAATTTACCAACACATCAATTCAACTTATAACATCACCAGGCATAAACAACACTTCAAATAAGCAACAAATCAACGACTCCAAATGCGACTTAGCTGTGCAAATGCATGTAGTACCATTGGAGCAGAACTCCCAACTTTGAAAATGCCAGTAATTCCGAGGCATAAGGTAAAGCCTTCAACTTAGGACATGCCAATCTAGGCCAACATAGGTGAGCATTCGCTCCAACTTAGAACGTGTCAATCCAGGCCAACTTTAATGCTATACTATGCTATGCGACGATATAAACAACCACAACTCGACAACGCAACAACAACAACATAACAACGGTCAACATAACAACAAATCACACTGTTCAACATTGGCCAAAGGCCTATAACACAACATATCAACAGAATCAACAACTTTTCATCGATAAACATAAAATAACATAACATTGGTCATAAGGCCTATAATAACCAATGTCCATAATCCGGACGGAATAACTTAACAAACTGTACCGACAATTCGACGTAATCTAAATAATTTCAACAAAAAGACATATTCACAATTACCTACTAATTAAACTTAGTTACCTGGACAAATTTCATTAAATTACGGACAACTAATTATACCGCCTAATTCGGCTATTGATCAATGGTTCTACATAGGAATTTAGTAGTTAATTAATCATTGTTTCGTTTAACTAATTGATGTTTTATTCCTTATCACCATATTTTATGCTTTGGTTTGCAGAAGAATCAAACAGGGCGAATCAAGACAGAAAAAGTGCATAAGTCTAATTTTCAGAAAAATTTACTACAACAGCTGACACGGGTGGCCGTGTTGTCTGACACGACTGTGTCAGGAGAAGGAAAGGGGAATGACATGGAGTGCAGGGGCTGACACGGTTGCCCGTGTCTGCTGACATGACCCGTGTCAGGAGGCCTAGAGCTTAAAAAACCAGTTTTGCCTCCCTTTACACATATGCCTTGTTCTTGTTCATTCCTTGTTTAAATTCACCCATTTATCCTAGCTTAGCATTAACCCAACACAATTTAAATACAACAAATAAAAACACAACTCAAATCAACCGTTAATTTTCATAGTAACACAGCCAATTTTCTCAGCACAACATAATAGTGAAACTAATACCCTAAACCCCAATTAAAATTCATCATACTCCCATTTATTTAGCAAGAACCCCACCCTTACCTTGGATTGAGTGCAGCTCTAAGAAACTTCAATGGAATTTCTAGAAATTTGGAACTAGTAGCAACCTCCTCTTGTTCTTCTTCTCCTCTCAAAACCCTATTCCTCTTTCTCTTCTTTTTCCTTCTTTTCCTGATAACACTAACTCTCTTTCTCCTCTAATTCTATTTCCATTATAATAATATTATTTCTCTTAATATATCTAAATGGGCCTAAGTGACATACCGTCCTATTACTTCACAACACCACAAATTAAGCCTAATCTCATATTTAAGCTTAATAATAAAATAATACCTCAACTTAATTCCACCAAATTAAATCTGATTATTCATCATGCCACTAAATAAAATAATTCCGACTTCGACGATAAAAATTCAAATTAATATAAAATACTAAAAAATATTTAATTAAGTAAATAATTAAATATCAGGGCGTTACAAGGAATCTCCGATAGAGGGCTTAGAATCATCAAACCTAAGGTAAGGGCGGGGTTCTGACTCTCTAATAGGTTGTTTAATTGGGGGTAGATGATGATATTCAATGTTAGGTTTTTGGGGTAAATTATGGTAAAATTGATTGTTGTAATTGCTTGTAAGTGATGAAATTGGTGTGTTGATTGTGTTGGTATTATGGTAAATGATGTGTGTTGATGATTTAAAATAATTGATGTGTGTGATCTTTCATAAAAAGTGGTTTTTGAATGAAGAGGATGAGATTTCGTAGCAGAAAAATATGGTTTTTTTAACTCTGGAACAGTGGGAATCGGTTACCATATATGGGTACCCGGTTACCACTCGAAAAATAGCATTTTTGGTCATTTTTACTGGGGGTAAGCGGTTACCATATATGGGTACCTGGGTACCCTACTGAACTGACATATTTTTGAAAACATGAAAACTCCATAACTTTTGACTCGGGTATCCGTTTGACGCGCCGTTTGGACCTTTGGAAAGCTAAACATATTTTCTACAATTTGGTAATAATTTTGATGACAATATAATGAAGTTTTATTGAAATAATTCTGATGTGTGCGTATGTCGTATGTGTTATAACGCAAAATGTTGTGATTAATTGTATCGGTGTTGTATCAATGATGTGTGAAGGAATTACATGTGATATTTCAGTATTACGAAGATGATGTTGGCCTGAAATTGGCGCAATGTTTACGATTATGATTGTGTTTGCATAATATTGTTCTAGCATGTCGCATTTCATGCATCGTTGGGGGCTTATGCCCTGTCCTTTATGGCAAATGTTGAGGGCTTATGCCCTAGCCTGCATTAGAGAAATTGTGATGAGTATTAACGATAAATGCGAAGTATATTGTTGTATGATAGTGTCTCATGCATTCATAAAGTGAAGGAATGTATGGACGAGCGAAGGCTTGTATTGGCGAGCGAACTTGATTGCCCTAAATTGGCATTATTGCAAAGAGGGTTCTACCCTGATGGTACCACATGCATCTTGCATCAGTGTCAATCGCATTTCATTGTTGAATTGTTGATACTCGATGAAGTTGGGTTGAATGTTTGATTTATGTCATGTGATGGGTGATGATAATTAAGTATGTATATGTGTAATTGATATGAACTATAATTGATAATTGTGGAACTTGAAATCTTGGATGATATGCCTGTCTTTTACTCATAATTATATGACTTATTATTGTCATGATATCTCACCTTACAATTTGAATGTTACCTCTATGTGGGTAACATGAAGATGACCAGGATTAGTGCAAATTCGCGAAGTCTAGAAGAGGTTTCTCTTCTTATTTTGAGTTGGTGTTATTGCTCTGATACGTAAAACCGAGGGGATGAATGTTTTCTTGTTTTATTTAATTGATGTTTTTATTTTGTAGTATTATTTGAGTACTATAGTCTTTGTTTTATTTGATTAAAAAATGTTGTTTTGCGATGAGTTGAAGATGTTGAAAACAATTTATGAATTTCTTTCTGCTGCATTAATAAAGTTGAAGTTTGAAGAATATGTTGAAATGTTTCCGGTTCATCCAAAATATGTGTTATGTATCCATTTATTTATGATTGAGAAAATTTGAATATATTGAACGATGTGACATCCTATTTTGGATTTTTATTTTACTATGATTTTTATTAAAATTACCGTTGCGGAAATAGGGTGTTACAGATTACGTGTGATGGTTAGTATAAAAGTACAAAAGTACAATGTGGCCTCTACATTATAGAGTGGCACAAGGACATACCTTTTGTACTATTATCTGCCAGTCTCACCCTGATCATTGAGAACTATACAATTGTATTTGTATTTCCTATTATACCCTCCAACAGATCTCTTCTTTTCAGCTATAAAAGCAGTACTTGGAAGAATTTGAAATCAATGAATCAGTTCAACAAATCTATACCGCTTCATAAAAACTCTATAGAGAACTATTTTGTATAGTTTTGTAAATAAGCAATGAGTTGTTTCTCATATCTTGCTATCAACACTTTTGTGTTGTTGTACTTAAAATTTGTGTAATCTTCTTGTGTAGAAGCATCTTTGTAAATTAACTATTATTGATAAGTTCCTTGAGTGACCGAGTGAAGGTCTGAAGACTCAAGAAGACTCTGGTTAGGGTCATAATATTTTGCAATAAGGATCAGCGGACTTATTAAGGGTTCCAATAAGGTTATTCGGACTTATTGTGGTTGTCTTTAATGTCGTTGATTATAGTGGATTAAGTCCTTGTGTATAAGGAAAATCACCTTGCGGGATGGACTGAAGTAACTTAGTTAATAGTAAACCAGGATAAAAATAATTATGTTCATATATTTTTATTTACTTGTTATCTTTGTGTTTTGAGTTGCAAATATATTATATTTGGTGCAACCCAATTCAAACCCCATTTCTTGTGTTTCTCGCACCTTCAATTTACATCAGAGCTCCGAATCTCATGTTGATATCTATCAAACACTTAACCGTGTCAGATAAAGATCCAGACGAGTTTTAGAAACACTATGGTTGATCCTGTTCCACCACCACCTGGTCCAATTTATGATAAAGATAACTACAATGCCAAGCTTTCCATTTTTTATGGTGAAAAGTTTGATTACTAGAAGATAGACTAGAAAGTTTCTTTCTAGGTCATGATGTTGATCTTTGGGATATGTTAGTCGATGATTACGAACATCCTACAGCTGAAAATGGAAAGCATCTTGAGAGGAAAGCTATGACTGATTAACAAAAGAAGAATTGTAAGAATCATCATAAAGCAAGAACTATCTTACTGAATTATATTTCTTACATTGAGTATGAGAAGATCACAAATAGAGACTCAACTAAGTCTATATTTGATTCTCTCAAAATGACTCATGAAGGAAATGATCAAGTCAAGGAAACCAAGGATTTGGCCTTGATTCAGAAGTATGAAGCCTTCAAGATGGAGGATGATGAAATAGTTGAGATGATGTTCTTAAGGTTTCAAACCTTAGTTGCAGGACTGAGAGTTTTGAACAAAGGATATTCAACAGCAGATCATATGAACAAGATTATCAGAAGCTTGCCATCCAAATAGAGGCATATGGTAACTGCGCTCAAGCTTGCAAAGGATATGAATAAAACTTCTTTAGAAGAAATAATGAGTTCTCTAAGAAGTAATGCAATTGACCTAGGTCAAGATGAACCTCAGAAAAGGGGGAAATCTACCGTGCTCAAATATGTCAGAATATTTGAGAAGTCTAAAGATCTTCAAGCCAAAGAGATCGAGGATTCGTAAGAAAATTTAGATGAAGACGAAGATGAGTTGTCTCTACTGTCAAGAAAGGTTAATCGTCTCTAGAAGAAGAATCAAGGAAATAGGTTCAAAAGTACTAGACGAATATGAGGTCACTTTGAGTCTATTTCTGATCAGAGGAAGTCTAGTGGCAAAGATGTCACTTGTTATGAGTACAATAAGCTAGGAGACTACATGAATGATTGTCCTTATTTGTAGAAGGACACGTCCAAAAAGAAAGCTCTCAAACGCAATAAGGAAGGGTTGATGGAAACTTGGGATGATTATGACTCTTTAGAAGATGACTCAGAAGAAGAACATGCTAACATGGCACTAATGGCTCAAGTTGGAACGTCTCTTGAAAGAATCCCTCCAAAAGATGAAGCAGAATCAAACTCAGACACAAGATGCACCAAACCATCCCGAAAGTCAAATCTCAATGAGTGTAGTTTAGAGTATCAACCAACATTGGACTGCACCAAAGTCGGCTATCTCACTACCTTCTAATGGTCAAGATGGGTCAATTAAGGTTCTAAAAGTAGGTTAGTGTTAACGACACCAAGCAGAATCCTAATGTTATCCTTGACTGACTCTAGGAACATCATTACAAACCAAAGTGTCACACTAAATGTAGCCATCATGTTAACCATATTTGTCTATGTCGTACATCCTTTATGATCTATTGCTACTTACCTAAGGCATCCCTAGATTCGGGTGTACGATCTTACAAGAAATTAAACCCAAATAAACCCTTAAAGTAAAGCAAGAAAAGTATACAATTAAAAGCAAGTAAAGTGATCTTAAAATATAAGGAACCCCTCTTTTTTAAGTAGTAATCCCCAACAGAGTCGCCAATTCTGTCATACGGTGGGAGAACTAACTTTTTGGTTTTATCTAAATACGCTAATAGCTAGAGTCGCCACCGAATTTTATTTTATCCAATATTTAGTAAATTTGAAAAGAACAAGAAAGACCTTTGATAGATTTTGAGTTCGGGGGTGAGTTATGAAAAGGGAAGGTGTTAGCACCCTTTTCATCCGTAGTTATCTACGGGCTCTTAATTACTTAGCTCACTTTTGAAAATCTTGCTTCGTGTGTGTGATTTGTTTGAAGATATTTTGAAATCGCCAATGTAAAGTTGACTTTGTAATGATTTTTGTATCAGTCCTCAAGAATGTATACAAACTGTTATTTTTGAAAATATTTGTTTGAAAGTGTAGTGTGAAAAAAGTTTTGAGAAACGTTGTGAGCAAGAAATTAAGAGTTTCTTATCCACTAAAGTTTTTCTTATTCTTTTCCTTCTCCTTTAGAGATAGTACTATCTATACCATTTGTTGGTAGGTAGCCCTACCTATTAGATGTGAAGGGACAGGCGTAGGGTCATCATATGGTTATCGAAGGCAACAAGTAAGGATACTTTAGGAATTATATCGAAGGGACTAACATCATTTTATAGGCAACTCGGAGGGGCTAGATCATTTTGTAGGAAACTCAAAGGGTCATTGAGGGATGATGATCTTTATTCGAAAGGGACATGATGATTTGATCGGGGGTCTTTTTCTAAAGTATCCCCACTGTAATACCCCAATTTTTGACCTAAGATCCCATTTTTATTTTTGCAATTTTATACAAAAGTCAAGGTCACGAAATATGGTCGGTTTTAACCTCTCACCTTCGAGCATTGACTATGCAGAAATTGTCAAGTATTTTGAACATTCTTAGCCTATGTATCACTAACTTCTAATCAAGCACGAAGCGTGTGTCTTTCGTTTCTTTGATTTCCTTTGCAGGAAACAGATCTGAATCAAGAGCATCAGACGTCACGCCTCAATTAGGGTTTTGAGTCCCTCAAACCAAAAGTACAATTGATTATTGATTCTCAAAGACTGATTCATCAAGACATAACTTCTAAAGCTTTGTTCAGGCTTATTTTGATCACAGTTGTTTCAAGTGTGATAGCTTCTGTCTCGAGGATCTTCAGAGGATCGTGTGTTTATTTCCATGCCTTGTTCGATGAGTGGTCTCAAGCTTCTTCCAAAATTCCCCAAAGCACAATCAAGATTTCATCATCACTGGTTTACATGTGCGTCAAGATGCTTTAGAATGCGAAGAAAGATCAAGTTTTCAAGTCGATTCGAAGCATTTCGACCAAAAGTCAACTCTTGCAAGTTCAAGTTCAAACCGTCATAACTTCTTCAATTTTCAACTTCCTGGGGCGATTCTTTTGCAAAGTATCACAAATAGCATTATTTATGATATTACTTCAAAGATTAAGGTTCAAGTCATGCCACCGACGTTTTCTCAAGAACGTTTGATTTTTCTGTTGGGATAATTCATGAAACTGGAGTTTTAGTCCAATGATTCTTTGATTGCTTTTGGACTACTTTAAGTCATTTTGCAATTGAACTGTAGCGATCATTGGATTAAGGTGGATTGTTGATTAAATTTCTTAAGGGCACAATTTGCGCTATTGGTCTGTATTACAAAGTACTATGAGGTGAAGACGCGAGTTAGGGTTGAGAATTCTTCAAATTCTTATGGTTTGCAAGCTAACTTGGATTTGAGATTTGAATCAAGATTGGATTCATTGTTGTGGAGTTTTCTTTCAAGTAACCCATACCATAAAGCCAAAATATCCAAGTTTGTCAAAAAACATTAGGCTTCTTATTTGCAAGAGAGATTCAAGAAGGTTTATGAATTTGATGTCTTGAGTAAGATGCATTCCAATTTCAAGAGGTTTATTTCAAGAGTGCAAGTTCGTTAATGTGAATTGTTCAAAATATCAAGAATTATTCAAGACCTTTCTCAAAATTCAACTTCATTCATCATTCATGCATTTCAAATTCAAATACAAATTTCGACACAAATTTTAATTGGAATCAATTGTGTGTCAATTCGGACTAGAGATTAAATTAAGAGAGCAAGATCATTTAGTGTAGAATTTATTCAAGATTTTCATTCAAGATTCATGCTTTCATTCATGTGAATTCAAGAGGTTACAAAATACTTCCATTACAAAATCATCACCATTTCATATCTCATTATAAAACCATACACAAACACATGAATTTGTAAGTCCTAAAGTGCAAAAGTTACATGAAATCTTCAAGACATATCAACTTGGTGCCTTGCCCAAAATTCTACTTTGCATTCTTGATGCTAAACCACCACCAAAACAATCATGTTTCCCTATCAATATGCTACTGTCTTGCTGCTACAACTAGTCAAAAATTCGGCACAATAGTCCAAGAAACCTGCAAAAACAGTCAAAATGCAGCCCACAAAGAAAACAAAAAAACTGCTGCTCTATGCTGCTCCAAAACCTGCACTAAAACAACCCAATATTTTCCATTGTCTCTATCCCAATTCTGTCCACTTTATCAAGATGTTGCATCTGCTGCATTGCCCTTATATTTGCTGTCCAAAAACTGCTATTAAACAGCCCAAAAAATATACATCAAAATAGCCAAAAAACAAACTGCATCGTAAAAGCAATAAAACAGTTTCCAAATATCACACATTTTCCCCCTCCCAAATCTCAGATTATTTCAGCTATAAAAGTAGTTCTAAGGAGAGGACAAAGAGGAAAAGGAGATGATAGCATACAAACACACAAAGAAAACAGAAAAAAATTAGAGAAAATTATGCATTAATATTTGTTCAATCTTCTCCAAAACTCAAAACAATACTCACCATTTCCATCATGGCCAATCATCTTCTTCTATACCATTCATTGGTCTTCATACCAAACTCTAAGTGCCAAGATCAACCTTCCACAATGCTCTAATAAACCTTGCAATAACTCAGAAGCACATCACAACAAGGATTTTGCAGCCATTATGCACATTCATCTACAAAATCATAACAACGCACCTACAACAACAAGTTTTTGCGGATCTCGGAAGGACAAAGGGGGAAATTCAAGTTTACCTGTCAAAGTTTTCCAGAAACGAGAACTCGTCAGACTAGCTCCGACCGTGTGAGTCTTTTTTCTTTATGTACCACTCTATTTATTACCTTGCCCTGTTGTTGTTGTCTACTGATCAAATTTGTTGTTGTTGATTATTTCTATAATTATTACTTATCTTGTTGTTGCTATAACTGTGAAACTATGAAACTGTGATGATATTAAACTGAGTGAACCTGAAAAAAATGAAAATCATCTTTGCTGTTTTCAAATGATAGAAAATAGAGTAGGAATTTTGAGATAAAAATTGAGAAATCGATTGGTTTGGAGTGAAAACATCATAGAAAATAAGAGAGGAAACTCACACAAAAACCTCTGTTCCAAACTCTTTCTGCAATACCTGAAAAAAACCACAAAAATCCTCAGCCACACTCCTTGCCATCTCTCTCCGCAACCGGATACTCCCTCCGTCCAATTTATCCAACACGTCCCCGATTCAATGAATAACAAATGTAAATATGTAATAGTTTTTAAGTCCGTTGTCGGTGATGTTGGTTTACCGATGGATGGTGAATATCCTGGTCCTGGTTGCATAAGCGGAGCTGATCTTTATAATCCATTCAACACTGTCAAACCCCACCGATTCTGTTAAATTCCACAAAACTGTCACTCTCGCGTCCGTGCGAGCATCACCAGAAACTCACCAAGAAACGCCTCCGCCCTGCATTCTCCATATCGCCAATACCATCTTCTTTGGACTACCACTAATTTCGTCCAACCACCAGAACATCATCACATCCGCTGTCCGTCCTCTCGTTTCTCTGTTTCTCCTCTGAGCATCTCATTGCTTGTTGTATTTATTGTTAATTTCAAAGTGTTTTATCAAAGTACATGCCATCAAAAAGAAAAAGGTTGATGTTAGCAACAATAAGAATGGTGTGTCTCAGCAGAATGGCCATAAACATGAAGGGGATGATTTTAACGATGAAGAAAAGCTAGAATAGAGTTGTAGGAAGTGATGGCCTTAATTCATGAGAGAGAGGGATGTCTTATTTTGTTTCAACTTTTTATTTCTAATTGTTTTTGTTGGAACTAACAATAATACTGTTATGCTTG
Organism: Vicia faba; assembly: GCA_948472305.1. Classification (NCBI taxonomy): domain Eukaryota; kingdom Viridiplantae; phylum Streptophyta; class Magnoliopsida; order Fabales; family Fabaceae; genus Vicia; species Vicia faba. The sequence goes on from OX451738.1 coordinate 124,546,732, forward strand.
CTTCTCTTCCCAATGTTAACAGTAGACAACAACCAGCGGCGCCTATCTCATGCTAGGGTTGCAAAACTTTTCTTTACTTCTTCCCAAAACCGGGTCAGCCCATTGGGCCTTTTGGCCCAATCCCAATTATCAATTATCAACTTTTATCTTAATTAAAAAGTAATAATAACAGTTAAGTAGCGTAGTTCAGATGGCAAGGCAGGTTTACAGTAACCAGGAAAACACGAGTTCAACTCCAGGCTGAGACATTTTTCCATTTTTTCCCATTCTTTTAGACTTATCTCTCCATGTAATAGCAAATATAGTTTAAGTTATTATAATTATTATAAAATATAGCAAAAACATGCTTGTTACAAATAATCTTTTATTAAACATGCTATTAATCTTTTATTTAAATTTTTGTTATTTATTTACATGTTTTATAAATAAATCTTCTACTTAATGTTTGTTATTTTTAATTAGTCAAATACATGCTTTTATTTAATTTTTACTGTTTAAAATTATCCAAATACATGTTTTTATTTAATTTTTGCTGTTTATTTAATTATTCAAAATTGCATGCTGGTATAAATTAGTCTTCTATTTAATTTTTGATCATTTAATTATCCAATTGTCATTCTAATTAACTTTTTTTAAGTCTTTGTATCTTTCGTCCGTCTAAAATCCAAGGGAAAGAATTAAATCGTTGACTTCATGTCATCGAATAGGATTGTGTGAAACCCGTCATATTTTTTAGTTTTGTTTTTTTTCTTAAATTAAAACTCGTAAAATTCAATTTTCAAACTTAAACCTTTTTTTCATAGAAACCTCGACGTTAGGTCGCTCCCTTTTTCCAAAATTTTTAACCCACCCCCCCTTTAAGTCAAAACTTCGACACTAGTTCATCGTATCTTCAAAACCTCATTCACACCCACTTTTTTAGCCAAGCAAACCATTTTATTCAAACGAACAACTTTAAACCAAAAACAGATATTTCAAAAGGTTCTTGCAGAGTACCGCAGATGCATTGGATGCTAATACCTTCCCTTTGCATAACCAACCCCTAAACTTTATATCTCTTTTAAAAATGCATTGTATTTTCATTACTTTTAAGTATTACTTTGCATTGTATATTTTAGGGTTTTATTTCGCTCTTTTCCCTTTTCCCTTGGAAATAATAAAGTGCGGCGGTGACTCTTGCTTATTTGCGAGTCAAGTTTATTAATAGCTTGATCTCCGATTTTCACCGCTACACCCACTTTCGAGGGACGTTACCAATATTCGTAAGGCAACAAGAGAGGTTACCCTAGAGGTGCAAGTGTTCGAAGTGTATTGATTTAGTTATTTATCTTGAATATTAGGGTTTTCTAGATTATTTTTAGTCTTGCCATACAAACCCTAGTTACTAATCATAACATAAAAATATAAGTGCGAGAATATAAATGTCCTACGCTATTACATCCTCGGAGAAGATACATAATGAGAAAAAGATGCGGAAAATAAATCTACATTATTACAATAGAGAGTGCGTCGTATATATTTGATCTATGAATTAAACTGGCAAAAAATGAATGAAATAAAAAAAAATATGTTTAAAGCCCTAAGATTCTATGTGTTAGAAAATATATTTTTGGTGTTTTTTTGGAAAATAATTTAAGTGATAATAATTAATAAAACCTAAATTCTAATTGATTTTAATGTTTAAGAAAAAAAGTTGATTAATTAATTAATTTAGTAAATAAAAAATACTAACTAAAACCCTAATCCTAATTTATTAGTGTTAAGGAATAGATTGGGTTAGTTTAATGAATAATTAATAAAAATTAGGGTTAGAAAAGAAAAAGAAAAGAAATTAAGTTTAAAAAAATAGCGAAAAGGATTTACATGGGATGGGTGTTGAACTCGCGCCCCTTGGGTTCACAACTGCATTATTTGCCACTAGGCCAAGCGCCTGTTGGTGTTTGAAAATAGGAACTGAATATTATATGTGAAACTTGCGCGTTAGTTTGGAAAATAACAAAAAAATATTGCAAAACACAAGGACCGAATCCACGCCCTTCACGTTACATGCCTTTGCCCCCAGACAACTGTGTTGCATTTCAATTCTATCATACAATACAAACCAACAAATATATTATAAACCAGTGGACCAGAGAAGCGTCGGCGTTCTTCAAACCAAAAGGCATAACTTTGTAACAGAAAGTGCCTCACTATGTGACAAAGGTAGTCTTCTCCATGTCTTCAGGTGCCATCTTGATTTGATTATAACTAGAGAAACCATCCATGAAGGAAAATACTTCATGCTGAGCAGTGTTGTCAACCAGAACATCAATATGCGGAAGCAGAAAGTCATCTTTGGGGCTTGCCCTATTCAGATCCCTGTAGTCTATACACATGTGCACCTTACCGTCCTTCTTAGGCACGGGTACCACGTATGTAACCCACTAAGGATAGGGCGTAACAACTAGAAACTGGCATTGAACTACCTCATAACCTTAGCTTTTATCTTTTTAGGATTCTCGGGATGTATACGACGAACCTTTTGTTTTACAGGAGGACAACCTTCCTTCATCGGTAGACAGTGAACCACAATGTCGGTATCAAGTTCTGGTGTTGTACCCAAAAATTTTCCCTCCCATTATTCAAGAAAAAATATTTCAATAGGTCTCCCCATGCTCCTAGGGTTCTTAATTGCACAAGACTACTCAAGGTTTGATCAGACAAACCCTCCTCCTAAGCAGTTGACCTACAACTAGGGTTTTGCTTCTCTCAAGGAAAATTGTACTTATAATGCCTCAAGTGGATTTCATGGTTTCTCATATGTCTAAAATAATCCTCATGCCGAATTCCATACCTTGCAGCACAATTTTGCTCAGTGAATTAGTCAGATGATTGAAAAACAACTATACTGGGCAAAAAGTCAACTTTGACCAATTTACAGTCAAACTTCAAGATTTTTAGTCAACATCAATATTTTGAAGTCAAATTCACCATTTGGTCAAGGTTTGATCATGATTCATCAATAATAATCAAGATTCATCAAGAAAACTCAAGATTCATCAAAAGTCAAAAGTTACTAATTAGGGTTTTCTTAAGGAGAATTCAACTAAACTTTTACCAAGCGTAACTTTCACATACTTCATCAGAAATTTCTCAACCAAAGATCATTTTGAAGGAAATTCAATTCTCTACAACTTTGCCTCTCTAAGAATAAGGCCAAAAATGCTTCATTTGAGAGATATGGGCCAAAACATTACATGTCATTTTAAAAGTTAACAAAAAGACACTTTTTGTAAAAGAGATTTACATCTAGATAACATCTTCAAATGAAAAAATTACCAACATAGAGATTGCAGGGGACACCTTGAGGTTTCCAAAAAGTTCAAGATCATCTTAATATGACAAAAAACGAGAGAGTTATGATTGGTGCAAGTTAGAACATTTTAAGAAAATGCATGAAATCCAAATTAAGCAAATTTGATTTCTTGGGGTAATGGGCCTATCTATTAAGGTCCAAACTTGTTCTTGACCTCATAATAGACTCCTAAATCCATTCATTTATTTTTGTGGTTTTTATTTCTTTTACTTTTTATTTTATTCAATTAAAATTAAAATAAATCAAATAAAATACCAAGTGAATGAATCAAAGCATGAGGATCTATTTTTGAATTAAATCATAAGTCAAATAAGCTGGTGACAACTTGCAAAAAAACGTGTAAGGATGATTGATACATGATTGGCCTAAAAAAGAAATGTTTCATGCAAAACTTCAATCAAAGATTTGATCATGAAATACAAAAGATTGAATATACTTTTGTTGACCTAAATATTCCACTATATATACTCATCATATTCCGATAAAGAGGACACAAAAAATTTTCCTCAAGAACACTCTCTCAAAATCTCAACTTTTGTCAAAAACTAGGGCAAATTCGAAATCCAATTTGTAGCCATCCTCAAGGCCAAGCGACCATTCAAATCAATTCCTGAGATATCATAGAGTAAGCTTGGATCATTCTTGATGATCAAAGTGGCCTAAAACCTGCTTTCCATGCATAACTGTTTTTACATGTTTTGTGAATTTCGTATTTTAATTTTCATGATGCTTTGATATAAACTAACAATTGCAATGTGTTCCTGAGACCAAATAGTGAAGGTTTGATCCCTTGCATGAGTCCCATGACGCCATAATCGTCCATCACCATTTTGAACTATTTTGCATTATTTTCATCGTATCTCATCGCACAGGTCAAATTAGCCAAAAATAACACTGCCATTGGATTCGCAAGGGTCGATTTAGGAGGATAGGTCCCTTCTTGATCTCTAATGTTTGTTGTTTTTGCAGGTTAAAAAACGAAACTCACCGGAGAAGACGACCGAAGCTAGGGCTCTGGCGCCTCTCCGGTCCATTGGTTTATATTATATTTAGTGGTTTATATTGTATAACCGGATGAGAGCATAGCACGTTGGTTGAGGCACTGGGTTTGTGAACATAAGGGTGTGGGTTCGATCCCTGCGTTTCATAATGTTTTTTTTTGTTATTTTCCCACTAACACGCAAGTTTCACATATAATATTCAACTCTTTTTTCCAGACATCAACAAGCGCTTGGCATAGTGGCAAGCGATGCTACGTATGAAGCGGGAGGGCGTGGGTTCAACACCCACCCCATGCAATCTTTTTTTCTTCCTATTTTCTCTTTTAACCTGATTTTATTTCTTTTTACTTTTCTAATCCTAATTAGTTCAATTAATCAATCATCAAACTAACCTAATTTTTCTTAAAACTAATAAATTAGGTTTAAGGTTTTTTAACTAACATTTAATTTTCTTGATTTTTTTTATTTACTAAATTAATTAATCAACCTTTTTTCTTAAACATTAAAATCAATTAAAATTTTGATTATTAATTATTACTTAAATTATTTTCTATGAAAATCATAAAACATTTCAAACTTCCTTTTTCTATTTTGTTATTTCTTTTTCTTCATATATTCGAATTTATAGATCAAGGGTATAGGTCACATGTTCTAATGTAATAACTTAGATTTGCTTTCCGCATTTTTTCCTATTATGTAACTGCTCACAGGATGTAATAGCTTAGGTTTAATTTCCCGCAATTTACATTCCGCACTTTATTTTTCTTGTATATATTTAACTGCTAGTAATTAGGGTTTGTATGGCAAGACTAATAAAAACAATCTAGAAAACCCTAATTCTCAAGTTAAAATAACTGAAAACAAACACTCTTCACACTCACACCTTTAGGGTAACCTCTCTTGTTGCCTTACGAATATTGGTCACGTCCCTCAAAAGTAAGGATACTTAAGCAAAAGACCCTCAATCAAATCATCATAGTCCATTTCTAATAAAGATCATAGTCCCTCGACGTCCCTCAAGTTTCCTACGAAAAATGATCTAGTCCCTTCGAGTTGCCTACAAAATGATGATAGTCCCTTCGATATAATTGCTAAAGTATCCTCACTTGTTGCCTTTGATGACCATACGATGACCCTATGCCTGTCCCTTCACATCCAATAGATAGGGCTGCCTACCAACTAATGATATGGATAGTACTATCTCTAAAGGAGAAGGAAAATAATAAGAAAGACTTTAGTGTGTAATAAAGTTTTAATTGCTTGCTCACAACTTTTCTCAAAACATTTTCACACTACACTTTAAAACAAATATTTTCAAAAATAGCACTTTGCATACATTCTTGAGGACTGATACAAGAATCATTAAAAAGTCAGCCTTACATTGCCGATTTCAAAATATTTTCAAACAAATCACACACACAAAACAAGTTTTTAAAAGTGAGCTAAGTAATTAAGAGCTTGTAGATAACTACAGATGAAAAAGGTTCTAACACCTTCCCTTTTAATATATTACCCCCCCCCCCCCCCGTACTCAAAATCTATCAAAGGTCTTTCCTGTTCTTTTCACATTTCCTAAATATTGGATAAAAGAAAAATCAGTCGCGACTCTAGCTATCTGCACATTTGGACAAAACCAAAAACTCAGTTCTCCCACCGTATGACAGAACTAGAGACTCTGCTAGGGATTACTACTTAAAAAAGAGGGGTTGCCTTAGAGTTTAAGATCACTTTACTTGCTTTTAATTGTATACTTTGATTACTTTACTTTAAGGGTTTGTTTGGGTTTAATTGCTAGTAAGATCCTACACCCGGATCTAGGGATGCCTTAGGTAAGTAGCAATAGATCATAAAGGCTGTATGGCGTAGACCAATATGGTTAAAATGATGTCTACAACTAGTGTGACACTTTGGTTTGTATTGATGTTCCTCGAGCCAGTCAAGGATAACATTAGGCTTATGCTTGGTGTCGTTAATACTAACTTACTTTTAGAACCTTAATTGACCCATCTTGGCCATTAGAAGGTAGTGAGATAGTCGACTTTGGTGAAATCCAAGGTTTGTTGATACTCGAAACTCCGCTCATTGAGATTTGAATTTCATGATATTTTAGTGGCAAGCCAGTTGCCGTGGTAAATTAAAGCCTGCGATAAAGATCGGTGATATGAGATTCCTAGAAGCCGGTTACTATTTTAGGACAGGTTGAGCCAACTTAACTTCAACGGGGAAGGGTACTTACCTATGGACTTCATGCAAGCCTTTAAACATAAGGCTCTTGTGTGTGTTTGCTACTTATCTAACATGAACATGATATCTTAACATCATATCATCATAACATAACAATTTCTCTAACCATTTCAATGACCTAGGGATTTATCTTTGTTCTTTATTGTAGGTTATGGCCTCCACTCGCAAAAACACTATCCGGATCAACTTTGTAAGGGTACGTTCCTGGCTTAATGAGTTAGTCTCAAAGGTTCCCGAAAACTCTCAATTCACAAAAAGGCATGGTTATCTACTCAATTTGGTTACCTCAGGCTTTGAAGAAGACATGATGAGTGTTCTGTTTCAGTTCTTTGGTCATGAGCATCATTGTTTTACCTTTCCAGATTATCGGTTGGTACCAATAATGGAAGAGTTCTCTAAGCTACTCAGAGTACATATTCTTGATCAGACACCCTTCACCGGTTTAGAGAATGTTCCAAAACCTGAAGATATTGTAGCAGCCTTACATTTGAAGCAGTCTGACATTGTATGTAATTGGGAAACAAGAAGTGGAGTCAAGGGCCTCCTGCTAAATTTCTGATAGAGAAGGCTCAGTTGTTTCTAAATGCTATGAGTTTTCATGCTTTCGAGAAGATCTTGGCTGTGTTGATATATGGTTTGGTACTATTTCCTAATCCAGACCAACTCATAGATGTGAACGCCATTAAAATATTTCTTACTCATAATCATGTGCCTACATTGCTTGGAGATATTTTGCATTCTCTTCACTCTCGTACTATGATGAAGCGAGGGACTCTTATGTGTTTCATACATTTACTATCCAAGTGGTTTATTTCGCACCTTCCCCGATCAACGATGAAGAATGAATAAGGTTTGAGATCATCTCAAGGATGATGTCACTCTCTTATTCAGATATCTATTGGTGTTCCCGATCTCAGAAGGACATCACTATTATTGACCGCTGTGGGGAATTCCCTAATGTGTCACTCCTTGGCATAAGGGGAGGTATCACTAACAACCCTTCCCTAGCTCTACGTCAATTTGGTTATGCTCAAAGAGACAATCCTTGTTATATTCTCATCCTGGGTATTGTATTCGATTACGAGAACGATCGTCAAGGTTACCGTCAAAGGTTTATACATGCTTGGGGCATGCTGAATAAGATTAATAGCAAGACTTTGGGATAGAAAAACTCCATCCCTCTAGAGCCCTACCTCAGATGGGTGGGATCTCGTGATCAAAATACTATAATGCCATATCTCATTGTCCTACCAGTAATTATGGAGCCAGTTGCTGAAGGAGATATTCCTCACACCGTTCTTCATCTAGATATGCCTACTGACCTTCAAGAGATACAAAAGTCTTAGATTCAACTGAAAGAAGAAAGGGACACCTTTGAGACTCAGTTCTATGCTAGTGAGAAGAAAGTATTAGAGCCGACCAAACGCATTCACGAAGAGCAAAGCCTTAATGCATACGTCAACACAAAGAGGAAGCGTCCATAGGAGACTTAAGTCATAATTTATTCCTTTGTAACCCTTCTTTTTGTTTTCATTGTAAGCCTAAAAGGCGTTTATAATCTAAACTTACTAACAAGAATCTTTGTTGTTGTTTCCTTTTTATTAACAAATTTAAATCCTACGAGGTCCTTGAAAACATTACATATGCATCTACATACCATACATATAATAACATAACAGGTTTCCAAGATAGGTTTTCTCATCTTCTTGCTGTTTATTTCAGCAGAAAATGGCTCTTGAACAGACAGTCAAAGATCTCCAGGCTCAGAATGCTCAGTTCCAACAGATGTTCATAAGCTTAGCTAAGGGGAAAAAAGAACAGAAGGCGCTCATCGCCAAAGAGAATAAGAAGAAGACAAAGAAACCAGCCGACATCCTTAACATGGGGAGGAGGTTAAGAGGTCCAGTCAAACAATCTCAAGATCTTGATATCCCATTGGACGAAGATGACAAGCAGGATGAAGATGGTAAAAATGTCAAAACTGAAAGAAGCGGCCTTGGTTCTGACAAATGTTTTGATGAAGAGGAAGAATATTATTTGGATGAATGATATCCCCCTGCTGATGATAAGTATTAGCTGTTAGAAGAGCGTCTGAAAGCTATGAAGATCAAGAAGGTTCCTGGCTTGAACTTTGAAGAATTGGATTTAGTCTCAGGAGTCGTTATTCCTCCTAAGTTCAAAACTCCTACCTTTGCCAAGTATGATGGTGTTTCTTTCCCGAAGTTGCATTTGAGATCATATGTTCAGAAAATTTAACCACACACTACTGACAAGAAATTATGGTTGCATTTCTTTCAAGAGAGTCTATCTGGAACACAACTAGAATGGTATTATCAACTTAAAGGTACCAATATCCATACTTGGGAAGATTTGGCTGCAGCTTTCTATAAACATTATCAATACAATTTTGATTTGGAACCACCCCCATGAAACTACAAAGTATTTCCTAGGTTCTGAGGAAGGCTTTAAAGAGTACGCACAAAAATGGAGAGATCTTGCAGGAAGATTATAGCCTCCTTTGCTGATAGGGAATTGATTGATATGTTCATGATCATGCTAACAGGTCCATTCTATAATCACCTACTTAGAAGTTCTTCAGCCGATTTCGCTGAACTAGTATTAATAGGAGAACATGTTGAGAATGGAATCAGAAGCGGTAAAATTTAGGTGGCTACATCTCGAATACTGTGAAGAAGTCTTATAATGGTAAGAAATAATCCAATGTTGTGTACGGCCAAAAGGGTCGTAGTAATAGTAACCACAACAATTCTGTATGGACAGTTCTGATCTCTAATCCCGCGCTAGTACCACAATAACTACAACAGAATAATCAACATAGGCAGGTGTTGTACCCAAAAAATTTTCCCTCTCATTTCTCAAGACATTTCCCCACAAGGATTTTCAAAAGTTCAAATTTGCACAAGTACAATTGGGCTTTCAAACATCAAATCGAAAAAGAGCATGCTTGCTTCAATTTCACATCCTTCAATTGAGCAATGTCCCGTGACATACTTGCTTTGGTTCATAAAGCAATGGCTATCTGCGTGCAGCCTTCGATTGAGCAATTACCTCTTTACTGCATGCTTCGATTCACAAAGCAAGGGGCTCCCACCATGCTAGTGTGCACAAGGAAAAGGCTTCCCCATGGCTAGCATTCATATTAGAACCCACAGGGCATTGGCAATCTTCATGCTAGCTCTAACTGGGAAAAGTCTCCCTTTGAAACATTTTGCTTTCAATTCACAAGGGCAACGCCTATCTTTATACAAGCCTCGTTTAGGCATTTAGGCTTCCTTCATACATCCTTTGGTTGCACCTTTTGCATCCTATATGATTGTTTTGGTGCACATGGCAATAACCTCCTGCATGTAAGCTTCGATTGCACCATTGGCCTTACATGTCTGCTTGGTTCACAATGCAATGGTTACCTGCATGCCTGTTTCGATTGAGCAAGGTCCCCTGCAGGTTTGTCTTGATGATTACCTACATACACGCTTGACTCCTGTTTGAATTGGGAATTTGATTGAGCAAGCTTGATTCCTACTTCGGCTGGGCAGTATCTCCCTTGGAAAGTTTGTTTCGACACGCATAGTTTCTACACTATGGTGGCCCATTCGAAGGACCTGCAAGACATACCTGAATGTTCCATTAGAAGGACATATTTGGTGGCCCATTCGAAGGACTTGTAAAACATACGTGAATTTCCCATTCGAAGGACATATTTGGTGGCCCATTCGAAGGACTTGCAAGACATACCTGAATGTCCCATTCGAAGGACCTACAAGATATACCTGGATGTCCAATTCTAAGGACATATTTGGTGGCCCATTCGAAGGACATATTTGGTGGCCCATCCAAAGAACATGAATCTGTTGCATTCGAAGGAACATACAAAAGGTCCATTCGAAGAATACAACTAATGTTTGGTCTCTTGATGAGTCTAGTCGAACGATTGCTGACCAAAGTCCAATGCGCTGCAAGTCCAAGCCTACTACACTAGCCACATCGCTCTAAAACTGCTGCACAACAGTCCTGCTACGTTGCTCCCATACTTGCACCAAATTGGCATACAAATACTGCACCTCGAAGACTACAAGAACAATATACCCAATTTGTTCAAATTTATTTTGTTTTCCCTCCTAAAACTCAGCCAACTTCATCTATAAATAAGAGGCCCCATAACACATCTAAGGGGCTGGACAAAATATCCCGAGAGTTATGATAGCTAGAGAAACTTTGATTGTGTGAAAATCATCAAACACTTAACACACTCTCGAACCCAGAATCAAAAGACCACACCCTTGTTTCTATTCCTTTCGAATCCAACACTAGAAACACAACACCTGTTTCTTTTCCCTTTTGAATCCAGGAGTAACCCCACACTTTGTTCTTTCTTTTGAATCCAGCAAAAGAAACACTACACTTATTCTTTTCCTTCAAATCCGGAAACAACAAATACAACTCCGCTCTTCTTGGCCTTCGAATTCAGTCAAAGAAACACCACACTTGTTTATTTCCTTCGAATATATGAGCACTTAGGGGAGCCACTCCAGGTCCAACACACACATCCCAACTTCAAGCAAGGTAAGTCACTCTTACCTTAACCCTTTCATTTCAAGCATGTAAATAACATTTGTTCACTTTTCATTTCTGTCCTTTCAATTGCATGCTTTTCTTTTCCAAGTATACGTTAAAACTAACATGTACAGAACCCAAACGAAAGGAAAAGTTTTGTGTGAAGAGAAGCCTTAGACTTTGCCCCTTACTGCTTCACAGTACCAAACGAAAGACAAATAGGGCGTGAACGGAGGATGCACACTTGTGCTGCTTTGCAGGCCCATATTGCTTCACAGTCCAAAACGAAGGAGCAAGAAGGGAGAAATGAAGGGTGTTCACACTGACTTCCAGGCCCCAATCGAAAGAAGGTAAATGGTGTAATTGAAGGATGCTCACAATGATTCCCATCCCCAATTGAAAGAAGCCAAAGAAGGGTGAATCGAAGGAGCCTACTTCCTGGATCGAAGGACTCATTTTTTCTCTCTTTTTATGTTATTTATGATTTTATTTATATTTTCTTCTATTCAATATGGTTTTAATAGTGTAGGATATTTATTTTTTGCATTTTTATTGCTTTATACAAATGTTAGTAATTATAATGTATGGCAAGATAAAACCAACAAGTAGACCACCCTAATCAAAGACTAAATTCATGCAATCAAACACACTATTCACACATGCACCTCTAGGGTAATCTCACTTGTTGCCTCAGAAAATAGTCATGTCCCTCGAATATGGGCGTTTTAGAAAAGACCCTCGATAAAAGATCGTAGTCCCTCGGTGTCCCTCAATGTTGCCTTCGGTAAATGATCTAGTCCCTAATGAAATTGCTAAAACGTCTCATAGGTTGCCTTCTATGACAATACAAACGATTCATGCCTGTCCCTTCACATCCAACTATGGGGCTTCCTACCAAACCAATGGTAAGATGGAAACATCTAAAGGAGGAGGAAAGGAACATTAGACCTTTTGAGTAGGTAGGAAGCTCATAGTTTCTCGCTTGCTCACAACTAAAAAACCATTTTCACACCAACATTTTCAATTGAAACATTTTCAAAAGTCAAAGCTCTTTGTATGCATTCTTATAGAGACGAGAATCATTACAAAGGCATTTTTCAAAATCAATTTCAAAAGACATCTTCCACAACAAACATCTCTTTGAACTATTTTCAAAACTAACACGTTGTACACATTCTTATAGAGACGAGAATCATTACAAAGACGTTTTCAAAATATTTTCAAACCCACACCACAGAGCACATTTTCAAACAAAGCAAGTGATCTAGCAAGCAACTAAGAGCCCGTAGATAACTACGGATGAAAAGGGTGCTAATACCTTTCATTTTCATAACCTACCCCCCGAACTCAAGAAAACATCTGTAAAGGTTTTTCCTGTTCTTTTCACCCTTTCCTTATTGGATAAAAGAAAAGTCAGCGGTGACTCTTGCTATCTGCAACAAATTGCGACCAAACACAAAATAACCAAGTCAGTTCTACCACCGTATTATAAAACTAGTGACTCTGATGGGGAGTTTGCTAAAAGTGGGGTTACCTTAGGGATAGATCACCTTTACTTGCTTTCCTTGTTTGACTTGTTTGCTTTACATTTGGTTTCTTGTTTGGGCTTGTTTTGATCCTCTACCCGAATCTGGGGCACCTTTTAGGTAAGTAGCAATAGATTCTGGAAACTGTGCGACATAGACCGAAATGGTTATGTTATTGTGACACATTTGTTAGTACCAATATCCCTTGTGTTAAATCAAGGAGAATACGAGGCCGCTGAGAGGTGTGATGAAGCACTAACTGACATTAGAACCTTAATTGAACAACTTAGCCATTAGGAAGTAGTGAGATAGTCGGTTTCTGTGGAAAGTGGAAAATTGGTTGATACTCGATACTAAACTCATTGAGATCGGGCTTTTGGGATATCTTGGCCGCAAGAAAAGATTGATTATGCTGAGACAATTCCTAAAAGAAAGGTCAGGGATATTGAGATCCCCTAGAACCCTGGTACTTTCTAGGACAGGTTGAGCCAACTAAAATTTAAGAGGGTACTTACCTACAAACCCCATTGCAAGCCTAAACCTAAAAACTTGTCTGCTTTGTGTGAATATGGTTTGTTTGCTTTGTTCACATAACATCATAAACATCATAACATCATAAGCATTCTCACTAACCATTTCAAGGATTTATAAATTTATCTTTGCTTTGTTTTGTAGGCCATGAATCCCATTCGAAAGAATACCATTCGAGTCAGCTTCGTGAAAGCTCATCCTCAACTCCAAGAATTAGCATCAAGGGTGCTTGGAGATTCTTACTTCACCAAGAAATATGGTAGACTCCTCATCTTGGCTATCTCAAATTTCCAAGAAGAAATGATGTGTGTGTTCTTCCAATTTTTTGATCCCGTGCATTATTGTTTTGCCTTTCCTGACTACCAATTGGTGCCTACATTAGAAGATTTCTCTCGACTGTTAGGAGTGCCTGTGCTTGATCAAATATCGTTCAACAGTTTAAAGGAGACTCCAAAGCCTGAAGTCATTGCCGAAGCCTTGCATTTGAAGAGAGGCGGCATTGTAACAAATTGGGAGACAAGAAGTGGAGTTAAAGGTTTCCTTGCCAAGTTTCTATTGGAGAAGGCTCGTTCATTCTGGGAGGATATGGATTTTCAGGCTTTTGAATATGTCTTGACCCTCCTAATCTATGGTTTGGTTCTATTTCCCAATCCGAACCAATTTATAGATGTAAATGCCATCAAGGTCTTCCTCTCCCGTAATCTTATACCTACTTTGCTTGGAGACATTTTACACTGTTTCCACACTCGCACCATGAAGAAAAGAGGTACTCTTTTGTGTTGCATTCCTTTACTCTCTAGGTGGTTTACTTTGCACCTATCTCGATCAACGATGAAGAATGAGCAAGGCTGGACATGGTCTCAAAGGATGATGTCACTCACATACTCTAACATTTATTGGTGTTCTCAATCCCTGGAGGACACTACCATCATTGACCGTTGTGGGGAATTTCCTAATGTCCCACTCCTATGCATTATCGAAGGTATCTTCTATAACCCTTCTCTTGCATTACGATAATTTGGGTATGCCCGAAGAGATGGTCCTCACAATGCACTCATCCAAAGTTTGGTATTCGACTATGAGGGTGATGACCAAGGCTACCGTCAAAGGTTCACATGAGCTTGGAGAATGATAAACGAAATGGGTAGCCATACATTGGGGCGTAAGAACTCCATTCTTTTGGAGCCTTATCTTAAGTGGGTACGAACTCGTGCTCAACGTCTCAGTATGCCATACCCTTCCGTTTTACCTATCATCATGGAACCAATTGTTGAAGGAGATGTTCCCTATACTATCATTCATCCAACCATGCCTACTTATCTTGATGATTTGCAAAGAGCTTGGATCCAGCTAAAGGAAGAGCGAGACACCTTCGAATCTCAGTTCTACGCAAGTGAAAAGAAGGTTTTGGAGCTTACGAGACAACTTCATGAAGAGCAAAATTTGAACTCCTACATTGCGCCAAAGAGGATGCGTTCGACCTTTTAATCTTAGGAGTTTTATTTTGCTTTATTTCCTTCATTATAAGCCCAAGAGGCAAGTTTGTAATCAATTTGAACTCATTAATGCAATTGATGTTTTCTCCTTTTTTGTCTAAAACAAATTTAAATCTTCTAGATCCTTGAAAACATGCATCCACATATCATGCATCATATCATGACAAGTTTTTCCCCACACAGGTCTCTCATTTTCTTATTGTTTATTTCAGTAGAGATGACTCTGGAATAGACTATCAAGGACATTTAGACTCAAAATGATCAATTTCAAGAAATGTTCTTGAACCTATCCAAGGGGCAAGATGAAGTGAAAGCACTTCTCACTAGGGGCATGACCATGAAGAATCCTGAGGACAACAAAGAGGACCAGTTGGAACGGCTATAAACTGAGATAGGCACAATGAAGATCCAGTTGATGGGACAAATGATGGTCCAGATGACTCTTATCCAAAACTTAGCTCGGGGACAAGAAGAGTTGAGAATTCTTGTCAGCAAGCTTCATCAAGACAGATGCAACCGTATGAAACAAACAGTCGAGGTCGTGGATCAAGTCGTTAATCAGCCCCTGATGATAAAAGAAGTTGGCTTGGTGGAGAGTAGACCTATCCCAATTTCTGCTACGTCACGAGCCTAACAACATCCTCACCAACAATAGGGTAATCGGCGTAAGCGGGATACATCCAATAGGAAGTATACCAAACTCAACATGCCAATGTCGCAAGTCTTGCTACACATGTTGAATTTGAATTTGGTCACATTGAAGGATCCTCCTCAGAATCCTAATACTTCCTCTCCTAGTTACCATCCCAATGAAAGGTGCGCATATCACTCCAACAGTCCGGGGCACGATACTGATAGCTGTTGGACGTTGAAAAATAAAATTAAAGACTTGATCGACGAAGGAGCGCTAGAATTCACACAAGATGGTCAGTTGGAATTTTTATGTCATCCCTCAAAAAAACACCATCTGAAGTGACCAGTTTTGGGGGAGAAACTTTTGTTTATTCGAATTTTCAATTGTAATTTCTTTTGGTTGTTCGAACACTTATCTATTAATGTTAAAATTTGTTTCATTAATGCATTACATATGTTTGTCTTAAATTAATTCATCCACTTTCACTCTATTTAAACTATTCTTTTTACTCCCTTTATAATATTAAACTCTTGTTTTAAAAGTTGCAAGCCTTTAGAGGGAGGATGATGAAAACAATGCCATAATCTCATACAGTATGCTTTTGAACAGACCTTGCTAACGATGTACATGAGTTTCTTTCAAACCCTAAACACTGGAGTTATAAGGAAGATAATCTCTAGTCAACCCCTTTGAGCCAAAGAAATATGAGTTTTCTTTTTTCACACAAATTGAAACCTTTAATCAAAACCTGGGGCATGGTTGGTTTCTCAGTTAATTCAAATGCACGTTCAGTCGCAAGCTTTCAGTTCGTACGCAACAGATGACATAAAAAAAATCCTCTGGAATCAAAAGACGGTGATGGTTCCCTATAAAATAGGCAGTCATTATCTCTCAAAATAAAAGTCCACTGAGTCAAAACCTACAGAGGAGACTTAAGAAAAAATGGGGGCATCCCGCTGGTTATATTCTCAAAACCAGAACAGTCAGGCAAAAATCAGGGATAGTAAATAAAAAAAAAGAGGTTACTACAAATCCTCGACAAACATGAAAAATGTTGCAAAAATGACTGCCTTCCGACAAACTTAACTTGTCCGAATCATCACCAAAACGTCATTCCAGATTCAATTGGAATCCAAATGCGCAATTAACAAAGTTTAGGACTGAAGAACATCGCGAAGAACGGGCGGGTATAAATACACTTTGAGCCTTATCCTTTGTTTCTTAAACCGTGAACCAGACCATGCTACAACTCCTTAAAAGTCCTAATTGAAGCATGGGTTAGTTCGAAAGCATACTGTTACAAAAGGTATCCTAACTCCTGTAAGGCTTTACTCTAAATCCTGAGTTTGAATTCACTCCTTATTTGTTAAAATTGCATTTTCAAAACTTCAAGACAAGTATAAAACTTTGTATTATTTCAATACTTCTATTTGCATATAGCTACTTGTTTGACAACAGAGAAATCCACACGACGATTATCCGTTGAACAAAAACTCTTTCAATGAGAAGAGTTACTTCAAATGGAAAAACACTTCCCATGACAAACTCTCCCATAAGCCAAGGAGGCATGACATGTCACTGTCCAACTCGTCTGGGGGAAGTCAAGTCGAGATTCCAAGAAATCTCTCAAGAAATGCTGAATAACCAGGGGAAGGTTTGCATTTGAATCACTTGGGCCATTGAGCATGAATTCCAGCAAAGAGTTACATGCGGCTAAGCAAACATTTTCTGGAAGTACTATAATACCTACTACTAGAGGCAGTGACAAATTCCTACAAAGTCCTCTTCATAGAGTGATCCCCAGTCAAGTCCCTACAAAGTCATCTCTATAAGGTTATCCCCACAAAATAATCTTCACGAATTAGGGTAGAAAGCCCTCCAGGAAAAATTCATTGATATCCCCACAAGGTTGGATCCAAGCAATCCCCAGACAGAGTTTCAAATCTCCGGAAAACCTCTCCCCAACTGAGTTGATCTCAAGATTCCTCAAGGAGTTCTACCAAAAGAAAACACCTCTCCAACAGAGTGGTAACATGGTTTATTTCCCCAATAAACTACATATTCCCCAACCTGAATTTGCCTCCCAGACTATCACAAATCAAGGAACCACAACCCCTCTTCCCCAATAGACTTTTCTACAATCCCCAGTGAGTTGCTGCAAAGAATGTAAGATAACCAGATAACAGTTAACTTCTTTATCAGTTGTTAACTTCCTTTCTATCCAATTAAGGGATAATTCCCCAATAGAGCAACAGACAACTAAAACTCCTGAAGTCTTTTCCCCAAGCGGAAATCAACACTCTCCGTAGAGTTTTCCCTTAAACATAATCAATATTCTCTAGCGGAGATCTCCTCAAACAACAAAAATATGAAGCCCCAGTAGAAACATTCTAAAACAAAGTCTGAAGAACAACAGTCCGGGATTTAACTTTCCAAAAGCTCCCCAGCATTTGTCAAGGATTTATTTTCCAAGACAAAGATACATTTCAACAACATTCATAGCATATGCATACAAAATACATATAGTACAAATCTCATTTATTTTGAGAACATCATTACACAATTCATACATCATGACATTGCATACAACTAACTCTTTACCTTTTCAGGAAAGATCAATCAACAGATAGCTAACATTAACAATTTTCAAAGAGGTTAGAGATTAATTCCTGAAACAAGCCAAGATAACTATCTCAACGACCGACAAAATCAAGTTCCAGATTAATACCTGTAACAAGCCAGGACAATTATCTGTGGATGATCGATTATAGATTAATACCTGTAACAAGCCAGGATAACTATTTGTGGATGATCGATTGTAGATTAATACCTGTAATAAGCCAGGAAAGCTATCTACATGAGTTGATTGAAGATTAATACATATAACAAGCCAGGAAAACTATCTTTCTTTCTAAGGTCAGAGATTAATACCTGAAACCAGACAGGACAACTATCTCAATGACCAACAAAAACAAGTTCCAGATTAATACCTGAAACAAGACAGGACAAATATCTGAGGACAACTGATTATAGATTAATTCCTGAAACAAGCCAGGGCAACTATCTACACGACCAGTTGAAGCAACCCTACCCAGGTTCCTTCTCAGTTCCGGATTAATACTTGAAACAAGACATGACAACTATCTGTGAAAAAATTGATTGTAGATCAATTCCTGAAATAGGAAGGGGTGACTATCTACATGACAAATACTTTATTCAGACCTCTACTGGTTCAGTTTAAATCGGTCAATGGTTTATCCTGATTCCGTTCCAGTAGATACTTTCTCTGGTTCAGATAAATCACTCCAAATATTTATTCTGATTCTTTTCTAGTTAAAGATTATCCAAGACCTCTGCTGGTTCAGTTTAAATTGATCAATGGTTTATTCTGATTCCGTTCCGATAGACACTTTCTCTAGTTCAATTAAATCGCTCCAAAGATTTATTCTGATTCTTTTCCAGTTAAAGATTATCCAAGACCACTGCTGGTTTAGTTTAAATCGATAAATGGTTTATCCTGATACCGTTTCGGTAGCCATTTCTTCTGGTTCAGTTTAAATCAATCAAAGATTTATTCTGATTCTTTTCCAGTTGAAGTCAAGCTTAGAATTAGTCTAATTTTTGTCAACAATCACTTTTGGGTGGCGTCTATAATCCTATCTTCAACAACTCTCCATCACCTTTCTAAATGGAATCTTTAAGCCCATTCCCTACATAATCAACCACCACATCATCGAGTGCAAATTTATGGGCACTCTAGTGTTCAATCATCTTCTACCTTCAAGCTACGAACGACAACGTGCCATACTCACTTTTAAGGTTTAAGAAGATTGAACAGGGGCAGCTGTTGTACCCTAAAATTTGCCCTCTCATTTCTCAAGATATTACCCCACAAGGATTTTCAAAAGTTCAAATTTGCACAAGTATAATTGGTATTTCAAACATCAAATCAAAAAAGTGCATGTTTGCTTCAATTTCACATCCTTTGATTGAGCATTGGCCCCTGACATACTTGCTTTGGTTCACAAAGCAATGGCTATTTGCATGCAGCCTTTGATTGAGAAATTACCTCTTTCCTGCATGCTTCTATTCACAAAGCAAGGGGCTCCCATCATGCTAGCGTGCACAAGGCAATGGCTTCCCCATGGCTAGCATTCATATTAGCACCCACAGGGCATTGGCAATCTTCATGCTAGCACTGACTGGGAAAAGTCTCCCTTTGAAACAACTTGCTTTCGATTCACAAAGGAAACACCTATCTTTATACAAGCCTCGTTTGGGCATTTAGGCTTCCTGTACACATTCTTCGATTGCATCATTTGCATCCTATATGATTGTTTTGGTGCACATAGCAATAACCTTCTTCATGCAAGCTTCGATTGCACCATTGGCCTTACATGTTTGCTTGGTTCATAATGCAATGGTCACCTACATGTCTGTGTCGATTGAGCAAGGGCCCCTGCAGGTTTGTTTTGATGATTACCTGCATACAAGCTTGACTCCTATTTCGATTGGGCATTTGATTGAGCAAGCTTGATTCCTGCTTCGACTGGGCAGTATCTCCCTTGGAAAGTTTGTTTCGATACACATAGTTTCTACACTATGGTGGCCCATTCGAAAGACCTGCAAGACATACTTGAATGTCCCATTCGAAGGACATATTTGGTAGACCATTAGAAGGACCTGTAAGACATACTTGAATGTCCCATTCGAATGACATATTTGGTGGCCCATTCGAAGGACTTGCAAGACATACCCAAATATCCCATTCGAAGGACATATTTGGTGGCCCATTCGAAGGTCCTACAAGACGTACCTGGATGTCCCATTCGAAGGACATATTTGGTGGCCTATTCGAAGGACATATTTGGTGGCCCATCCAAAGAACATGAATCTGTTGCATTCGAAGGAACGTGCAAAAGGTCCATTTGAAGAATACAACTAATGGTTGGTCTCTTAATGAGTCTAGTCGAAGGCTTGCTGACCAAAGTCCAATGTGCTGCAAGTCCAAGCCTGCTACATTAGCCACAACGCTCCAAAACTGCTGCACAACAGTCCTGCTATGCTGCTCCCATACTTGCACCAAATTGGCATGCAAATACTGCACCTCGAAGACTACAAGAACAGTATACCCAATTTGTTCAAATTTCATTTGTTTTCCCTCTTAAACCTTATCCAACTTCATCTATAAATAAGAGGATCCATAACACATCTAAGAGGCTGGACAACACATTCAGAGGGTTCTGGTAGCTGGAGAAACTTTGATTGCGTGAAAATCATCAAACACTTAAAACACTCTCAAACCCAGAATCAAAAGACCACACCTTGTTTCTGTTCCTTTTGAATCCAACACTAGAAACACAACACCTGTTTCTTTTCCCTTTCGAATCCAGAAGCAACCCCATACTTTTTTCTTTCCTTCGAATCCAGCAAAAGAAACACTACACTTGTTATTTTCCTTCGAATCTAGAAACAACAAATACAACTCCACTCTTCTTGGCCTTTGAATCCAGTCAAATAAACACCACACTTGTTTCTTCCCTTCGAATCTAGAAGAACTCAGGGGAGCCACTCAAGGTCCAACACACACATCCAAACTTCAAGCAAGGTAAGTCACTCTGACCTTAACTTTTTCGTTTCAAGCATGTAAATAACATTTTTTCACTTTTCATTTCCGTCCTTTCGATTGCATGCTTTTCTTGTCCAAGTATACGTTAAAACAAACCTGTACAGACCCCAAACGAAAGAAAAAGTTTTGTGTGAAACGAAGCCTTAGGTTTCGGCCCTTACTTCTTCACAGTCCCAAATGAAAGACAAAGAGGGCATGAATGGAAGATGCGCAACCGTGCTACTTTGCAAGCCCATATTGCTTTAGTCTAAATGAAGGAGTAAGAAGGGAGAAACGAAGGGTGTTCACACTGACTTCCAGGCCCCAATCCAAAGAAGGGAAAAGGGTGTAATTGAAGGATGATCACACTGATTCCCATCCCCAATCGAAAGAACCCAAAGAGGGGTGAATCGAAGGAGCCTACTTCCTGGATCGAATGACTCACTTTTTCTCTCTCTTTTTATGTTATTTATTCTTTTCTTTATATTTTCTTGCTATTCAATATTGTTGTAATAGTGTAAGATATTTATTTTCTGCATTTTTATTGCTTTATACAAAGGTTAGTAATTAGAATGTATGGAAAGATAAAACCAACAAGTAGACCACCCTAATCAAAGATTAAATGCATGAAATCAAACACACTATTCACACATGCACCTCTAGGATAATCTCACTTGTTGCCTCGGAAAATAGTCATGTCCCTCGAATATGGGTGTTTTAGCAAAGAACCTCGATAAAATATTATAGTCCCTCGATGTCCCTCGATGTTTCCTTCGGTAAACGATCTAGTCCCTAACGAAATTGCTAAAACGTCTCATAGGTTTCCTTATGTGACTATACAAATGACTCACGCCTGTCCCTTCACATTCAACGATGGGGCTTCCTACCAAACCAATGGTAAGATGGAAACATCTAAAGGAGGTAGGACGCTCGTAGTTGCTTGCTTGCTCACAACTAAAAAACCATTTTCACACCAACATTTTCAATTGAAACATTTTCAAAAGTCAAAGCTCTTTGTATGCATTCTTATAGAGACGAGAATCATTAAAAAGCAATTTTTCAAAATCACTTTCAAAAGACATCTTCCACAACAAACACCTCTTTGAAGTATTTTCAAAACTAACACTTTGTACGCATTCTTATAGAGACGAGAATCATTAGAAAGACGTTTTCAAAATATTTTCAAACTCACACCACAAAGCACATTTTCAAAAAAAGCAAGTGATCTAGAAAGCAACTAAGAGCCCATAGATAACTACAGATGAAAAGGGTGCTAATACCTTCCCTTTTCATAACCTACCCCCCGAACTCAAGAAAACATCTCTAAAGGTCTTTCCTGTTCTTTTCACCCTTTCCTTATTGGATAAAAGAAAAGTCGGTGGAGACTCTTGCTATCCGCAACAAATTGGATCAAACGCAAAATAACCAAGTCAGTTCTCCCACTATATTAAAGTAGGTCGCACCCAGGATACAGTTCACAAGAATCAATTTGTCATTGTCTCAAGCGTTGTAATACTTGTTGAAGGCATAAATGATTACATTTAAGGATCCTCCTTAGAATCCCAATACTACTTCCCCCAGTTACAATCCCAATGCAAGGTGTGCATACCACTCCAACAGTCCCGAACATAACACTAACAATTGTTGGGCTCTGAAGAATAAGATCCAAGACATGACTGACGCTTAGGAGATTGAATGTGATCCTCCTGAGACTCCTAATGTGATCACTGCACCTATGCCTAATCATGACAAGAGCATTAATTCTATTGATGATGTTTATTATGTTTCTATTGGGAATGAATGGACTATTCCTCTAATGATTAATAAGAAGAAGCTACTGCAAGCTGGTTTATTTCCGGGTTGCATTGAAAGGTGCTACTATTGTACATTCCAATCCAATGGTTGTGAACTTTTAAAAGAAGGTGTTCAACGTTTGATGGATGACCGGGTAATTCTATTTGAGAATATTCCTTCTGTGGAGAGTATGCCTTAGGACCCGAAGCTTGAAGACGTGTCTGTAATTTCTGGTACTCCTGCAAGGATCACTTCTAAGGGTCTTATGAAGATTACTGCCAAACCTAGGGTTTCTCCTCTGATCATTACCACACCTGGGCCAATTCCATATTCCTCTAACAAGGCTATCCCTTCGAATCATGGAGCTGGTGTCTACTACCATGGTGTCAAGTAAAGACCATTGGCTATCGAAGATAAAAATACTGAAATTGTTGATCCCAATGTTGGCAATATTGCTGGGACTAGTAAAGTTACAAGAAATGGAAGGGTTTTCTCTCCAGAGATCTCTCCAAAAGCCGTTACTACACCAGTTCGTATCACTACCACTAATTCAACTACTGAGACTCGAGGCAAATAATAGATGACTGAGCCTACCCAGATTGAGGCACCGAAAGAAGTTATTGTTGAAGATATATCCAAGCAAGAGATGAAAGAAGTACTGAAAGTTATTTGAAAGAGTGACTATAAGATCATCGAGCAGTTAGGGCAGACCCCCTCCAAAATATCTATGATATCTCTGTTATTGTATTCTGAATCCCATGCGCAGGCTCTGGTAAAGTTCCTGAAACCTGCTCATGTACCACAGGAAATCTCTGTTGATCAATTCGAAAATTGTGTTGCTAGCCTGATAATTGATAATGGGCTAGGCGTTTCTAACAATGACTTACACCCACAGGAAAGAACCATAATAAAGCCTTGCATGTCTCTATTGAGTATAGAGGCACTACCTTATCCCATGTATTGGTAGACACATGTTCCTCATTCAATGTATTTCCAAAATCTTCTTTAGACAAACTTGTCTGTGAAGGGATTATGCTAAAACCCAGTGACATTGTTGTAAGAGCTTTTGATGGTTCAAAGAGAATGGTGCATGGAGAGGTTGATCTTCCAATCAAAGTGGGTTCCCAGGTCTTCAAATCTTATTTCTATGTGATGGACATTCGTCCAGCCTATTCCTGTTTTCTTAGACGCCCTTAGATTCATGGGTCAGACACTGTTACTTCTACTTTACACCAAAAGTTGAAGTATCCTGTAAAAGGATAAATTGTTACAGTTTACGGAGAAGAAGAATACATGGTGAGCCATTTGAATTCCTTCATGTATGTATAGATGGATGGTGAATTCTTTGAGACTCCTTGCCAGACCTTTGAAGTTATTCCTCAGACAACCCCTGTTGACAAAGCTATTCCTACCATTCCTAAGGTTACCAAGATTCCACCAAGAATGGCTTCTTTGAAAGACGCTAAGGTTATGGTAGAAGAAAGTGGTGGCACTGTTTAGGGTCAGCTTCCCAACATCCCTTACAAGTCCGATACATTTGGTTTGGGTTTCACCTCAGAGGCTCAGAGGGCTCTACGCCGTGCTTGTGCTAATTTTAGGAGACCGCCATTCTGCATCAACAACAATGGAGTTTACAATAATCAAGTAAACACTGTGGAAGACGCTGATAGTGACTGTGACATAGACAGTTGGATTTTCCCTACTACCTACAATGGGCTCAACAATTGGAAGGCTGAAGAATTTATACCAATCTCCTTTAGTCAGGAGTAAATGCTACTTTGTGTTTTCTTGCTTTCAAGTTTTTGGTATGTAATTTAGACAATAACTTTAAACCTTGTGCCTTACCCAGGGCACAACGGTCCAGTTGTTAGGGTTGTGATTTTTCATCCGCATATTTTCATTTAATTAATCATTGGACGTTCGCATTCAAATTTTGTGCTCTTTGTCTTTATTTTACTTTATTGCTTTCCAAGTAGCTATGTGTTTTTACACACACCCACACAAAAAAATTGCAGATCCATATCCACTCTGGATCCCATTGATAATAATTCTACTATTGTCAATTATGACTTCGAAAATTCAATCTACCAAGCCTAGGATGAAGGTGAGGAAGATTGTGAATTACTTGGAGAGCTTGCTAGGCTGTTAATGCAGGAAGAAAGATCCATACAACTGCATTAAGAGTCAGTCGAAGTATTAAACTTGGGTACTGAAGAGGACGAGAAAGAAATCAAGATAGGTGCCAACCTAGAAGACAATATCAAAAAGAGATTAATCCAGATGTTGTGTGACTATGTTGAGATCTTTGCTTGGTCATATGAACACATGCCAGGGCTTGATACTGACATTGTGTTTCACCATCTACGGATGAAGGAAGGTTGTCCTTTTATAAAACAGAAGGTTCGTCGTATGCGTCCGGAGATGTCTAAAAAGATCAAAGCTTAGGTTATGAAGCAGTTAAAGGAAGGTTTCTTAGCTATTATGTCCTATCCTCAGTGGGTTTCAAATGTGGTGTCAGTACCTTAGATGGATGGCAAGGTGCATATGTGTATAGACTACATGGATTTTAACAGGGAAAGCCCCAAAAATGACTTTTCACTTTCGCATATTGATGTTCTGGTTGACAACAACGCTCATCATAAAGTATTTTCCTTCATGGATGATTTCTCTGGCAATAATAAAATCAAGATGTCACCTGAAGACATGAAGAAGACTACCTTTGTCACACAGTGGGGCACTTTTTGTTACAAAGTTATGCCTTTTGGTTTGAAGAACGCCGGTGCAACATGATATGATCCATCATGAAATAGAGGTTTACGTTGATGACATGATAGCCAGGTCTCAGACCAAAGAAGAACATCTCGACCACCTACACAAGCTATTTGAGAGGTTGAAGAAATACAAATTGAGGTTGAATCCAAACAAATGCACCTTTGGGGTAAGATCTGGTAAACTCCTAGGTTTTGTCGTCAGTAGTAAATGTATTGAAGTTGATCCTGCCAAGGTTAAAACCATTCAAGAAATTCCAGCTCCCCGTACTAAGAAGGAAGTCAGAGGATTCCTAGGACGATTGGACTATATTGCCAGATTTATTTCCCATATGACTGCTACTTGTGAGCCGATCTTCAAGTTACTGAAGACAAATCAAGTAGTTAAGTGGAACGAAGATTGTCAGATAGCCTTCGACAAAAACAAGGAGTACCTCCAGGAACCTACAATTCTGATGCCACCGGATGAAGGAAAACCTCTGATCATGTGCCTTACAATATTAGAGAATTCAATGGGGTGTGTATTGGGGCAATATGACGAGTCTGTTTGAAAAGAGCATGTAACATACTACCTTAGAAAAAAATTTACGACTGTGAAACAAGATACTCACTGCTCGAGAAAACTTGTTGCGCTTTGGCATGGGCTTCTCGCTGAGTAAGGCAATATATGTTGACTCATACTACTTTGTTGATCTCTAAGATGGACCTGATAAAATACATATTTGAGAAACCCACTATCTCCAGAAGAATAGTAAGATGGAAAATGGTCTTGACAGAATATGACATTTAGTATACTACTCAGAAGGCAATCAAAGGAAGTGTATTGGCAGATTATTTGGCTCATCAAGATGTAGATGACTATCAGTCTATGAATTTTGAGTTCCCATATGAGAATATTATGCTAGTTATTGATTATGAAGAACCTAGACTGTATGAAGGACCTAAATCGGGATCCTGATGGAATATGGTTTTTGATGGAGCTTCCAACGCGCTTGGTAATGGAATTATGTTCTGATTATCTCTCCCAAGAGTTTCCATATGCCCTTCACCGCTAGGTTGTGTTTTGACTGTACCAACAAGATGGCCGAGTACGAAGCATGTATCATGGTGTTGTACCCCAAAATTTGCCCTCCCATATTCTTCAAGAAATTACCAAGCCAAGTCATAAAATGCCCCAAGGGTTGCACAATGCAAAGGCCTCCTACACAGTCAAGATTAGGGTTTTGAGTCTGATCAAGAAAAGGAAGTTTTCAAAGGCCCAATCAAGTCTCATATGCTTACAAAGATGGTCAAGCATCTTCATATCAAGTTTCAAGGCATTCAACTCAAAATTGCACAGTCAAAACCCTAAATTGCACTACAGTCAACTGTAGGGGCAAAATGGTCATTTGACAGTCAAAAGTTCAAATTTTTGGTCAACATACCATTTTGGAGCTACAAACATCATTTGATCAATGCTTGATCATGATTCTCAAAATTTGGCTCAGAAAATCATCAAGATGCAAAAGTTACTATATTTGGACAGCTGAAAAAGTCAACTGAAATTGACCAGGGCATAACTTTCACATGGATTATCAGAAAAATTCCACCCAAAGCTCATTTTGAAGAGAAAAGACATTTCCTAGAACTCATCTTCATACTTCAAGTCCAAGAAATGCTCTCACAAAAAGTTATCAATTTCAACATTATAGGTCATTTTCAAAAGTCAACAAAAAGGGACTTTAAGTCAAAGGCCATAACTTGAGATTGGTAAATCAAAATGACATGGTACCAAAGGAATTGGTTAGAGGACTCAAAGACCTTTCCAAAATGTCCAAGAACATGAGAAAAGCTTAAAAATTGAGCAAGTTATGCCTTGTGGAAGTTGGGAAATTTTTGGATATTTTGAAAAGTCAACATTACTTCAAATGACCTAAATTTGCTAATGGGCCCAGTTTTCTTCCATGATTCATCATTCCAAGCATATGCACGACCACTTGGCCCAAAGGGAAGTATTTTCTCATTTTTTATTTATTTATTTGAATTATTATTCATATTAATTCATTTAAATCATTTAAATATGTGAAAAATATCTAACATGACCTAACCAATCTTTTTATGCATGTTTTGGACTCAATATTTCGTGCTTAGTTAAATGTGGAAAGAATTGGATTGATTTGAGCATAATTGACACAAAATACACTTGAAAAAGATATGAAAAGATCTTAAGAAAATCAAATATGCAAAACCATTATTGCCATGGATTTGATTAAGTTTTGTTGACCTAATAGCCTCAGTACAAATACATGATCATAACCCTAATGCCCATACACTAAAAGCTGCGCAGAAAAGCTCCCTAGAAACTTGAAAAATTCTCCATAAAACTCAATTCTGAAATCATTGGTAGAGGGTGATTGAAGGCACAAAAGCTTTTCCAATAGCTTCCTCAAGTCTTCCTGAACGTGTTCCAATCAAAAACGCCCATTCAAACTCCAAAAACTGGTATATCAAGCATGAACTGTACAGCAGAAATTCCATAATCGTATATCATATTCTAAGCGTTTTTACAGCATTCTATTCATGGAATCATGTTTATTATGAAGTTCTGAGACTAACCATGATGTTTAATTGAACTATTATGCTGTATATACAATTTCGCCATGATCGTTTGCTAGGGTTTACAAAACTCAAAATTAGGGATTCCTAAAAGAGGAAAAATTAGGACTCCAGGCCACCACCATTGCAATCAGCAGACCTGGACGAAGAGATTACCATAGTCGCGATTAATTTATGAGTTGCATAGGCCTAATCGCTATTTCTTGGTAGCATGCCTAAGAGAACGTCCAAAAACCGTTGCGTTTGTTCTTTGTTTTACAGGGATGGTGAAGAAGATGATGTGTTGTCAACACATGATACATTGATTTAAATTTCGCGCGTTTCTCTCCACTAACGCGTTGTTTCTTTTTATATTATTTGATTATTACTTATATATCAAAGCGCGCAGGTTGGTATAGTTGGTAAGCAGAAGCATTGGCAATACACGTGACCTGGGTTCGATTCCCAGGTCTGAACCACTTCAATAATATTTTTCCATAACGTTTCCCATGCAG
This sequence comes from Vicia faba, assembly GCA_948472305.1. Taxonomy (NCBI): domain Eukaryota; kingdom Viridiplantae; phylum Streptophyta; class Magnoliopsida; order Fabales; family Fabaceae; genus Vicia; species Vicia faba. Next base: position 124,575,353 of record OX451738.1, read on the forward strand.
CTTCAGTAACGTAGACGCACCATATGCCCCAGATCAAATCTTGCCACGTTCATCTGGAGATCTAATCAAAGGTTGGGATTGGTGAATATCATATACCATGGTCAACGCATGTGCACGCTATTCAGAAAGGTCAAACGAACCAAAGCTTATTGGGCCAGCATTCCAGGGTTACACCTCCATATTGGGGACCTCCACCCCCCTTGGTTTGCAAGTCTTTTTATTTTTCTTATATTTTATTTTTAATTATTATTTTATTTGTTTTATTGTTTTAATTTAATTCATTATTTTTACAATATATAAAAAATGCCTAAAAAATCAGAAAAAAGATAAAAACATGATAAATAATTTTTATTTTAATGTTTTCATGTAAATAAATTTAGTTTAATTAGGTTGCAATTTTAAATTCTTTTAATAACAAAAATACAAAAAATATGTAGAAATAGGTTTAATTAATTTTGATTCCTTTTAATTTCTTTTTTTTACAATAATAATATTTATTTTATTTATTTTCATAATTAAAAATGCATGTAAATTAACTTAGGTTTAAATTAGTTAAAAATTCAATATTTTTCATAATAAATTTAAAAGCCATTAGAATTAGGGTTTACATTCAATTTTAATTTTGATTAATTCTCTTTTTTCCATTAATTCCTAAAAACACTAAAAATACCAAAAACATTTTCTTCTAAATTTTTAATTTTACTTTCTCATTAATTCTAATTAATTAATTCATTAATTCAATATTTTTGCAAAAGGGTCCAACGCCCATATTCTTATTTGTTTAAATTTCGCGTATTTATTTTTATTTCGCTTAAATAATTATGTACCTCTCCCAAAGCTTTGTAACTTAAACTTCTCGTACTATTATTTCTTTGCTTTCTTTACTTTCTGCCAAATCGGGTCCGGTTTAATTTTGGCAATGTGGACCCGCGCCATTTGTAATAGCTTAGGTTTACACTTCCCGCAAATATTTTAATTGTTAACCAAGCATGCAAGAATGAATGGCCATAATAAAATCAAGCGTAGATCACTTTAACATGACAAGACAAATGCAAATGAAAACGGCACACGAATTGCACACACCACCCCTAGGGTACGCCTCACTGTTGCCTTGCCTCGAAAGGTGATCGTCGAGTAGAGGACGTCTTAGTAAGTCCTCATGATCCGGGAACCTGGCATGAGGGTAGCTTCTAAGGTGTCTTCCCATTGCTCCGGTGATCACCATGTCCCGAACCTTCGAATTGACCCGAATACCTCCAACGGTGGTGCTACCTACCTCTCAATGGTGGGATGGCACTACTTTAAAGGACATTTACACAGACGAATTCCTTAGGGTAGGTAGGTTCTCATGGATACTTGCTCTCTTCAAAAACAAACAAAAGGACCTTTTCACACCAACACATTTTCAAAAGCTTTCAAAACAATTTTTCAAACACTCTGACGCACGAGTCGATCTGAAACTTTCAAAGAAACTTTTTAAAACCCACAGTTGAAAAGCAAACAAACCATTTTTGAAAACACAAGTGAGCAAGTATCTAAGAGCCCATGGATAACCATGGATAGAAAGGGTGCTAACACCTTCCCTTTCTATAACCTACCTCCCGAACCGAGAGCAATCTCTTTAAGGAATTTTTCTGTGCTTTTGTCCTTTCCATTTGGAGAAAATAAAAGACGGTGGCGACTCTTGCTTCCGCGACATTTCGCGAACCAGCGTTAAACAGTCAGTTCCAGATCCACCGATCACAGAACTGGCGACTCTGCTGGGGATAGAGACTTAAAGTGGGGTGTACCTTAGGGCTAGGTCATAACTATGTTTTCACTTGTATTGATTTGCTTGCTTTACTATTGTGGGTTGCATCAGAGATACATAGATCCTAACCCGGATCTGGGGATACCCTGTTTAGGTAGCATAAGCTGTGAGGGACCTGTCCGGCGTAGACCGACACAGGTGAAGCAGTGGCTACGTTGGTGTGGCACCTTAGTCTGTACCGATATCCCTTGTGTCGCAACGAGGAGAATATGGGTCTTCTAAGGAGTCATTAAGCACCAACAACCTTAGAACCTTAATTGACACAACTTGGCCTTTAGAATTGTAGCAGTATGCTACGCCCATTGAGGCTAAACTCTCGTGATGGTTCTGGCCGCAAGAAAAGATTGCGATGCTGGAGTTATGACCGATTGAGGGTAGTCAATGATATTGGGATCCTCTAAGAACCCGGTTACTTCTGATTAGGACAGGTATGAACCAACAAACTGAAAGAGGGTAGTACCTAGACCTCATGCTGGCCTAAACATTAGGGGCTTGCCTTGTGTGACTTGTGTGCCTTACCATGTTTGCCTTTGTATCTGTATGTGGTGTGCTTTATCATAACATCATAGCATCATGAGCATTGCATGCATCCTGCATAAGGACTGACTATTTCAAAGACAAGAGGGTTTCACCTTTGCTCTGTTTTGTAGGACATTATGATGCCTGTGCGAAGGAATACTATCCGGTTCAACTTTGTTCGTTCACCTGAGTTGCTTGATGAGTTGGTTAGCAGAATTCCAAATACCACTTCCTTCATTCAGAGGCATGGTTCTCTTCTCAGTTTAGTCACTGCAAAGCGGGATCAACAGTTGATGAGTGTTCTGACCCAGTTCTATGACCCTCTGTACCAGTGTTTCACCTTTCAAGACTTCCAACTGGTCCCTACCCTGGAAGAGTTCTCTGATTTGCTTGGTATCCCTATCTTGGATCAGACTCCCTTTACTGGTTGGGAAAAGACCCTCAGGCTTGAGGACGTTGCTGCAGCTCTTCCTTTGACCCATCAAGAGGTAACAGACAACTGGGTGACTAGAAGCGGAGTTAAGGGTTTCTTGGCCAAGTTTCTGATTGGTAAGGCTAACAATTTCTGGAATGACCTGGACTTTAGGGCATATGAAGACATCTTGGCTCTCCTAATCTATGGGTTAGTCCTGTTTCCTAATCCTGACAACTTCATCAATGCCACTGCCATAAGGATCTTTATGTCTCAGAATCCTGTGCCCACTCTCTTGGGTGACATCTTGCAACAACTTCATGCCCGTACTACCCGAAGACGAGGAACCCTATGGTGTTGTATCCCTTTGTTGATAAGGTGGTTTATTTCGCACCTCCCTAAGTTCGTACTGAAGAATCAAGAAGGAAGAGGTTGGGCTCATAGGTTAATGTCTCTCACCGATAAAGACATCATTTGGACTTGCAGAGGTTTGGATGAGATAGCCATTATTGATCGATGCGGGGAATACCCTAATGTTCCTCTGATTGGTACTCAAGGAGGGATCTCTTACAATCCATGTCTAGCACTCCGTCAGTTTGGAAGAGCAAGAAGAGCAGGCCCCCATGAGATGTTGGTGCCTCACATCAATTTCGAGTTTCAGGTGGATAGTGACGAGCTACGTCGTAGGTTCATCAAGGCTTGGGACAAAGTTCATAAAGCTGACCCACAGGAGTTAGGACCAAAGACTTCTTTACCTATGGAAGCCTACTACAAATGGGTTCGCATTCGTGCTCAGAAGTTAGGTATGCCGTATGAAGCTGTCAGACCCGTCATTCTTGAGTGTCCTGACAAAGATGGTGTTCCTCCGACTGTCCTTCCTCCTCAGATACCTACTGATTATGAGACATTGAAGAGATCTTGGTCGCAACTGCAAGAAGAGCGGGATTCTTACCGGGAAAAGTTCAACGAGCAGGAATCAAAGATCTAGAAGCTGACAAAGCAGTTGGAGAATGAGAGAGCTCTGAATGCCTACATCCGTACTGAGAAGAGGAGACCATGGGATCAATAAGGAGCCCCAGATGTGCTTTTACAGTTTTATTTCCTTTCCAGTATTTCCTTTCATGTAACGCCTAAGGGCAACTTGTTGAATAATTTCAGTTGCAAAGTTGAAAGCTAATGAAGTGTGTTCCTTTTTGTTTACAAAGTTGATTCCCGATTGTCTTTGAAAACATAAATCATACGCATTTCATACATCATGTGCATAGCAGGTTTTTCCCCTTTTCAGGTTGCTTACAGTTCTTCGCTGTTTATTTCAGCATCATGAATCCTGAATCTGCATCAACCGAGACATCAATCAAGGCTCTTCAGGCGCAGAATGCGCAGTTTCAAGAATTAATCAAGGGTCTGGCTAAAGGCCAAGAAGAACTGAAGGCTATGCTCCTGAAGAAGGAGAAGAAGAAGAAGAGAAGAACTGTTCTGTTCAACTCGGGCCGAAGGTTTGGCAATACTCTGCAGCATGAAGAGGCTGGTTCTTCTGTTGGCAAGAGTCCTTCTCAGGCAGAAGTAAAGGTCCCTAGTCCGGTAGTCTCCGACAACGAGACAGATTTTGATGAAGAGCAGTACCCTCCTGCTGATGACAGATATAAGCAATTGGAGGACAGGTTGAAGGCTATGGAGGTTCAACAGGTACCTGGGCTGGATTTCGGAGATCTGGGTTTGTCAACTGGTGTGATTATCCCGCATAAGTTCAAAGCACCATCCTTCTCTAAGTATGACGGGGCGTCTTGTCCCAAACTGCATCTAAGGTCCTATGTTCGGAAAATTCAGCCGTACTCTGCGGACAAGAATTTATGGATCCACTTCTTCCAGGAGAGTCTTTCAGGGACTCATCTCGAATGGTTCTATCAGCTGGATGGGACCAAGGTTCGTAACTGGGAGGAGTTGGCTACTGCTTTCTACAAGCAGTATCAATATAATGCCGACCTTGCCCCCACGCGTACCCAACTCCAGGGTATGTCGTTAGGTGCAAGCGAAGGTTTTAAGGAGTACGCTCAGAAGTGGAGAGACCTGGCTGGCAGGGTGCAACCACCATTGACTGACCGAGAGCTGGTAGACATGTTCTTGGGGACCCTATCTGGGCCATTTTTCAACCACCTCATTGGGAATTCTTCTGCTGGGTTCACTGATTTGATTCTAACTGGAGAGAGAATTGAAGTTGGGCTGAAGTCTGGGAAGATTGCAAAGGGTGCATCATCTAGTTCGGAAAAGAAACCATTCAAGAAGGAGTCTAGTGCCGTGTATGGTTCTAGGAAATCAGAGAGACCTGAGCACCGCCAATCTGTCAGTGCGGTGATGATTGCTAAGCCTACTGCCGCTCCTCGGCCAAACAATCCTCAAAGGGCTGAAAGACCCCGGCGAGAGTTTACCCGGTTAAGCATGACCCTATCACAGATCTTGCCACAGTTGCTCTCCACTAACTTAGTGACTGTCAGGGAGGCTCCAAAGTTCCCAAATACAACATCTCCCAAGTACAACCCGAATGCTCGTTGTGCTTACCATTCAGATAGCCCGGGGCACTCTACCGATGACTGTTGGGCACTAAAGAACAAGCTACAGGACCTCATTGACGCTAAGGAGGTACAGTTTGAGGCATCTGACAAGCCTAACGTAGTGACAGCTCCCCTGCCTGCTCATGGAGTTAATGCTATCGGGGATGAAGAGGAAGTTGATGAAGCTGAGTTTGATAGCTGGATCTACCCGGCAACTGACGGTGGACTTAACAATTGGAGCGCAAAGGAAAATCTCCCTGTTTCTTTTGTTACTAAGTAATGAATTCCTATGTTTTGTTATTTTGTAATAAACAATGATAAACTCTATGGCCCGGTGTCTTACCCGAGGCACCGTGGTTCTATTTGTGAGGGCATACAAATTATCATTTCATATACCATGAATGAAAATCTTGGACGTATTTTTCGCATTGCAAATATTGTGCTCCTTTTCTGTCTTTCTTTTCCTTTACATAATTTTCAAAACAGCTGTATTTACACACACACTCACTCATACAGGTTTCAATCCACTCTGGATCTTACTGATAACAACTCTGCTACCGCCAATTATGACTTCGAAAATCCGATCAACTTAGCCGAAGACGAAGGTGAAGATGATTGCGAAGTGCCTGGCGAGCTTGCAAGGTTGTTGCTTCAGGAAGAGCGGGCAATTCAACCCCACGAAGAGCCAGTGGAAATCATAAACTTGGGTACTGAGGCAGACAGAAAAGAGGTAAAGATTGGTGCCAACCTAGAGCTCAGCGTGAAGCAACGGTTAACCAAGATGTTACATGACTATATGGAGATCTTTGCCTGGTCCTACGAAGACATGCCAGGGTTGGATACCGACATTGTGGTCCATCATTTGCCAACTAAGGAAGACTGTCCTCCAGTTAAGCAAAAGGTCCGTCGGATGCGTCCAGAGATGTCCGAGAAGATTAAAGCCGAGGTCATGAAACAGTTTGATGCTGGGTTCCTTGCAGTGACTTCTTACCCTCAGTGGGTCGCCAATGTGGTGCCGGTACCTAAGAAGGACGGTAAGGTCATAATGTGTGTCGATTACAGGGATCTGAACAGGGCCAGCCCCAAGGATGATTTCCCTCTACCTCACATTGACGTCCTCGTTGATAATACAGCTCAACACAAGGTATTCTCTTTCATGGATGGCTTTTCAGGTTACAATCAGATTAAGATGGCACCTGAAGACATGGAAAAGACTACATTTGTCACTCAGTGGGGCACCTTCTGTTACAAGGTCATGCCATTCGGATTAAAGAACGCTGGGGCAACCTACCAACGTGTCATGGTCGCCTTGTTTCATGACATGATCCATCACGAGATAGAGGTGTATGTGGACGACATGATCGCTAGGTCCCAGACTGAGGAAGAGCACCTAGATCATCTGCAGAAGTTGTTTGACCGGTTGAGACTGTACAAGCTGAGACTGAACCCGAACAAGTGCACCTTCGGGGTAAGATCTGGAAAACTGCTAGGCTTCGTGGTCAGCGATAAAGGTATTCAAGTGGACCCTGCTAAGGTCAAAGCTATTCAAGAGATGCCAGTTCCTAGGACGGAGAAGGAAGTCAGAGGCTTTTTAGGACGCCTGAATTACATTGCTCGCTTCATCTCACATCTGACTGCTACCTGTGAGCCAATCTTCAAGCTGCTGAAGAAAGATCAGGTAGTACGTTGGAACGATGAATGTCAGGCTGCCTTCGACAGAATCAAAGAGTATCTCCAAGAACCACCTATCCTTATGCCACCGGTTGAAGGGAGACCTCTGATACTATACCTGACAGTGCTTGGCAACTCAATGGGGTGTGTGCTGGGGCAGCATGACGAGTCTGGCCGAAAAGAGCATGCCATTTATTACCTTAGCAAAAAGTTTACCGACTGTGAGACCCGATACTCACTGCTTGAGAAAACTTGTTGCGCTTTGGTATGGGCTGCTCGCCGGCTGAGACAGTATATGCTGACTCACACTACCTTGTTGATCTCAAAGATGGATCCGATAAAGTACATATTCGAAAAGCCTGCTCTGTCTGGGAGAATTGCAAGATGGCAAATGATCTTGACGGAATACGACATTCAGTATACGACCCAGAAAGCCATCAAGGGGAGTGTATTGGCAGACCACCTAGCTCATCAAGCTGTGGATGACTATCAATCAATGAACTTCGAGTTTCCGGATGAAAGCATCATGACAGTAACAAATTGTGAAGTACCTGGACCGGATGAAGGACCTGAGCCAGGATCCCGATGGTCTATGCACTTTGACGGAGCTTCCAATGCTTTGGGAAATGGTATCGGCGCTATAATCATATCTCCACAAGGTACTCATACTCCACTCACTGCCCGGCTATGTTTCAACTGTACCAACAACATGGCGGAGTATGAGGCGTGCATCATGGGTCTTCAAGCTGCGATCGACCTAAGGATCAAATTTCTAAGTGTCTTCGGAGATTCCACTCTTGTGATCAATCAGATCAAAGGAGAGTGGGATACGAAACATCCAAACCTGATCCCTTACAGAGAATGTGTGTTGACCCTGATCCCCCACTTCACATAGATAACCTTTGAGCACTTTCCAAGAGAAGAGAATCAGTTAGCGGACGCGTTAGCTACAATGTCTTTAATGTTCAAGGTCAAATGGGATAATGAGGCTCCCTGGATCATCATCTGGAAACTGGACGAACCGGCATACTGTTGTGATCTCGAAACTGAATTGGTGACTGAGAAGCCTTGGTACCATGAAGTGAAGAGATATCTGGAAGCTCAGGAATACCCTGAAGGTGCATCTGTCAACGATAAGAAATTCCTGAGGAGGTTTGCAGCCAAGTTCTTCCTTAGCAACGGCATCTTGTACAAGCGAAACCATGATTCAACCCTACTGCGCTGTGTGGATAAAATTGAAGCAGAAAGGATCATGGAAGAGCTACATGAAGGGACCTTTGGTACGCATTCCAGTGGGCACACTATGGCTAAGAAAATCCTACGGGCAGGATATTACTGGTCCACCATGGAAACTGACTGCTACCAACATTCCAGGACATGCCACAAGTGCCAGATTTATGCAGACAAGGTGCATGTTCCTCCGGTTCCCCTGAACGTTCTGACTGCGCCTTGGCCGTTTGCAATGTGGGGCATAGACATGATCGGCGAGATTAAACCTACGGCATCCAATGGACATCGCTTCATCCTAGTGGCGATTGATTATTTCACAAAGTGGGTCGAGGCAGCCTCCTATGCTACAGTAACCAAGACTGTTGTGGCACGGTTCATTCGGCACAACCTGATCTGTCGATACGGCGTCCCTGAGCGGATTATTACAGACAACGGTACCAATCTAAACAACAAAATGATTGCTGAGCTCTGCGAACAGTTCAAGATACAGCACCACAATTCTTCTCCTTACAGACCGAAGATGAATGGGGCTGTAGAAGCAACAAATAAGAACATCAAGAAAATCGTGCAGAAGATGACAGTGACGTATAAGGATTGGCACGAGATGTTACCGTTCACTCTACATGGGTACCGTACCTCAGCAAGGACGTCAACCGGGGCAACTCCTTTCTCTCTGGTTTATGGTATGGAGGCAGTCTTGCCAATCGAAGTGCAAATTCCCTCTCTCCTGATAATGAAGGATGCAAATCTGAACGAAGATGATTGGATCCAGACACGACTTGATCAACTCAACCTCATTGACGAAAAGAGACTTGCTACTATCTGTCATGGTCAGACGTATCAGAAACGGATGATCAGGGCATTTAACAAAAAGGTCAGACCACAGGAATATCAAGTTGGGGATCTGGTGATCAAGAGAATCATCCTTCCTCAGAGTGATCCAAGGGGCAAATGGACCCCTACGTACGAAGGGCCATTTATGGTTAAGCATGTGTTCTCAGGAGGAGCAATGATTTTAACCAACATGGATGGTGACGACCTTCCTCACCCCGCCAATGCCGACATAGTAAAAAAATACTACGCATGAAAAAAGACCCGCTAGGCTGACATGCCTAGGCAAAAATTAGGGCTTCCCGTCGAACCAAAAGGGTTCGGGCAAAATGAAGGGATGAAAATAAAAAAAATCTGTACACCCGGCAAGTCGAAAACCTGAAAAGGCGGCTTGGGCAAAAATGGGTATCCCGGTGGACTGAAAACCCGAAAGGGCGGTCCAGGCAAAAATTAGGGATAAAGCGTAATACTATGTCTCATTGGATCACTTTGCATCCAGAATCCGGTATCTACATCAAGTTCAGACGGCATCAATCAGTCAGCTTCACCTTCAACCAAGGTCATCAAGTGATGAGACGCTCGGAGTTATAAGGGCAATAGCAGAGTTGAAACCCAGTGGGATCATTCACTTCACACAGCTGTTTTATTTTCTTTTGTACAAAATTTGTATAAACTCTCTTGTTCGGCGGCGTTCTCTTACTAGGACATCAGCCTCTTGTATACAAAACGCCTATTTTCAGGCCATTCAAAATCAATACAAATATATTTTCAGTTAAACGTGCCAAGTGTTTTTCTTTTTCTGTTTTGTGTTGCGAAGAACGTCCAAGGTTCAATTTGTGATATATGCATTGACAATAATTTGCTAACTCATAAATATTTGCATACGAAACAAAGGAATTAATTGCAGGTGACACTAGAAGCAGGGGCAATAAAAGAGTTGTCTGAGCAGTCTAATTGTTCTATCCTCCAAGGAATCAAGGTAGGTTCAGCTAAAGAACGACCAGTACATCTTAAACTCCCCAGAGAGTGAGCCAACAAAAGTGCATTCTTCTCCAAACAGAGCTATCAAATCTCAAGGAAATTGAGCATCCTCCAGCAGATCTCAATACTCCCCCAACAGCAGCATACATATTCTTAACGAGCATCCCCGACAGTCTTGGTCAAGATTGTTCCCCGGCGGCATATCAATATCCATAGGAATCACTTTCCCAGCATATCAAAACTCCCCAGAAGAGTCCAGTCCAGTTTCCCCAGGAAAGTTGGAGTTCATATCCCCAAGCACTAAGCTTATCCCCTCCCGAGAGCACGAACGCGTCGTCCGGCTTTATTTAAAGAGTTATTTCCTTAATAGGATATAACTGGGTTATCCTCAGCCAAAAGCCACGGAAAGAGCGTCCTCGACGAAGTCTTCTTACCCCAGCGAAGTCCATCAACACTTCCAACAACAAGACATCCTCAGCAAGTTACTCTCAACAATTCAGCAAAAGCATCCCTCTCCTCACAGAGTATCACTCCCCAGCATGGTCGCTAGAGTATCTTTTCTCCCCGCAGAATCTTCCATTTGCCAAGTCTATTCCTCAACGGAGTCATGTTCTCCTACCGGTATTCTTGCAACTATCATCCCCAGCGGGAATAAAAGCTTATTCTTCAATATCAGCCCAGGAGTGACTTCCCGGCACCCGTCAAGGATTTACTTTCCTAGACGAAAACATTCATAAAACATCACATACATCATTATAGCATGCATAGACGCATCATATCATACAAATCTCATTTATGTTGAGAACATCATTGCTTGATCCATATCATGCATTGCATATGACTGACCTTTACCTTTCAGGAAAGACGCAGTTAAATGCTCAAACATATTTCAAAGCCTTCTCTAGTCCGGCTAAATCGACTCCCAACAGATTTTTCTGATAAAGACTCAGCAGAAGTTATGGTCCCCTCTCCAACGGCGAGTGAGGCGGTAATTCCTTTTTTCAAGATGTTTCCCTCTCCGACGGTGAGTGTGAGGTGATCGTCTCTTATGGTCCCCTCTCCAACGGCGAGTGAGGCGGTAATTCCTTTTCAAGATGTTTCCCTCTCCGACGGTGAGTGTGAGGTGATAGTCTCCTATGGTTCCCTCTCCAACGGCGAGTGAGGCGGTAATTCCTTTTCAAGATGTTTCCCTCTCTGACGGTGAGTGTGAGGTGATAGTCTCCTATGGTTCCCTCTCCAACGGCGAGTGAGGTGGTAAGTCCTTTTTCAGATGTTTCCCTCTCTAACGGTGAGTGTGAGGTGATAGTCTCCTATGGTTCCCTCTCCAACGGCGAGTGAGGTGGTAAGTCCTTTTTCAGATGTTTCCCTCTCCGACGGTGAGTGTGAGGTGATAGTCTCCTATGGTCCCCTCTCCAACGGTGAGTGAGGTGGTAATTCCTTCTTCAGATGTTTCCCTCTCCGACGGTGAGTGTGAGGTGATAGTCTCTTATGGTTCCCTCTCCGACGGTGAGTGAGGTGACAATTCCTTTTCCTATGATTCCCCTCTCCGACGGCGAGTGAGGTGATTCCCTTTCAGATTATAATGGTCTATGGTTCTCGTTCCGATCCTGCGAAGATGGTATTTCCCACCAAGATTTTTCTCAACGAGCGTTGTTGAAGTTAAAATCACCCAAGGTTCTCTTACCATTCATGCTAAGGCAGTAACCATACCTGGTTCATTCCTCATCTTTTGAAGCTCCAGATCCAGCTCCTGTAACCAGTCAGGACACATCTATACCAAGCATCTGAAAACCAGCTCCTGCAACGTGTCAGGTACTCATTTGTTCTTTTGCAGGTATGCAGGTTCTCGCTAAGGAATCTCCTACGCAATCAACATCCAGATGGCATCTATAAGCCCATCATCCTACCCAACAATCTCTAAATGGCATCTATAAGCCCATTCCACCATCACGCTACTATGTGAGCGCAAATTTCTGGGCACTTTAGTGTTCAATCATCTTCCATCTTCGGATTACGAAAGGCACGTCAGCCAATCTGCATCCTCAGGTCTAAGAAGATTGAACAGGGGCAACTGTTGTACCCCAAAATTTGCCCTCCCATATTCTTCAAGAAATTACCAAGCCAAGTCATAAAATGCCCCAAGGGTTGCACAATGCAAAGGCCTCCTACACTGTCAAGATTAGGGTTTTGAGTCTGATCAAGAAAAGGAAGTTTTCAAAGGCCCAATAAAGTCTCATATGCTTACAAAGATGGTCAAGCATCTTCATATCAAGTTTCAAGGCATTCAGCTCAAAATTGCACAGTCAAAACCCTAAATTGCACTACAGTCAACTGTAGGGGCAAAATGGTCATTTGACAGTCAAAAGTTCAAATTTTTGGTCAACATACCATTTTGGAGCTACAAACATCATTTGATCAATGCTTGATCATGATTCTCAAAATTTGGCTCAGAAAATCATCAAGATGCAAAAGTTACTATATTTGGACAGTTGAAAAAGTCAACTGAAATTGACCAGGGCATAACTTTCACATGGATTATCAGAAAAATTCCACCCAAAGCTCATTTTGAAGAGAAAAGATATTTCCTACAACTCATCTTCATACTTCAAGTCCAAGAAATGCTCTCACAAAAAGTTATCAATTTCAACATTATAGGTCATTTTCAAAAGTCAACAAAAAGGGACTTTAAGTCAAAGGCCATAACTTGATATTGGTAAATCAAAATGACATGGGACCAAAGGCATTGGTTAGAGGACTCAAAGACCTTTCCAAAATGTCCAAGAACATGAGAAAAGCTTAAAAATTGAGCAAGTTATGCCTTGTGGAAGTTGGGAAAGTTTTGGATATTTTGAAAAGTCAACATTACTTCAAATGACCTAAATTTGCTAATGGGCCCATTTTTCTTCCATGATTCATCATTCCAAGAATATGCACGACCACTTGGCCCAAAGGGAAGTATTTTCTCATTTTTTATTTATTTATTTGAATTATTATTCATATTAATTCATTTAAATCATTTAAATATGTGAAAAATATCTAACATGACCTAACCAATCTTTTTATGCATGTTTTGGACTCAATATTTCGTGCTTAGTTAAATGTGGAAAGAATTGGATTGATTTGAGCATAATTGACACAAAATACACTTGAAAAAGATATGAAAAGATCTTAAGAAAATCAAATATGCAAAACCATTATTGCCATGGATTTGATTAAGTTTTGTTGACCTAATAGCCTCAGTACAAATACATGATCATAACCCTAATGCCCATACACTAAAAGCTGCGCAGAAAAGCTCCCTAGAAACTTGAAAAATTCTCCATAAAACTCAATTCTGAAATCATTGGTAGAGGGTGATTGAAGGCACAAAAGCTTTTCCAATAGCTTCCTCAAGTCTTCCTGAACGTGTTCCAATCAAAAACGCCCATTCAAACTCCAAAAACTGGTATATCAAGCATGAACTGTACAGCAGAAATTCCATAATCGTATATCATATTCTAAGCGTTTTTACAGCATTCTATTCATGGAATCATGTTTATTATGAAGTTCTGAGACTAACCATGATGTTTAATTGAACTATTATGCTGTATATACAATTTCGCCATGATCGTTTGCTAGGGTTTACAAAACTCAAAATTAGGGATTCCTAAAAGAGGAAAAATTAGGACTCCAGGCCACCACCATTGCAATCAGCAGACCTGGACGAAGAGATTACCATAGTCGCGATTAATTTATGAGTTGCATAGGCCTAATCGCTATTTCTTGGTAGCATGCCTAAGAGAACGTCCAAAAACCGTTGCGTTTGTTCTTTGTTTTACAGGGATGGTGAAGAAGATGATGTGTTGTCAACACATGATACGTTGATTTAAATTTCGCGCGTTTCTCTCCACTAACGCGTTGTTTCTTTTTATATTATTTGATTATTACTTATATATCAAAGCGCGCAGGTTGGTATAGTTGGTAAGCAGAAGCATTGGCAATACACGTGACCTGGGTTCGATTCCCAGGTCTGAACCACTTCAATAATATTTTTCCATAACGTTTCCCATGCAGCTTCAGTAATGTAGACGCACCATATGCCCCAGATCAAATCTTGCCACGTTCATCTGGAGATCTAATCAAAGGTTGGGATTGGTGAATATCATATACCATGGTCAACGCATGTGCACGCTATTCAGAAAGGTCAAACGAACCAAAGCTTATTGGGCCAGCATTCCAGGGTTACACCTCCATATTGGGGACCTCCACCCCCCTTGGTTTGCAAGTCTTTTTATTTTTCTTATATTTTATTTTTAATTATTATTTTATTTATTTTATTGTTTTAATTTAATTCATTATTTTTACAATATATAAAAAATGCCTAAAAAATCAGAAAAAAGATAAAAACATGATAAATAATTTTTATTTTAATGTTTTCATGTAAATAAATTTAGTTTAATTAGGTTGCAATTTTAAATTCTTTTAATAACAAAAATACAAAAAATATGTAGAAATAGGTTTAATTAATTTTGATTCCTTTTAATTTCTTTTTTTTACAATAATAATATTTATTTTATTTATTTTCATAATTAAAAATGCATGTAAATTAACTTAGGTTTAAATTAGTTAAAAATTCAATATTTTTCATAATAAATTTAAAAGCCATTAGAATTAGGGTTTACATTCAATTTTAATTTTGATTAATTCTCTTTTTTCCATTAATTCCTAAAAACACTAAAAATACCAAAAACATTTTCTTCTAAATTTTTAATTTTACTTTCTCATTAATTCTAATTAATTAATTCATTAATTCAATATTTTTGCAAAAGGGTCCAACGCCCATATTCTTATTTGTTTAAATTTCGCGTATTTATTTTTATTTCGCTTAAATAATTATGTACCTCTCCCAAAGCTTTGTAACTTAAACTTCTCGTACTATTATTTCTTTGCTTTCTTTACTTTCTGCCAAATCGGGTCCGGTTTAATTTTGGCGATGTGGACCCGCGCCATTTGTAATAGCTTAGGTTTACACTTCCCGCAAATATTTTAACTGTTAACCAAGCATGCAAGAATGAATGGCCATAATAAAATCAAGCGTAGATCACTTTAACATGACAAGACAAATGCAAATGAAAACGACACACGAATTGCACACACCACCCCTAGGGTACGCCTCACTGTTGCCTTGCCTCGAAAGGTGATCGTCGAGTAGAGGACGTCTTAGTAAGTCCTCATGATCCGGGAACCTGGCATGAGGGTAGCTTCTAAGGTGTCTTCCCATTGCTCCGGTGATCACCATGTCCCGAACCTTTGAATTGACCCGAATACCTCCAACGGTGGTGCTACCTACCTCTCAATGGTGGGATGGCACTACTTTAAAGGACATTTACACAGACGAATTCCTTAGGGTAGGTAGGTTCTCATGGATACTTGCTCTCTTCAAAAACAAACAAAAGGACCTTTTCACACCAACACATTTTCAAAAGCTTTCAAAACAATTTTTCAAACACTCTGACGCACGAGTCGATCTGAAACTTTCAAAGAAACTTTTTAAAACCCACAGTTGAAAAGCAAACAAACCATTTTTGAAAACACAAGTGAGCAAGTATCTAAGAGCCCATGGATAACCATGGATAGAAAGGGTGCTAACACCTTCCCTTTCTATAACCTACCTCCCGAACCGAGAGCAATCTCTTTAAGGAATTTTTCTGTGCTTTTGTCCTTTCCATTTGGAGAAAATAAAAGACGGTGGCGACTCTTGCTTCCGCGACATTTCGCGAACCAGCGTTAAACAGTCAGTTCCAGATCCACCGATCACACATGGGTATCAAAGTTGTCATTAATATGAGAATTAAATTCTTGAATGTATATGGGGACTCATCCCTAATGATCATTCATATTAAGGGAGAATTGGATACGAAGCATCCAAATCTCATTAATTATCGATAGCATGTGTTGAAATTAATTATGTACTTCGAGGAAATCACTTTTGAATATATTCCACGAGAAGAGAATCAATTGGCCGACGCATTAGCTACCATGTCATCTAGGTTCAAAGTCAGATGGGATAATGAAGCTCCTCGAATTACTCTTAAGAGACTAAATGAATTGACGCATTCCTACGAATTTGATACTGATGGAGTAGAGGAAAAGCCTTGTTACCACAAAATAAAAATATATCTTGAAACTCGAGAATATCCGGAAGGAGAATCTATCAATAATAAGAAATTTCTAAGAAGGTTCTTTGCCATGTTCTTTCTGAGTAACAGAATCCTGTACAAGCGCGACCATGATTCAACTTTGCTTTGTTGTGTAGACAAGAAGGAAGCTGAGAAAATTATGGAAGATATTCACGAAGGATTCTTTGGTACTCAGTCCAGTGGGCATACAATGGCTAAGAAGATTTTGAGAGTGGGTTATTATTGGTCTACTATGGAAACTTATTGCCATCATCATTCTAGAACTTGCCACAAATTCCAAATTCATGCCGACAAAGTACATGTGCCTCCGGTTCTTTGAATGTTTTAACTACTCCTTGGCCGTTGGAAATGTGGGGAATTGATATGATTGGAGAGATTAAGCCTACTTCTTCCAATGGGCAACATTTCATCCTGGTCACTATTGATTTCTTCACGAAGTGGGTTGAAGCAGCCTTGTTTGCTTCTGTTACCAAGAATGTTGTGGCTCAGTTCATTAAATACAACCATATCTATCGATATGGAATCCCTAAAAGGATCACCAAGGATAACGGTACCAATCTTAACAATACTATGATCACGAAACAATACACGCTGTTCAGAAATTAGCATCCCAATTCTTCTTCGTATCGACTAAAGATGAATGGCGCAGTGGAAGCCGCCAACAAGAATATCAAGAATTTCTTGCAGAAGATGACAGTGACATATAAAGATTGGCATGACCATTTTCTCTTCATTGTTATGGCACTTTAGTACATGCATTAACTGGAGCAACCCCGTTCTCTCTAGTCTACCGTATAGAGGTTGTCTTACTTGTTGAAGTCTAGATTCATTCCCTAAGGATTATGAAAGACACGTGTTTAGATGAAGACGAATTGGCTCAGACTCGACTGGACCAAATAAATTTGATCGATCAAAAAAGGCTTGTGGCTGTTTGTCATGGTCAAATGTTTCAGAAACTCATGACCAAAGCATTTAACATGAAAGTCAAACATCGGGTATACTAGGGTGGTGATTTGGTAATAAAGCGTATTATCCTACCACAAGGTGATCCCAGGGGAAAATGGACTCCCACATACGAAGGGCCATTTGTTATCAAAAATATATTTTCTGGTGGTGCTATGATACTTACCACCATTGACAGTGAAGATTTTCCACACCCTGTGAACACAAACATAGTAAAAAAATACTACACATAAAAGAGACCGGTAGGTTGACATGCCTAGGAAAAAGTAAGGGCATCCCGATGAACCAAAAGGGTTCGGCCAAAAATTAGGGATATATATATATATATATATATATATATATATATATATATATATATATATATATATATTGTACATTCGGCAAGTCAAAAACCTGAAAATGGGGCTTGGGTAAAAAAGGATATCTCGATGGACTGAAAACCCGAAAGGGCGGTCCAGGAAAAGATTAGGGATTAAAGCGTATGACTATGTCTCGTTGGATCACCCATCTACTTACATCCAGCTTCATTACTAGAGTCAAGTTCAAACGGTACAAAAAAATTCAATTATCTTCTTCCAACAACAATTCATGAGATGCTAGAAGACATAGGAGCAATACAAGAGTTGAAACTGGATGGGATCGTTTCCACATAGCTATTTTTCCTTGTTTTTATTTGTACCCTTTCTTCACTCTTACGACGATTTCCTCTTACTAGGATTTATATCTCTTTGTATAAAACTGCATGCTTATAGGAAAACTTTCAGAATCAATGCAATTAGGTTTCAAAATTTAAAATTGTTTTATTTTCTCTGTTTATTTTGCAAAAACGTCCAATGATTACATTGAATGAACATATGCATTTGAACATGATTACTGTTAACAAAATATATGCATAAAAACTGGATTAGAATTTACTAAAGACTGTAAGAGTTGGGATAATGTTCAAGTCATCCACAAATCTCCATAGAGGAATCTCCACCGGACTATCTCTACAGAGCTATCTTCACAAGCTCATCGCCAACAGAGATATATTCCCCAGAAAAATCTAATATGCCATCTGACAAAAATTGGGGCATCTTCCAGAGGTTCACCTCTATATCCTTGATGGATAGCTCGACATGATCATCTTCCCTAAGAGGCCCCCTAGCGGAGAAGAAAGGTTGATCATTTCCCCAGCATATGGTGGAAATTTCCTCACGCAGCCTATGAAATCTCGATCCACATCAGAGATTATTTCCTCAACACAGTCTATAGGGTTTATTTCCCCAGTGGAGTTTATTCCTCCCCAAAAGTTAACATCCATATTTGAAACCTGGTTAGACAGCACATCATAGGATTATTCATCTCTTTTGTCCGCACTCAGGATTCATAAGAATTAAATCCTTTGAAAAAGCGATGAACGAACAATTCTCTTGGAATTCTTCTATCCCCAAGACGAAGTCGAACGTCCCCAGTGGAGTTTCCTCAAACAGAAAGCTTGAATCCCCAGCAAAGTCGTTCTAAACAAAATTGAGAAACTACTATCTTCATCCCCAACAATAGTCAGGGATTTATTTTCCTCAGCCAAAGATGTTATACAAAGCTACCGATATGTTCCAACGACATATTGCACTCATACATCATTTACAAAATATCAGGGCGTATGCATAAGAAACACATATAATATTCTCATTTATTTTGAGAGCATCATTACGCAATGCATTTCATGCATCATGATATTGCATAAAACTAACTTTGTTTTCTCAGGTTAGTTCACAAACAGATAAATATTGTCAATAACTTCTCATCCTTCAGATACAATCAGTCAACGATTCATTCTGATGCTCCTTTGGATACGATCAAGAGTAGACTTGTTCTGGTACATCGTCTAGATATAGTTCAGATACAATCGAGACATAGATCTATTCTGATACTCATTCCGGTGCATATTCCAAATACAGTTTAGATATGATCAAGACGTAGATCCATTCTGATATTCATTCTGGTATATCTTTATATACACTCGGGCATAGACTCATTCTAATACGAATTTCAGATACAACCGAGCAAAGACTCATTCTGATCCTCTTATAGATACGGTCAAGACATAGACTTATTCTAGAACATCTTTCTGATACAATCGAGACGTAAGATTCATTCTGGCACTCCCTATCATGTCTGCTAGATACAGTTGGACACAGACTCATTCTAGTATACTACTCAGATACAGTCGAATGTTGACTCATTCTGATACTCCTATCAACAGTTACTTTGGATGGCATCTATAATCCCATCTCCAACGACACTCTATCACCTCTATGAATGGAATATTTTATCCCTTCAAGAAATACAATCAACCAATAGTATTATTTCATGCACATGTGAGTGTAAATTTCTAAGCACTTAAGTGTTCAATCCTCTTCCACCTTCAGATCACGAATGGCGAGCATGCCAATCTAACTTTTTAGGTTTAAGAAGATTGAACAGGGGAAAATATTGTACCCCAAAATTTCCCCTCCCATTATTCAAGAAAACATATTTCAATAGGTCTCCCCATGCTCCTAGGGTTCTCAATTGCTCAAGACTACTCAATGATTGATCAGACAAACCCTCATCTTAAGCAGTTGACCTACAACTAGGGTTTTACTTATCTCAAGGAAAATTGGACTTATAATGCATCAATTTGATTTCATGGTTTCTCATATGTCTCAAATAATTCTCATGCCAAATTCCAAGCCTCGCAACAAAAGTTTGCTCAATCAATTAGTCAGATGATTGAAAATCAACTATATTGGGCAAAAAGTCAACTTTGACCAATTTACAGTCAAACTTCAAGATTTTTGGTCAAAATCAACATTTTGAAGTCACATTCATCATTTGGTCAATGGTTGATCATGATTCATCATGAAAACTCAAGATTCATCAAGAATACACAAGATTCATGAAAAGTCAAATGTTACAAAATTAGGGTTTTCTTAAGGAGAAGTCAACTGAACTTTGATCAAGCGTAACTTTCACATACTTCATCAGAATTTTCTCAAACAAATCTCATTTTGAAAGAAATTCAATTCTCTACAACTTTGTCTCTGTAAGCTCAAGGCCAAAAATGTTTCATTTGAGAGATTTGGGCAAAAATATTAAAAATCATTTTAAAAGTCAACAAAAAGTCACTTTTTGTCAAAGCGATTTACATCAGGATAAGTTCTTCAAATGAAAAAATGACCAACATAGAGATTGCAGGGGATGTCTCGAGGTTTCTAAAAAGTACAAGATTACCTTCATATGACAAAAATTGAGAGAGTTATGATTGGTGCAAGTTGGGCAATTTTAAGAAAATGCATGAAATCCAAATTAAGAAAATTTGAGTTTTTGGGATAATGGGCCTATCTCTTAAGGTCCAAATGTGTTCTTGACCTCATAATAAACTCCTAAATCCATTCATTTAATTTTGTTGTTTTTATTTCTTTTGCTTTCTATTTCATTTAATTAAAAGCAAAATAAATCAAATAAAATACCAAGTGAATGAATCAAAGCATGAAGATATATTTTTGAATCAAATCATAAGTCTAATAAGCTGGTGACAACGTGAAAAAAGCGCATAAGGATGATTGGTACATGATTGGCCTAAAAAAGAAATATTTCATGCAAAACTTCAATAAAAGATTTGATCACGAAATACAAAAGATTGAATTTACTTTTGTTGACCTAAATCTTCCACTATATATACACATAATATTCAGACAAAAAGGACACAAAATTTTCCTCAAGAACACTCTCTCAAAATATCAGCTTTTGTCAAAAACTAGGGCAAATTCGAAATCCAATTTCCAGCCATCCTCAAGGCCAAGCGACCAGTCAAATCGATTCCTAATATATCATAGAGCAAGCTTGGATCATTCTTGATGATCAAAGAGGCCTAAAACCTGCATCCCATGCATCACCGTTTTTAAATGTTTTATGAATTTCGTATTTTAATTTTCATGATGCTTTGATGTAAACTAACAATTGCAGTGTGTTCCTGAGACCAAATATTGCAGGTTTAATCCCTTACATGAGGCTCAGGATGCCAGAATCATCCATCATTATTTTTGAATCGTTTTGCATTATTTTCATTGTATCTCATCGTGCAGGTCAATTAGCAAAAAATAACACCGCCTCTGGATTCGCAAGGGTCGATTTAGGGGGATAGGCCCCTTCTTGATCTCTAAAGTTTGTTGTTTTTGTAGTTTAAAAAAGAAGCTCACCGGAGAAGACGACCGGAGTTAGGGCTCCGGCGCCTCTCCGGTCCATTGGTTTATATTATATTTAATGGTTTATATTGTACAACCCGATGAGAGCGTAGCACCACTGGCACGATGTTGGGTTTGTGAACATAAGGGAGTGGGTTTGATCCCTGCGTTTCATAATGTTTTTGTTGTTGTTATTTTCCCACTAATACGCATCTTTCACATATAATATTCAACTCCTGTTTCTAGACATCAACAAGCGCTTGGTACAGTGGCGAGCGATGTTGCGTATGAAGTTGGAGGGCATGGGTTCAACACCCACCCCATGCAATCTTTTTTCCTATTTTCTCTTTTAAACTAATTTTCTTTCTTTTTCCTTTTCTAACCCTAATTATTTCAATTAATCAGTCATCAAACTAACCTAATTTTTCTTAATACTAATAAATTAGGTTTAGGTTTTTTTTAACTAACATTTAATTTTCTTGATTTTTTTATTTACTAAATTAATTAATCAACCTTTTTTCTTAAACATTAAAATCAATTAAAATTTAGGTTATTAATTATTACTTAAATTATTTTCTATAAAAATCATAAAATGTTTCAAACTTCCTTTTTTCTATTTTCTTATTTCTTTTTCTTTATTTATTTAAATTCATAGATCAAGTGTATAGGTCGCATGTTCTAATGTAATAGCTCAGATTTACTTTCCGCATTTTTTCCTATTATGTAACTGCTAACAAGATATAATAGCTTATGTTTAATTTTCTGCACTTTACATTCCTCACTTTTTTTCTGTACATATTTAACTGCTAGTAACTAGGGTTTATATGGAAAGACTAATAAAAACAATCTAGAAAACCCTAATTCTCAAGATAAAATAACTAAAAACAAACACTCTTCACACTCGCACCTTTAGTGTAACCTCTCTTGTTGTCTTACGAATATTGGTCACGTCCCTCGAAGGTAGGGATACTTTAGCAAAAGACCCTCGATCAAATCATCATAATCCCTTTCGAATAAAGATCGTAGTCACTCAACGTCCCTCAAGTTGCCTATGAAAAATAATCTAGTCCCTTTGAGTTGCCTACAGAATAATGATAGTCCCTTCGATACAATTGCTAAAGTATCCTCACTTATTTGTCTTCGATGACTATACGATGACCCTACGCCTGTCCCTTCACATCCAATAGATAGGGCTACCTACAAACTAATGCTATGAATAGCACTATCTCTAAAGGAGAAGGAAAAGAATAAGAAAGACTTTAGTGGATAAGAAACTTTTAATTGCTTGCTCATAACTTTTATCAACATTTTCACACTACACTTTCGAACAAATATTTTCAAAAATAACACTTTGTATATATTCTTGAGGACTGATACAAGAATCATTAAAAAGTCATCCTTACATTGGCGATTTCAAAATATTTTCAAACAAATCAAACACAAAGTAAGTTTTCAAAAGTGAGCTAAGTAATTAAGAGCCCGTAGATAACTACGGATGAAAAGGGTGCTAACACCTTCCCTTTTCATATCTTACCCCCCTGAACTCAAAATTTATCAAGGGTATTTCCTATTCTTTTCACTTTTCCTAAATATTAGATAAAAGAAAATTCGATGGCGACTCTAGCTATCCGCACATTTGGATAAAACCAAAAAGTCAGTTCTACAACTGTATGACACCTGGCATGTCTTCGTACGATCAAGCAAAGATCTCAACATAGTCATTCAACATCTGGATTAATCTCTTTTTGGCACTACCTTCTAGTTTGGCACCTATCTTGACTTTTTTCTTGTCCTCTTCAATACCCAAGTTCACAAACACGACTAGCTCTTCATGTCGTTGTATATCTCTTTCTTCCTGCATTAACAACCTAGCAAGCTCTCCAGGTACTTCATAATCTTCATCACCTTCGTCCTCGTCTTAGTAGATTGGCTTTTTGAAGTCATAATTGGCAATAACAAAATTGTTATTAATGGGATCCAGAGTGGATGTGGATTTGCAATTTGTTATATGGGTGTGTGTAAGAACACATAGCTATTTTGAAAGAAATAAAGTAAAAGAAAGACAAAGAGCGCAAAATTTGAATGTGAACGTCCAATGATATATTAAAACATGCAGATGAAAAATGACAACCCTAACAAATGGACCATTGTGCCCCGGGTAAGGCACAAGGTTTAAAGTTATTGTTTAAATTACATAACCAAAAACTTGAAAAGAAGAAAACAGAAAATAGAATTTACACCTAACTAAAGGAGATGGGTATAAAGTCTTCAGCCTTCCAATTTTTGAGCCCATTGACGGTAGTAGGGAAAATCCAACTGTTTATGTCACAGTCGCTATCAGCGTCTTCCACAATATTGACTTGATTTTTGTGAACTCCATTGTTGTTGATGCGGAATGGCAGTCTCCCAAAATTAGCACGAGCACGACAGACAGCCCTCTGAGCCTTTGAGGTGAAACCCAAACCAAATTTATCGGACTTGTAAGGAATGTTGGGAAGTTGACCCCAAACAATGCCACCACCTTCTTCTACCACTCTTGATGGAATCCTGGTAACCTTAGGAATGGTAGGAGTAGCTTTGTCAATAGGGATTGTCTGAGGAATAATTTCAAAGGTCTGGAAAGGAGTATAAAAAAATTCACCATCCATCTCAACATACTTGAATGAATTTAAATGGTTCACCATGCATTCTTCGTTGCAAACTATAACAATTTTTCCTTTTATTGGATACTTCAGCTTTTGGTGTAAAGTAGAAGTAACAACACCCGCCCCATTAATCCAAGGGCGTCCAAGAAAAAAGGGATAGGTTGGACGAATGTCCATCACATAAGTAGAGTCGAAGACCTGGGAACCCACTTTGATTGGAAGATCAACCTCTCCATGAACCATTCTCTTTGAACAATCAAAATCTCTTACCACAATGTCCCTGGGTTTTAGCACAATCCCTTCACAGTCAAGTTTGTCTATAGCAGCCTTTGGCAATACATTCAATTAGGAACCTGTGTCCACCAATACATGGGATAAGGTAGTGCCCCTACACTCAATAGATACATGCAAGGCCTTGTTATGGTTCCTTCCTGCGGGAGTTAAATCAACGTCAGAAAAGCCTAGCCCATTATCGGTTGTCAGGCTAGCAACACAATTTTCGAACTGATTAACAGAGATTTCCTGCGGTACATGAGCAGATTTCAGGAACTTTACCAAAGCCTGAGCATGGGCTTCAGAGCACAACAACAGAGATAACATAGATATTTTGGAGGGGGTATTCCCTAAATGATCAACGATCTTATAGTCACTCTTTCGAATAATTTTCAGTACTTCTTCCATCTCTTTCTTGGAGGTATCTTCAATAGTAACCTCTTTCGGTGCCTCAGTCTGGGTAGGCTCAGTTATATGTTCTTTGCCTCGAGTTTTAATAGTTAATTCAGTGGTAGTGATACGAACTGGTGTACAATAGCTTTTGGAGAGATCTCTCGAGAGAAAACCCTTCCACTTCTGGTAACTTTACTAGTCCCAGCAATATTTCCAACATTATCTTTGATAGTCAATGATTCTTACTTTACACCATGTTAGTAGACATCAACTCCATAATTCCCAGGGATATCCTTGTCAGAGGAATATGGAATTGGCCCAGGCATGGTAATGATCAAAGGGGAAACCCTAGGTTTAGTAGTAATCTTCACAGGACCCTTAGAAGTGATCCTTACAGGAGTACCAGAAATTGCAGACACGTCTTCAAGCTTCAGGTCTTAAGACATACTCTCCACAGAAAGAGTATTCTCAAATAGAATTACACGACCATCCATCAAATGTTGAACACCTTCTTTCAGCAGTGCACAACCATTGGATTGGGACGTATAATAGTAGCACCTTTCAATGCAACCCGAAAATAAACCGGCTTGCAACAGCTTCTTCTTAATAATCATCAGAGGAGTAGTCAAGTCATTCACAGCAGAAACATAAGAAACATCATCAATAGCATTAATTCCCTTGTCGTGATTAGGAAATGGTGTCGTGATCAGATTAGGAGTCTCAGGAGGATCAGATTTTATCTCCTTAGCGTCAATCATGTCTTGGATCTTATTCTTTAGAGCCCAATAGTTGTTAGTGTCATGTCCTAAACTGTTGGAGTGATATGCAAACCTTGCATTGGGATTGTAACTGGGGGAAGTAGTATTAGGATTCTAAGGAGGATTCTTCAATGTAATTAACTCTTCCTTCAACATGTATTGTGATGCTTGAGCTAACGACATCTTGATTCTTTGTGAATTGTCTCCTGGGTGCATCCAGCCTACGTTGATTACTCTGTTGTTATTATTATTGTGGTACTGGTGCAGGATTAGATATCAGAACTACCCCTATAGATTGATTGCAATTACTCTTACTACGACCCTTCTGGCCGTACACAACATTGGATTCTTTCTTACCACTATAAGACTTCTTCACAGTATTTGAAGATGCAGTCACTTAAATTTTACCAATTTTGATTCCATTCTCAACATATTCTGTTGTTAATATGAGTTCAGTGAAACCGACTGAAGAACTTCCAAGTAGGTGATTATAGAAAGGACCTGTTAGCGTGCTCATGAACATGTCAATCAATTACCTATCATCCAAAGGAGGTTTAACTCTGCCTGTAAGATCTCTCAATTTTTGTGCGTACTCTTTAAAGCATTCCTTAAAACCCATGGACATACTCTGTAGTTGCATGCGAGTTGGTACCAAATCAGAATTGTATTGATATTGTTTATAGAAAGCTGCAGCCAAATATTCCCATGTATGGATATTGGTACCTTTAAGTTGATAAGACCATTCTAGTTGTGTTCCTGGTGGACTCTCTTGAAAGAAATGCAACCACAATTTCTTGTCAGCAATGTGTGAGTGAATTTTCTGAACATATGATCTTAAATGCAGCATTAGGCAAGAAACACCATCATACTTTGCAATGGTAGAAGTTTTGAACTTAGGAGGAATGACGACTCTTGAGAATAAACCAAATTCTTCAAAGTTCAAGCCAGGAACCTTCTGGATCTCCATAGCTTTAAGACGCTCTTCTAACAGCTTATACTTCTCATCAGCAGGGAGATATTGTTCATCCAAATAATCCTCTTCCTCTTCATCGGGAAACTTGTCATAACCAAGGTTGTTTCTTTCAGTTTTAAAACTTTTACCATCTTCATCCTGGTTGTCATCTTCGTCTGATGGGATATCAAGATATTGAGCTCGCTTGACTAGAGCTTCAAACCTCCTCCCCATGTTAAGGATGCCGGCTGGTTTCTTTTTCTTATTCTTATTATCTTTGGTGATGAGCGCCTTCAGTTCTTCTTGCCCCTTGGCTAAGTTTAGGAACATTTGTTGGAACTGGACATTCTGAGCTTGGAGATCTTTGACTGTCTATTTAAGAGCCATTTTTCTACTAAAATAAACAGCAAGAAGATGAGAAAACTTGTCTTAGAAACCTGTTATGTAATGATATGTATGGTATGTAGATGCATATGCAATGTTTTCAAGGACCTCATGGGATTTAAATTTGTTAATAAAAAGTAAACAACAACAAATATTCTTGTTAATATGTTCAAATTATAAATGCCTTTTAGGCTTACAATGAAAACAAAAGGAAGAGTTACAAAGAAATAAATTAAGACTCAAGTCTCCCATGGACGCTTCCTCTTTGTGTTGACATATGAATTAAGGCTCTGCTCTTCATGAAGGCGTTTGGTCAGCTCCAATACCTTCTTCTCACTAGCATAAAACTGAGTCTAAAAGGTATCCCTCTCTTCTTTTAGTTGAATCCAAGACTTTTGTAGCTCTTCAAGGTCAGTAGGAATATATGGATGAAGAACGGTATGAGGAATATCTCCTTCAGCAATAGGCTCCACAATTACTGGAAAGACAACGGGATATGGCATTATAAGATTTTGAGCACGAGATCGCACCCATCTGAGGTAGGGCTTCAGAGGGATGGAGTTTTTTGTCCCAAAGTCTTGCTATCAATCTTATTCACCATTCCCCAAGCGCGTATAAAGCTTTGACGGTAATCTTGAGGCTCAATCTTGTAATCGAATATAATACCCTGGATGATCATATCATGAGGACCGTCTCTTCGAGCATAACCAAATTGACGTAGAGCTAGGGAAGGGTTGTAAGTGATACCTCCCCTTATGCAAAGGAGTGGCACATTAGTTAATTCTTCATAACGGTCAATAATAGTGATATTCTCCTAAGTTCGGGAACACTAATAGATATCTGAATGAGAGAGCCACATCATCCTTTGAGACCACCTCAAACCTTGTTCATTCTTCATCATTGATTGGGGAAGGTGCAAAATAAACCACCTGGATAGTAAAGGTATATAACATATAATATTCCCTCTCTTCCTCATAGTACGAGTGTGAAGAGAATACAAAATATCTCCAAGCAAAGTAGGCACAAAATTATGAGCAAGAAATATTTTGATGGTGTTCACATCTATGAGTTGGTCTGGATTAAGGAATAGTACCAAACCATAGATCAACAGAGCCAAGATCTTCTCGAACGCACAAAATCCCATAGCATCCACAAACAACCGAGCCTTCTCTATCAGAAATTTAGCAAGAAGGCCCTTGACTTCACTTCTTGTTTCCCAATTAGATACAATGTCGAGTCGCTTCAGATGTAATCCTGTTGCAATATCTTCGAGTTTTAGAACTTTCTCTAAACTGGTGAAGGGTGTCAGATCAAGAATAGGTACTCCGAGTATCTTAAAGAACTCTTCCATTGTGGGTACCAAATGATAATCTAGAAAGGTAAAACAGTGATGCTCGGGATCAAAGAACTGGAACAGAACACTCATCATGTCTTTTTCAAAACCTGAGGCATCCAAATTGAGTAGATAATCATGCCTTTTGGTGAATTGAGAGTTTTCAGGAACTTTGAGACTAACTCCTTAAGTTGGGAAGGTACCCATACAAAGTTGATCCGTATAGTGTTTCTACGAGCGGAGGCCATTACCTACAACAAAGAACAAAGATAAATCCCTAGGTCCTTGAAATGGTTAGTGAAAATGTTATATTATAATGATATGATGTTATGATGTCATGTTCATGTTAGATAAGTAGTAAACACACATAAGTCACACAAGTTCCTTGGGTTTAAAGGCTTGCATGAAGTCTATAGGTAAGTATCCTTCCCCATTGAAGTTAAGTTGGCTCAACCTGTCCTAAAATAGTAATCGGGTTCTAAGAATCTCATATCACCGATCTTTCTCGCAAGTTTTATTTTAGCACGGCAACTGGCTTGCCACCAAAACATCCAAAAATTCAAATCTCAATGAGCGTAGTTTCGAGTATTAACCAACCTTGAATTGCACCAAATTCGTCTATCTCACTACCTTCTAATGGCAAGATGGGTCAATTAAGGTTCTAAAAGTAGGTTAGTGTTAATGACACCACCCGGAAGCCTAATGTTATCCTTGACTGACTCAAGGAACATCCGTACAAACCAAAGTGTCACACTAACTGTAGCCATCATGTTAACTATATCGGTCTATGTCGTACAACCTTTATGATCTATGGCTACTTACCTAAGGCATCCCTAGATCCGGGTGTAGGATCTTATAAGCAATTAAACCCAAACAAACCCTTAAAGTAAAGCAAGAAAAGCATACAATTAAAAGCAAGTAAAGTGATCTTAAACTCTAAGGCAACCCCTCTTTTTAAAGTAGTAACTCCCTAGCAGAGTCGCCAGTTCTGTAATACGGTGGGAGAACTGACTTTTTGGTTTAATCCAAATGTGCAGATAGCTAGAGTTTCCACTGACTTTTCTTTTATCCAATATTTAGGAAAGGTGAAAAGAATAGGAAAGACCTTTGATAGATTTTGAGTTTGGGGGGTAATTTATGAAAAGGGAAGGTGTTAGCAACCTTTCCATCCTTAGTTATCTACGGGCTCTTAATTGCTTAGATCACTTTTGAAAATCTTGCATTGTGTGTATGATTTGTTTGAGAATATTTTGAAATCGCCAATTTAAGGCTGACTTTGTAATGATTCTTGTATCAGTCCTCAAGAATGTATACAAAGTGTTATTTTTGAAAATATTTGTTTGAAAGTGTAGTGTAAAAAAAAGTTTTGAGAAAAAGTTGTGAGCAAGTGTTGTACCCCAAAATTTGCCCTCTCATATTTCTTCAAGGTTTGTCAAGAATCATCTTCAAATGGTTCCAGATCTCTCAAGGGTTGCACAGTTCAAATGCCTCCTAAGCTAGCCAAAATTAGGGTTTTGTTTCTTTCAAGGAATTTGAGGTTTTCAATGGTCCAATCAAGTCCCATAGGCCTATATACATTGTCAAGCATCTACATGTCAAGTTTCAAGACTCACAGTGGCAAAATGCACAGTCAAAAGCCTCATTTGATCCACAATCAACTGCAAGGGCAAAATGGTCATTTTGCAGTCAAAAGTCAGAATTTTTGGTCAACATCTTATTTTGAGCTCACAATCATCATTTGATCAAGTCTTGATCATGATTCCACAAGGATAGCTCAAAAATCATCAAGATGCCAAAAGTTGCTATTTTTGGACAGTAGAAAAGTCAACTGTATCTTGACCAAGGCATAACTTTTTCATGGTTCATCAGAAAAATTCCATCCAATGCTCATTTTGAAGAGGATGACATTTCCTACAACTCATCTTCACATTCCAAGTCCAAGAAATGATCTCACAAAAAGTTATCAATTTCTACATTATAGGTCAATTTCAAAAGTCAACAAAAATGCACTTTAAGTCAAAGACCATAACTTGATATTGGTAAATCCAAATGACATGGGACCAAAGGCATTGGTTAGAGGACTTCAAGACCTTTCCAAAATGTCCAAGAACATGTTCATATGATCAAAATTGAGCAAGATATGCATTGGAGAAGTTGGGAAATGTTTGTGAATTTGCAAAAGTCAACTTTACTCAAAACACCTTGTTTTTGCTAATGGGCCTCAAATTTCTTCTTGAAACTTTATCCAAGGCTTATGCACGACCCATCAAGCCTATTTGAATTTATTTTCTTATTTTTATTAATTAATTGGATTTTTAATTGATTTTAATTCATTTAATTTAAATTGTAGGAAATACAAAGATTTGATTTTTTCAAGCAAACAAGCTCAAGATATGCTGGCAATTCGTGTGCAAATCAAAGGGACAAAAATCTCCAAGTTTGGCAAGTTTCTTCAATAAAAAAGATTCAAAAAGATGTGATTGCAAATTAAATATTCAAACCATCATGCAATGGATTTTTTGTGCAAGATTTAACCTAATTCTCTTCTACTATATATACACAAGCTAAACCTAATGCCGTGGACGTGAATTTGCTGCAGAAAAGCCATAGCCACATTCAAGAAAAATCAAAGAAAAGTGAAAACTGTTTTCCATAATTTAGCACGATTCAAAGCATTTTGTGGTTTCTAATACCTTGCAGGAACTCTCAGGGACGTTTTGCAATCAAAACCACACGCTAAAGCTTAAGAAATCACTCTGAACAGTCTCACGGTTTGACATATTTTCTCAGAATCGTAACTCATATTTCATGCATAATTAACATGTTCTAATCATTGTTTTGTGTTGCTTGAACTCATATAAAGCTAATGGTACAGGTTAATTGAATTATAACACGCAGAATAGAAAGATGCCATTGATGAATTTTAGGGTTCATAAGCTCCCAAATTAGGGCTTTACAATCCAGGAATAATTAGGGTTCATAATGCATATGGTTGAATTCGTTGAGACAAGACGAATCCATGGCCATCCTCGCGAAATATTTATATTGCTCACAGGCCTAGTCGCTATTTTTCGTGCTTGCAGGTTGTGGGGGTTAAAAACCCCCTCTATCTAACATGTTTTTTTACAGGCAAACGAGGAAGACGAAGGACGTGTTAGTTCCTGGTTGGACAAATCAAAATACGCGCGTGATTTTGTTGTTTCCAGCATATGTGATTGTTTTTATATATTATCTTTGTTTCTTATCATATTAACAAATGCGTGCAAGTGGCTGGGTGGATGTTGCGTTGGCTGGTAACCATTGGGACCTGGGTTCGAATCCCAGGTCCCCCCAAATACTCCTATATTATTTTGTTTAATATATTCACATGCAGGCAGTCCAAGAGTGTTCCACCATGCATTCTCCTATCCCAGGCGCCAAGTGGCCACATGCTTAAATATGATGGCCATGAGATACTGACCATGGTACTCCTGGTCAACCCTGCGTGTGGACAATTCCCCAAGGTCAAGCAGGCTGGAGAGCTTAATGGGCCAGATTTCCAAACAAACCTCCAAAAAGGCCCAGCACCCCCCTGGTTTCTTTATTCTTTTCTTTTTTAATTTCCATTTAATCTTTTCATTAATTATTATTATTATTAGTATATAATTAACAAATTAATTATTTTCCTAATAAAATTCAGAAAACTAATATTTTTATTATTATTATTTATTAATTTCACCTTAGTTTATTATTTTTGTAAGTAAATGTAAATTAATTGATTTAGTCTTCTTTTAACTAGGTTAACTTTGACTTTTTTCATAACAAATAAAATAAAGTAGAATTAGGTTTTGACAACTTTTAATCCATTTTATTTTATTTTCATTAAAAAACATAAAAGACATTAAAAAACTAAAAAAAATACTTTTCTCTTTAATTATTTAATTAATTAGAATTTGGTTTAATTAATTGCAAAAAGGACAAAATTCCATTCTTTTCTCAAAAAGGGTCAAAACCCTAAGACTTTTCCAATTCAATTTTCTATTCGCGCATATTATTTTGATCATATTTATGTAACTGTTCCGAGGATGTAATAGATAATTAGGGTCTTTTATCGCTTTCTTTATTTTCTCGCAATTTACTTTTCAAGGGTTATGTTTTTGGCGATGTAAATACCCGACGCCTTGTAATAGCGTAGATTTACTTTCCGTAATTTATTTTCCGCACAATTATTAACTGTTAACTATGCATAACAAGACTTTCCTGAAAAATAAAATCAAAACGTAGCTCACCATAATACATGTGCAAAGATAAATTAACATGAAACCTGACACACTCGCACATGCCACTCCTAGGGTACGCCTCACTTGATTGCCTCGACGTGGTCATTGAGTATAGGGTGTTTTAGAGGTCGCCCTCCTGTCTAAAGATCCAGTTGCCTCGAAATGGTTGCCTCGGATAAAAAGGATCTAGGACATTAGGGTTACCGCTAAGGCGTCCTACTATTGCTTTAGTGACCACACATGTCCCTATAATCGAATTGACCCGAATAACTACAACGACGGTGCTACCTACTTCTCAATAGTGGGATAGTACTGTCTAAAGGACATTTACACAACTTAATTCCTTAAAGTAGGTAGATTTCTCCTGGGTACTTGCTCTTTCAAAACAAAAACAAAACAAACTTTTCGCACCTACACTTTCAAAAAGTTTTCAAACAAACACTTCATACACTCTTGAGGACTGATACAAGAGTTACCTAGAAGTTTTCAAACTAAACTTTTTTCAAAAAACCACAAACACAAGAAAAGCAAACATTTTTTGAAAACATAGTGAGCAAGTACCTAAGAGCCCGTGGATAACCACAGATAGAAAGGGTGCTAACACCTTCCCTTTCTATAATCTACCTCCCGAATCGAGAAACATCTCGAAAAGGAATTTTGCTGTGCTTTTGTCCTTTCCTTGTTGGAGAAAATAAAAGACGGTGGCGACTCTTGCTTACCGCGATATTTCGCGAACCAGCATTTCAAAACAGTCAGTTCTATTTCCACCGATCACAGAACTGGCGACTCTGCTGGGGAATCTATAAGTGAGGTGTACCTTAGGATTAGATCATTCTATGTTTTCAATTGTATGCCTTGTTTGCTTTAATATTGTGGGCTTGTATTGGAGTTTCATAGATCCTAACCCGGATCTGGGGAATACCCTTTAGGTAGTAATAAACTGTGAGGGACCTGTCCGGCGTAGACCGACACGGATGAAGCAGTAGCTACGTTGGTGTGACACCTTGGTCTGTACCGATATCCCTTGTGTTGGAACGAGTAGAATATGGGTCTTCTGAGGAGTCATTAAGCACCAACTGACCTTAGAACCTTAAATTGACCCAACTTGGCCATAGAATAGTAGCAGTATGCTACACTCATTGAGGCTAAACTCTCGCGATGGTTTTGGCCGCAAGAAAAGATTGCGAAGATGGAGTTATGACCGATCGAGGATGGTCAGTGATATTGAGATCCTCTAGAACCCGGTTACTATTTTCTAGGACAGGTCTTAACCAACGAAACTGAAAGAGGGTAGCACCTAAACTTCATGCCGGCCTGAAATCTAAGGGCTCTTTTGTGTGACTTGTGTGCCTTCAAACTTGAACTACTTGCACATTCTTGTTATCTGACAACATGAGTTCCTTGCATGTTTTGTTTACAGTCCTTAATCTAGGCTTATAACAGGGTTTACTTACATCACTCCACGCATAGCATACACATCATACCATCATACCATTGCATACATCTTGCATAAGGACTAACCCATTTCAAGGATCTCGAGGGTTTGTGATGCATGTCATGATGAACCAACTGTCTAGCAAGGGGCAAAGAGGATTTATTTTTCTCTAGCTAAGGTTATTTGGAGATCAAAACATGATGACTTGAGTCAGGGGCTATGACCCACTCGATATGGTGAGCCTTGACTCTTGAAGAAGGACTCTCAACAACATGAAGTTCCTTCAATAAAGCTACCAGATTCAAATTCTAACAAGTTTCTTTGTTTACCCCACGAGATCCTTGAAAACATTGCATACATACATATCATTGCATAACAGGTCACCCTTTACAGGTTTCTCATGTTCTCGCTGTTTATTTCAGCAATGGCTCTCCAACAAGACAACCAGGATCTTCATGCTCAAGAGACTCAGTTCAGGGAAATCTTCCTAAGCCTATCCAAGGGGCAGGAAGAGTTGAGAACACTCCTCATGGGGAATTTGGTCAAGAACAGTCCAGAAGACGGTAAGGATGAACGGCTGAAACATCTGCAAGCTGAGATAGAAGCAATGAGGACCCAGATGCTGGGACAAATGGCTCTCATCCAAGGCTTAGCTCGGGAGCAAGAAGAGCTGAGAACCATTGTCAACCAGCTTCGTCAAGACAACGACATGAAGCAAATAGTCAAGGCTGAGGATCAAGTCATTAATCAACTTCTAAGAAGTCAAAGGTTTGGTTCGATGAATAGACCTCTCCAAGCTGCTACTACTTCACAGGTCCAACAACGACCTCGCCAAGAACAACGGGTTGATCAGAGCAAGCCAAACAAGCCTAGGAGGCAATTCACCAAGCTTAACGTGTCGCCGTCTCAAGCTTTACAACGCTTGTTGAGACTGAATCTGGTAATGTTAAGGGACCCTCCTAAGAATCCCAACACTTCCTCTTCCCGGTATAACCCGAGTGTGAGATGTGCCTACCATTCTGACAGTCCTGGACATGACACCGACGACTGTTGGAGTTTAAAGAACAGGATCCAAGACTTGATTGATGCCAAGGAGATCAAGTTTGATCACTGATCCATCACCAAATCATTGAGAATGTCTTTTGTTCATTGGAATTTTCAAGTTGTAATTTTCTTTTGAGTGTTCGAACATTTACTCATGTCAAACTTTGTTATTATATCAATGCATTGCATATGTCTGTTTTGAATCAATCCATTCGTATTCACTATATTCAAATTGCTCTCATTTTATTTTTTTGATGTTCAACTCTCGATTAAAAATTCTAAGCCTTTTGAGGGAGGATGACGAAAACGATACCACGATCTTTACAGTATGCTTTTGAACAAACCCCGCTGATAAGGTACAGGCATTGTTTCAAATCCTAAACAATGGAGTTATAAGGAAGATAATCCCTAGTCAACCCCTTCGAGCCAAAGAAGTTGGAGTTTTTCTTTTCACAAAAATTAAAACCCTTAGTTATAACCTGGGGCAGGGTAGTTCTCTCAGTTGATCCAGGTGCACAATGAATGGCATCAAAGGAGTCCTTTTCAAAGCAAGAGACAGTGATGGTTCCCTATAATCATTAGGACAGGCAGTCATTATTTCTCAAAATAAGAGCCCATTAAGTCAAAACCTATGAAGGAGACTTACAAAATTGGGGCATCCCGCTGACTGTAATCACAAAGAAACAGTTCAGGCAAAAAACAGGGATAATAAAAACAAAAAAGAAAGAGGTCCTGCAAACCCTCAACAAAAAACAAAATGACTGCCTGTCCAAAATAAATTGTCAGTATCCGAACCATCACTGGTATATCAGGGCAAAGACTCAAACAAGATCTAATGCACGATTAACTGAGTTTAGGATCGAAGAACATCACGAAGAACGGGTGGGTACAAATAAAATTTGAGCCTTTATCCTTTGTTTCTTAAACCGTGAACCAGGCCACGTTATAACCCTTAAAAGTCCTAGCTGAAGCATGGGTTAGTTCGAAAGCATACTGTTACGAAAGGTATCCTGACTCCTGTAGGGCTTGCTGTAAAATCCTGAGTTGACATCACATTTTACAAAAATTCATTTGTTTTATTGAAAACTGCATTTTCAAAGACTTCAAGACAGACATAAGCTTTGCATTCTTAGAATAACATTGTTTGCATATGACTATTTGTTCGAACAACAGAGAAATTCGCACGAAGAATATCTAGTGAACAAAAGCCTTCTCAATAAAAAAGAGTCATCTCAAGTGGAAGAAACACTTCCAATCAAGGGGCACGGCATGAGCATTGTCCATCATCTGGGGCAGTCAAGTCAAGATTCAGGGAATCTCTCAAAATGCCAAAATAGCCAGGGGCAAATCTCCGCCTGAGTCACTTGGGGCATTGGACATGAATTCCAGCAACGAATCTTGCATGATCAGACATCTTCTGGTAGTATGGCGACACAACACTACCAACTGTGACAACTCCCTACATCCTGAGAGTATAGACATAGTCAAAAAAATACTACGCATAATCAAAGACCCGGTAGGTCGACTGGCCTAGGCAAAAATAAGGGCTTCCCGGAGAACCAAAAGGGTTCGGGCAAAAATAAGGGATGAAAATGAAAAAATTTGTACACCCGGCAAGTCGAAAACCTGAAAAGGCGGCTTGGGCAAAAAAGGGTATCCCGATGGACTGAAAACCCGAAAGGGCGGTCCAGGAAAAAATTAGGGATCACAGCGTACGACTATGTCCCGTCATCTCGTCACTTACCTACCAGAAGAAGATTTGTCAATCGACAGTCATCAAGCACCTCCACAGGTACCTTCTCCTACAGAAGCTGGGGCAATAAGAATTGTCCGAACCGTACAAGTTGCTCTGTCCGCCAAGTACAAGGTAGGTTCAGCTGAAGAATATGGCTAAGATACCTTCACTCCCCACAGTGTAATGCAAGAGTCAGCAATGCTCTCCTCAAGCAGAGTTGGTCTACCCTCAGCCCCAAAAAGGCACAGTATCCCTAGCAAGTCAACAACACTCTCCCCAAGCAGAGTTAGTCTACTGTCAACCCTAAGGAAACATGGTACCCCCAGAAGATCTCAATATTCCCTAGCAGAGTATACAGATATTCCTCAGCAAGCATCCCCGGCAGTCTTAATATTCCTCGACAGAAATATAAGATTGTTCCCCGGTGGAATACAGACCTCCCAGTGGAGCCATTTCCCTAGTACAGTCCAAAAGTTTCCCCAGGAGAGTTGAACCATCTCCCAAGTAGATTCTGGAAGCTTGTCCCCGCGGAGTGCAGAAGCATCTTCCCGGCTTTATTCAGAAGGTTATTCCCCACCAGAGTCTAACTGGGTTATCCTCAACAAATTACAATGGAAAGACCATCCCCAGTGAAGTTCTTCCTATCCCCAGCGGAGTTCATCAAATTCCCCAACATAGCTTATCAACAGGAATTCCCAGCGGAGTTATCATCAAAATCTCAGCGAAGCATCTCTCCCCATAGAGTAATTCCCCGCAGAGTAATCTCTCCACCAGGTTTATTTCCCCAACGGAGTCATCTTCTCCTACTGGTTTATTCTTGCAATCATCTTCGTGCATTATCCCTAGCGGAAACGAAGAACTCTACTCTTTAACATCAGCCCAGGATTTAACTCCCCGACATTCGTCAAGGATTTATTTTCCCAGACGAAAATACATTCATAGACATTTCACATTTCATATCTCCTATTTACATACATGATAAAGTGCATACGACATGATCTCATTTATTTTGAGAACATCATGACATCATGCATTTCATACATCATGACATTGCATACAACTAATGTTTTGCCTTTTCAGGAAAAGGTCAATCAAAAGATATTACCATCAACTTTTGAAGTTCCAGATTCGATACCTGTATCTAGCCAGGGCATATCTATGAACGATTGATTGTAGATCTATACCTGTATCTAGCCAGGAAAGTATCTGCATGAAGAGATTGAAGATCAACACCTGTATCTAGCCAGGAAATCATCTTTCTTTATCAGGTTAGAGGTCTACACCTGTATCCAGCCAGGAAAGCTATCTCGACCAACCTTTTTTATGTTCCAGATCAATACCTGGATCTAGCCAGGAAATATCTGTGGACGATTGATTGTAGATCTATACCTGTATCTAGCCAGGAAAGTTATCTACATTGAAGGGATTGAAGAGATAGCTTAGAGATGCTCCAGATCCGGATGCTATTCTTTTGCTTATTCAGAGTTTCTTTTCAGAGATAGCTTAGAGATGCTCCAGATCCGGATGCTATTCTTTTGCTTATTCATAGTTTCTTTTCAGAGATAGCTTAGAGATGCTCCAGATCCGGATGCTATTCTTTTGCTTATTCAGAGTTTCTTTTCAGAGATAGCTTAAAGACGCTCCAGATCCAGATGCTATTCTTTTGCTTATTCAGAGTTTCTTTTCAGAGATAGCTTAGAGATGCTCCAGATCCGGATGCTATTCTTTTGCTTATTCAGAGTTTCTTTTCAGAGATAGCTCAGAGATGCTCCAGATCCGGATGCTATTCTTTTGCTTATTCAGAGTTTCTTTTCGGAGATAGCTTAGAGATGCCCCAGATCCGGATGCTATTCTTTTGCTTATTCAGAGTTTCTTTTCAGAGATAGCTTAGAGATGCTCCATATTTGGATGTTATTCTATTGCTTATTAAGATTTCCTTTCAAGAGATAGCTTAGAGATGCTCCAGATCCGGGTGCTATTCTATCGCTTATTCAGATTTCCTTTCAGAGATAGCTTAGAGATGCTCCAGATCCGGAGGCTATTCTATTGCTTATTCCAGATTCATTCAAGAGACAGTTCAGATACGATCCAGATTCGGATATCATTCTGTCGCTCCCTTAAACTACCTATCAACAATCTCCAGATGGCATCTATAAGCCCATCCCCTGACAAGATTCTGTCACATCTCCAGATGGCATCTATAAGCCCATCCTCCTATCCATCATCTCTCCAAATGGCATCTGTAAGCCCATTCCCGACATCACATTGCTGATACTCCACTATGCGAGTGCAAATTTCTGGGCACTCTAGTGTTCAATCATCTTCCACCCTCGGATCACGAAAGGCCCGAAAGCCAATCTACATCCTCAGGTTTAAGAAGATTGAACAGGGGCAACTGTTGTACCCCAAAATTTTCCCTCCCATATTTCTTCAAGGTTTGTCAAGAATCATCTTCAAATGGTTCAAGATCTCTCAAGGGTTGCACAATCCAAATGCCTCCTAAGCTAGCCCAAATTAGGGTTTTGTTTCTTTCAAGGAATTTGAGGTTTTCAATGGTCCAATCAAGTCCCATAGGCCTATATACATTGTCAAGCATCTACATGTCAAGTTTCAAGACTCACAGTGGCAAAATGCACAGTCAAAAGCCTCATTTGATCCACAGTCAACTACAAGGGCAAAATGGTCATTTTGCAGTCAAAAGTCAGAATTTTTGGTCAACATCTTATTTTGAGCTCACAATCATCATTTGATCAAGTCTTGATCATGATTCCATAAGGATAGCTCAAAAATCATCAAGATGCCAAAAGTTACTATTTTTGGACAGCAGAAAAGTCAACTGTATCTTGACCAAGGCATAACTTTTTCATGGTTCATCATGAAAATTCCATCCAATGCTCATTTTGAAGGGGATGACATTTCCTACAATTCATATTCACATTCCAAGTCCAAGAAATGCTCTCACAAAAAGTTATCAATTTCTACATTATAGGTCAATTTCAAAAGTCAACAAAAATGCACTTTAAGTCAAAGACCATAACTTGAGATTGGTAAATCCAAATGACATGGGACCAAAGGCATTGGTTAGAGGACTTCAAGACCTTTCCAAAATGTCCAAGAACATATTCATATGATCAAAATTGAGCAAGATATGCATTGGAGAAGTTGGGAAGTGTTTGTGAATTTGCGAAAGTCAACTTTGCTCAAAACACCTTGTTTTTGCTAATGGGCCTCAAATTTCTTCTTGAAACTTTATCCAAGGCTTATGCACGACCCATCAAGCCTATTTGAATTTATTTTCTTATTTTTATTAATTAATTGGATTTTTAATTGATTTTAATTCATTTAATTTAAATTGTAGGAAATACAAAGATTTGATTTTTTCAAGCAAACAAGCTCAAGATATGCTGGCAATTCGTGTGCAAATCAAAGGGACAAAAATCTCCAACTTTGGCAAGTTTCTTCAATAAAAAAGATTCAAAAAGATGTGATTGCAAATCAAATATTCAAACCATCATGCAATGGATTTTTTGTGTAAGATTTAACCAAATTCTCTTCTACTATATATACACAAGCTAAACCTAATGCCATGGACGTGAATTTGCTGCAGAAAAGCCATAGCCACATTCAAGAAAAATCAAAGAAAAGTGAAAACTGTTTTCCATAATTTAGCACGATTCAAAGCATTTTGTGGTTTCTAATACCTTGCAGGAACTCTCAGGGACGTTTTGCAATCAAAACCACACGCTAAAGCTTAAGAAATCACTCTGAACAGTCTCACGGTTTGACATATTTTCTCAGAATCGTAACTCATATTTCATGCATAATTAACATGTTCTAATCATTGTTTTGTGTTGCTTGAACTCATATAAAGCTAATGGTACAGGTTAATTGAATTATAACACGCAGAATAGAAAGATGCCATTGATGAATTTTAGGGTTCATAAGCTCCCAAATTAGGGCTTTACAATCCAGGAATAAAGAGGGTTCATAATGCATATGGTTGAATTCGTTGAGACAAGACGAATCCATGGCCATCATCGCGAAATATTTATATTGCTCACAGGCCTAGTCGCTATTTTTCGTGCTTGCAGGTTGTGGGGGTTAAAAACCCCCGCTATCTAACATGTTTTTTTACAGGCAAACGAGGAAGACGAAGGACGTGTTAGTTCCTGGTTGGACAATTCAAAATACGCGCGTGATTTTGTTGTTTCCAGCATATGTGATTGTTTTTATATAATATCTTTGTTTCTTATCATATTAACAAATGCGTGCAAGTGGTTGAGTGGATGTTGCGTTGGCTGGTAACCATTGGGACCTGGGTTCGAATCCCAGGTCCCCCTAAATACTCCTATATTATTTTGTTTAATATATTCACATGCAGGCAGTCCAAGAGTGTTCCACCATGCATTCTCCTATCCCAGGCGCCAAGTGGCCACATGCTTAAATCTGATGGCCATGAGATACTGACCATGGTACTCCTGGTCAACCCTGCGTGTGGACAATTCCCCAAGGTCAAGCAGGCTGGAGAGCTTAATGGGCCAGATTTCCAAACAAACCTCCAAAAAGGCCCAGCACCCCCCTGGTTTCTTTATTCTTTTCTTTTTTAATTTCCATTTAATCTTTTCATTAATAATTATTATTATTAGTTTATAATTAACAAATTAATTATTTTCCTAATAAAATTCAGAAAACTAATATTTTTATTATTATTATTTATTAATTTCACCTTAGTTTATTATTTTTGTAAATAAATGTAAATTAATTGATTTAGTCTTCTTTTAATTAGGTTAACTTTGACTTTTTTCATAACAAATAAAATAAAGTAGAATTAGGTTTTGACAACTTTTAATCCATTTTATTTTATTTTCATTAAAAAACATAAAATACATTAAAAAACTAAAAAAAATACTTTTATCTTTAGTTATTTAATTAATTAAAATTAGGTTTAATTAATTGCAAAAAGGACAAAATTCCATTCTTTTCTAAAAAATGGTCAAAACCCTAAGACTTTTCCAATTCAATTTTCTATTCGCGCATATTATTTTGATCATATTTATGTAACTGTTCCGAGGATGTAATAGATAATTAGGGTCTTTTATCGTTTTCTTTATTTTCTCGCAATTTACTTTTCAAGGGTTATGTTTTTGGCGATGTAAATACCCGACGCCTTATAATAGCGTAGATTTACTTTCCGCAATTTATTTTCCACACAATTATTAACTGTTAACTATGCATGACAAGACTTTCCTGAAAAATAAAATCAAAACGTAGCTCACCATAATACATGTGCAAAGATAAATTAACATGAAACCTGACACACTCGCACATGCCACTCCTAGGGTACGCCTCACTTGGTTGCCTCGACGTGGTCATTGAGTATAGGGTGTTTTAGAGGTCGCCCTCCTGTCTAAAGATCTAGTTGCCTCGAAACGGTTGCCTCAGATAAAAAGGATCTAGGTCATTAGGGTTACCGCTAAGGCGTCCTACTATTGCTTTGGTGACCACACATCTCCCTATAATCGAATTGACCCGAATAACTCCAACGACGGTGCTACCTACTTCTCAATAGTGGGATAGTACTGTCTAAAGGACATTTACACAGCTTAATTCCTTAGAGTAGGTAGATTTCTCCTGGGTACTTGCTCTTTCAAAACAAAAACAAAACAAACTTTTCGCACCTACACTTTCAAAAAGTTTTCAAACAAACACTTCATACACTCTTGAGGACTGATACAAGAGTTACCTAGAAGTTTTCAAACTAAAATTTTTTCAAAAAAACCACAAACACAAGAAAAGCAAACATTTTTTGAAAACATAGTGAGCAAGTACCTAAGAGCCCGTGGATAACCACGGATAGAAAGGGTGCTAACACCTTCCCTTTCTATAATCTACCTCCCAAACCGAGAAAAATCTCGAAAAGGAATTTTGCTGTGCTTTTGTCCTTTCCTTGTTGGAGAAAATAAAAGACGGTGGCGACTCTTGCTTACCGCGATATTTCGCGAACCAGCATTTCAAAACAGTCAGTTCTATTTCCACCGATCACAGCAAGCAATTAAGAGTTTCTTACCCACTAAAGTCTTTCTTATTCTTTTCCTTCTCCTTTAGAGATAGTATTATCCATACCATTAGTTGGTAGGTAGCCGTACCTATTGGATGTGAAGGGATAGACGTAGGATCATCGTATGGTCATTGAAGGCAACAAGTAAGGATACTTTAGCAATTGTATCGAAGGTACTATCATTATTTCGTTGGCAACTCGAAGGGACTAGATCATTTTATAGGAAGCTCGAAGGGTCATCGAGGGATTATGATCTTTATTCGAAAGGGACATGATGATTTGATCAAGGGTCTTTTGCTAAAGTATCCCCACTTTCGAGGGAGGAGACCAATATTCTAAGGAGATAAGAGAGGTTACCCTAGAGATGCAAGTGTGCAAAGTGTATTAATTCAGTTATTTATCTTAAATATTAGGGTTTTCTAGATTTTTTTTAGTCTTTCCATACAAATCCTAGTTTCTAATCATAGCATAGAAATATAAGTGCAAGAATATAAATGTCCTACGCTATTACATCCTCAGAGCAGATACATAATGAGAAAAAGATGTGAAAAATAAATTTACGCTATTGCAATAGAGAGTGCATCCTATACACTTGATATATGAATTTAACTTGCAAAAGATGAATGAAAGAAAAAAAAGATGTTTAAAGCCCTAAGATTCTATGTGTTAGAAAATATATTTTTGGTGTTTTTTTTGGAAAATAATTTAAGTGATAATAATTAATAAAACCTAAATTCTAATTAATTTTAATGTTTAAGAAAAAATTTGATTAATTAATTAATTTAATAAATAAAAAATACTAACTAAAACTCTAATCCTAATTTATTAGTGTTAAGGAAAATATTAGGTTAGTTTAATGAGTAATTAAAAATAATTAGGGTTAGAAAAGAAATTAAGTTTTAAAAAATAGGGAAAAAGGATTTGCATGGGATGGATGTTGAACATGTGCCCCCTAGCTTCACAAATGCACCACTGTTGGTGTTTGAAAATAGGAATTGAATAATATATATAGGAGACCTGCGCATTAGTTTGGAAAATAACAAAAAATATTGCAAAGCGGGGAGATCGAATCCACGCCTTTCATGTCACATTCCTTCGCCTCAACCAACTGCGTTGCGTTTCAATTCTATCATACAATACAAACCAAAAAATATATTATAAACCAGTGGATCGGAGAAGCACCGGAGCCCTAGCTTCGGTCGTCTTCTCCGGTGAGATCATTTTTCCACCTGCAAAAATAGCGCGTGTTAGAGATTAAGAAGGACACTATCCCTCTAATTCGACCCCTGTGAATCCAATGGTGGTATTATTTTTGGCTAATTCGACCTGTACAAGG
This sequence comes from Vicia faba, assembly GCA_948472305.1. Classification (NCBI taxonomy): domain Eukaryota; kingdom Viridiplantae; phylum Streptophyta; class Magnoliopsida; order Fabales; family Fabaceae; genus Vicia; species Vicia faba. The sequence goes on from OX451738.1 coordinate 124,619,311, forward strand.
AGATATGAACAAAACAAAGAAAAACGATGCAATAATGGTGATGGTGTATTCTGGCATCATGGGCATCCTACAAGGGATAAAACTTGCACTATTTTGTCTCAGGAACACGTTAAAATTGTTAATTTAAATCAAAGCATCATAAAAATCAAAATATGAATTTCATAAAATGTGTAAAATTAGTGATGCTTGGAATGCATGTTTTATACACGTTTGATCATCAAGAATGATCAAAACTTACTTTATGATACCTCATTAATTATTTACAATGGATGGCTTGCCTTGAGGATGGCTGGATCTTTGTTTTTGACTTTGCCCTAGTTTTAACAAAATTTGAGATTTTTGAGAGGGTGTTCTTGAGGAAATTTACGTGTCCTTTTGTTCTGAATGTAAGGAGTATATATAGTGGAAGATTTGAGTCAACAAAAGTGGAATCAATCTTTTGTATTTCATGATCAAATCTTTGATTGAAGTTTTGCATGAAATCTTTCTTTTTTAGGCCAATCATGTACCAATCAACCTTTACACATTTTTTGCAAATTGTCATCAGCTTTTTAGACTTATAATTTGATTCAAAAATAGATCTGCATGCCTTGATTCATTCACTTGGTATTTTATTTAATTTATTTTGCTTTTAATTGAATTAAATCAAAAATAAAAGAAATAAAAACCACAAAAGTAAATGAATGGACTTAGGAGTCTATTATGAGACCAGGAACATGTTTGGACCTTAAAAGATAGACCCATTAGCCCAAAAATTCAAACTTGCTTAATTTGGATTTCATGCCTTTTCTCAAAATTGCCCAACTTGCACAAATAATATCTCACCTAATTTTTATCATATGAAGGTGATCTATGACTCTTTGGAAATCTCAAGATATCCCCTACAATCTTCATGTTGGTCATTTTTTCATTTGAAGTCTATATCTTGATGTAAATTGCTTTGACAAAAAGTGTCTTTTTGTTAACTTTTAAAATGACCTGTAATATTTTGGCCCATATCTCTCAAATGAAGCATTTTTGGCCTTAATCTTAAACAGAAAAAGTTGTATAAAATTGAATTTCCTTCAAAATGAGCTTTGTTTGGGAAATTTCTGATGAAGTATGTCAAAGTTATGCTTGGTCAAAGTTTAGTTGACTTCTTCTTAAGAAAACCCTAATTTAGTAACTTTTGACTTTTGATGAATCTTGAGTTTTCTTGATGAATCATGATCAACCCTTGATAAAATGATGAATGTGACTTCAAAATATTGATGTTGACCAAAAATCTTGAAGTTTGACTATAAATTGGTAAAAGTTGACTTTTTGCCCAATATAATTAATTTTTAATCATCTGACTAATTGACTGAGCAAACTTGTGCTGCAAGGTTTTGGAATTTGGCATGAGGATTATTTGAGACATATGAGAAAACACGAAATCTACTTGAGGCATTAGAAGTCCAATTTTCTTTGAGAGAAGCAAAATCCTAGTTGTAGGTCAATTGCTTAGGAGTAGGTTTTGTTTGGCCAACCCTTGAGTAGTCTTGAGAAATTGAGAACCCTAGGAGCATGGGGAGACCTATTGAAATAATTTGTCTTGAATAATGGGAGAGAAAATTTTGGGGTACAACACTATGTAATGTTTTTTAATGTCTTTTGGAATGTATTACTTCAAATCAATAAATTTTTATCTTAATAAATGTGTGGTATATTAATGAATAGTCGGTAATTCAAATTAAAGACAACAGTCTTTTCTGAACCACCTCTAACTTTTGACGTGACATGTTGGGAAACGAGGCAATTATGAAATTAAATTTGGATTACTAATTTACCCTCTTGTCAGATTTTTGTGATTTCAAAATCTTTTTTTCATCATTTCAAAGTCTATTTAAAACCCTCTCTCATCAATCCTCCCCCCTCGCCTCACCTGTTATTTTCCAAAAATTATTCAAACCCTAAAAAATCCTAGTGCTAGTATGTGTTCACATTCTGTTCAGCCTCTCAAAAATGGCTCCTAAAAATATCTACTAAAGTTCAAGGTCAAGATCAACAACCTCAACAAAAACATTCGGCGGACATCTTTCTAACCACACCTGTAAGTGAATTGGAAGTGCTTGTTAAAGCTCTTGTGGATTTTGAAAATTTTGCAGCAAATAACTAAAATCTCCTCGATGTGGTTAATATTCAAGGATGGTATGTCTACTTTGATTGTCTATGTGGACCCGTTCTTACGGATTTAGTTAAAGAGTTTTGGATACATGCTTATGTTTCTATCAGTGGGCATGTCTTCTCAAGTGTCTATGGAAAGAGGATCTTCATCACTGAAGAAGATATTTTAAAATTATACAGTCATGATAGAATTAGAGCTAGATTAACCAACATGACATCTTAAGGTTTTATGAATTCTGGAAAAGCGGAGGATATTTTCAAAGAAGGTTATGAAGAACAAAAACCCAAATATCTTATCAACAACCTTAGGGTTTGGTACATAATCTTTCTAGAAATTACCACTCATCATCGTGAAACACACTCCTCAGACAATCTCAATGTTGATCAAAAGTACCTCATGCATGTCACTTATTCTAACAAAAAGATAAATCTCTCAGTAGTTTTGTTCAATCATCTGAAGAACACCATTACAGAATCAAGGGACAGAGGTCATAAGAAGAAGAAACATATCCCTTTTGGAAGACTTATCTCATATATTCTTCTGGAGAGAAACCTTGTTTATTCCCTAAACCAAGAAGTGTTGAATGCAGCTATTAGATCCTCCATAAATGGAAAAACCCTAAGAAACATTGGGATAGCTAAAAGGAAAATTATGGAACCCATTTAACTTAGTGCTTCTGTATTAACAAATAAAAGGATTCGAGTGGAAGGCTTTCCAGAGTATCTCCTTGATAGATCTTCAGTAATTAATCAAAGACCTTATGTAAGAGTCTCTCCCAAGAAGAATAGAAAATTCTCCAAGAAGATAAGTGTTAAAGAAACTCCTGCAAAAGCTTTGAAGACAAACATCGTCAAAAGACCACAGGTGAATTCTGACGATTCTGGTAACTCTAGACCATCTAAAGCTTCTAAGATATCTAAATCTTCTTTACTTCATCCATAGCCAAAGTATCTCTAGATTTTATTAACAAACATACATCTTCTGATGTTATGTATATCTCATCTGCTCCTCCATCCTCCTTCAGTATTCCACCACCTACTCCATTAACTACTCCTACATTTGAGACAGTCTTTCCTCCCCCCAAAAACAATCTAAATGTTTTGTCAGTAACCTCTTGTGATCCAAAAATATTTCAAAATCTAAAACCTTTTGAAGACACTTCGTTAACAAGAATCCATATCACCCATTCCAATCAAATTACCATCTCTCTTCCACAACCATCCTATATCATCTCATCTGAACCTAACATATCCATTACAAAAAATCCCGATCTGTCTCCTCAACTATCCCCAAACAATACTCCTCTTTTAAACTAAGTTGAGAACATCACACACCACCCCAAAATTCTCCTCCTTCATCTCCACAACCTAACCATCTTACAATTGATGCTCAAGCTACTCCTGAAGACCTCTTATCAGAGGAGGATATCTTGAAAATCATTGATATAATAGACAGGGATCCTTCTCCTTATTCTGGAAAGTATTTGGCACACTTTGCTAGAACCAACACTAAGCATTTACCCATGGATGAAATAATGTATCACTTTGGACTTTGTGCTCACAACTTGCTAAGATTCGTTTTAGGAAAATCAGTTTCAAGAAGAGATCCTTAAATAACAAATGATGCTTGGAAAGGCTTCAAAAAAATGGTTTGATATAAACTTAAGAATCATGCAAATCTACTGTTAGTTTGAAGCCATTAAGAAACATAAGGAATATGAGTACAAATTCGCTTCAAAAGTGTTTTGTATGATGTCAAAACCGGGACAAGATGGCACTTCTGTAAAGTATATGGTATGTCTTGTGGCACTCCTCTGTATTATAGGTCTTAGGAATCATCAAAAAGCATATTGAAATTGGTCCAAATCATTGAAAAACCATTTTTGCATAGTTTTTCATTGCATATTCCGACACATTCGATTTTCAGGTCGACACATGTAACTCACTTTTAAAGTCGGTAGCTTTTGTAAGTCTCAGATCGACACATGCATCCATACAGGTCAACAGATACTGGGAGAATTCTTAAATTGCATAAATTTCCATTTTATGTGTCGACACATCTGTTTTCAGGTACGCACATCTACTAGTGTATTTAAGCTTGTAGCCTCTGAGGTGTTCAGGTCGACACAGGGTATAATTTAAGGTCGACACATACGACCTAAACACAAAGTATATATCGACACATACGAGTTTGAGGTCGACATATCCTATTTGATTTGGTCATATTTTAATTTCATTTTGTTTCAAATTTTTCCCTTATTGCCCTAATTGTCCCACAACTATAAATACTCATTCATTCATCATTCACAACTTGATGATACAATAAAATTAGCCTACTTTTTATCTTCATGTTCAACATTCCAATCTAGGCATACACACCAACATTACATTATGTTGATGTTCCTTCGGGGTGCCATCTAGACGAAGAATTGTGGATTTCCAATTGGTTTGTGTTGAGTTCTTGTTGGGGTCTTCATCTGGAAAAACATCGGGTTTGTCCTCCAATATCATTTGTTGAGTTGGAGTTTTTTTTGCAAGATCTTACGAAGGATCGTCCATGTGAAAAATCCCTTGGAGTTTTTGAAATCTTTTCAAGGAACCTTAGAGTGGTTGAAATCTTTTTAAGGAAGTAGGAAGAATTGGATGATAGAATCAGTGATCTTGTGTTGATAGTTTGCAATCAGATTTACTCAAGTGAAAAATCCCTTAGAGTGGTTGAAATCTTTTTAAGGAAGTAGGAAGAATTGTATGATGTCAAAACCGGGAAAAAATGGCACTTCTATAAAGTAGATGGTATGTCTTGTGGCACTCCTCTGTATTATAGGTCTTTGGAATCATCAAAAAGCATATTGAAATTGGTCCAAATAATTGAAAAACCATTTTTGCATAGTTTTTCATTGCATGTGTTGACACATTCGAGTTTCAGGTCGACACATGTAACTCACTTTTAAAGTCGGTAGCTTTTGTAAGTCTCAGATCGACACATGCATCCATACAGGTCAAAAGATACTGGGAGAATTCTTAAATTGCATAAATTTCCATTTTATGTGTCGACACATCTATTTTCAGGTCGACACATCTACTAGTGTATTTTAGCTTGTAGCCTCTGAGGTGTTCAGGTTGACACATGACATAATTTGAGGTTGACACATACGACCTAAACACAAAGTATATATCGACACATACGAGTTTGAGGTCGACACATCCTATTTGATTTTGTCATATTTTAATTTCTTTTTGTTTCAAATTTTCCCTTATTGCCCTAATTGTCCCACAACTATAAATACTCATTCATTCATCATTCACAACTTGATGATACAATAAAATTAGCCTACTTTTTATCTTCATGTTCAACCTTCCAATCTATGCATACACACCAACATTACATTGTGTTGATGTTCCTTCGGGGTTCCATCTAGATGAAGAATTGTGGATTTCCAATTGGTTTGTGTTGAGTTCTTGTTGGGGTCTTCATCTGGAAAAACATCGGGTTTGTCCTCCAATATCATTTGTTGAGTTGGAGTTTTTTTTGCAAGATCTTACGAAGGATCGTCCATGTGAAAAATCCCTTAGAGTTTTTGAAATCTTTTCAAGGAACCTTAGAGTGGTTGAAATCTTTTTAAGGAAGTAGGAAGAATTGGATGATAGAATCAGTGATCTTGTGTTGATAGTTTGCAATCAGATTTACTCAAGTGACAAATCCCTTAGAGTGGTTGAAATCTTTTTAAGGAAGTAGGAAGAATTGTATGATGTCAAAATCGGGACAAAATGGCACTTCTATAAAGTAGATGGTATGTCTTGTGGCACTCCTCTTTATTATAGGTCTTAGGAATCATCAAAAAGCATATTGAAATTGGTCCAAATCATTGAAAAACCATTTTTGCATAGTTTTTCATTGCATGTGTCGACACATTCGAGTTTCAGGTCGACACATGTAACTCACTTTTAAAGTCGGTAGCTTTTGTAAGTCTCAGATCGACACATGCATCCATACAGGTCAACAGATACTGGGAGAATTCTTAAATTGCATAAATTCCCATTTTATGTGTCGACACATCTGTTTTCAGGTCGACACATCTACTAGTGTATTTAAGCTTGTAGCCTCTAAGGTGTTCAGGTCGACACATGACATAATTTGAGGTCGACACATACGACCTAAACACAAAGTATATATCGACACATACGAGTTTGAGGTCGACACATCCTATTTGATTTGGTCATATTTTAATTTCTTTTTGTTTCAAATTTTTCCCTTATTGCCCTAATTGTCCCACAACTATAAATACTCATTCATTCATCATTCACAACTTGATGATACAATAAAATTAGCCTACGTTTTATCTTCATGTTCAACCTTCTAATCTATGCATACACACCAACATTACATTGTGTTGATGTTCCTTCGGGGTTCCATCTAGATGAAGAATTGTGGATTTCCAATTGGTTTGTGTTGAGTTCTTGTTGGGGTCTTCATCCGGAAAAACATCGGGTTTGTCCTCCAATATCATTTGTTGAGTTGGAGTTTTTTTTGCAAGATCTTATGAAGGATCGTCCATGTGAAAAATCCCTTGGAGTTTTTGAAATCTTTTCAAGGAACCTTAGAGTGGTTGAAATATTTTTAAGGAAGTAGGAAGAATTGGATGATAGAATCAGTGATCTTGTGTTGATAGTTTGCAATCAGATTTACTCAAGTGAAAAATCCCTTAGAGTGGTTGAAATCTTTTTAAGGAAGTAGGAAGAATTGTATGATGTCAAAACCGGGACAAAATGGCACTTCTATAAAGTAGATGGTATGTGTTGTGACACTCCTCTGTATTATAGGTCTTAGGAATCATCAAAAAGCATATTATAATTGGTCCAAATCATTGAAAAACCATTTTTGCATAGTTTTTCATTGCATGTGTCGACACATTCGAGTTTCAGGTTGACACATGTAACTCACTTTTAAAGTCAGTAGCTTTTGTAAGTCTCAGATCGACACATGCATCCATACAGGTCAACAGATACTGGGAGAATTCTTAAATTGCATAAATTTCCATTTTATGTGTCGACACATCTGTTTTCAGGTCGACACATCTACTAGTGTATTTAAGCTTGTAGCCTCTAAGGTGTTCAGGTCGACACATGACATAATTTGAGGTCGACACATATGACCTAAACACAAAGTATATATCGACACATACGAGTTTGAGGTCGACACATCCTATTTGATTTGGTCATATTTTAATTTCTTTTTGTTTCAAATTTTTCCCTTATTGCCCTAATTGTCCCACAACTATAAATACTCATTCATTCATCATTCACAACTTGATGATACAATAAAATTATCCTACTTTTTATATCCATGTTCAACCTTCCAATCTATGCATACACACCAACATTACATTGTGTTGATGTTCCTTCGGGGTGCCATCTAGACGAAGAATTGTAGATTTCCAATTTGTTTGTGTTGAGTTCTTGTTGGGGTCTTCATCCGGAAAAACATCGGGTTTGTCCTCCAATATCATTTGTTGAGTTGGAGTTTTTTTTGCAAGATCTTACGAAGGATCGTCCATGTGAAAAATCCCTTGGAGTTTTTGAAATCTTTTCAGGAACCTTAGAGTGGTTGAAATCTTTTTAAGGAAGTAGGAAGAATTGGATGATATAATCAGTGATCTTGTGTTGATAATTTGCAATCAGATTTACTCAAGTGAAAAATCCCTTGGAGTGTTTGAATCTTTGCAAGGAACCTTTGGGTGGTTGAAATCCTTTTAAGGAAGTAGCTTAAGCAGCGAATAGGTTGCATCTATCGGTTGTTTTGATCTTGCTTAAGATCAAAGGTTGGAAGAAGGAGCATAAACACCAAATTGGATAATTTTGTATTGTTGTTTCTAACTCTTCCATTGTATTAAACATCTTGCATATAAAAATTATCCTAGTTCAACTGGAATTATGTACAGACGTACCCACACGTGAGGACAACAATGTCGAACTGTGTAGGCAAATTCCTTGTATGTTTTTACTTTTATGCTTTTACTTGCTTTCAATTTCATCAATCTTTTTATCAAATAGAATTGTGATAGTAATTGAATTGTAAGAATTTTTCTCTCAAAATTTGTTTTTGAAATAGGTGTGGATATAACTTATAATCGGCTTCTATTATAAGTGGTTTGTATATCAACACTACTCAAAGAGAAATTATGAAAATTATTTTGCATGCCAAGTGTTTGATAAAATGATCAAGTTAGTTATTTTATTATTTATCCTTGGAAATAGCATTGCAAAGTGATTGTGTTCAAACAATAAATAAAGTGGGTTGTTGATTTGAGTTTGTATCAATCTACTACTCATTTTGTTTCATAGATTTATCTTGTATAATTTTTAGATCCATGTTTCCAATAAGTTGTTTTTAGACGACTTATCCAGTTAATTGCTTCTGCATCAAAAAGTTTTAAAAACAATTAATTTCTAGATTTCTGTCTAGAAATATTTGTTGCGCCTCTATTCACCCTCCCTCTAGATACACACTGTCGTCTAACAAGGAATGGCTCAAAACCAAACATTGTGAAATTTTGTTATGTCTACATGCTCCTCCAAAGGTCTTAAGTTCTGAATCCTAGCAATAGTGTGTTTATTTTGTTGGTATGTCAGATACTGCCACTGCTCTTTAGTTATTGATAATTGATGGTAAACCTTCTGGTTCAAAAGGGAAACAAGTAGTGGAAGCAGAAGACCAACCAACTGAGTTGAAGGTTGTACTAGATAGACAACATGAACAAAATCTTGACATTCATCAATGCATGGACCAGCAGGATGAAAAAATTTCAGCTCCAACGGCCTCATTCAAACAACTGGTTGATGCTTTTATAAGGTTTATGGCAAAGCTTGACAAGAAGGACGATTCTTAGAGCCATATACCTTTGTATTAGAACTTAAGAATAGTTTTTCTTTTGTTTCTAAAACAACTGTATCTTTATCCTTTTGGTTTTCAATGAAAATTTTACTTTAGCGGTTTAAATCCTTTTTGATTTCTGACAAATGGGGAGAAAGATTAAATGAATTTGATAGTACTTTATTTCAAATCTCAAACCCAAACATGATATAATTCTTTTACTGCTAACAATTTGTTTGATGTTTGATTCAGGATCTTTGTAAAAGTTATATGGTTTTCATAAGATAAGTCAATTGGCTATCAAAAGATTATCATCTGCCAACAAGAAGATCAAGATCAATATGCTCGGAGAATGATATGATGAGCTAAAGCATCTGGGAAGAAACCATAAGATCAAGATTCATGAAGAATGCTCTAATGAGCTAAGCATCTTTGAACATGTATTCGTTAGAAGTTGTGAACTGTCTAAAAACGAATCACAAACTCAAATTATGATTTGGTCAGAAGGTTCTGACTAAAGATGAAATAGACGTTGATTTACCTATTGTTCATAAGGAGTGAACTTCGTTAAAATATGGTTAATCAAGCTATGATATTCCTACTGTTCAAAAAGTTGTGAACTAATTGAAAGTAGCGAAATTATATGTTGATCATACCTATTGTACATAAGCAGTGAACTTTATGAAAATATGGTTAGATCAAGCTCTGATGTTCCTACTGTTCAAAGAAGTTTTGATGTTCTGAAAGTAAGGAAATTGTATGTTGAAAATACCTATTTTTCAGATGTTGTGAACTTTCTGAAATTATGGTAATTAGACTTTGTTGCTTCAGAGGCTGTGAATTGCCTGAAATCTTAACAAAGATATTATGTTACTCAACATTCATTTCAGAAGCCATGGACCATCTGAAAGAATGTAAATGTGTGCTTCAGCAATGTTTGATCCACTATCACAAGACTGTTCAGAAGTTGTTAACTATCTATAAATGTTTGTAACTAGGTTACATGTTATCAGATTCTGATGCTTCAGATGTTGTGAACTGTCTGGAAGTATATTAATTCTGTTAATAACCAAGTTGCTTCAAAGGTTGTGAATCGTTAGAAGACATGGTCTAAGAAATGTTCTGAAGACATGGTCTAATACATGATCTAAGACATGGTCTAAGACATGTTCTGAATACATTGTATAATACATGTTCTAAGACATGTTCTGAAGACATGGTCTAAAACATGTTCGGAAGACATGGTCGAAGACATGTTCAGAAGACATGGTCTAAGACATGTTCGAAATACATGGGCTAAGACAAGGTCTAAAAATATATGGTCATAAGACGTGGTCTAAAAGACATGTTCCGAGAAATGGTCATAAGAAATGTTCAAAGACATGGTCAGTCAGGAAATAGTTTAGGTGCTGAACTCTCTAATGACATGATGTTATGCGCCTTCTGGTTGCATAATTCTAGTTTTTTGAAGAACCACATATTAGCTCTGATGTTTGATGAAAGTCATCAAGACAATGACTAAACAGGTTCTAATGCCTCATAGTGTTTTGATAGCAATTCAGGTTGTGAGATAAAGACCAGGTATTTCTAGCCAGACGCTTATGAGTCATTAATGTAGAAGTATTCCTTCTCTATGTAACTTTTTCTACTGCAAAATTCATTATCTGAATCTTGGGCTCAGAAGGAGACTCTAAACAAGCTTTAATGGAATTTTGAGTATTAATAGATTCAGGGGGGCCTACTAGCTCTACTAAATTTGTGTTCCATGGTGATTACCCCGTATGAATTGTTCTATCAAAATACATGGTTTTGTAATAATAAAAAAAGGGGGATATTGTGAGAACAAAGTTTGTTCTACGTCTGGCCTTATGTTTTAATGATAAATTTACATGTTATCTTTAAGAACAATTGTGTACTCTAACAGGTTTATGTCTAGTGTGTGGATCTTGTCATGTAGGGTCTGACTCTGGTAAGAAGGCGTGTAACGTCATCAGGTTCTGAATTCAATACTCTGGAAGAATTCCTTTGGTGTGTTACAAGTTAAGTCAAGATTAAGGAATGCGTCTTATGCAACGGTAATAAGGAACGCTAGCAAAAGTGGTTATGATCGTGACTTATTCAAGGAAGCATTGGAAGCCTTCTGAAGCTTTACTACTGATGTTCCAAGTTCTGAAGATGGTGAATGTAACACCCACTAACCCCACATATACATAAATAGAATAATTAGAGTAAATTAGCATACATCTCAAAGAGGGCTTCATAATTGACTTCACAAAACGATAAAGAAATCAAACATGCATACTAGTCATGATCATAACATGTATTCAAATTCAAGTTTCATACACCAATACAAAATTATACATCTCGCAACAAAATAATTATCTCAGGCCAAACATCACATAATCTCATACATATCCAAATAAAATAGAGTAATAACAAATATCTCTAAAAAAAATCAAACATGAGCTTGAATATCCCCCGTGTTACATAGACCAGAGCAATGACTCACTACCTAGGAATAAGAAGATAAATAAGGATCTAGCTCCTCCTATAATCCTAGAAAGAAGCACGGCTATCTTCGGTACCTGAGCGATATCGTATAAACATTATTCCAACAGAATGATGAGAATTCATATCATTATGAAAATATATAATCATAAGCAATGTAAAATATACATACACCAACATGAATCCATCACTCTTCATAAAACCAAATATTAGGCATAACATAATCCAATATACCAATCCACATATACAACATAGCTCATCAATTCATATTTCAAATGAAATTCAATTCCAACTACCACAATTGTACAATTAAATCAATTATCACATACTGCACACCAAAATACCACATTCACATTAATATTACATAATGAGTGATAATGTAAAAATTCACATCTACACATGTGATTCTAATGCAACTCAAATGCGTTATGCATGTGGTACCAATGCTATCCTTACCCGTCTTGTCGGGTCCACATCTCTAAGATAGATAACCACCAATAAAAGTTTGATTCAGCCTTAAGCTTTCAAACCCCATTCAGCGTTAGGTTTGGGATAAGTCAATAGTTCCCACAGAATTACCAAACCTTTCCTCTTGACACAAATGATGTATGTACATGTGCAATCTCAATAAATCATCATAATAACTCATCACATAATTTAACATATTTTAAATTATCTTCACAACATTGCACAACATACATCTTTCATGTCAATCAGTCACATATACACAATCTCATAGTATAAATCATCTCAACACATTATTATAACAGATAGAAATTATATACAAAACATAATATTCTCAAACATCATCAAATTCTAACACTTATATACATAACTCAAGTGTTAAGTTTCTCATTAAAATACTTCCAAAACCTATATGAATCAAGCCAAATAAATTATTAAAATACATGTAAATCCATGATAAATCATAACATACAAGATCCCAATCCCATTCATGCATAATATAATTTTTCAACTTGCATTAGACCGTGCTAAGCGCCATAGGCGCACTAAGCGCCCTCTGCAAAAACCAGAAAAATTGATGCGGACACCATTCTGTCCAAGCACGAATTTCACTACCAATACAAGTTCTGATGCTCATTTCTCACCAAATAAACATATTCTAGCATGTATATATCATAGGGAACCTATTTGTATCATAAAAGCTAGATTTCCATAACCTAATTTCCAAATCCCTAAATCAAATTGGGTGATTCAAAACCTAGAAATTCACATACTCAATCCTATTACATGTTACTACCCATCATATACTCCCATAATAACATAGGTTCTCACCCTTACCTTGAGTGTAGAGTCTTTAGGGTTGCCTCTTCACTTTTCCTATTTTCTCCTCTTTCTCCTCTTCTCTTCTCTTCTCTTCTTTGTTTTTGTTTTATGACAACACTAATTCTAATCCCTCTTCTTACTACTCTATTTCATTAATGGGTCTAACCCACTTACACATTCTATTATGACATAAAGTCCAATTCCAATTATTTACTATTCTTACTTATAACTCCAATTATTCAAATAACACGTATATTTAAATAATTCAAATATTCACCAAATACACACAATTAAATTCATTACTATATAATATAATAATTAATGAAATAATTAAATAATAGTAAATAAAAATCAGGGTGTTACAACTCTCCCTCACTTAAAAGATTTTCGTCCACGAAAATTATTTCAAACGAACAACTCGGCATACGAATCCTTCATTTGACTCTCCAGCTCCCAAGTTACATTACCATCTATCAGTCCTCCCCAAACCACTTTCACCAAAGCGGTCTCTTTACCTCACAGTTTCTTCACTTCTCTATCCTCCATCTACATAGGTGATGTCACAATAGTCAAATTATCTCTTACTTCACATCATCTAATTGGACAACATGAGACATATCTGCAATGTATTTCCTCAACTGAGACACATGAAACATGTCACGGAGATTAACAAGTGACGGTGGCAAAGCAATCTGATATGCCACTTCACCTACTTTCTCGGAAATCGAATAAGAACCAATAAAATGCGGCATTAACTTACGTGACTTCAAAACTCTACGAACACCAGTTACCGAAGTAACCCTTATAAATACATGACTGTCTTTCTCAAACTCAAGTGTCTTCCTCCTCTTATCATGATAACTCTTATGACGACTCTGAAAAATATTCATCTTTTCACAAATCATCTTAATCTTATTTGTAGTCTATTGAACTATCTCAGGTCCAAGCACAACACTCTCACGAAATTCATACCAACATAAAGGCGTCATACACCTTCGTCCATACAAAGCCTCAAACGGTGTCATTCCAATACTTGAATGGAAACTGTTGTTATAAGTAACCTCAATCAAATTCAAGTAACTATCCCAAGCACCTCCTTTCTCCAAAAAACAGGCTCTCAGAAGATCCTCAAGTGACTGAATCTTCCTCTCAGTATGACCATCTGTTTTGGGGATGATACGCCGAACTAAAATGCAACTTTGTACCTAAAGAACTTTGCAAACCTTCCCAAAAATTTAAAGTAAACCTCGTATCTCTATCGGAAACAATACTCGACGGAACACCATGCAAACTTATAACCTTCTTATATCCATAATAACCCAAAAAACATCACAATTACCCGGAGTCCTCGAAAAACCCGAAACAAAATTCATAGAAATGCTATCTCACTTCCACTCAGGAATAGATAACGATTGCAACAACCCAGACGGTCTCTGATGTTCAATCTTAGACTTTTGACAGATCAAACAAGAATGCACAAACCCTGTAATATTTTTCTTCATAACTGACCACCAAAATAATTTCCTCAAGTCTTCATACATCTTAGTAGCTCCAGGATGAATACTCAAACCACTATGATGTCCTTCATCAAGAATCCTCTTATTCAAATCTACCACATCTGGAACAAAAACTCTATCATGACACCTCATAATACCATTCTCGTCAATCCAAAAATCACCATCTCGACCTTGATTGATCAGCGTCAATCGATCAACTAAACTCAAATTAGATTTCTGACCTTCATGAATATCCTTAAGAAAGCCACTAGTAAGCTTCAACATACCAAGCTTAACACCAGAAGAAGTCTCTTCATAAACTAAACCCAAATCTCAAAATTTCTCAAGTAAATCCAACTCTTGAACCATCAACATCGACATATGAAAAGACTTCCTACTCAAAGCATCAACTACAACATTCTCTTTACCCAGATGGTAGTTCAAACCAAAATCATAGTCCTTCAAGAATTCCAACCATCTTCTTTTCCTCATATTCAACTCTTTTTTATCAAACATATATCTCAAACTCTTCGAATCACTAAACATATTAAACCGCAATCCAAACAAATAATGCCTCAAAAGTTTCAAAACAAACACAATTGCGGCCAACTCTAAATCATGCATCAGATAATTCCTCTCATGAATTTAAGTTTCCTTGAAGCATAAGCCACAACCTTCTGATTTTTCATTAACACACCTCCTAAAACCATCATGGAAGCATTACAATAAACCACAAAAGGTTCGGACGAATTCGGAAAAATCAAAATAGGAGTGGTTGTCAACCTTCTCTTAAGCTCTTGAAAACCATCTTCACATGAAAAGTCCAAATAAAGGCTTGACTCTTTCTAACCACTCGTGTCAATGGTAACTCCAACTTTGAAAAAACTCCAATAAACTTTTGATAATAACTTACTAAACTAAGAAAACATTCTAATCTCAAACAAATTTCAGAGTTTCCATTGAGACACAGTCTCAATCTTTGATGGATCAACATTAATACCACCCCCTTGATATCACATGACCAAGGAAACTCACTTCCTTCAACCAAAACTCACACTTAGAAAGTTTTGCATACAACTGCTTCTCTTTCAACATAGATAACACAATCCTCAGATGCTTAGCATAATCCTCTTCACTCTTTGAATAGATCAAAATATCATCAATGAACACAACAACAAACTGATCTAAATGCTGATGAAAAATTATATTCATGTACTCCATAAATACACCAGGTGCATTGGTCACACCAAACTACATCACAGAATACTCATAATGGCCGTACCTCGTCCTAAAAGCAGTCTTCTGAATATCTTTAGCCTTAACTCAAATCTGATGATACCCAGACCTTAAATCAATCTTACTAAACACACTTGCACCAACCAACTGATTCATCAAATCATCAGACCTCGGAAGTGGATACTTATTCTTAATAGTCACCTTATTCATTTGTCTATAATCCACACATAACCTCATAGAATCTTCCTTCTTCTTAACCAACAAAACAAGTGCACCCCACAGCAACACACTCAGACGAATAAACTTCTTCTCAAGTAAATCCTTAAGTTGACTCTTCAACTATTTTAACTCAGATGTTTACATACGATACGTGGTCATCGATACCAGACTAGTTCCAAGAACCAAGTCGATCGTAAACTCCACTTCATGTTCTAATTTCAAATCACTTATATCATCAGGGAACACTTAAGGAAAATCATGAACTATCAACATTTCACCAATCATCCCTTTCCCATTAATTTCTAATGTTGCCATCAAAGCCAACAATACAGAACCATCTTGCAAAGACTCATTCACTTGCTTAGCAGACATAAACAAATCTCTCTTAAAATTAGAATCAATAAAGATAAATGTTTTATCAAAATAGTTGATATAAACATGATTGAATTCCAGTCAATTCATACCAAGAATAACATCTAGTTGATCTAATGGAAGACAAACTAAATCAATCCCAAAGTCTCTACCAAAGATACTCAACGGACAATTCAAACACACATAAGAAGTAGTTACATAACCCATTGCAGGAGTATCAATAACCATACTTCCATGCATACTAGATAACTCAAGATTCAACCTCTTAACACAATCCAAGGAAATGAAAGAATATGTCGCACTAGTATCAATAATAGCAATCAAAGGTGTACCATTAATAAAGAACGTACCTTGGATTAGTCTATCCTCATCAACAGTCTCAGAACCAAATGATTCAAACACTTTTCCGTTCACTTGGTCCTTCTTCAGCTTGTCACACTTTGTACTAATGTGACATTTCTCACCACAGTTTTAGCAAGTCACACTTGAAACACCTCTATAATTAGGAGACTTGTGACCAAACTTTCCACACTTGAAACACTTCACCTCAGCACCTGTACACTCAGTAACACGATGTCCTTCGACACCACACATGTAGCATCTAACCGGAGTGTGAGCTCTTCCCCCATTCGACTTCCTGTCATGACCGGCTTTCTGCTTCTCTTTCTCATTAGGAGAGACGTAAAGTTTTCCATGAAATTGACCTTTCCCTTTCTTATCATTCAAACACTTATAGTAAGGAGCACTCTCCCTACTATCCTCATCATAAATCCTACTCTTGTTCACCAACTCATAAAAATGAGCAATATATTGGTAACCAATAGCCTTCTTGATATCAAGTCTCAAACCATTCACAAACTTAAGGCACTTAGACCTCTCAGTGTTAGGGGTATTGTAATAAGGACAATAATTAATCAACTCTTGAAACCTTGCAGCATACTCAGCTACAGTCCCATTACCCTTCTTCAGCTCAAGGAATTCCACATCTTTCTTCCCACGCACATATTTTGGAAAATACTTCTCAAGAAAAGCATGATGGAAAAGAGCCCAAGTAACCACAACACCATCTTCATCAAACCTATGAACAGTGTTATTCCACGAATCCTCGATTTCCTTCTCAAGCTTATGAGTACCAAACTACACCTTCTGCACATCAGTACAATTCATGACTCTAAATATCTTCTCAATCGCCTTAAACCATGCTTATTCCTTGTCAGGTTCATGCTCTCCTTTAAATATTGGAGGATTGTTCCTCTGGAATTTCCCCAAAGCATGAAAATCATCATCCTCAACTATGTTACCAGCATTCGCCTATGAAATCTTCGCAAGAGATCCAACCAACATTCTCAAGGCCTCAACAATAGCATCATCATTCCTGCTGGCAACCATCGCCCTAAGATTCCAAAAAAATGAATAACCAACAACACTCATCAGACAAACAATATCTATTATGTCACATATACAAATCGAATACTATAGGAAATAAACACATTATGAATCTGCCAATCTGACCGACCATTGCTCTGATATCACTATTGTAACACCCTCTAATCCCATATAGACATAAATAGCATAATCAGAGTAAATTAGTATACATCTCAAAGAGGGTGTCACAATTGACTTCACAAAATGATAAAGAAATCAAACATGCATACTGGTCATGATCATAACACGTATTCAAATTCACGTTTCATATGCCAATACAAAATTATGCATCTCGCAGCGGAATGATTATCTCAACATAAAGATATAAATGATTGAAATCCCATACTGACAATCATATCATAAGTACTAGGCACTGAGACCAAACATTACTAAATCTTATACATATTCAAATAAAAGAGAGTAATAACAAATATCTCTCAAAATAAATCAAACATGAGTTTAAATATCCCCCATGTTACATAGACCAGAGAAATGACTCACTACCTAGGAATAAGCATATAAATAAGGATCTAGCTCCTCCTCTAATCCTGACAAGAAGCACCGCTATCTCTAGTACCTGAGTGATGTTTTATAAAACATCATTACAACAGAAGGGTGAGAATTCATATCATTATGAAAATATATAATCATAAGCAATGTAAAACATACATACACCAATATAAATTCACCACTCTTCATAAAACCACGTATTAGGCATAACATAATCCAATATACCAATCCACATATACAACATAGCTCATCAATTCATTAATTATCACAATTGTACAATTAAACCAATTATCACATATTGCACATCAAAACACCACATTCACACTAATATTACATAATGAGTGATAATGCATCAATTCATATTGACACATGTGACTCCAATGAAACTCAAATGCATTATGCATGTGGTACCAATGTTATTCTTATCGGTCCTGTTGGATCCACATCTCCAAGACATATAACCACCAATAAAAGCCCGATTCAGCCTTAAGCTTTCAAACCGCATTCAACATTAGGTTTGGTACAAGTCAATAGTTCCCACGAAATTACCAAACATTGCCTCTTGACACAAATGATGCATGTACATGTGCAATCTCAACAACTCATCACATAATTCAACACATTTTGAATTATCTTCACAACATTTCACAACATACATCTTTCATGCCAATCAATCACATATACACAATCTCATAGTATAAATCATGTCAACACATCATTATAACATGTTTCAATTAGATACAAATCATGCTATATTCAAACATCATCAAATTCCAACACTTACATACACAATTCAAGTGTTAAGTTTCTCATCAAAACACTTATAAAACCAATTTGAATCAAGTTTAATAAATTATTAAAATACACGTCGTAATATAATTTTCAACTTGTAGTAGATCGTGCTAAGTGCCATAGGCGGCGCTAAGCGCCCTCTACAAAAACTAGAAAATTGTTGTGGACAAGATTCTGTCCAAGCACGAATTTCACTACTAATCCATGTTCTAATGCTCATTTTTCACCAAATAAATATATTTTAGCATGTATATATCATAAGGAACCTATTTATATCATAAAATCTAGATTTCCAAAACCTAATTTCCATATCCCTAAATCAAATTGGGTGATTCAAAACCTAGAAATTCACATACTCAATCCTATTACATGTTACTACCCATCATAGACTCCCATAATAACATAGATTCTAACCCTTACCTTGATTGTAGAGTCTTTAGGGTTGCCTCTTCACTTTTCCTCTTTTCTCCTATTTCTCCTCTTCTCTTCTCTTCTTTATTTTTGTTTTATGACAACACTAATTTTAATCCCTCTTCTTACTACTCTATTTCATTAATGGGACTAATTCCACTTACCCATTATATTATGACATAAAGCCCAATTATAATCATTTACTATTCTTACTTATAACTCTAATTATTCAAATAACACATATATTCAAATAATTAAAATATTCACCAAATCACACAATTAAATCAATTACTATATAATATAATAGTTAATAAAATAATTAAGTAATATTAAATAAAGATCGGTGGTGTTGTACCCCAAAATTTGCCCTCCCATATTCTTCAAGATTTATCAAGAATCATCTTCAAATGGTTCAAGATTACTCAAGGATTGCACAGTCCAAATGCCTTCTAAGCCAGCTGAAATTAGGGTTTTGGTTCTTGCAAGGAATTTGAGGTTTTCAAGGGTCCAACCAAGTCCCATAGGCCTATATACATTGCCAAGCATCTACATTCCAAGTCTCAAGACTCACAGAGGCAAATTGCACAGTCAAAAGCCCTATTTGGTTCACAATCAACTACAGGGGTAAAATGGTCATTTTGCAGTCAAAAGTCAGAATTTTTGGTCAACATCTTATTTTGAGCTCAAAATCATCATTTGATCAAGTCTTGATCATGATTCCACAAGAATAGCTCAAAAATCCTCAAAGATGCAAAAGTTACTATTTTTGGACAGTAGAAAAGTCAACTGTATCTTGACCAGGGCATAACTTTTTCATGGTTCATCAGAAAACTCCCATCCAATGCTCATTTTGAAGAGGATGACATTTCCTACAACTCATCTTCACATTCCAAGTCCAAGAAATGCTCTCACAAAAAGTTATCAATTTCTACATTATAGGTCAATTTCAAAAGTCAACAAAAATGTACTTTAAGTCAAAGACCATAACTTGAGATTGGTAAATCCAAATGACATGGGACCAAAGTAATTGGTTAGAGTACTTCAATACCTTTCCAAAATGTCCAAGAACATGTTCATATGGTCAAAATTGAGCAAGATATGCATTGGAGAAGTTGGGAAATTTTTTTGAATTTGCAAAAGTCAACTTTGCTCAAAACACCTTGTATTTGCTAATGGGCCTCAAATTTCTTCTTGAATCTTTATCCAAATCTTATGCACGACCCATTAAGATTAATTGAAGTTATTTTCTTATTTTTTATTAATTAATTGAATTTTTAATCAATATTAATTCATTTAATTCATTTAATTGTAGGAAAATATCAAGATATGATTTTTCAATCTTTTGGTGAAGCAAAGATGACCAATGTATGCTGGAGATTTCGTGTGCCAATCAAGGATATCAAAAACTCCAAATTTAGCAAGTTTCTCCAATCAAAAAGATTGAAAATTATTTGATTTTCAATCAAATATTGAAACCATAATTCCATGGATCTTTGCTCAAAGATTTAACCTAAATCCATTCTCCTATAAGTACACAACTCAAACCTAATGCCATGCACGTGAGAATTGCTGCAGAAAAGCCATAAGCATATTGAAAAAAATCAAAGAAAAGTGAAAACTGAATTCCACATTCCAACGTGATTCAAAGCATTTTGTGGTTTCTAATACCTTGTAGGAACTCCCAAGGACCTTTTGCAATTAAAATCACACGCCCAAGCTCAAGAATTCATCATTCACAGACCCACGGTTTGCTTGACTTTTCCATAATCGTAACTCATGATTTATGCATAATTAACATGTTCTAACCATTGTTTTGCATTGCTTGAGTTCATATAAAGCTTTTGGCATAGGTTAATTGGATTAAAACACCCAGAATCGAAAGTTGCCATTGAAGAAATCTAGGGTTTCCAAGCTTTGAATTTAGGGCTTTGCTATCCAGGCAAAATTGGGACCTCTAAGACCTATGGTTGAAATCGTTGCAACCAGACGAATTGAATGCCATGCTCGCGAAATATTTATGTAGCCTAGGGAGCTAATCGCTATTTTTCCTCATCCTGTTTTGTGGTGGTTAAAAACCCCCGCTATCTCTTTGTGTTTTTTACAGGCAAACGAAGGAGACGATGAGCTGGTGATGTGCTATTGGTTCATTCAAATATAATAGCGCGCGCGTGTTTGTTTCCAGCATAATGGTTGATTTTATATATTATAATTGATCATTATCATATTAACAAAGGCGTTCAGCTGGCGTAGTGGAAGATGAGCTGTCTGGTAACCATTGGGACCTGGGTTCGATTCCCAGGTCCCCCAAACCTTTGTTTCTATTTTTTATAACATGATTACATGCAGCGTTCCAGAAAGAGTCCATCATGCACCTCAAGCAATCAGGCGCCATGTGGCCACATGCTTAAATCTGATGGCCATGAGATGCTGGCCATGGTGTTCTCTGGTCAACACATGCGCAGACAATCTCAAAAGTCCAAGGAGGCTTGCAGCTTAATGGGCCAGGAATTTCCAGCATAAACCTCCATATTTGGGCCATCACCCCCCCTGGTTTATTATTTTTATTTTCCCTTTCTTTTAATTATTTTACTAACTATTATTATTATTATTTAATTAACTCACATTATTATTTTCCTAATAAATCCAGTAAATATAATTATATTATTATTATTATTTTCACTATTAATTATTATTTTGTAAATAAATACTAATAAATTGATTTAGTTTAATTAGGGTTAATATTGAATATTTTTGCAATAAATAAAATAGATTAGAATTAGGGTTTTTCTCTTGGCAACTTTTAAATTATTTTTTTTTCATTAAAGACATAAAAAACTAAAAAATACTTTTTCTTGTAATTATTTAATTAATTAGTAAATTAGGTTTAATATTTAATTAAATACAAAAAAAAGACAAATTTCTTTCTTTTCTCAAAAAGGGTCAAAACCCTAAGGACGTCCTGATTCAATTTCTTTGCGCGCACTTTATTTATTTTGATTATATTTATGTATCTGCTCCGAGAATGTAATAGATGATTAGGACTTTTATCGCTTTCTTTTATTTTCTCGCAATTTATCTTTTCAAGGGTTATGTTTTTGGTGATGTAAATACCCGATGCCTTGTAATAGCGTAGATTCACTTTCCGCAATTTATTTTCCGCACAACTATTAACTGTTAATTATGCATGACAAGACTTGTATGAAAAATAAAATCAACCTGTAGCTCACCATAATACATGTGCAAAGATAATATGAACTGAAATCTGACACACGTGCAAATGCCACTCCTAGGGTACGCCTCACTTAGTTGCCTCGAGGTGGTCATTGAGTATAGGGTGTTTTAGAGGTCGCCCTCCTGTCTAAAGATCCAGTTGCCTCGAAACGGTTGCCTCAGATAAAAAGGATCTAGGACATTAGGGTTACCACTAAGGCGTCCTATTATTGCTTTGGTGACCACACATGTCCCTATAATCGAATTGACCCGAATAACTCCAACGACGGTGCTACCTACTTCTCAATAGTGGGATAGTACTGTCTAAAGGACATTTACACAACTTAATTCCTTTTGAGTAGGTAGATAGTTCTAAGGTACTTGCTCTTTCAAAACAAAAAACAACTTTTCGCACCTACACTTTCAAAAAGTTTTCAAACAAACACTTCATACACTCTTGAGGACTGATACAAGAGTTACCTAGAAGTTTTCAAAATAAACTTTTTCAAAACCCACAAACACAAGAAAAGCAAACAATTTTTGAAAACATAGTGAGCAAGTACCTAAGAGCCCGTGGATAACCACTGATAGAAAGGGTGCTAACACCTTCCCTTTCTATAATCTACCTCCCTGTGATACGGTGGGAGAACTGACTTGAGGTTTTGCGTTTGTTTTCGCAAATGTTTCGGTTGAGCAAGAGTCGCCACCAACTTTTTATTTTATCCTAAGGTAAGGTTAAAAAGCACAGCAAAAACCTTTGGGATGTTTTCTTGGGTTCGGGGAGTAGATTATAGAAAGGGAAGGTATTAACACCCTTTCTATCCATGGTTATCCATGGGCTCTTAGTTACTTTCTTAGATCAACTTGCCTTGATTTTCAATTGTTTGAAATGGTGCTTTGTGTGTGTGTTTGAAAATGTTTTGAAAAGAGGCCAATGTGGTGGCAACCTTTGTAATGACCCATGTTTGGATGTATACAAAGGTGTATGTCTTTTGAAAAGTTTTCAATGTTTTTTGAAAGTTGTTTTGAAAGTGTTGTGGGAGGTGATTTTGAAAAGATAGGCAAGTGTTTTTGTTTTGTAAGTTGGCAAGTAACCAAGAGCTATCTACCCTAAATTTCTCAAAGATCATTGCTATGTTTTAACCCTTTTAACAATTTTGTTCCACCATTGTATTTGGTGGACAATCTTGTGTTAGGATGTGAACGGGACGGGCGCGGGTCATCGTTTGGACCATGATTGCAATGGTGTTAAGTATCTTTGGAATTTTGTTGAGGGACTTGATCATTTTTAGGCAACTTTCGAAAGCATCATCGAGGGACTATGATCATTTGAATTTGTTTTGTTTTGCCAAAGACACCTAACATGCAACATGACCCATTATTGAAGGCAACAAGTGGAGTAACCCTAGGGGTGCAAGTGTGTTTAGTGTTGTCCATTTTCATGCTTGTTTATCTTGAGATTAGGTCAAACTATTTGGTTGATTTTTTGCATACAAAACCCTAAGTCTATCATGGTATAATTAGAAAGCTTTAAAGTGCGAAATTTAAAGGTCCTAAATTATTACAACACAATCATGGGATGGGGGGTACAAATGGTCAAATGGGGATATTTTAGCAAGAAATTAAAACCTAAGCTATTATATCCAAATTGAATTTTTACAAGGTATTTAATTGCACAATAATTAAATACAAATACAATAAATATGCAAGATGCAAAAAGTGATTTTTATATGTATGTAAAAAGGTATTTTTATGTGACAAATAAACAAAAATAAAAATGAATAATTTTGGATATTTTTACATGTTTAGGGGAAAACCCTAATTTTATAAATAAAAAGGTATTTATTACATAATATGTGCAATATTTATTAATTATGTACAAAAAATAAATAAATAAGAAAGTATATTGTAAAAAAAGGATTTTTGAGGTCAAAATATTAATAAAAATAAAATGTATTATTTCTTTGTATTTTCCCTAAATATTCTAATAAATATATTAGTATTTATAATATTTACTAAATATATTAAATATATACAAAAAATAAAATATTTAATATTTACAAAAAAAAAGTATATTTTTTATAAAATGTTTTTAAAAGATAAAGTAAAATAAAATCAGAAAATAAAAAGTGTTTTGGATTATTTTTGGTAATTTGAATAAAAAGGATATCATATTTATGTACAAAATTCAAATAAAACAAACAAAAATCCAAATAAAATGCAAAAGTTGTTAAAAAAATATTTTTAATATTTTTTATGTTTTGTCAAAAAATATCAAGTCAGAATAAAAAAGAAAAAGTCAAAAAATGATAAAAATAAACACAATGGGCCAAGGGGGTGTATGTGTGAAACAGTGGTGCAAAAAGGAAAAACAACACAGGCCCAGCCCAAAGAGGTTGTCTTCAACCTCCAGCAACAAAAATGTTTAGAACGCGCGCCTTTCCCACCTTGTTCAAACATCCTGATTCCTAGACTTTTAGCATAAACTTATAACACAAAAAATGTCAAGCATCAAGCCACGAATCCATACATACCAAGAACTTGATCTAACTCTCAGAAATGAGAGAGAATTTCTTCTCCCCCAATTTCTGACCTAAGTTTTTGTCAATGTTTAGGTCTTAAATTCTCCCAGCATATGCAATATAAATGGAAAGTGAGGATATGAGTGGCTTCAGGGACATGAGTATGACACTTTTCATTCATAAATCTAAACCTAACTCTTCCTAGATTGAGAGATAGAAGTCCATGAACTTACCTGTTCAGCTTGGATCGTGTATGACAATGGATGCACTTTCAAGGCAATGTGAGGACTTGTACAGCTTGCTTGAAGTTCAGGGATGCTTCTCCAACCTTTAGCTTGCCTTGAAACCAAATGAATCAAGCTATGGAAGTCAATCTGCAAAACAGAAAAAGTGAAAATGGTGAAGTTGGTTAGGGTTGTTACAGGTCGTGTCCAATGCTTGGGATAGTTTGTATAGGTGGTATGGAGTGTGTATGAACTGGTTTTGGCCAAGGCGCACAAATGGATTGAGTTATGGACCTCAAACTGCAGGGATGCCCTGTTTTTGTGCAGTACAATGGTGTTTCTGTGAATGGGGAGGTATCAAGGGTTAAAGGCTCGTGTTTTAGGTCTGTTAGGAAGTATGGAAAGTGTGGAGAAAGTTTGTCTTGACTTCTGGTTGCAGCAATGTGAGTTGTGTTAAGTTATGCAATGTTTCTTCTCACTTAAGCAAAAATTGTCAACTTGGTTTCTAGACTTATGCAGGCCCCCTAAACATGCTGCCTCAATCCCTCTTGATCAGTGTGTTATGTCCATGAATCCTGTGTCCAAAGATATGGCCTTGTACTTCTTGATTTTCAAACTTGACATAAAGTGTAACTTTTCAAAAATGGATAACTTGCTTTTTCTAATTAAGGCTTAAGTCTTTATACAATGACCAAATGCACAAAATAATGCCTTGGCACAATGGATTGGCATTTAATTATTGAGTAAGAAAAGGATTAGAGGCCTGTAACTAGCTTGCTCATGCTGATTTGAAAAATTGCACAAGTTATGAACATGGAAATGGCTTATGAACAAAGTGACTTTTGCTCATATTGCCAAATTCGATTCTCCCTAACCACAAGGGTGTTTGATGAGTTCTTGGACATTTTGGAAAGCTTGGAATGTGTACTACAATCCATCTTAGTAATGCAAGTTGAAATTCCAAGTGGAAGCATGTGAAAAGTGGCCATGAAGTTAGGAAAAAATCCTGCCTAGAATAGGTCAAAAATTTTCTAAGTTAAGAATGTTTTGCACCCTTGTTCCAAAAATCATAACTTGAGCTACAAGCTTCTTTTGAGGAAACTTTGTGAATCAAAGTTGTAGATTTTGCAATGGACTATAACTTTCATGTTTTGAGTTTTGCTTGAATACAAATACATCTTGATGAAAAAAGGGACAAAGTTAGGAAAAAATTAGGAAATTTTATAACTTAGAAAATTTCTAAGTTATGAAATTTCTTCATTTCAAACCCTAATTTGTAATTTTTGGTTTCTTGATGAACAAGTTTCATAATATGACATGTTTTGATGAAAAATGAATCTTGACACTTGATTTTGACCAAAAAGTCAAAGTTTGACTTTTCAGTGTACAGTCAAATTTGGATCAGTTGACTGGAAAATTCATCTGTCAATCTTGTGCATTTGGGATCTTTTGAACTTGTAGAATGTGTCAAGACAATGCCATTGAGTCCTTGAGTCCATATGTGAGCTTGGTTTGCCATTGGCTAGGTCAAACAGTCAAAAATTGCCTTTGTGCAGTCAAAACCCTAAAAATGACCATTTTGCCCTTTTGGTGATCTGATCAAATTTCTTGTGGAATTGTGATCCAAACTTGACCAAATGGTTCATATGAGTTCATAATGTTGATGTGGGTCAAAAATCATGAGGTTTGACTGTCAATTGACCACAGTTGACTTTTTCCCCAATACAGCTGATTTCTAGGTCAACTGTCCAATTGGTTGGGCAAAGATTGGAATCAAGGCTTGAAACTTGGTATGGATAAACTTGTGAGTCCAACATGAAGCATGAAAGTCATTTTGGGCATTTTAGGTCAAAACATCTTTGTGCAAACTTCAAACCCTAATTTGGGTTAACAGTGCAAGGAGGAGTCTTAAGCAGAGCAAACCCTAACTTGATCTTGAGCTCCAAGGGTCTTGTGGTGAGAAAATGTTGAAGAAATGAGAGGAAAATTTTGGGGTACAACAGTTGCCCATGTTCAATCTTCTTAGACCTGAGGATGTAGATTGGCTTGCGTGCCTTTCGTGATCCGAAGGTGGAAGATGATTGAACACTAGAGTGCCCAGAAATTTGCACTCGCATAATGGAGTATCAGCAATGTGATGTCGGGAATGGGCTTATAGATGCCATTTGGAGAGATGGTGGATAGGAGGATGGGCTTATAGATGCCATTTGGAGACGTGACAGAACCTTGTCAGGAATGGGCTTATAGATGCCATTTGGAAGTGTTGATCGCGTAAGAGATTCCTTAGCGAGAACTTGCGTACCTGAGAAAGAAAGATGGTTTCCTAGCTTGCTACAGGCGTTGATCTTCAGTCTCTTCATGCAGATATGCCCTGGCTAGATACAGGTATCAAATTTGGAAATTATCGTCTACAGATATGCCCTGGCTGGATACAGGTATCGAATCTGGAAAATGTCGTCTACAGATATGCCCTGGCTGGATACAGGTATCGAATCTGGAAATTGTCGTCTACAGATATGCCCTGGCTGGATACAGGTATCGAATCTGGAAAATGTCGTCTACATATATGCCCTGGCTGGATACAGGTATCGAATCTGGAAATTGTCGTCTACAGATATGCCCTGGATGGATACAGGTATCGAATTTGGAAATTGTCATCTACAGATATGCCCTGGCTGGATACAGGTATCGAATCTGGAAATTGTCGTCTACAGATATGCCCTGGCTGGATACAAGTATCGAATCTCTAAACTCTTCATACAGATATGCCCCGGCTAGATACAGGTATCGAATCTACAATCAATCACTCACAGATATGCCCTAGCTAGATACAGGAATCGAATCTGGAAACTCTTCATGTAGATATGCCCTGGCTGGATACAGGTATCGAATCTACAATCAATCACTCACAGATATGCCCTGGCTAGATACAGAAATCAAATATGGAATTGTGACAGTTGATAGTAATCATGTTTGGATTGACCTTTTCCTGAAAAGGCAAAACATCAGTTGTATTCAATGTCATGATGTATGAAATGCATGATGTCATGATGCTCAAAATGAGATAGTGTTGTATGCACTTTATCATGTTTGTAAACAAGATGTATGAAATGTGAAATGTCTATGAATGTATTTTCGTCTAGGAAAATAAATCCTTGACGAGTGCCGGGAGTTTGTGGAATCCTGGGCTGATGTTGAAGAGTGGAGTTCTTCATTTCCGCTGGGGATGATGGCTGCAAGAATAAACCGGTAGGAGAAGATGACTCCGCTGGGGAATAAACTTGTTGGAGAGATTACTCTGCGGGGAATTACTCTGTGAGAAGAGATACTTCCCTAAGGTTTTGATGAGAGCTCCGCTGGAGATTCCACTGATAAGTTATGTTGGGGAATTTGATGAACTCCGCTGGGGATTCCACTGATAAGTTATGTTGGGGAATTTGATGAACTCCGCTGGGGATAGGAAGAACTTTGTCGAGGACGATCTTTCTATGGTAATTAGTTGAGGATAACCCAGTTATACCCTGGCGGGGAAATAACCTTTGAATAAAGTCGGGGAGATGCGTTCGTACTCTGCAGGGGATAAGCTTCCAGAATCTACTGGGGATAAGCTTCAGAATCTACTGGGGAGGATGATTCAACTTTCCTGGGGAAACTTTTCAGACTGTACTGGGGAGTGGCTCCACTAGGGTGTCTTGTATTCCGCCGGGGAACAATCTTATATTAAGACTGCCGAGGATGCTTGCTGAGGAATGTCTATATTCCGCTGGGGAATGTTGAGACCTTCTAGGGATACCCAACTTCCTTAAAGCTGACAGTAGACTAACTCTGCTTGGGGAGAGTATTGCTGACTTGCTGGAGATACAGTGCCTTTTTAGGGCTGATGGGAGACCAACTCTTCCTGGGGAGAGTATTGCTGAATATGGTCCTACTCTGTGGGGAGTTGAGGTAACTTGGTTACATTCTTCAGCCGAACTTACCTTGGTACCTCGGTGGACAGAGCAACTAGATCGCTTAGACAATTCTTTATTGCCCCTGTTTCTGATGTCATCTGTAATTAGTCCTTTGTTTTGCATGCAAATATTCATGATTAGCAATTAATGTCAAATGCATATATCAAAAATGAACATTGGACGTTCTTTGCAAAACAAAACAGAAAAAGGAAAAATGATGGGTAATTTGTCTGAAAAATTGAACTTGTATTGATTTTGAAATTTTCCTATAAATATGTGTTTTGTGTACAGGAGGCTGACGTCCTAGTAAGAGAACGCCGCCGAGCAAAATAGAGTTTATACAATTTTGTGAAAAGGAAACAAAACAACTATGTGAAAAATAATCCCACTGGGTTCCAACTCTTCTATCGCCTTTATGTCTTCAAGCGTCTCATCACTCTGCTGCTCAGTTGAAGATGAAGCTGATTGATTGGAGTCATCTGAGCCCGATAGTTGATGCCGAATTCAGGATGCAAGGTGATCCAATGAGACATAGTGTTATGCTTTATCCCTAACTTTTGCCTGGACCGCCCTTTCGGGTTTTCAGTCCACCGGGATACCCATTTTTGCCCAAGCCGCCTTTTCAGGTTTTCGACTTGCCGGGTGTACAGATTTTTTCATTTCATCCCTTATTTTTTCCCGAACCCTTTTGGTTCGCCGGGAAGCCCTTATTTTTTCCTAGGTGTGTCAACCTAGCGGGTCTTTAATTCATGCGTAGTATCTTTTTACTATGTCTGCATTGGCGGGGTGAGGAAGGTCGTCACCATCCATGGTGGTTAGAATCATCGCTCCTCCTGAGAAGATGTTCTTAACCATAAATGGTCCTTCGTACGTAGGGGTCCATTTTCCCCTGGGATCACTTTGAGGAAGAATGATGCGCTTGATTACCAGGTCTCCAACTTGATACTCTTGTCGTCTAACCTTCTTGTTAAAAGCCCTGATCATCCATTTTTGGTACGTCTGACCATGACAAATAACAGTGAGTCTCTTTTTGTCGATTAGGTTTAATTGATCAAGCCGAGTCTGGATCCAGTCATCTTCGCTCAAACCTGCATCCTTCATTATCCGGAGAGAGGGTATCTGGACTTCAATGGGCAAGACTGCCTCCATGCCATAGACTAAGGAAAAGGGAGTTGCCCCTGTTGACGTCCGTGCTGAGGTACGGTACCCATGAAGAGCAAATGGTAACATTTAGTGCCAATCTTTGTAGGTCACTGTCATCTTCTGCACAATCTTCTTGATGTTCTTATTCGCTGCTTCTATAGCCCCATTCATCTTCGGTCGATGGGGAGAAGAATTGTTGTGCTGTATCTTGAATTGCTCGCAGAGCTCAGTGATCATCTTGTTGTTAAGATTGGTACCATTGTCTGTAATGATCCTTTCCGGGACACCGTATCGACATATTAAGTTGTGTCGAATGAACCGTGTCACGACCATCTTGGTTACGGTAGCATAGGAAGCTGCCTCAACCCATTTTGTAAAGTAATCAATCGCTACCAAGATGAAGCGATGCCTGTTGGATGCCGTAGGTCTGATTTCGCCGATCATATCAATTCCCCACATTGCAAAAGGCCAGGGTGCTGTCAAGACATTCAGAGGAACCGGAGGAATGTGCACCTTATCAGCATAGATCTGGCATTTATGACAAGTTCGCGAGTGCTGATAATAGTCGGCTTCCATTGTGGACCAGAAATATCCTGCCCGAAGGATTTTCTTCGCCATGGTGTGTCCACTGGAATGTGTTCCGAAGGTACCTTCATGTAGCTCTGCCATGATCTTTTCTGCTTCAGTCTTATCCACACAACGCAGTAAGGTTGAGTCATGGTTTCGCTTGTAGAGAATGCCATTGCTGAGGAAGAACTTTGCTGCAAACCTTCTCAGGAATTTCTTGTCATTAACAGATGCACCCTCGGGGTATTCTTGAGCTTCCAAGTACCTCTTCACTTCATGATACCCGGGTTTTTCAGTTACCTCCTCAGCCTCAAGATCACAGCAATATGCAGGTTCGTCCAATTTCCAGATAATGATCTGGGGAGCCTCATTGTCCCATTTGACTTTGAACATAGAAGACATCGTAGCCAACGCGTCCGCTAACTGATTCTCCTCTCTTGGGAAGTGCTCAAAAGTTATCTCTTCGAAGTGGGGGATCAATGTCAATACATACTCCTTGTAAGGAATAAGATTCGGGTGTTTCGTATCCCACTCGCCTTTGACCTGATTGATCACGAGAGCGGAATCTCCGAATACACTCAGAAACTTGATCCTTAAGTCAATTGCAGCCTGAAGACCCATGATACATGCCTCATACTCTGCCATGTTGTTGGTGCAGTTGAAACATAACCGGGCGGTGAGTGGAGTATGAGTGCCTTTAGGGGATATGATCACAGCGCCGATACCATTACCCAAAGCGTTCGAGGCTCCGTCAAAGTGCATAGACCATCGGGATCCTTCCTCAGGTCCTTCATCAGGTCCAGGTACTTCACAATCAGTCACTACCATGATATCCTCGTCTGGAAATTCAAAGTTCATCGACTGGTAGTCGTCCACTGCCTGATGTGCCAAATGGTCTGCCAATACACTTCCCTTGATTGCTTTTTGAGTCGTGTATTGGATGTCATATTCCGTCAAGATCATTTGCCATCTTGCTATTCTTCCGGACAGAGCAGGCTTTTCGAATATGTACTTGATTGGATCCATTTTTGAAATCAACAGAGTAGTGTGAGTCAACATATACTGTCTCAGCCGGCGAGCAGCCCATACCAGAGCGCAGCAAGTTTTCTCGAGAAGTGAGTACCGAGTCTCACAGTCGGTAAACTTTTTGCTCAGGTAATAAATGGCGTGTTCTTTTCGGCCAGACTCGTCATGCTGCCCCAGCACACACCTCCATTGAGTTGTCAAGTACAGTCAAGTATAGTATTAGAGGTCTCCCTTCAACCGGTGGCATAAGAATGGGTGGTTCTTGGAGATACTCTTTGATCTTTTAGAAAGCGGCCTGACATTCATCATTCCAACGTACTACTTGATCTTTCTTCAGCAGCTTGAAGATTGGTTCACAAGTAGCAGTTAGGTGTGAGATGAATCGGGCAATGTAGTTCAAACATCCTAGAAAGCCTCTGACTTCTTTCTCTGTCTTGGGAGTTGGCATATCTTGTATGGCTTTCACTTTGGCAGGGTCCACTTGAATACCTTTGTCGCTCACAATGAAGCCTAGCAATTTTCCAGATCTCACCCCAAAGGTGCACTTGTTTGGGTTCAACCTCAGCTTGTACAACTTCAGACGGTCAAACAGCTTCCGTAGATGGTCAAGGTGTTCCTCCTCAGTTTGGGATCTTGCAATCATATCGTCGACGTATAATTCTATTTCGTGATGGATCATATCATGAAATAAAGCAACCATGGCACGTTGGTAGGTTGCCCCAGCATTTTTCAACCCAAAAGGCATGACCTTGTAGCAAAAGGTGCCCCACTGAGTAACAAAAGTGGTCTTCTCCATGTCTTCAGGAGCCATCTTGATCTGATTATAACCGTAGAAACCATCTGTTGTACCCCAAAATTTGCCCTCCCATATTCTTCAGGAAATTGCCAAGACATGCTTCAAAATTCCCCAAGGGTTGCACAGTGCAAAGACCTCCTATACAGTCAAAACTAGGGTTTGTGTCCTGATCAAGAAAATGAAGTCTCAAAGGTCCAATCAAGACTCACATGCTTATAAACATGGTCAAACATCCTCATATCAAGTTTCAAAACATTCAGCTCAAAATTGCACAGTCAAAAACCCTAATTGCACTACAGTCAACTGTAGGGGCAAAATGGTCATTTGACAGTCAAAAGTTCAAACTTTTGGTCAACATATCATTTTGAAGCCACAAACATCATTTGATCAATGCTTGATCATGATTCTCAAAATTTGGCTCAGAAATCATCAAGATGCAAAAGTTTCCTTATTTGGACAGGTGAAAAAGTCAACTGAAATTGACCAGGGCATAACTTTCACATGGATTATCAGAAAAATTCCATCCAAAGCTCATGTTGAAGAGAAATACATTTCCTACAACTCATCTTCATACTTCAAGTCCAAGAAATGCTCTCACAAAAAGTTATCAATTTCAACATTATAGGTCATTTTCAAAAGTCAACAAAAAGGGACTTTAAGTCAAAGGCCATAACTTGCGATTGGTAAATCAAAATGACATGGGACCAAAGACATTGGTTAGAGGACTCAAAGATCTTTCCAAAATGTCCAAGAAAATGAGAAAAGCTTAAAAATTGAGCAAGTTATGCCTTGTGGAAGTTGGGAAATTTTTGGATATTTTGAAAAGTCAACATTGATTCAAATGACCTAAAATTGTTAATGGGCCCATTTTTCTTCCATAATTCATCATCCATGACATGTGCACGACCACTTGGCCCAAAGGGAAGTATTTTCTCATTTTTTATTTATTTATTTGAATTTTTATTTATATTAATTCATTTAAATCAATTAAATATATGAAAAATAGTTAACTTAACCAAACCAATCTTTTTATACATGTTTTAGGCTCAATAATTCGTGCCTAGCCAAATAAGGAAAGAATTGGACTGATTAGATCATGATTTGCACAAAAGCACATGGAAAAAGATATGAAAAAATCTTAAGAAATCAAATATTCAAAACCATGATTACAAGAGATTTGGAGCAAGTTTTTTGACCTAATGGACTCACTACATATGCTAGAACACAACCCTAATCAGGATACACACTAAGCTGCGCAAGAAAGCTCTTCACAAACTTGAAAAAATTGTCAAAAAAGTCAATTCTGAAAACATCATTCCAGGACGATTCAAGACCTAATTCTTGTTTCAATAGCTTCCTCAAGGTTCCCTGAACGTATTCCAATCAGAAACAACCATTAAAACGCAAGGAATTGGTATACAGCATTCAAGATACCTCATGAAAAATTCATTATCGTGTTTCAATATTTACGCACATTCATAGCATTTTGATTGTAGATTCATGTTCCTTGTAAAATTCTGAAACTAACCAATATGATTAATTGCATTTTTATGCTGTATACACGATTTCACCATTGCCAAGTTTTAGGGTTTTGCAAGTTTCAGATTGGGGCTTTTCACCCAAGGAAAAATTGGGACTCAAGACTACCACCATTCAAACCAGCAAGCTTGGACGAAGGCAATGGAACCCTCGCGTTCAATTTATGAGCGTTAGAGGGCTAATCGTTATTTTCCCATAAGCTGCCTAACAGAACGCATATAAAACCGTTGCCCAATGTTTTTGTTTTCAGGAACATGAGGAAGACGACTTCGTGGCTGCCAACGATTGGCTAATTTAAATCTCGCGCGCTTTAACCCACTAACATCATGTTTTTATTTATTATATTTGTATGTTATTATATGTTAAACGTACAAGTGATGGTTCAGTGGCAAACGCGTTGGTTGGAAAGGTACATGACCTGGGTTCGAGCCCCAGGTCTTCATGCTTTCCAATATCATTTTTCCATTAATATTCCTATGCAGCGCTTACATTGAGGATCATCATATACGCTCAAAATTCAACGCCCGCGTGTCCCAGAGCACCAGATTAACGGCCAGGAACTGAAGACCATGATGAGCTCAAGTCAATGCGCGTGCACGTGTCCAGCAAAAGTCCAACAAGGCCATGCTTATTGGGCCAGAATTGCTTGGATTTAACCTCCTATTTGGGGACTACCACCCCCCAAGGTTTGCATAATTTTTGTTTTCTTTATTTTTAATTCTATTTTTATTTTAATTACTACTTGTTTAATTAATATATTATTTTTACAAAATATAAAAACATAAAAAAAAAATCAGAAAAAGAGCAAAATATAATAAGTATTTTATTTTAATTATTTTCATAAACAAATTGTATATAATTGAATTTAGTATAAAATAGGGTTTTAACTTTAATTTCTTTCATGACAAAAATCTAAAAAATATAGAACTAGGTTTAATAAATGTTTTATTCTTTTTAATTTTTCTTTTTCACAATAATATTATTTATTTTATTTATTTTCATAATTAAAATTGTATATAAGAATTAGGGTTAATTTAGGTTAAATTCTAATGTTTTCTCAATAAATTAAAATGACTAGAATTAGGGTTTGCGTCGTATTTTGATTAATTCTTTTTCTATTAAATCTTAAAACATTAAAAACACCAAAAAAACAAATTCTTGCCTTCTTTTTCTTAAATTAATTAATTCACGTAACTTTAATATTTTGCAAAAGGGTCCAACGCCCTCGTTTCGATTTAACTTCGCATATTTATTTTATTTTGCTTAAATAATTATGTACCTCTCCCGAAGCCATGTAATTTAATTACTTTTAATTTACTTTATTTATTTTTCCGTCAAATCGGGTCCTGGTTAATTTTGGCGATGTGGACCCGCGCCTTTTGTAATAGCTTAGAATTTACTTTTCCGCAAATATCTTAACTGTTAATCAAAAGCATGAAAGAATGTATGTCAAAATAAAAACAAGCGTAGAACACCAATAACATGACAAGACAAATACAAATGAAAACGACACACGAATCGCACACACCACCCCTAGGGTACGCCTCACTGTTGCCTTGCCTTCGAAAGGTGATCGTCGAGTAGAGGATGTCTTAGTAAGTCCTCATGATCCGGGAACCTGGCATGAGGGTAGCTTCCAAGGTATCTTCCTATTACCCTGGTGATCACCATGTCCCGAACCTCGAATTGACCCGAACACCTCCAACGGTGGTGCTACCTACCTCTCAATGGTGGGATGGCACTACTTTAAAGGACATTTACACAGACGAATTCCTTAGGGTAGGTAGACGACTCTAGATACTTGCTCTAAATTTCAAAACAAATCAAAAATACTTTTCACACCGACACCTTTTCAAAAAGCTTTCGAAAGCAATTTTTCAAACACTCTTGAGGACCGATACAAGAGTCGAACTGGAATTTTCAAAGAAACTTTTTTAAAACCCACAATTGAAAAGCAAACAAACCATTTTTGAAAACACAAATGAGCAAGTATCTAAGAGCCCATGGATAACCATGGATAGAAAGGGTGCTAATACCTTCCCTTTCTATAATCTACCTCCCGAACCGAGTGCAATCTCTTTAAGGAATTTTTCTGTGCTTTTGTCCTTTCCATTTGGAGAAAATAAAAGACGGTGGCGACTCTTGCTTCCGCGACATTTCGCGAACCAGCGTTAAACAGTCAGTTCCAGATCCACCGATCACAGAACTGGCGACTCTGCTGGGGATACTTTATAAAGTAAGGTGTACCTTAGGATTAAGATCACTGTGTTTTCAATTGCTTCCCTTGTGTGCTTTAAATTGTGGGTTGCTTGGGAGTTCTATAGATCCTAAACCCGGATCTGGGGGATACCTTCTTAGAAAGTAGCAACAAGGCTGTGAGGGAACTGTGCGGGGTATACCGACATGGTTGAAACAGTCTGCTACGTTGATGTGGCACTTTGGTGTGTACCGGTAACCCTTGAGTTCAGTCAAGGAGAGTACGGGGCCTCCGCGTGGTGTCGTGAAGCATCAACAGACCTTAGGAACCTTAATAGAACTATCTTGGCCTCTTTAGGGTAGTGAGATAACTGACTTTGGTGCAGTCCGAGGTTGGTTGATACTCGATACTACACTCAATTGAGGGTTGCTTTCCTAGAATATTTCGGTCGCCAGTTCAGTGGCTAAATCGAAACGATGAACAATGAAAGCAATCCCGTGATATTGGGACCCTTAGAACCCAGTTACTTCTAATAGGACAGGTTGAGCCCACCAACTTCAAGAGGGTAATACCCAGCCCCCATGCTGGCCTAAACTCTAAGGGCTTTCTCTTGTGTGACTTGTGTGCCTTCGTACTTGACTACTTGCATGCTTTATCTGACACATGAACTACTTGCAGGTTTTGTTTATAGTCCTTAATTGGGACTCATAACAGAGTATACTAAGTTTCTTACAGGTTTTGTTGTTTAGTCCTTAACTGAGACTCATGACAGGTTTTACTTGAGTTTCTTGCAGGGTTCTGTTCATAGTCCTTAATAAGGGCTCATAACAGGATTTACTCACATTACCCCATGCATACCATAACATCATACCATTGCATACATCCTAACCCATTTCAAGGATCTCAAGGGCTTGTGATGCAGGTCATAGTGAATCAACTATCCCAGCAAGGGGAAAAGGGGATTTATTTTCCTCTAGACAAAGTTGTCAGGGGCTATGACCCACTAGATATGGTGAGCTTTGACACTTGAAGAAGGTTCCCCCCAACTAAGGTTGTTTGGAAATCAAAACCAGATGTGATGACTAAAGTCAGGGGCTATGACCCACTCGATATGGTGAGCCTTGACTCTTGAAGAAGGACTCTCCACAACATGAAGCTCCTTCAATCAAGATACCAGATTCCAATTCTAACAAATTTTCTTGTTTATCCCGCGAGGTCCTTGAAAACATTGCATGCATACATACACATCATAACAGGTATCCTTGTTGCAGGTCACTTACCTTTCTCGCTGTTTATTTCAGCAATGGCTTCACAACAAGATTACCAAGACCTTCACACTCAAGAGACTCAGTTCAAGGAGATCTTCCTAGGCCTATCCAAGGGGCAGGAAGAGTTGAAGACACTCCTCATGGGGAATCTGATCAGAAAGAGTCCTGAAGATGACAAGGACGAACAACTGAAACGTCTACAAGCTGAGGTAGACACATTGAAAACCCAGATGCTGGGGCAAAGGGCCCTCATTCAAGGTTTAGCTCAGGAGCAAGGAGAGCTGAGAGCCATGATCAGCCAACTCCCTCAAGGCATGAAGCAACCAGCCCAAATCAGGGACCAGGTCATAGAACAGTTTCCAAGAAGGCAAAGGTCGGGTCCAATGAATAGACCTCTCCGAGTCGCTACTACTTCACAGGTCCAACAACGACCTCGCCAAGAACAGCGGGTTGATCAGAACAGGTCGGACGAGCCTAAGAGACAATTCACCAACATCAACATGCCATGGTCACGAGCTTTACAGCACATGTTAAGGATGAACCTGATTGCGGTGATCAACCCTCCTGCAAGTCCAAAGACCTCCTCTCCAAGTTACAACCCAGAAGCAAGGTGCGCTTACCATTCTGGTAGCCCGGGGCACGATACTGAGGATTGTTGGGCACTGAAGTACAAGATTCAGAACATGATCGATGCTAAAGAGATCGAGTTCGAGTCTGCCGAGACTCCCAACGTGATCACTGCTCCCTTTCCAAAACATGGCTAAGACTGAAAAGACTTTTGTTCATTCGAATGTTCAAGTTGCAATTCTCTTTTGTTCAAACATTTACTCATTGTTAAAACATTGTTATTTCATTAATGCATCGCTTATGTCTATTTTGAATCAATATATTCGTATTCACTATACGCAAATTATTTTCATATTTTTTCTGATGATCAACTCTCAATCAATAATTCTAAGCCTCTTAAGGGAGGATGACGAAAACGATACCACGATCTTTACAGTATGCTTTTGAACAGACCCCGCTGATGAGGTACAGGCATTGTTTCAATCCCTAAACACTGGAGTTATAAGGATGATAATCCCTCGTCAACCCCTCTGAGCCAAAGAAGTAGGAGTTTTTATTTTCGAAATTTAAAACCCTTAATCATAACCTGGGGCAGGGTAGTCTCTCAGTTGATCCAAGTGCATAACGAATGGCACCAAAGAGGTCCTTACAAAAAAAAGAAAAACGGTGATGGTTCCGAATAATCAAGAAGGACAAGCAATCATTATATCTCTCAAAATAAAAAAGCCCATTAAGTCAAAACCTATGAAGGAGACTTACGAAACTGGGGCATCCCGCTGACTATAATTCCAAAAAAGGAAATAGTTCAGGCAAAAAATAGGGATAACAAAATCAGACAAGAAAGAGGTCTTACAAACCCTCAACAAAAAAAAGAAATGACTGCCTATTCAAAATAAGTTATCAACATTCGAATCATCACCGGAAAATCAGAGCAAAGACTCAAACAAGGTCTAACGTATGATCAGCTGAGTTTAGGTTTGGAGAACATCACGAAGAGCGGGTGGGTACAAATAAAATTTAAGCCTTTATCCTTTGTTTCTTAAACCGTGAACCAGGCCACGTTACAACCCTTAAAAGTCCTAGCTTAAGCATGGGTTAGTTCGAAAGCATACTGTTACGAAAGGTATCCTGACTCCTTAAGGCTTGCGGTAAAATAACGAGTTGACATCACAGTTTACAAAAAAAATTCACTTATGAAAACTGCATTTTCAAAATCTTCAAGACAGACATAGGCTGTGCATTTTAACATAACTTTGTTTGCATATGACTTTTTGTTTGAACAGCATAGAAGTTCGCACGACAGAAGTATCTCCAATCAAGGGGCAGACATGACCATGGCCCATCATCTGGGGCAATTCAGTCAAGATTCGGAGAATCTCTCAAAGGCCAAATAGCCTGGGGCAAATCTCCACCTGAGTCACTTTGGGCACTCCAACAACGAATCTTGCCTGATCAAACATCTTCTGGTGGCATGACAAAACACTTCTAACATGGGCAATTCCCTACATTCTGAGAGCATGGACATAGTCGAAAAAATACTACGCACAATCAAAGACCCGCTAGGTTGACACACCTAGGCAAAAATAAGGGCTTCCCGGCGAACCAAAAGGGTTCGGGCAAAATGAAGGGATGAAATGAAAAAATCTGTACACCCGGCAAGTCGAAAACCTGAAAAGGCGGCTTGGGCAAAAATGGGTATCCCGGTGGACTGAAAACCCGAAAGGGCGGTCCAGGCAAAAGTTAGGGATCAAAGCGTATGACTATGTCCTATCATCTTATTACCTGCCTACCAGAAGAAGGTTTGTCCATCAAACAACTATCAGCACCTCACAGGTCTTCCTCTCCCACCTCAGAAACAGGGGCAATAAATAGTTGTCTAAGCAATCTAATTGTTCCATCCTCCAAGGTATCCAGGTGAGTTCAGCTAAAGAACATAACCAAATATCTTAATTCCCCAGAGAGTGAGCCAGCAAGACAGTATACTCTCCTCAAGCAGTCATACAATCAAACTTAAGGAAGTTGGGTGTCCTCCAGCAGATCTCAACATTCCTCAGCAGCATACATATATTTTTAACAAGCATCCCCGACAGTCTTGGTCTAAAGATTGTTCCCCGGCGGTATACCAACATTCAAAGGAATCACTTCCCCAGCATATCAAAACTTCCCCAGGAAAGTCCAATCCATTTCCCCAGGAAAATTGGAATTCATCTCCCCAAGCAGTAAGCTTATCCCCAGTAGATTCTGGAAGCTTATCCCTCGCAGAGCGCGAACACGTCGTCCGGCTTTATTCAAAGAGTTATTTCCTTAACAGGATATAACTGGGTTATCCTCATCTAAAAGCCACGGAACGATCGTCGTCGACAGAATCTTCGTATCCCCAGCGGAGTCTATTAACACTTCCAATACAACAAAGAATATCCCCAACAAATTATCACCAACGAATCAGCAAAGTATCTCTATCCCCACAGAGTATCACTCCCCAGCATGGTCGCTAGAGTATTTTTCTCCCCGCAGAGTCTTCCATTTGCCAAGTTTATTCCACAACGGAGCCATCTTCTCCTACCAGTATTCTTGCAGTTATCATCCCCAGCGGAAGCAAAATCTATTCTTCAACATCAGCCCAGGATATGACTTCCCGGCATCCGTCAAGGATTCACTTTCCTAGACAAAAACATACATAAAACATCACATACATCATTATAGCATGCATAGACGCATTATATCATACAAATCTCATTTATGTTGAGAACATCATTGCTTGATCCATATCATGCATTGCATACAACTGACCTTTACCTTTCAGGAAAGATGCAGTTAAAATTCTCAAACATATTTCAAGGCCTTCTCTAGTCCAGCTAAATCGACTCCCAACAGATTTTTCTGATAAAGACTCAGTAGAAGTTATCCCAGGTTACTAATTTTCTATTGGTCCTCTCTCCGACAGTGCATGAGATTTCCATTTTTAGGGTTTTCTTTAAGATTATAATTTTCAGATGTTTCCCTCTCCGACGGTGAGTGAGGTGATAATATCCTATGGTTCCCTCTCCGATGGTGAGTGAGGTGGTAAGTCCTTTTCAGATGTTTCCCTCTCCGACGGTGAGTGAGGTGATAGTCTCCTATGGTTCCCTCTCCGACGGTGAGTGAGGTGGTAAGTCCTTTTCAGATGTTTCCCTCTCCGACGGTGAGTGAGGTGATAGTCTCCTATGGTTCCCTCTCCGACGGTGAGTGAGGTGGTAAGTCCTTTTCAGATGTTTCCCTCTCCGACGGTGAGTGAGGTGATAGTCTCCTATGGTTCCCTCTCCGACGGTGAGTGAGGTGGTAAGTCCTTTTCAGATGTTTCCCTCTCCGACGGTGAGTGAGGTGATAGTCTCCTATGGTTCCCTCTCCGACGGTGAGTGAGGTGGTAAGTCCTTTTCAGATGTTTCCCTCTCCGACGGTGAGTGAGGTGATAGTCTCCTATGGTTCCCTCTCCGACGGTGAGTGAGGTGGTAAGTCCTTTTCAGATGTTTCCCTCTCCGACGGTGAGTGAGGTGATAGTCTCCTATGGTTCCCTCTCCGACGGTGAGTGAGGTGGTAAGTCCTTTTCAGATGTTTCCCTCTCCGACGGTGAGTGAGGTGATAGTCTCCTATGGTTCCCTCTCCGACGGTGAGTGAGGTGGTAAGTCCTTTTCAGGTGTTTCCCTCTCCGACGGTGAGTGAGGTGATAGTCTCCTATGGTTCCCTCTCCGACGGTGAGTGAGATGGTAAGTCCTTTTCAGATGTTTCCCTCTCCGACGGTGAGTGAGGTGATAGTCTCCTATGGTTCCCTCTCCGACGGTGAGTGAGGTGGTAAGTCCTTTTCAGATGTTTCCCTCTCCGACGGTGAGTGAGGTGATAGTCTCCTATGGTTCCCTCTCCGACGGTGAGTGAGGTGGTAAGTCCTTTTCAGATGTTTCCCTCTCCGACGGTGAGTGAGGTGATAATCTCCTATGG
The DNA here is from genome assembly GCA_948472305.1 of Vicia faba. NCBI lineage: Eukaryota > Viridiplantae > Streptophyta > Magnoliopsida > Fabales > Fabaceae > Vicia > Vicia faba. The sequence continues at coordinate 124,661,564 of OX451738.1, forward strand.
TTCCCTCTCCGACGGTGAGTGAGGTGATAGTTCCTTTTTAGATGGTTCCCTCTCCGACGGTGAGTGAGGTGACAATTCCCTTTCAGATTATAATGACCTATGTTTCTCTTCCTGATCCTGCGAAGATGGTATTTCCCACCAAGATTTTCTCAACGAGCATTGTTGAGGTTAAAGTCACCCAAGGTTCTCTTATCATTCATGCTAAGGTAGCAACCATCCCTGGTTCATTCATCACCCTTTGAAGATCCAGACTCAGCCCCTGTAACCAGTCAGGACATATTTATGCCAAGCATCTAAAATCAACTCCTGCAACGTGTCAGGTACTCATTTTTCTTTTGCAGGTATGCAGGTTCTCGCTAAGGAATCTCTTACGCGATCAACATCCAGATGGCATCTATAAGCCCATTCCACCATCACTGCTACTATGTGAGCGCAAATTTCTAGGCACTCTAGTGTTCAATCATCTTCTACCCTCGGATTACGAAAGGCACGTCAGCCAATCTGCATCCTCAGGTCTAAGAAGATTGAACAGGGGCAACTGTTGTACCCCAAAATTTGCCCTCCCATATTCTTCAGGAAATTGCCAAGACATGCTTCAAAATTCCCCAAGGGTTGCACAGTGCAAAGACCTCCTATACAGTCAAAACTAGGGTTTGTGTCCTGATCAAGAAAATGAAGTCTCAAAGGTCCAATCAAGTCTCACATTCTTATAAACATGGTCAAGCATCCTCATATCAAGTTTCAAAACATTCAGCTCAAAATTGCACAGTCAAAAACCCTAATTGCACTACAGTCAACTGTAGGGGCAAAATGGTCATTTGACAGTCAAAAGTTCAAACTTTTGGTCAACATATCATTTTGAAGCCACAAACATCATTTGATCAATGCTTGATCATGATTCTCAAAATTTGGCTCAGAAATCATCAAGATGCAAAAGTTTCCTTATTTGGACAGTTGAAAAAGTCAACTGAAATTGACCAGGGAATAACTTTCACATGGATTATCAGAAAAATTCCATCCAAAGCTCATGTTGAAGAGAAAGACATTTCCTACAACTCATCTTCATACTTCAAGTCCAAGAAATGCTCTCACAAAAAGTTATCAATTTCAACATTATAGGTCATTTTCAAAAGTCAACAAAAAGGGACTTTAAGTCAAAGGCCATAACTTGATATTGGTAAATCAAAATGACATGGAACCAAAGACATTGGTTAGAGGACTCAAAGATCTTTCCAAAATGTCCAAGAACATGAGAAAAGCTTAAAAATTGAGCAAGTTATGCCTTGTGGAAGTTGGGAAATTTTTGGATATTTTGAAAAGTCAACATTGATTCAAATGACCTAAAATTGTTAATGGGCCCATTTTTCTTCCATAATTCATCATCCATGACATGTGCACGACCACTTGGCCCAAAGGGAAGTATTTTCTCATTTTTTATTTATTTATTTGAATTTTTATTTATATTAATTCATTTAAATCAATTAAATATATGAAAAATAGTTAACTTAACCAAACCAATCTTTTTATACATGTTTTAGGCTCAATAATTCGTGCCTAGCCAAATAAGGAAAGAATTGGACTGATTAGATCATGATTTGCACAAAAGCACATGGAAAAAGATATGAAAAAATCTTAAGAAATCAAATATTCAAAACCATGATTACAAGAGATTTGGAGCAAGTTTTTTGACCTAATGGACTCACTACATATGCTAGAACACAACCCTAATCAGGATACACACTAAGCTGCGCAAGAAAGCTCTTCACAAACTTGAAAAAATTGTCAAAAAAGTCAATTCTGAAAACATCATTCCAGGACGATTCAAGACCTAATTCTTGTTTCAATAGCTTCCTCAAGGTTCCCTGAACGTATTCCAATCAGAAACAACCATTAAAACGCAAGGAATTGGTATACAGCATTCAAGATACCTCATGAAAAATTCATTATCGTGTTTCAATATTTACGCACATTCATAGCATTTTGATTGTAGATTCATGTTCCTTGTAAAATTCTGAAACTAACCAATATGATTAATTGCATTTTTATGTTGTATACACGATTTCACCATTGCCAAGTTTTAGGGTTTTGCAAGTTTCAGATTGGGGCTTTTCACCCAAGGAAAAATTGGGACTCAAGACTACCACCATTCAAACCAGCAAGCTTGGACGAAGGCAATGGAACCCTCGCGCTCAATTTATGAGCGTTAGAGGGCTAATCGTTACTTTCCCATAAGCTGCCTAACAGAACGCATATAAAACCGTTGCCCAATGTTTTTGTTTTCAGGAACATGAGGAAGACGACTTCGTGGCTGCCAACGATTGGCTAATTTAAATCTCGCGCGCTTTAACCCACTAACATCATGTTTTTATTTATTATATTTGTATGTTATTATATGTTAAACGTACAAGTGATGGTTCAGTGGCAAACGCATTGGTTGGAAAGGTACATGACCTGGGTTCGAGCCCCAGGTCTTCATGCTTTCCAATATCATTTTTCCATTAATATTCCTATGCAGCGCTTACATTGAGGATCATCATATACGCTCAAAATTCAACGCCCGCGTGTCCCAGAGCACCAGATTAACGGCCAGGAACTGAATACCATGATGAGCTCAAGTCAATGCGCGTGCACGTGTCCAGCAAAAGTCCAACAAGGCCATGCTTATTGGGCCAGAATTGCTTGGATTTAACCTCCTATTTGGGGACTACCACCCCCCAAGGTTTGCATAATTTTTGTTTTCTTTATTTTTAATTCTATTTTTATTTTAATTACTACTTGTTTAATTAATATATTATTTTTAAAAAATATAAAAACATCAAAAAAAAAATCAGAAAAAGAGCAAAATATAATAAGTATTTTATTTTAATTATTTTCATAAACAAATTGTATATAATTGAATTTAGTATAAAATAGGGTTTTAACTTTAATTTCTTTCATGACAAAAATCTAAAAAATATAGAACTAGGTTTAATAAATGTTTTATTCTTTTTAATTTTTCTTTTTCACAATAATATTATTTATTTTATTTATTTTCATAATTAAAATTGTATATAAGAATTAGGGTTAATTTAGGTTAAATTCTAATGTTTTCTCAATAAATTAAAATGACTAGAATTAGGGTTTGCGTCGTATTTTGATTAATTCTTTTTCTATTAAATCTTAAAACATTAAAAACACCAAAAACAAATCAAAAATACTTTTCACACCGACACCTTTTCAAAAAGCTTTCGAAAGCAATTTTTCAAACACTCTTGAGGACCGATACAAGAGTCGAACTGGAATTTTCAAAGAAACTTTTTTAAAACCCACAATTGAAAAGCAAACAAACCATTTTTGAAAACACAAATGAGCAAGTATCTAAGAGCCCATGGATAACCATGGATAGAAAGGGTGCTAATACCTTCCCTTTCTATAATCTACCTCCCGAACCGAGAGCAATCTCTTTAAGGAATTTTTCTGTGCTTTTGTCCTTTCCATTTGGAGAAAATAAAAGACGGTGGCGACTCTTGCTTCCGCGACATTTCGCGAACCAACGTTAAATAGTCAGTTCCAGATCCACCGATCACACCATCCATGAAGGAGAATACTTTATGCTGAACAGTGTTGTCAACCAGGACGTCAATATGAGGCAGAGGGAAATCATCCTTAGGGCTCGCTCTGTTCAAATCCCTGTAATAAACACACATTCGGACCTTACCATCTTTCTTCGGCACTGGAACCACATTGGAAATCCACTGAGGGTAAGAAGTTACAGCTAGAAACCCGGCATCAAATTGTTTCATAACCTCAGCTTTTATTTTCTCGGACATCTCTAGACGCATACGGCGGACCTTTTGTTTTACCGGAGGGCAGTCTTCCTTGGTAGGCAAGTGATGAACCACAATGTCGGTATCCAACCCAGGCATGTCTTCGTAAGACCAGGCAAATATTTCCACATAGTTATGCAGCATCTGAATCAACCGTTGTTTCACACTGAGCTCTAGATTGGCGCCAATCTTGACCTCTTTTCTGTCTGTCTCAGTACCCAGATTTACCGTTTCCACTGGCTCTTCATGTGGCTGAATGGCCCTCTCTTCCTGGAGTAGCAGTCTTGCAAGTTCACCAGGCACTTCACAATCATCTTCACCTTCGTCTTCGGCTAAGTTGATCGGATTTTCAAAGTCATAACTGGCAGTAGCAGAGTCGTTACCAGTGAGATCCAGAGTGGATTGTAACCTGTATAAGTGAGTGTGTGTAAATATAGCTGTTTTGCAATATATAATAAAGAAAGAAAAGGAGCGCAAGATTTTGAAATGCAACAAACTTCCAATGTTTTGATTAATGATATATGAAAATGACATACAAAATACCTCACAAATGAAGCCCCGGTGCCCCGGGTAGGACGTCGAGCCATAAAAGTTTCAACATATTGTTTGTTACAAATTGAAAACAAAAGAGTTCATTACTGAGTGACAAAAGTAATAGGTGTAAAGTCTTTGGCAGTCCAGTTGCTTGGTCCACTGTCGGTTGTTGGGTAGATCCAGCTGTCGAATTCGGATTCCTCCACTTCGTCCTCAATAGCATTCACTCCTGGGTTGGTGATGAACACAGGAGGTCTTCCAATCCTTGCTTTGCGAACAGCTCTCTGAGCCTCTGCAGTGAAGCCCAAACCAAACTTGTCGGTCTTCGGAGTAAAGTCAGGGAGTCGGCCCCAGTTTGCACACTCACCCTTCTCAATCACAATCGGGCATCCTTCAAGGAAGCCATCTTCAAAGGAGGGTCTTCAATCACAGTTTCAGCTGACGCCAATGTCTGAGGCACCTCTTCAAAGTGTTGGAATGGAGTATCAATGAATTCCCCATCCATTTCTATGTACCAGAACGAGTTTAGGTGGCTGACCATATATTCCTCCTCCCCTTGAACTGTGACAATCTTCCCTCTGACTGGGTATTTAAGCTTTTGATGTAGTGTGGAGGTCACAGCTCCGACCTTGTGGATCCATGGACGACCCAGCAAACAAGAGTAGGATGGACGGATGTCCATCACATAGAAAGTAGAATCAAACACTTGAGAACCAACCCTGATTGGAATGTCAACTTCCCCGTGTACCATCCTCTTCGAACCGTCAAAGGCTCGGACAACAATGTTACTAGGCTTGAGCTCCAGACCCTCACAATCTAGCCTGTCTAGGGCTTTCTTGGGTAATACGTTCAATGAAGAATCGGTGTCTACCAACACATGGGCAAGAGTAGTGCCCCTGCATTCAATAGAGACATGCAGGGCGTCATTATGGTTCTTTCCTTTGGCAGTTAGATCGGCGTCAGAGAAACCCAAACCATTATCGGCAGTCAAGTTGGCCACACAATCGGTAAATTGATCAGCAGACGTTTCTTGTGGCACATGGGCCGTCTTTAGGAAGGAGATCAGGGCCTTGGCATGGGCCTCTGAACACAACAACAGTGATAGCATAGAAATTTTTGATGGGGTGTGCCCCAATTGCTCAACTACATTGAAATCACTTTTCTTGATAATCTTGAGGATCTCCTCCATCTCTTGCTGGGAGGCTTCAACAGTGGTTGTCTTCGGCGCCTCCGTCAGGGCAGGCAAATCAGTAGAAATCCCTTTGCCCCGAGCGTCAGATGACTCGGCAGCAGGGGTAGAAACAGGAACTTGATTAGGAAGGGAAACACGCACACTTGCAGGTGTGATGATAAGAGGTTTCTGAATAGATGGTGGTGTGATATCTGGCGAAAACAACCTACCACTCCGAGTAATTTTGGCAGGCCCGGTGATGTTACTGACACCGGTACTTGTATCAAACTCTTGCTTCACTCCAAGCATATAAACATCTGCCCCATAGTGCCACGGGACAGCTTTGTCGGACGTATATGGGAGGGGCCCCGGAACAGTGATGATGATAGGAGCAATTTTCTGAGTGGACATGATTTTGACAGGCTTCTTTGAAGGAGTCTTGGGAGGTTTGTTGAAAATAGTGACAATAGAAACTTCTTCGGCAGGGACAGCAGGAACAGCAATCTTCTCGAACAAGATTTCTTTGCTATCCATCAGGCTTTGGATACCTGATTTCAGCAAAGGATAACCAAAAGGCGAAACAGCACACAGAAGGCAATCTTCACCACAACCTGGAAATAAACCGGCTAGCAACAAATTCCTTTTGACAGTCAGCAACGGAGTAACAATCTCTTCCACGAAGGCTACATACCGGTCTTCTTCCATAACATTCACTCCATGCTGGGGCATGGGAGCAGTCACAACATTGGGCCTTTCGGGCGCCTCAAACTGTATTTCCTTAGCATCAATAAGGTCTTGAACCTTATTCCTCAGAGCCCAGCAATCGTCCATAGTATGCCCGGGGCTATCAGAGTGATAAGCGCAACGGGCGTTGGGGTTGTACTTCGGAGAAGCTGTGTTCACTACCTTCAGAGCTTCTTTGACAGTTACCAAATTGGTGGATAGTAGTTACAGAAAAATCTGAGACAGGGTCATATTGAGCCGAGTGTACTGCCTTTTGGGTCTCTCACCCCTTTGTTGATTATACTGCTGAGGAGCAGCAGCAGGCTTTGAAATTACCAATGCATTGACAGCTTGGCGGTGTTCCGGCTTAACTTGTCTCCTGGGACCATAAACAGCACTGGCTTCCTTCTTGAAAGGCTTCTTCTCAGTACTCGCGGAGGCACCTTTTTGTATCTTCCCCGACTTGATACCAGCTTCTATCCTCTCACCAATCAAGATCAAATCTGTAAACCCAACAGAAGAATTACCAATCAGATGATTGAAGAATGGACCAGACGGGGTCCCTAGGAACATGTCAACAAGTTCACGGTCAGTCAGCGGTGGCTGCACCCTGCCAGCCAAGTCTCTCCACTTTTGCGCATACTCCTTAAATCCTTCGCCCGTCCCCAGTGACATACCCTGGAGTTGAGTACGCGTGGGAGCAAGGTCAGAATTGTACTGATATTGTTTATAAAATGCGGTAGCCAAATCTTCCCAGTTTCGAATACTGGCTCCATCTAGCTGATAGAACCATTCGAGTTGAGACCCCGAAAGGCTATCCTGAAAGAAATGGATCCATAGGTTCTTGTCTGCAGTGTAAGGTTGGATCTTCCTTACATATGATCTGAGATGCAGCTTAGGACAGGAAGCCCCATCATACTTCGCAAAGGCAGGTGCCTTGAACTTGTGTGGGATCACCACCCCAGAAGATAAACCTAGATCTCCGAAATCCAACCCCGACACATTTTGAATCACCATGGCACTTAAACAGTCCTCTAGTTGCTTGTATCTGTCTGCAGCAAGAGGGTAATGTTCATCATTGTAATCCGTCTCGTTGTCGGAGACCGCAGGACTAGGAGCCCTTCCCCCTTGGGGAATGTCTTTCTCTGTAGAGGAAGTAGCCTGATCAGCCTCAATATGTAGTGTATTCCCAAACCTCCATCCAGTGTTGAACAACGTAGTCCTCTTCTTCTTCTTTTTCTTCAAGAGCAGAGTCTTCAACTCTTGTTGACCTTGGGCTAAGCTCATGACCAGCTCTTAAAACTGGGCGTTCTGGGCCTGGAGGGCCTTGATAGCTTGCTCATTGGATGATTCAGGATTCATGATGACTGTTCAAATAAACAGCGAAGAAGATTAAGCAACCTGTGGAAAAATGGTACCTGTTATGCATATGATGCAATGAGATGCGTATGTTTTATGTTTTCAAAGACAATCGGGATTCAACTTTGTAGACAAAAAGAAACACACTTCATTAGATTCAAACTTTAAATTGTTCAACAACTTGCCCTTAGGCATTACAAAAAATGAAAATACTGAAAAGGAAATAAAAGCTGTAAAAGAAACATCCTAAGCTCATCAGTGCTCCCATGGCCTCCTCTTCTCAGTACGGATATAGTCATTCAGGACCCGCTCTTCCTCTAACTGCTTAGTCAGCTTCTGGATCTTTTGTTCCTGTTCGTTGAACTTTTTCCGATAATAATCCCGCTCTTCCTGTAACTGCGCCCGAGATCTCTTTAGTGTATCATCATCAGTGGGTATCTGAGGAGGGAGGACAGTTGGAGGAACCCCGTCTTCATCGGGAGATTCAAGAATGATAGGCCTGACAGCTTCGTATGGCATACCTAAATTCTGAGCACGGATGCGGACCCATCTGCAATAGGGTTACAATGGTAGAGAAGTCTTCGATCCCAACTCATGTGGGTCAGCTTTGTGAATTCTGTCCCAAGCCTTAATGAATCCATGGCGCAGTTTGTCACTGCCTACCTGAAATTCAAAACTGAAGTGAGGAACCAACATCTCATGAGGCCCTACTCTTCTGGCTCTTCCAAACTGACGGAGAGCTAAACATAGATTATAAGAGATTCCTCCCTGGGTACCAATCAATGGAACATTAGGGTATTCTCCGCAACGATCAATGACAGCTACCTCATCCAAACCTTTGAGGGTCCAAATGATGTCATTGTCAGTGAGAGACATTAACCTATGAGCCCAGCCTTTTCCTTCTTCATTCTTCAGCACAAGCTTAGGGAGGTGCGAAATAAACCACCTCACTAACAAAGGAGCACAACACCATGGAGTTCCCCGTCTTCAGGCAGTACGAGCATAGAGCTGTTGCAGGATATCACCCAAAAGAGTGGGTACAGGGTTCCGAGATATGAAGATCCTTATGGCATAGATATTGATAAAGGTATCAGGAGTGGGAAACAATACCAGACCATAGATTAAAAGAGCCAGAATGTCTTCGTACGCCTTGAAGTCTAAGTCATTCCAGAAACTATTAGCTTTGCCAACCAGAAACTTAACCAAAAAGCCCTTAACTCCACTTCTAGTCTCCCAGTTAGCCATTACCTCCTCTTTAGTCAAGGGAAGGACTGCAGCAATCTCTTCAGGCCTAAGAGTCTTCTCCCAACCAGTGAATGGAGTTTGCTCCAAAACAGGGATACCGAGCAAATCAGAGAATTCTTCCAGGGTAGGGACCAGCTGGAAGTCTTGACAGGTGAAGCAATGATACAGGGAATCATAAAATTGGGTCAGGACACTTATCAGTTGTTGGTCCCACTTTGAAGTGACTAACCCAAGGAGAGAACCATGCTTCTTGATGAAAGAAGTAGTGTTTGGAACCCTATCAACCAATTCCTTGAGCAAAGTAGGTGGTTGAACAAAGTTGAGCCGGATAGTATTCCTACGCACGGGCATCATGATGTCCTACAAAACAGAGCAAAGATGAAACCCTCTTGTCTTTGAAATGGGTCAGTCCTTATGCAGGATGCATGCAATGGTATGATGCTATGATGCTATGATGAAGCACACCACAAGTATTCACAAAGGCAAGCATGATAAGGCACACAAGTCACACAAGACAACCCTTAGGGTTTAGGCCAGCATGAAGTTTAGGTATTACCCTCTTTTAGTTTCGTTGGTTAAAACCTGTTCTATCAAAAGTAACCGGGTTCTAGGGGATCTCAATATCATTGACTACCCTCAATCGGTCATAACTCCAGCATCGCAATCTTTTCTTGCAGCCAGAACCATCGCGAGAGTTTAGCCTCAATGAGTGTAGCATACTGCTACTGTTCTATGGCCAAGTTGGGTCAATTTAGGGTTCTAAGATTGGTTGGTGTTTAATGACTCCTTAGAAGACCCATATTCTCCTCGTTGCAACACAAGGGATATCGGTACAGACCAAGGTGTCACACCAACGTAGCCACTGCTTCACCCATGTCGGTCTATGCCGGACAGGTCCCTCACAGATTATGCTACCTAAAAGGGTATTCCCCAGATCCGGGTTAGGATCTATGAAACTCCGATGCAAAGCCCACAAATATAAAAGCAAACAAAGCAAACAATTTGAAAACAAAAGTGATCTAAGCCCTAAGGTTACTCCACTTTTAAGTTATCCCCAGCAGAGTCGCCAGTTCTGTGATACGGTGGGAGAACTGACTTGAGCTTTTGCGTTTGTTTTCGCAAATGTTTCGGTTGAGCAAGAGTCGCCACCGACTTTTTATTTTATCCTAAGGTAAGGTTAAAAAGCACAGCAAAAACCTTTGAGATGTTTTCTTGGGTTCTGGGAGTAGATTATAGAAAGGGAAGGTATTAGCACCCTTTCTATCCATGGTTATCCATGGGCTCTTAGTTACTTGCTTAGATCAACTTGCCTTGATTTTCAATTGTTTGAAATGGTGCTTTGTGTGTGTGTTTGAAAATGTTTTGAAAAGAGGCCAATGTGGTGGCAACCTTTGTAATGACCCATGTTTGGATGTATACAAAGGTGTATGTCTTTTGAAAAGTTTTCAATGTTTTTTGAAAGTTGTTTTGAAAGTGTTGTGGGAGGTGATTTTGAAAAGATAGGCAAGTGTTTTTGTTTTGTAAGTTGGCAAGTAACCAAGAGCTATCTACCCTAAATTTCTCAAAGATCATTGCTATGTTTTAATCCTTTTAACAATTTTGTTCCACCATTGTATTTGGTGGACAATCTTGTGTTAGGATGTGAACGGGACGGGCGCGGGTCATCTTTTGGACCATGATTGCAATGGTGTTAAGTATCTTTGGCATTTTCTTGAGGGACTTGATCATTTTTAAGCAACTTTCGAAAGCGTCATCGAGGGACTATGATCATTTGAATTTGTTTTGTTTTGCCAAAGACACCTAACATGCAACATGGCCCATTATTGAAGGCAACAAGTGGAGTAACCCTAGGGGTGCAAGTGTGTTTAGTGTTGTCCATTTTCATGCTTGTTTATCTTGAGATTAGGTCAAACTATTTGGTTGATTTTTTGCATACAAAACCCTAAGTCTATCATGGTATAATTAGAAAGCTTTAAAGTGCGAAATTTAAAGGTCCTAAATTATTACAACACAATCATGGGATGGGGGGTACAAATGGTCAAATGGGGATATTTTAGCAAGAAATTAAAACCTAAGCTATTATATCCAAATTGAATTTTTACAAGGTATTTAATTGCACAATAATTAAATACAAATACAATAAATATGCAAGATGCAAAAAGTGATTTTTATATGTATGTAAAAAGGTATTTTTATGTGACAAATAAACAAAAATAAAAATGAATAATTTTGGATATTTTTACATGTTTAGGGGAAAACCCTAATTTTATAAATAAAAAGGTATTTATTACATAATATGTGCAATATTTATTAATTATGTACAAAAAATAAATAAAAAAGAAAGTATATTGTAAAAAAAGGATTTTTGAGGTCAAAATATTAATAAAAATAAAATGTATTATTTCTTTGTATTTTCCCTAAATATTCTAATAAATATATTAGTATTTATAATATTTACTAAATATATTAAATATATACAAAAAATAAAATATTTAATATTTACAAAAAAAAAGTATATTTTTTATAAAATGTTTTTAAAAGATAAAGTAAAATAAAATCAGAAAATAAAAAGTGTTTTGGATTATTTTTGGTATTTTGAATAAAAAGGATATTATATTTATGTACAAAATTCAAATAAAACAAACAAAAATCCAAATAAAATGCAAAAGTGGTTAAAAAAATATTTTTAATATTTTTTATGTTTTGTCAAAAAATATCAAGTCAGAATAAAAAAGAAAAAGTCAAAAAATGATAAAAATAAACACAATGGGCCAAGGGGGTGTATGTGTGAAACAGTGGTGCAAAAAGGAAAAACAACACAGGCCCAGCCCAAAGAGGTTGTCTTCAACCTCCAGCAACAAAAATGTCAAAAACGCGCGCCTTTCCCACCTTGTTCAAACATCCTGATTCCTGGACTTTTAGCATAAACTTATAACACAAAAATGTCAAGCATCAAGCCACGAATCCATGCATACCAAGAACTTGATCTAACTCTCAGAAATGAGAGAGAATTTCTTCTCCCCTAATTTCTGACCTAAGTTTTTGTCAATGTTCAGGTCTTAAATTCTCTCAGCATATACAATATAAATGGAAAGTGAGGATATGAGTGGCTTCAGGGACATGAGTATGACACTTTTCATTTATAAATCTAAACCTAACTCTTCCTAGATTGAGAGATAGAAGTCCATGAACTTACCTGTTCAGCTTGGATCATGTATGACAATGGATGCACTTTCAAGGCAATGTGAGGACTTGTACAGCTTGCTTGAAGTTCAGGGATGCTTCTCCAACCTTTAGCTTGCCTTGAAACCAAATGAATCAAGCTATGGAAGTCAATCTGCAAAACAGAAAAAGTGAAAATGGTGAAGTTGGTTAGGGGTGTTACAGGTCGTGTCCAATGCTTGGGATAGTTTGTATAGGTGGTATGGAGTGTGTATGAACTGGTTTTGGCCAAGGCGCGCGAATGGATTGAGTTATGGACCTCAAACTGCAGGGATGCCCTGTTTTTGTGCAGTACAATGGTGTTTCTGTGAATGGGGAGGTATCAAGGGTTAAAGGCTCGTGTTTTAGGTCTGTTAGGGAGTATGGAAAGTGTGGAGAAAGTTTGTCTTGGCTTCTGGTTGCAGCAATGTGAGTTGTGTTAAGTTATGCAATGTTTCTTCTCACTTAAGCAAAAATTGTCAACTTGGTTTCTAGACTTATGCAGGCCCCCTAAACATGCTGCCTCAATCCCTCTTGATCAGTGTGTTATGTCCATGAATCCTGTGTCCAAAGATATGGCCTTGTACTTCTTGATTTGCAAACTTGACATAAAGTGTAACTTTTCAAAAATGGATAACTTGCTTTTTCTAATTAAGGCTTAATTCTTTATACAATGACCAAATGCATAAAATAATGCCTTGGCAAAATGGATTGGCATTTAATTATTGAGTAATAAAAGGATTAGAGGCCTGTAACTAGCTTGCTCATGCTGATTTGAAAAATTGCACAAGTTATGAACATGGAAATGGCTCATGAACAAAGTGACTTTTTCCCATATTGCCAAATTCGATTCTCCCTAACCACAAGGGTGTTTGATGAGTTCTTGGACATTTTGGAAAGCTTGGAATGTGTAATATAATCCATCTTTGTAAATCAAGTTGAAATTCCAAGTGGAAGCATGTGAAAAGTGGCCATGAAGTTAGGCAAAAATCCTGCCTAGAATAGGTCAAATTTTTTCTAAGTTAAGAATGTTTTGCACCCTTGTTCCAAAAATCATAACTTGAGCTACAAGCTTCTTTTGAGGAAACTTTGTGAATCAAAGTTATAGATTTTGCAATGGACTATAACTTTCATGTTTTGAGTTTTGCTTGAATACAAATACATCTTGATGAAAAAAGGGACAAAGTTAGGAAAAAATTAGGAAATTTTATAACTTAGAAAATTTCTAAGTTATGAAATTTCTTCATTTCAAACCCTAATTTGTAATTTTTGGTTTCTTGATGAACAAGTTTCATAATTTGACATGTTTTGATGAAAAATGAATCTTGACACTTGATTTTGACCAAAAAGTCAAAGTTTGACTTTTCAGTGTACAGTCAAATTTGGATCAGTTGACTGGAAAATTCATCTGTCAATCTTGTGCATTTGGGATCTTTTGAACTTGTTGAATGTGTCAAGACAATGCCATTGAGTCCTTGAGTCCATATGTGAGCTTGGTTTGCCATTGGCTAGGTCAAACAGTCAAAAATTGCCTTTGTGCAGTCAAAACCCTAAAAATGACCATTTTGCCCTTTTGGTGATCTGATCAAATTTCTTGTGGAATTGTGATCCAAACTTGACCAAATGGTTCATATGAGTTCATAATGTTGATGTGGGTCAAAAATCATGAGGTTTGACTGTCAATTGACCACAGTTGACTTTTTCCCCAATACAGCTGATTTCTAGGTCAACTGTCCAATTGGTTGGGCAAAGATTGGAATCAAGGCTTGAAACTTGGTATGGATAAACTTGTGAGTCCAACATGAAGCATGAAAGTCATTTTGGGCATTTTAGGTCAAAACATCTTTGTGCAAACTTCAAACCCTAATTTGGGTTAATAGTGCAAGGAGGAGTCTTAAGCAGAGCAAACCCTAACTTGATCTTGAGCTCCAAGGGTCTTGTGGTGAGAAAATGTTGAAGAAATGAGAGGGTAAATTTTGGGGTACAACACTCCCGAACCGAGAAACATCTCGAAAAGGAATTTTGCTGTGTTTTGTCCTTTCCTTGTTGGAGAACATAAAAGAAGGTGGCGACTCTTGCTTACCGCGACATTTCGTGAACCAGCTTTAAAACAGTCAGTTCTATTTCCACCGATCACAGAACTAGCGACTCTGCTGGGGAATGCTGAATAAGTGAGGTGTACCTTAGGATTAGATCATTCTGTGTTTTCAATTGTATGTCTTGATTGCTTTCATATTGTGGGCTTGCATCGGAGTTTCATAGATCCTAACCCAGATCTGGGGAATACCCTTTAGGTAGCATAAGCTGTGAGGGACTTGTCCAGCGTAGACCGACACGGGTGAAGCAGTAGCTACATTGGTGTGACACCTTGGTCTGTACCGATATCCCTTTTATTGGAACGAGGAGAATATGGGTCTTCTGAGGAGTCATTAAGCACCAACCGACCTTAGAACCCTAAATTGACCCAACTTGGCCATAGAACAGTAGCAGTATGCTACACTCATTGAAGCTAAACTCTCGTGATGGTTCTGGCCGCAAGAAAAGATTGCGACGCTGGAGTTATGACCGATTGAGGGTAGTCAGTGATATTGAGATCCTCTAGAACCCGGTTACTATTTTCTAGGACAGGTCTTAACCAACGAAACTGAAAGAGGGTAGTACCTAAACTTCATGCTGGCCTAAACTCTAAGGGCTGTCTTATATGACTTGTGTGCCTTACCATGTTTGCCTTTGTGAATACTTGTGGTGTGCTTTATCATAACATCATACCATCATACCATTGCATGCATCCTGCATAAGGACTAACATGCATACATCTTGCATAAGGACTAACCCATTTCAAGGATCTCAAGGGACTGTGATGTAGGTCATGATGAACCAATTGTCTAGCAAGGGGCAAAGGGGATTTATTTTCCTCTAGACAAGGTTGATAACTTGAGTCAGGGGCTATGACCCACTCGATATGGTGAGCTTTGACTCTTGAATAAGGACTCTCAACAACATGAAGTTCCTTCAATCAAGCTACCGTATTCAACTTCTAACAAGTTTCTCTGTTTACCCCGCGAGATCCTTGAAAACATTGCATGCATAAATCATACGCATTTCATGTCATCATGTGCATAACAGGTACCCTTTTTTACAGGTCACTCATCTTCTTCGCTGTTTATTTCAGCCATCATCATGTCTTCTGAGCCTACTACTGAACAAGCTATCAAGGCCCTCCAGGCCCAGAATGCCCAGTTCCAAGAGTTGGTTATGAGCTTAGCCCAGGGTCAACAGGAGTTGAAGACTCTGCTTTTGAAGAAGAAGAAGAAGAAGAGGACTGTGTTGTTCAACACTGGACGGAGGTTTGGAAATGGACTACAAAATGAGGCTAACCTGGCTACTTCCTCTGTAGGGAAAGACAGTCCCCAAGAGAGAAGGGTTCCTAGTCCCGTGGTCTCCGACAATGAGACAGATTATAATGATGAGCAGTACCCTCCTGCTGAGGACATGTACAAACAGCTGGAGGACCGCCTAAGTGCTATGGAGATTCAACATGTGCCCGGGTTAGACTTCAGAGACCTGGGCTTATCTTTTGGGGTGGTGATCCCACACAAGTTCAAGGCACCTGCTTTTGCAAAGTACGACGGAGCTTCCTGTCCTAAACTGCATCTCAGATCATATGTAAGGAAGATCCAACCTTATACTGCAGACAACAACTTATGGATCCATTTCTTCCAGGATAGTCTTTCAGGGACTCAACTCGAATGGTTCTATCAGCTGGATGGAGCCAGTATTCGAAACTGGGAGGACTTGGCTACTGCATTTTATAAGCAGTATCAGTATAATTCCGACCTCGCTCCTACGCGTACCCAACTCCAGGGTATGTCACTAGGGACGGGTGAAGGTTTTAAGGAGTATGCGCAAAAGTGGAGAGACCTGGCTGGGAGGGTGCAGCCACCTTTGACTGACCGTGAGCTCGTTGATATGTTATTGGGGACCATGTCTGGTCCGTTTTTCAACCATCTGATTGGGAATTCTTCTGCTGGGTTTACAGATCTGATCTTAACTGGTGAGAGGATAGAAGCTGGTATCAAGTCTGGGAAGATACAAAAGGGTGCTTCCTCAAGCTCTGAAAAGAAACCATTCAAGAAGGAATCTAGTGTTGTTTATGGTTCAAGGAGACAAAATAAACCGGAACGCCGCCAAGCTGTCAATGCGGTGGTAATTTCAAAGCCTGCTGCTGCTCCTCAGCAATACAACCAACCAAGGGGTGAGAGACCCAAAAGGCAGTACACTCGGCTCAGTATGACCCTGTCTCAAATATTGCCGCAACTACTGTCAACCAATCTGGTAACTATAAAAGAAGCTCCGAAGGTTGTGAACACAACATCTCCAAAGTACAACCCCAACGCCCGCTGTGCTTATCACTCTGACAGCCCGGGGCATACTACAGATGATTGTTGGGCTCTGAGGAATAAGGTTCGGGACCTTATTGATGCTAAAGAAATACAGTTCGAGGCGCCCGAAAGGCCCAATGTTGTGACTGCTCCCATGCCCCAGCATGGAGTGAATGCTGTGGAGGAAGACCTGTATATAGCCTCCGTGGATGACATTGTTACTCCGTTGTTGACTGTCAAAAGGAACCTGTGGCTAGCCGGTTTATTTCTGGGATGTAGTCAAGGTTGCCATCTATGTTCTGTTTCACCTGTTGGTTGTCCTTTGTTGAAGTCAGGCGTCCAAAACCTGATGGATAACAAAGAGATCTTGTTCGAGAAGATTGTTGTTCCTGCTATCCCTGCTGAAGAAGTGTCCATTGTTACTATTTTCAACAACCCTCCTAAGGCTCCCTCAAAGAAGCTCGTCAAAATCATGTCTGCTCAGAAGTGCGCCTATCATCATCACTGTTCCGGGGCCCATCCCCTATACATCCGACAAAGCTGTCCCTTGGCACTATGGGGCAGATGTTTATGTGCTTGGAGTTAAACAAGAGTTTGATACTAGTACCAGCGTCAGTAACATCACCGGGCCTGCCAAAGTCACTCGTAGTGGTAGGCTCTTCTCACCTGATATTGCGCCACCAGCTATTCAGAGACCTATTGTCATCACACCTGCAAGTGTGCCCACTCCCCTGCCTGACCAAGTTCTTATTTCCACCCCTGCTGCCGAGTCATCTGACGCTCGGGGCAAAGGGATTGCTACTGATGTTCCTGTCCAGACGGAGGCACCGAAGACCACCAATGTTGAAGCTTCCAAGCAAGAGATGGAAGAGATCCTCAAGATTATCAAGAAGAGTGATTTCAATGTAGTTGAGCAGCTGGGGCACACCCCATCAAAGATTTCTATGCTATCACTGCTGTTGTGTTTAGAGGCCCATGCCAAGGCCTTGATTACCTTCCTGAAGACGGCCCATGTGCCACAAGAGACGTCAGCTGATCAAGTTACCGAGTGTGTATCCAACTTAACTATTGATAATGGTTTGGGTTTCTCTGACGCCGATCTGACTGCTAAGGGGAAGAATCACAACGATGCCCTGCATGTCTCCATTGAATGCAGGGGCACTACTCTTGCCCATGTGCTGGTTGACACTGGTTCCTTGTTAAACGTATTACCCAAGAAAGCTCTAGACAGGCTGGATTGTGAGGGTTTAGAGCTCAAGCCAAGTAACATTGTTGTACGGGCCTTTGACGGGTCCAAAAGGATGGTACATAGTGAAGTTGACATTCCAATCAGGGTTGGTTCACAGGTCTTTGATTCAACATTCTATGTGATGGACATCCGACCATCCTACTCTTGTTTGATGGGTCGTCCTTGGATCCACAAGGCTGGAGCTGTGACTTCTACACTACATCAGAAGCTGAAATACCCGGTCAGGGGGAAGATTGTGACAGTTCAGGGGGGGAAGAATATATGGTCAGCCACCTTAACTCGTTCTGGTACGTAGAGATGGATGGGGAATTCATTGAGACCCCCTTTCAACACTTCAAAGAAGTTCCTCAGACACTAGCATCAGCTGAAACTGTGACTGAAGAAGACTCTCCTCTGAAGATGGCTTCCTTAAAGGATGCCTGGGCTGTTATTGAGAAGGGTGAGTGCGCAAACTAGGGCCGACTTCCTGATTTTACTCCGAAGACTGACAAGTTTGGTTTGGGTTTCACTGCAGAAGCTCAGAGGGCTGTTCGTAAGGCAAGGATTGGAAGACCTCCTGTATTCATCACCAACCCGGGAGTAAATGCTATTGAAGACGACACGGAGGAATCTGAATTCGACAGCTGGATCTACCCAACGACCACCGGTGGACCAAGCAACTGGACTGCGAAAGACTTCACACCTATTAATTTTGTCACTCAGTAATGAACTCCTTTGTTTTGAATTTGTAACAAACAATAATTTGAAACTTTATGGCCCGGTGTCTTACCCGGGGCACCGTGGTTTCATTTGTGAGGGATTTTGTGTGTCATTTTCATATATCATTAATAAAAGCATTTGACGTTTTTTGCATTTTAAATCTTGCGCTCCTTGTCTTTCTTTATTATATATTGCAAAACAACTATATTTACACACACTCACCTATACAGGTTCCAATCCACTCTAGATCTCACTGGTAACGACTCTGCTACTGCCAGTTATGACTTCGAAAATCCGATCAACTTAGCCGAAGACGAAGGTGAAGATGATTGCGAAGTGCCTGGTGAGCTTGCAAGACTGCTACTCCAGGAAGAGCGGGTCATTCAACCACATGAAGAGCCAGTGGAAACGGTAAATCTGGGTATTGAGACAGCCAGAAAGGAAGTCAAGATTGGTGCCAATCTGGAGTCTAGTGTGAAACAACGGCTGATTCAAATGCTGCATGACTACGTGGAAATCTTTGCCTGGTCTTATGAAGACATGCCTGGGTTGGATACCGACATTGTGGTTCATCACCTGCCTACCAAGGAAGACTGTCCTCCGGTAAAACAGAAGGTCCGCCGTATGCGTCCAGAGATGTCCGAGAAAATCAAAGCTGAGGTTATGAAACAATTTGATGCCGGTTTTCTAGCAGTGACTTCTTACCCTCAGTGGGTTGCCAATGTGGTTCCAGTGCCGAAGAAAGATGGTAAGGTCCGAATGTGTGTTGATTACGGGGATTTTAACAGGGCGAGCCCTAAGGACGACTTCCCTCTGCTTCACATCGACGTTCTGGTTGATAACACTGCTCAGCATAAGGTATTCTCCTTCATGGATGGGTTCTCAGGTTATAATCAAATCAAGATGGCTCCTGAAGACATGGAAAAGACCACTTTTGTTACTCAGTGGGGCACCTTTTGCTACAAGGTCATGCCTTTTGGGTTGAAAAATGCTGGGGCAACCTACCAACGTGCCATGGTTGCTTTGTTTCATGACATGATCCATCATGAGATTGAAGTATATGTCGACGATATGATTGCAAGGTCCCAAACTGAGGAGGAACACCTTGACCATCTGCAGAAGCTGTTTGACCGGTTGAAGTTGTACAAGCTGAGGTTAAACCCGAACAAGTGCACCTTTGGGGTGAGATCTGGAAAATTGCTAGGCTTCGTCGTAAGTGACAAAGGCATTCAAGTGGACCCTGCCAAAGTGAAAGCCATACAAGAGATGCCGGTTCCCAAGACAGAGAAAGAAGTCAGAGGCTTTCTGGGACGGCTGAACTACATTGCCCGATTCATCTCACACCTGACCGCCACTTGTGAACCAATCTTCAAGCTGCTGAAGAAAGGTCAAGTAGTACGTTGGACCGATGAATGTCAGGCCGCTTTCGAAAGAATCAAAGAGTATCTCCAAGAACCACCCATTCTTATGCCACCGGTTGAAGGGAGACCTCTAATCTTATATTTGACAGTACTTGACAGCTCAATGGGGTGTGTGCTGGGGCAGCATGATGAGTCTGGCCGAAAATAGCATGCTATTTATTACCTTAGCAAAAAGTTTACCGACTGTGAGACCCGATACTCACTGCTCGAGAAAACTTGATGCGCTTTGGTATGGGCTGCTCGCCGGCTGAGACAGTATATGTTGACTCACACTACTCTGTTGATTTCAAAAATGGATCCAGTCAAGTACATCTTCGAAAAGCTTGCCTTGTCCGGAAGAATAACAAGATGGCAGATGATCTTGACTGAATACGACATCCAGTACATGACTCAGAAAGCAATCAAGGGAAGTGTATTGGCAGACCATTTGGCACACCAGGCAGTGGATGATTACCAGTCCATGAACTTTGAATTTCCAGACGAGAATATCATGGTAGTGACTGATTGTGAAGTCCCCGGACCAGATGAAGGACCTGAGGAAGGATCCCGATGGTCTATGCACTTTTAAGGAGCCTCAAACGCGTTGGGTAATGGCATTGGCGCTGTGATCATATCCCCTAAAGGCTCTCATACTCCACTTACTGCCCGACTATGTTTCAACTGCACCAACAACATGGCGGAGTATGAAGCATGCATCATGGGTCTTCGAGCTGCAATTGACTTAAGGATCAAGTTTATGAGTGTCTTCGGAGATTCCGCTCTTGTGACCAGTCAAATCAAAGGCGAGTGGGATACGAAACACCCAAATCTTATTCCTTACAAGGAGTATGTATTATCATTGATTCCCCATTTCGAGGAGATAACTTTTGAACACTTCCCAAGAGAAGAAAATCAGTTGGCGGACGCGTTGGCTACGATGTCTTCTATGTTCAAAGTCAAATGGGACAACGAGGCTCCCCGAATCATTATCTAGAAGTTGGATGAACCTGCACATTGCTGCGATCTTGAGACCGAAGAGGTAACTGAAAAGCCTTGGTATGTTGAAGTGAAGAGGTACTTAGAAGCTCAAGAATACCCCGAAGGCGCATCTATTAATGACAAGAAGTTTCTGAGAAGGTTCGCGGCAAAGTTCTTCCTCAACAATGACATTCTGTACAAGCGAAACCATGATTCAACCTTACTGCGTTGTGTGGATAAGACTGAAGCAGAAAGGATCATGGCAGAATTGCATGAAGGTACCTTCGGAACTCATTCCAGTGGACATACCATGGCGAAGAAAATACTTCGGGCAGGATATTACTGGTCCACAATGGAAGCCGACTGTTATCATTACTCTCGGACATGTCACAAATGCCAGATCTACGCTGATAAGGTGCACATTCCTCCAGTTCCTTTGAATGTCTTGACAACACCTTGGCCTTTTGCAATGTGGGGCATTGATATGATCAGCGAGATCAGACCGACGTCATCTAACGGGCATCGCTTCATCCTGGTAGCGATCGATTACTTTACAAAGTGGGTTGAAGCAGCTTCCTTTGCTACTGTAACCAAGAATGTCGTGGCACGGTTCATTCGGCACAACCTGATCTGTCGCTACGGTGTACCTGAGAGGATCATTACGGACAATGGTACCAATCTTAACAACAAGATAATCACTGAGCTCTGCGAGCAATTCAAGATACAGCACCACAACTCTTCTCCTTACCGGCCGAAGATGAATGGGGCCGTAGAAGTAGCAAATAAGAACATTAAGGAGATTGTGCAGAAGATGAAAGTGACCTACAAAGATTGGCATGAAATGTTACCGTTTGCTCTTCATGGGTACCGTACCTCAGCACGGACGTCCACAAGGGCAACACCCTTTTCCTTGGTCTACGGCATGGAGGCAGTCTTGCCTATTGAGGTCCAGATACCCTCTCTCCGGATAATGGAGGATGAAGGTTTGAGCGAAGATGACTAGATCCAGACCCGGCTTGATCAGCTGAATCTAATTGACAAAAAGAGACTCACTGCTATTTGTCATGGTCAGACGTACCAAAAACGGATGATCAAGGCATTTAACAAGAAAGTCAGGCGACAAGAGTATCAAGTTGGGGACCTGGTAATCAAGCGCATCATTCTACCTCAAGGTGATCCCAGGGGCAAATGGACCCCCACATACGAAGGGCCATTTGTGGTTAAGAATATCTTCTCAGGAGGAGCTATGATTCTAACCACCATGGATGGTGACGACCTTCCTCACCCCGCCAATACAGACATAGTAAAAAAATACTATGCATAATTAAAGACCCGCTAGGTTGACACACCTAGGCAAAAATAAGGGCTTCCCGGCGAACCAAAAGGGTTCGGGCAAAAATAAGGGATGAAATGAAAAATATGTACACCCGGCAAGTCGAAAACCTGAAAAGGCGGCTTGGGCAAAAATGGGTATCCCGGTGGACTGAAAACCCGAAAGGGCGGTCCAGGCAAAAGTTAGGGATTAAAGCGTAATACTATGTCTCATTGGATCACCCTGCATCCAGACTTTTGGTATCAACCATCAGGCTCAGACGGCATCGATCAATCAGATTCATCTCCAACTAAGCAGCAAAGTGATGAGACGCTTGAAGACATAAAGGCGATACCAGAGTTGGAACCCAGTGGGATTTTTCACATAGCTGTTTTGTTTTCCTTTTTGTATAAAACTCTATCTTGTTCGACGGCATTCTCTTACTAAGACGTCAGCCTCTTGTACACAAAACGCCTATTTACAGGCAAATTTCAAAATCAATACAAGCTCATTTTTCCAGACAAATTGCCAACTGTTTTTCCTTTATCTGTTTTGTTTTGCAAAGAACGTCCAATGTTCATTTTTGATATATGCATTTGACATTAATTGCTGATCATAAATATTTGCATACGAAACAAAGGACTAATTACAGGTGACATCAGAAACAAGGGGCAATAATGAATTGTCTAAACGGTCTAGTTGCTCCGTCCACTGAGGTACCAAGGTAGGTTCGGCAGAAGAATGTAACCAGGATACCTTCACTCCCCGCAGAGTAAGACAAGATTCAACAATACTCTCCCCAAGCAGAGTTGGTCTCCCATCAGCCCCAAAAAGGCACAATATCCCTAGCAAGTCAGCAATACTCTCTCCAAGCAGAGTTAGTCTACCATCAGTCCTGAGAAAAGTTGGGTATCCCCAGAAGATCTCAATATTCCCCAACGGAGTATACAGATGTTCCTTAGTAAGCATCCCCGGCAGTCTTGATATAAGATTGTTCCCCGGCGGAATACACGACACCCCAGTGGAGCCATTCCCCAGTGCAGTCCAAAAGTTTCCCCAGGAGAGTTGAACCATCTCCCCAGTAGATTCTGGAAGCTTATCCCCAGTAGAGTCTGGAAGCTGGTCCCCTGCAGAGTACATACATCTCTCCAGCCATGTTCAGAGGTTATCCCCCACCAGAGCCTATAACTGGGTTATCCTCAGCATTACAACGGAAAGATCGTCCTCAGCGAAGTTCTTCCTATCCACAGCGGAGTTCATCAAATTCCCCAACGGAACTTATCAACGGAATCCCCAGCGGAGTTATCATCAAATTCTCAGCGAAGTATCTCTTCCCACAGAGTAATTCCCCGCAGAGTAATCTCTTTAACAAGTTTGTTCCCCAACGGAGTCATCTTCTCCTACCAGTTCATTCTTGCAATCATCATCCCCAGCGGAAACGAAGAACTCTACTCTTCAACATCAGCCCGGGATTTAAAAAACTCCCGGCAGTCGTCAAGGATTTATTTTCCTAGACGAAAATACATTCATGAACATCGCATTGTCATACATCATGACACATGCATATACGCATCATAACACACAATCTCATTTATTTTGAGAATATCATGACATCATGCATCTCATACATCATGGCATTGCATACAACTAATGTTTTGCCTTTTCAGGAAAAAGTCAAATCAAAAGATATTACCATCAACTTTTGAAGTTCCAGATTCGATACTTGTATCTAGCCAGGGCATATCTGTGAGCTACTGATTAGAGGTCTACGCCTGTATCCAGCCAGGAAAGCTATATCGATCAACCTTTTGAAGTTCCAGATTCGATACCTGTATCTAGCCAGGGCATATCTGTGGACGACTAATTCCAGATTCGATACTTGTATCTAGCTAGGGCATATCTGTGAACGACTAATTCCATATTTGATACCTGTATCTAGCCAGGGCATATCTGTGGACGACTAATTCCAGATTCTCTACCTGTATCTAGCCAGGGCATATCTGTAGACGACCAATTCCAGATTCGATACCTGTATCTAGCCAGGGCATATCTGTAAGCGATTGATTGTAGATTCGATACCTGTATCTAGCCATGGCATATCTGCATGAAGAGTTTGAAGATCAACCTCTGTAACAGGCCAGGAAATTATCTTTCATTCTCAGATCAGAGGTCTACACCTGTATCCAGCCAGGAAAGCTATCTCGACCAACCTTTTGAAGTTCCAGATTCGATACCTGTATCTAGCCAGGGCATATCTGTGGACGACTAATTCCAGATTCGATACCTGTATCTAGCCAGGGCATATCTGTGGACGACTAATTCCAGATTCGATACCTATATCTAGCCAGGGCATATCTGTGGACGAATAATTCCAGATTCGATACTTGTATCTAGCCAGGGCATATCTGTAGACGACTAATTCCATATTCGATACTTGTATCTAGCCAGGGCATATCTGTGAGCAATTGATTGTAGATTTGATACTTGTGTCTAGCCATGGCATATCTGCATGAAGAGTTTGAAGATCAACCTCTGTAACAGGCCAGGAAATTATCTTTCATTCTCAGGTCAGAGGTCTACACCTGTATCCAGCCAGGAAAGCTATCTCTACCAACCTTTTGAAGTTCCAGATTCGATACCTGTATCTAGCCAGGGCATATCTGTGAGCGGTTGATTGTAGATTCGATACCTGTATCTAGCCAGGGCATATTTGCATGAAGAGTTTGAAGATCAACGCCTGTAACAGGCCAGGAAATTATCTTTCTTTCTCAGGTACGCAAGTTCTCGCTAAGGAATCTCTTACGCGATCGACACCCCCGGATGGCATCTTTAAGCCCATCTCCACAACTATCCATTACATCTCCAAATGGCATCTATAAGTCCATTCCTGACAAGATTATGTCACATCTCCAGATGGCATCTATAAGCCCATTCTCCTATCCATCATCTCTCCAAATGGCATCTGTAAGCCCATTTCCGACATCACATTGCTGATATTACACTATGCGAGTGCAAATTTCTGGGCACTTTAGTGTTCAATCATCTTCCACCTTCGGATCACGAAAGGCACGCAAGCCAATCTACATCCTCAGGTCTAAGAAGATTGAACAGGGGCAACTGTTGTACCCCAAAATTTGCCCTCCCATATTCTTCAAGATTTATCAAGAATCATCTTCAAATGGTTCAAGATTACTCAAGGATTGCACAGTCCAAATGCCTCCTAAGCCAGCTGAAATTAGGGTTTTGGTTCTTGCAAGGAATTTGAGGTTTTCAAGGGTCCAACCAAGTCCCATAGGCCTATATACATTTCCAAGCATCTACATGCCAAGTCTCAAGACTCACAGAGGCAAATTGCACAGTCAAAAGCCCTATTTGGTTCACAATCAACTGCAGGGGTAAAATGGTCATTTTGCAGTCAAAAGTCAGAATTTTTGGTCAACATCTTATTTTGAGCTCACAATCATCATTTGATCAAGTCTTGATCATGATTCCACAAGAATGGCTCAAAAATCCTCAAAGATGCAAAAGTTATTATTTTTGGACAGCAGAAAAGTCAACTGTATCTTGACCAGGGCATAACTTTTTCATGGTTCATCATAAAAATCCCATCCAATGCTCATTTTTAAGAGGATGACATTTCCTACAACTCATCTTCACATTCCAAGTCCAAGAAATGCTCTCACAAAAAGTTATCAATTTCTACATTATAGGTCAATTTCAAAAGTCAACAAAAATGCACTTTAATTCAAAGACCATAACTTGAGATTGGTAAATCCAAATGACATGGGACCAAAGGCATTGGTTATAGGACTTCAAGACCTTTCCAAAATGTCCAAGAACATGTTCATATGATCCAAATTGAGCAAGATATGCATTGGAGAAGTTGGAAAATTTTTGTGAATTTGCAAAAGTCAACTTTGCTCAAAACACCTTGTTTTTGCTAATGGGCCTCAAATTTCTTCTTGAATCTTTATCCAAAGCTTATGCACGTCCCATTAAGATTAATTGAAGTTATTTTCTTATTTTTTATTAATTAATTGAATTTTTAATCAATATTAATTTATTTAATTCATTTAATTGTAGGAAAATATCAAGATATGATTTTTCAATCTTTTGGTGAAGCAAAGATGACCAATGTATGCTGGAGATTTCGTGTGCCAATCAAGGATATCAAAAACTCCAAATTTAGCAAGTTTCTCCAATCAAAAAGATTGAAAATTATTTGATTTTCAATCAAATATTGAAACCATAATTCCATGGATCTTTGCTCAAAGATTTAACCTAAATCCATTCTCCTATAAGTACACAACTCAAACCTAATGCCATGCACGTGAGAATTGCTGCAGAAAAGCCATAAGCATATTGAAAAAAATCAAAGAAAAGTGAAAACTGAATTCCACATTCCAACGTGATTCAAAGCATTTTGTGGTTTCTAATACCTTGCAGGAACTCCCAGGGACCTTTTGCAATTAAAATCACACGCCCAAGCTCAATAATTCATCATTCACAGACCCACAGTTTGCTTGACTTTTCCATAATCGTAACTCATGATTTATGCATAATTAACATGTTCTAATCATTGTTTTGCATTGCTTGAGTTCATATAAAGCTTTTGCATAGGTTAATTGGATTAAAACACCCAGAATCGAAAGTTGCCATTGAAGAAATCTAGGGTTTCCAAGCTTTGAATTTAGGGCTTTGCTATCCAGGCAAAATTGGGACCTCTAAGACCTATGGTTGAAATCGTTGCAATCAGACAAATTGAATGCCATGCTCGCGAAATATTTATGTAGCCTAGGGAGCTAATCGCTATTTTTCCTCATCCTATTTTGTGGGGGTTAAAAACCCCCGCTATCTCTTTGTGTTTTTTACAGGAAAACAAAGGAGACGATGAGCTGGTGATGTGCTATTGGTTCATTCAAATATAATAGCGCGCGCGTGTTTGTTTCCAGCATAATGGTTGATTTTATATATTATAATTGATCATTATCATATTAACAAAGGCGTTCAGTTGGCGTAGTGGAAGATGAGCTGTCTGGTAACCATTGGGACCTGGGTTCGATTCCCAGGTCCCCTAAACCTTTGTTTCTATTTTTTCTAACATGATTACATGCAGCGTTCCAGAAAGAGTCCATCATGCACCTCAAGCAATCAGGCGCCAAGTGGCCACATGCTTAAATCTGATGGCCATGAGATGCTGGCCATGGTGTTCTCTGGTCAACACATGCGCAGACAATCTCAAAAGTCCAAGCAGGGTTGCAGCTTAATGGGCCAGGAATTTCCAGAATAAACCTCCATATTTGGGCCATCACCCCCCCTGGTTTATTATTTTTATTTTCCCTTTCTTTTAATTATTTTACTAACTATTATTATTATTATTATTTAATTAACTCACATTATTATTTTCCTAATAAATCCAGTAAATATAATTATATTATTATTATTAATTTCACTATTAATTATTATTTTGTAAATAAATACTAATAAATTGATTTAGTTTAATTAGGATTAATATTGAATATTTTTGCAATAAATAAAATAGATTAGAATTAGGGTTTTTCTCTTGGCAACTTTTATTTTTTTTATATTTTATTTTCTTTAAAGACATAAAAAACTAAAAAATACTTTTTCTTGTAATTATTTAATTAATTAGTAAATTAGGTTTAATATTTAATTAAATACAAAAAAAGACAAATTTCTTTCTTTTCTCAAAAAGGGTCAAAACCCTAAGGACGTCCTGATTCAATTTCTTTGCGCGCACTTTATTTATTTTGATTATATTTATGTATCTGCTCCGAGAATGTAATAGATAATTAGGACTTTTATCGCTTTCTTTTATTTTCTCGCAATTTATCTTTTCAAGGGTTATGTTTTTGGCGATGTAAATACCCGACGCCTTGTAATAGCGTAGATTCACTTTCCGCAATTTATTTTCCGCACAACTATTAACTGTTAATTATGCATGACAAGACTTGTATGAAAAATAAAATCAACCCGTAGCTCACCATAATACATGTGCAAAGATAATATGAACTGAAATCTGACACACGTGCACATGCCACTCCTAGGGTACGCCTCACTTGGTTACCTCGAGGTGGTCATTGAGTATAGGGTGTTTTAGAGGTCGCCCTCCTGTCTAAAGATCCAGTTGCCTCGAAACGGTTGCCTCGGATAAAAAGGATCTAGGACATTAGGGTTAACACTAAGGCGTCCTACTATTACTTTGGTGACCACACATGTCCCTATAATCGAATTGACCCGAATAACTCCAACGACGGTGCTACCTACTTCTCAATAGTGGGATAGTACTGTCTAAAGGACATTTACACAGCTTAATTCCTTTTGAGTAGGTAGATAGTTCTAAGGTACTTGCTCTTTCAAAACAAAAAACAACTTTTTGCACCTACACTTTCAAAAAGTTTTCAAACAAACACTTCATACACTCTTGAGGACTGATACAAGAGTTACCTAGAAGTTTTCAAAATAAACTTTTTCAAAATCCACAAACACAAGAAAAGCAAACAATTTTTGAAAACATAGTGAGTAAGTACCTAAGAGCCCGTGGATAACCACAGATAGAAAGGGTGCTAACACCTTCCCTTTCTATAATCTACCTCCCGAACCGAGAAGCATCTCGAAAAGGAATTTTGCTGTGCTTTTGTCCTTTCCTTGTTGGAGAACATAAAAGACGGTGGCGACTCTTGCTTATCGCGACATTTTGCGAACCAGCTTTAAAACAGTCAGTTCTATTTCCACCGATCACAGGTGGGTTACACAGAAGACAAAGGTTCTGCTGAACGATGTTCTAAAGATCTCAAGACATTCTTCTGAAGTCCAAGTGTTGAAGAACTAACTAAGGCACGAGTTCTCTAAACTAGCCCTGGAAGGTTTTAATGACCTAGGTTCTAGAAGATATTAGTTCTTATCATTCTACAACATGCTTCATCAACAATTATATCATAAGTATCTGAAGACATAGAAGAAGAAGATCAAGACTAAAGGGATTTCCTGTGATGATGAGTATAAAAGTACAAAAGTACATTGTGACCTCTACTCTCTAGAGTGGTGCAAGGACATACCTTTTTATACTATTGTCTACCAGTCTCACCATGACTGTTGGAAGCAATACATCTGTATTTGTCTTTCCTATTCTACCCTCCACGGATCTATTCTTTTCATCTATTAAAGAAGTACTTGGAAAAATTTGAAATCAACAAATCAGTTCAACAAATCTATACTAAATTGTTGCACAAAAACTCTGTAGAGAAATATTTTGTATAATTTTGTAAATAAGCAAGGAGTTGTTGCTCGTATCTTGCTATCAACACTTTTGTGTTATTGTACTTAAACTTTGTATAATTTACTTGTGTAGAAGAATATTTGTATACACATCTTGGTAAATCAACTCTTATTGATAAGTTCCTTGAGTGACCGAGTGAAGGCCCGGAGACTCAAGAAGACTCTGGTTGTGGTCATAGTAGTTTGCAATAAGGATCATCGGACTTATTGTGGTTTTATGTAATCTGGTTGATTATAATGGATTAAGTCCTTGTGTATAAGGCAAATCACCTTGCGGGGTTGACTGGAGTAACTTAGTTAATAGTGAACCAGGATAAAAATAATTGTGTTCATCTATTTTTATTCACTTGTTATCTTTGTGTTTTGAGTTGCAAAAAGATTATATTTGGTGCAACCCAATTCAAACCCTCTTTTTCTTGTGTTTCTCGCACCTTCACCTATCACGATGCTTGATAGTTTTGGCGTACCCTCTAGTACCATACACTCTCCCATTTTTCTTATTTCTGCCTGATACATCATACCAATTCTGAAAACCCACACTAGGGTCAGTAGAATATCCCAGTGGCGGTCCTGGTATTTCAAGATGCTCTGAAAAGGTAAGGGCAAGTTTTTTATCATACTTCTCATATATAAATAAAATAATTAAATGTCATCATGATATAAATAAGGCATGTACATAAAAGGAGTAAATAAAATAACTTAATATAAGAAAAACTTACTTGAGTTATTCTTGAGCAGTCATCAACAAACTCTCCATTTCTCTTGATATATGTCTCCATATGGATCTCATTAAGAAGCAGAGTTCTATCGAACTCTTCATGCTAACTACATGAAAAAATAAGTAAAAAAATAATTAGTTATAATTAATATAAAATCTAAATGATAAGTTAATTAAAAAATAAATAAATTTACCATCCTTCGTGCGACTTCAACAACACTAATATGGCATGCTGCGTAGTTGCAGCCGCCAACTGTAGATGGTCTATTTTTTTTATTTTCCAGATGTTTCATTAAAGGCTTCTGAATTCTAATGGGAAATAAGCTGTTGAAATATTTTTTCTCCTATTCAACATGGACGGAATCCTTTTTTTTCTTCTAAGTCTAACATGCCTAAGGGTGTCAGAAAAATGGGAAACACATTTTGAGTGAAAATTTTATTTAATTTGGACATCATCTCTAATGCCCGAACAACACTTCTCCTACATTGTTGTATGAATTCAAAAACTATTAAATAAATTATATTCATGAATATCTCAATAAATATAAAGGAAATTAAAATAATAATTACTTAAATGAGTAAGTTAATTATACCTGAAATGCCCTAAACCAATCTTCCATGTCATCTTCAAGTACTACTCCATAAGTCGGCCAATTGTGTTTATACTTCTCTTTAATATTTTATGTTATGCTTGATACTGCCTGATGTGACGGGACAAGTCTAAACAACAAAATTTTAATTTGGTATTAATAAAATAAAACTCAATTTTAAAATATATAATATAAAACATAAACACTTATGATCCTCCCTCTGGCCAAATGATAAGTATGCCATTATGATATCTAATTTTTTGCGGCGCACTTCCCAAGATGCACCTCCTCCTCCTTTGCTCCTATGGAGCACTAGTATCTCCATAAGCAACTGATATCTCCATGATCATCTTCAGAAGGCATGGGTGATGAATGAGGCATGCTAGATTCACCTGGCTCCATATAGTGCAAAGGTACATCTACAGAATGTCACATGCTAGGTTCATTCAACTGCATAGAAGGCATAGGAAAATATGTTGGTTGAGGGGTGCTAGGTACACCTACCTACATAAGAGGGGTATATCCAAGAGGACTAATAAAAGCAGAAGGTGTGGATAGTAATCTAGTGAAAAACCCAATAGGATCCATAGGCAACGGAGTAGGATGCATAGGTGGTGGAATATAATGTATAGGAGGATGAGCCACTTGACTCGAAAGTGGCATAGGAGTAAACAAATATGAATCATGAACCTCTTCTATAATGAACCTGGTGCGGTGAGGCTTGTGACTCTTACCCTTTTCCTCTCTTCTGGGTGGCCTTTTTTCTATTTTGAAAGAAAAAACATAAAACAATAAATGTTAAGAGTATTATATATTAAGAGTATTATATAAAAGATAATATTACACAAGATTTGTTGACAAAAACTCATTACACAAGAGTAATATTACACAATACATGTTCAAATTATCCATCATCAAAATCTTAATTCTCTTCATCAGATATGATATTATTGTCTTCAGACTCTCCCGACTCTTCCTACTCTTCTTCCACGAGATTTGTTAAGAATAAGATAGTTTCGTCAACTTGTTGACCCTCAACTACAATATCACACAAACTTATAATATGCTTAATTTCAATTTCCTCCCTAATATATGAAATCTCATCATCTTGTTATGCAATATCTTCCATTACACCGTCAGTCTCAATGTGACCCATTGGGTTGGACTTGATTATAACACGCAATCCTCGTTTACGTGGTGTAAATGAAGGATAAGGTACATAATAAACTTGCCTAACATTATGTGCCATTATGAAAGGGTCATACTATTTGTACTTTGTATCCATTCAAAACTCAATGGTGTTATATATTTTTATCAATTTTTGTTCCTCTAGAAGATGAATCATACCAGTCACAATAAAATAAGACAACTTTATTTTTCGAGTCCATATAATTATATACCAACTCCTAAATATGTGTAATAACACCATATAAGTCGTCCTCACCACCCTCTATAACTCCTTTTACGCCAACACCACAATTTATGGTTTTCTTCCCTTTAGTCCATATTTAAGTGTGAAATTTGTATCTGTTTATAAAGTATGCGTGTCATTCATTTACACGTTTACGAGGGCATTCCGAAAAAATCTTCAAATGAATTTTTTTCAGGACTTGGTGCAACAATACTTGACAAATGTTGCTTGAACCATACAGGAAAATAGGCATGTGTGTAACTAGTCGATGGTTGTTCGCTCGTGCTTTAAGAATAATAGGTACTAAATGCCCTATTTAAAAAACAATAGAAGTTAGAAAGGTTACAAGTATTAACCAAAAATAAATATATGTTTAATTAAATATATTTACTCAAGATATGGTTTAACTTCAATGCAGTTAATCAACACATGAACATGAGCAAATTGCATTTCCTGTTCAGAAATCCAATGCACACTGGTCTTTCCTGAGGGACGATCGGGATGAACGAAAAATGATAAGGTGAATTGACTTCTTTCACTAAAGTGAACTTAGTTCCTTATGATTCTTGGAGTGAACATCATGTGATTGAAATAATGAGAACAAAAATGTGATGTTTCTCGATGCAAATAATGCACACAAATTGATCCCTCAACTTTTGCCTTATTTTTTACTGATAACTTTAAACCACCCATGAATCATTCAAATGGATACATCCATCTATATTGAACAAGGTCCAGCAAGGTAAGCTTCATAAGCAGATGTACAGGGAGATGCTCGATAGAATCAAAGAAACCTAGCGAAAATATTTGCTCTAACTTGTAGAGAATGATATGAATATTCTGTTCTAATTTAATGATGTCATCTACTCTTGAAGTTTATGCATAAATGTATTTAAAAAATTGGCTGATCTTAGTTAGTAGATTAAGCATATTCTTGGTCATTGAACTCAATGCAATTGGAAGCAATAGTTCCATGAAAACATGACAATCGTGACTTTTTATTCCATGCAACTTACCAGTTTTTGCGTCAGCACATCTTTCCAAGTTTAAAGAATAACCATCAGGCATCCTCACCTCTTTTAACCACCGTCAGACTGCTTTTGCTTTTTGGGGAGTAAGAGTGTAACAAGCCTTGGGTTTTAATAATTTTCCATTTGGTCGAGGTTTCAACTCCAACTCTTTTCAATTACACAAAAGTTCGAAGTCTTTTCTAGCGTTCTCATTATTCATCATTGTGTTAAATACATTATCAAAAAAGTTCTTCTTGATATGCATAACATCACGATTATGTCGCAACAAATTATCCTTCCAATATGGGAGGTCCCAAAAAATACTTCTTTTTGTCCAATTGTGTGTGTCCACATATCCTTGAATTTTAAATGCTTCACTATCATCTGTGAATTTTGGTAGGTCACAAACACTGTTATATAATTAAATTGATTACAGTCGAGGGGGAGGACAATCAGTTACTTTTTTATCTTTTCTAAAAGCATTATTATTTATTCTAAATTCGTGGTTTGTAGGTAAGACCCTGTGGTGACAGTCAAACCAAGAACTTTTCCCACCAATTTCAAAAGTAAACGCTTTTGTGTGCCCTATGAAATTCGAACATCCCATTTTGCCATGCGTACCTCATCTAATCAACATGTCATATACAGGAAAGTCATTAATTATCCACATCAAAGCAACTCGCTTATTAAAGTTTTCTTTACGAGACACATCATAAGTCCACTCTCTCATCTATAACCTCTTAAGATCATCAATTAAAGGTTGTAAATAAACACATATTCCTTCCTTTGGACTCGACGGTCCTAGAATGATACATGTCAAAAACATGTAAGGTTTCGTCATGCACATCTTAGGAGGGAGATTGTATTGGGTAACAATTGAAGGTAGAGAAAAACACAAGAAAGGGGAGTTTGAATTTGGTTTTCAAAACTTTTCCCATTTAAAAACTATTTCATAAAACTATGAAAGAATATAGAATGCTAGAAATGTAAAGTGACACATTCAGTTTATCCAAGTTCAACTTTAACCAGGCTACATCTTGTCCACCCTCCTCGGGTGATTTTTCCTTCAACAAGGACTTATAAGACACCTGAGGAAAAACAGGAATGCAAAAATATGTGTGAAATGATGCATGTTATGCAATGCACATAATTTATTTTGTTTATTTAATTTTCAAGTAACTTTAAATAAATGTAACAATTGCAAACATTAAAGGAATAACATATTTTGAAACACTGAATAATTTCATTTCATTAATAATTCTTGGAAGGATTATAACTTTTTAGCATAAGTTTCACAAATCCTGAGATACAAGAGAAAAAAGCTAATATCTATGGGTCCTAAGGAGCCAAATCTGAAGAATATTCCACTTCATGCTCACGCTTCCCTTTAAGCATCCTAATTTGATCCTTCAACTGCTGATTCTCTTTCACAAACTTCTCGACTAGTCCTTTCCATCCACCAGAAGAAGGAAACAAGTGGGGACAGTCTTGCTCACTGGGACCTGGCTGAATGCTAGAGGAAAATAAATGCTCTTGCTTCTCCATTATCTCTACAGCATGTTGCTCAAGAATCTCGATCAAATTATCTTTCTCCTTTATTTGTTCCAGGAGTGCTGAATATCCCATATCCAAAGTCTTGTATTTGTTCTTCCAATCATCCTTTTCCTTCTGCATCTTGGACAACTCAAGCTGGAGTTCTTCCACATCAGTTAACAAAATTGAAATAGGTTCAGGAAAGACCAATGGTTCATGGCTAGGATAAGGCATCTTTATCTTAATTGCCCTTGCTTGCACCCATTGAAGATAAGGTTCAAAAGCAGCATTTCCTCTCTTTACTAACTCTCTTCTTTCTTTTCTACGAATAGTAAGCCATGCCTTGTTGATTTTCTCTATGAATTCCCTATTATCTTCCCCTTTCTTGAGAAATAAAGTTGTTAAAAGAAAGTTATTTGGATTATCAAGCATAGGATAACCAAATTGATGACGAGCCAAAATCAGATTATAAATGTTACCTCCTTTTGTACCGAGAAGAGGTACATTGGGAAACTCTCCACAACTATCAATAATTGTTTCCAAATCATAGATAGAACTGATCCCACAAACATCAGAATGACTAAGAGACATAATCTTTTGCCACCATTCCAACCCATCTTTAGTATCCCGAAAGGAATAAGACTGTGACAAGTGCGAGATAAACCACTTGTATAGTAAAGTCGCACAACATGCGATCATTCCCCACTCTTGGAATTCATGTAATGGATTGATTAGTAAGTATCTCCAAGAAAGGTTAAGACTATATTCCCAATCAAGTAGATCTTCATGGCATTCATGTCAACAAAATTGGGGACATTGGGGAATAAAACCAATCCTTAGATAAGCAGAGCCATAATAGTCTCGAAAGCATCCCTATTTTTGTATTTAGAAAATGCATGAAAGAAAATTAATAGGAAACCCTAGAACACCACTCTTGGAAGTAAGGTGAGATTTAACCTGATCATACTTCAAATGAAACATTCTAGCAATAACAGGAGGTTCAAGATCTTCCTCTAAACCAGAAAAAGGAACCTTATCAGTCACATGCAATCCAATCAAGCAAGAATACTCTTCCTTGGTAGGAATAAGATGATAATCTGGGAAAGTGAATCAATGGTACAAAGGATTGTTGAACTGGACCAGAGTGTTAAGAATACCATCTTCCACTTTAGCATCCAAGATACCCAAAATTCATCCATAACGGCCTTTGAACTTCTCAGGAGTAACCACCATAACGGCCTACCTCGGGTTTTCTAAAACTATATTTTTGGGTGCTTCTCCTTCCAGCATCCATGATTAAATACTTGCGATATTTGTAAAGAGATTCTTTTAAGCTCCTTGTAAATTTGGTCAAAAAATGTTCATGGGTGCATGAATGCATGATGCAACAATCACATATAAGATCACAAGTATGGGGGTTCATAGGTTCAACATCACGAGCATGAAATTAAAGGTACTACCCACAAGGTATGGACTAATTGTTAAAACACCTTCAAATCAAGGTTCTAAGGAAATATCAGAGTCCTCGATCTTCCTTTGGATAATACCAACGTCCCAATTTACTCTGACTAGTAATATTTGCAGGAAAATCTCGTCTGAGTGTAGCATCGCGTGACAATTATACCATAATTGACTCTTGGATAGTCTTTGCACTACACCTAAAAAAGGCCAAGATGGTTTAAGGGTTCTACATCTCTTGGTTTCGAGGGCTCCCAGGTCGAAACTAGTAATGTTTTCACAACTTGCTTGTTCAATAAATACTACACCAAAAAGGTCTCCACTGAGCGGGGTTTTTTCAAATCAACTTACTAAGGACTTTCTCCATATAAGTTGAAGTGATTATATCACCCATCCTTTCTTAAGTTTTCCCAAGTCTGGGTATAGGACTTATAAAGGACCACCAAGCACCCTGAAAACTAGAAAAATCTACACAAAAAGGTATATATACAATAAATAATAGCACATACACAGATAAACAAAGATAGACTCAACCCACTTAGAGATTTCTCCCCAGCAGAGTCGATAATTTTTTTCTGTAGCGGTAAAAATTTGAGACTAAGCCATTGATTGAATTAACTTGCAAATTGAAAGTCGCCACCACACTTTATTTTATCCAAAGGAAAGGGAAAAGAGCGAATAAAACCCGAAGTAAGAAAGAGATCAAGGTAAGGGGGTTGGTTATGAAAAGGGAAGTTGTTAGCACCATAAACATCTACAACAAGGTTATCAAACCCACGAGTCTACTCAGACTCGTAAAGGGTCCATAGACTCGACTCGCAAACTTGTACGAGTCTATGGAAAAATTAAAAGTGACTTTCAAAAATCTGTAAGTGACACATATATGGCACACACGTATATTTTTTAACTTGTAAATGCCTCTTATATGACACAAATATATATATATATATATATATATATATATATATATATATATATATATATATATATATATATATATATATATATATATATATATATATATATATATATATATATATATATATATATATATATATATATATATATATATATATATATATATATATATATATATATATATATATATATATATATATATATATATATATATATATATATATATATATAACACCAATTAACATCAAAATATAAATCTCATACTCCATAACAAATTTGATAATAAAAAAACTCGATAATAAAACAAACAAAATAGAAATCTATATAGTTAAATACTTGAAGTACTAACTTCTTCTTAATTGGCTAGTGTCTACTACATAAAGCAAACAAATAATCTTAAAACAAATATGTTAATGCTGGCTACAAACAACCAAAGCTCTAGTGAAATCATCACCACCAATATCATCATCATCACCTTCATCGGTATCTTGAGATACTTTAAAGCTCTAGAGCAATCTCAATATCTGCAAACAAAACCACCCTCGCGACCGCAATTTAAAACTATGCTTCTACTCAAACTGTTCTAACCTTATGTCAAAATAGATCCTGAATTGAGGTATTTTTATGTCTCTATCATCAATGTCGTCCACTCACTCGAGCTTTCCTTACAACACTTGTACGCAGGTTCCTTATAATTATCATTAATAATTAATTAATTAGTAAAAATTGTAGCAATTTTTCATGTGAGCAATGCATTATTTCAAAATAGACTACAAATGTTTTTGCAATAAATCATAATTCCTCCAAACCATTTTGTCACATGAAAATTGATACATAAGGATCAGGATTAGTAGACCTGATTGAACAATGGTACATCACTTTTAGATAACAAAACATACCAGATAACATACAAGGAAGCATCCAAGTGAAACATATAAGAAAATACTTACACAACGAAGGATTGATTTACGATAATGAACGAGAAAAAATCAAGAGACATAACAAATGTGACCCCACCGTCGAAGAAGGGAGGTAGAGAATTTGTTGAAACAAATGACTAGAAGAGAGACTTTATAATTCCATACAAGCAAAAAAAGTTCTTTTTTTAATAAAATAAAATATTTTGGGGAATTTGATCCTTTTTTTTGGGATTAATAAAAGCAAAATTCAGAAAAACGTATAGACTCGTAAACTCACCATAAACTCGCTAGTCTATACGAGTTTGTGCGAGTCTATCCGAGTCTACTCGAGTCAATCAAAAAATGATTATATGCGCGAGTGTACTTATTTTTGCTTCCTAGACTCGTAAACTCGTATGAGTTTACGAGTCTACCTGCGAGTTTGACAACCATGATCTATGGTACTCCGCAAGAACCTCTTTGAAAAGCTGTGTATTTGGCTAAAAAGAAATATTTACAAAATGAGATTGTGGAGATGAGAAAAGAAGTGTTTTTTACAATTTTTTCATCTTTCGCAGTTGCGAAACATTTGTGCCTACATACCCTTTTTGGGCAATAGAGGATCATGGCATTCGTAGTTCTTCTCAAAAAATTTGAAAAGTTTTATGTGTTGGTTAATTTTAAGAAAAAGGTTTTAAAGAGAAAAGCCTAAGCGGCAAAATGGTTTAAATTTGTTTTGTATTTTTTAAGTATTGAAGAAACAAGTCATATCTTGATTAATATTGATTGATGACTTTATTAAGAAAAGAATTTTGAAAATGCATGGACCTAAGTCCAACTTTATTTATGAAAGCGGTTCAAATTAGAAAATAAGAAACTTTTGAAAAAGGAATAAGATTTCGAAAATTAAAGAAGATGGGAGGAGATAAAGGGACTATCATATGTACACAAAGTAAAATCTAAGGTAAGCAAAGGTATAACCAACAAGAAGTCAACACTTGACATAATGGGGTCAATGTAGAATTCTCATCCTTTGGATTAAAGCCACAAGACTGGAATAGACCAAGAGCATGATAATCATCCACGTGAAAATAAATCACAAGCAAAGAAGTATAAAAAAAACCCAAGGTATTAAAACCCCAAATCAAGGTTTTAAATATTGATCCATGTGTCATATTAAGGCCAACATAACAACACCTACACACAGAAGATTTCCGAACACAAGTAAAATAACAATGAAGTAACACAAGGTCCAAAGTTCTCAAAGTATCAAAGCTTCTAATCCTAAGTCCAAGAAGTCCACAACTCC
Organism: Vicia faba; assembly: GCA_948472305.1. Classification (NCBI taxonomy): domain Eukaryota; kingdom Viridiplantae; phylum Streptophyta; class Magnoliopsida; order Fabales; family Fabaceae; genus Vicia; species Vicia faba. Next base: position 124,700,768 of record OX451738.1, read on the forward strand.
ATTATGCCAAGGATAGTAACCAATAGTCCATAAAAAGACGCTTAAGTATTTTAATGTTCAAGTTGGTTATTAAGTGTCTTCAAAGAAAACAAAATCTCAAGTGAGCAAAGACAAAATGACATAAAATAAATGCGCAAGTGAGCAAAAGGAAAATAACATGAGTTGTAAATTCTACAGATAAAAGTGCATAAAAGTAAAGGCATAAATTAAAATGCATAAAATAAAGGCAAAAAGTAAAGTTAATTGTTAATGTGTTAGAATTTAGAAGTTAATTGTTAATGGTTAATGGCCACAAAGATGAACAATGATGATTGAATGATAGTCTTGGACCAAAACTAATGAGAACTCATTAGAGGATTGATAAAATCAAAGCCTCCTAACAACAAGTCTCAAAGGGAATTGGACTCAAGCTAACCAATCAACCATAATTGGGCTTACAAACATAAAGTTTGAGCCATGAATGATCATTTTCCCAATCGGGACAAATTTAGTGCTATGTTAAGCAATCATAAGTGGACTTATGTAGAAGTCGCACCTATTTTTAGGTCGGTCAATAACAATGTATGTACTATACATGTTAGAGATATGGTAAAAACAATACTCCTAAAACATGTAGCACAAGTTAAAACCAAAGATCAAGGCCTAAGTCATGATAAAAAGAAAAAAAGAAGAAGGAAAAGATGAAGTAGAGATGAATATCATATTAAATGACCAATGATGATTGAATGTTGAACATAGGTAAAAGTTAATGAAGAATTATTAGATGTTTAATAAGATCAAAGCCTTGTAGCAACAAGTTTCAAAGATCTTGAATCATAGTTCATTAATCAATCATATTTGGGCTTTCAAACATAAAGTTTGGGCCACTAATGATCACTTAAAGGGGAGAAGACGAAATGGGACAAAGAAGATGGAATCCATAATAAATGACCAATGATGACTGAATGTTGAACATAGGCCAAAGTTGATGAAGACTTGTTAGAGGATTGATAATATCAAAGTCTCCTAACAACAAGTTTCAAAGGTCTTGAATCATAGTTCAATAATCAATCATACTTGGGCTTTCAAACATAAAGTTTGGGCCACTAATGATCACTTAAAGGAAAAAGAGAACGGGATAAGATGAAGAGGGAAGGGGAATGTTACAAAGGCACCAAAATTAGGTCTAACTTCATCAAAATCAATCAACTATCTTGGTGGATTTGGTCTTTTGACCTATCAACACCTAAGTTCCATTGATGTTGAGGAAATTTATCACCCAAAATATGTCCACACATCACTAAGTCAGAACCAATTATAATAAAAACAAAATCAAGTAATATAATGCCTAAAAACAAATTTTAAATGGTTATTTAATTGGAATATATTGGTGAAATACAAAAGTGTATCAAAACACCAAATAAAAATCCTAAAAAAATTACCAGAAGTCAAACAATAGTAAACAAGTGTTGACAATTTTTTTTTGGAATTTTTTAAAGTCAGAAATTATTATTTAAAAATGAAAAAATTAAGTAAACCAAACCAAAAATCACAAAAAATAGGAAAACCAAATGAGGTCACCAACAATTGTCAAAGTATCATTGGTTCATTCCATAATTTTCTCATAATTTTAAAATTATCAAAAGTATTTTTAGACCAATTAAAGTGAAGCAAACAATGCAAAATTTATAAAAAAAATATCAAACATCAAAATAAAAATATGAAAAAATACTCACAAAGTTAGAAATAATTCAAAGTATTTTTGTATATTTTTACATAATTTTTAGATAAAAAATATAAGAGTTATGAATTTTTTAAATTAAAAAAAATTTAAAAACAAATTTGTAAAATAAAATAAATCAGAAATAACATGGAGCATTAGATATGGCTCATTAAAACACACTGAAACATATGATGGCTTAAGAGTGATGATGTATGGTGGTCTATGGTCAACAAGTGTGCACTAAAGTCAACAAAGTCAGGCCAATCACAACATTTCAATCGTCACACTCTCATTGGTTGAAGAAGACACGTTGGTCATCTTCAACCTCCAGCCACTCTGCAACTAGGGAGAGAAGGAGATTCTTCAAATTGAAACCACTGGTCATGAGGTTGGTATCATTGAAAGTGTCTCATCAAGACGATCTCAACCATGCATTCACGAAAAATTTATTTAATTCACAGCTCAGTCATTTTGGAAATTACCAGAGAGAAAGTGTGAAACGAAATTTGAAAAGTCAAGCTCAAATCACCATGAAAAATTAAAACCAGAAGAAGCATAAGCTTCAGAGAAGAAGGGACTACATCCTTAAAATTTATTTGAGAGGATTTAGTTGAGAAATTTACCTGAATAAAGTTTAACTTGTAACATCCGAAACTGAACTTCTGTAGCTTGATTTTATGCTCTAATTGCATGGTTTTTGTTGTGAAAAGTTTGTATGATGATTAAGGAAGAATCAGAAGAGAGTTTAGAGAAAGAAAACTTGAAACAATGAAATCGATTTTTAAATTTCAAGCTTCAAATGTGACTTTGGCAGGTTTATTCTGGCTCTCTAAAGCTTGGAGAATGAGAGAAATATGATCATCTATTTATAGGAGAATGAATGGTGAGCTCATACGTGCGAGATGATAAGAAACAGTTGGAATTCGTGTGAAGTTGCAAGCATGAGAACTGTAACTTGTAATTTCTCAAAACTCAGCCAAATGATGTGTTTCAATGCTTGAAGAAGTCTAAGCAAGTTTGTTAAACATGTTTAGATCAAAAACACAGATAAATTTGGTCATTATACGTCACATGAACCAATTTGCAATCTGACTGGAAGTGAAAACTCAGTTTCAAATAACCATCTTCAAATCCATGGTGCAACTTGGTCAGGAGGCTTTATGGCATAATTCTTGATGCATTGGAAAGACTTCATCACAAATTTTACAATGTGCCAAGAAAGTATTCATTTGGACAATTAATCTCAGAGTTGTGTCCATTTTAAATCATGAAAAACAAACTAATTTTGACACTTAGAAATTTTTCTAAGTGTAGAGCTTCAAGATGACTTATAATCTTTTTCAAAGTTACATGGCCTTCCACTCAAAATTCGCTCTTGATCCTTGAATATGAAATGAAGTATACTCCTTAAAGAGAAATGTGGCAATGATATCACTCAAAAATGATTTTAAAAAAATGAGAGAGTTATGGTCCTTTGAAGTTGATGAAAATTTCTTGAGAAATCCACAAATGACCTATAAGGTTTCATTGAATTCCATAACCTTCCACACATTATTGGATCTTGATCTTTGAATCAAAGTTGTAGTATACATCCTCAAGTTTATTGTGAAAAATTAATGAGCCCAAGGAGATAAAAGTTGACCAAGTTATGATCTCTTGAATTTAAGTCGTCAATTTCCATGGTTTTTTTAAAGCACTTGTAATCTTTTCAAGATTTTGATGATCTTCCTTGCATAATTGGGTCTTGTCATGTGAAGAAAAGATATTGTAAATGATTAGAAGAGTCCATAGAAAAAAGAATCACTTCAAAATATTGAAAATTGAGATAATTATGCACTTATGACCATAAAACCACGGACTTGTCCAAATTAGGTCAAACCACTAGAATCAATTTAGAATCTCTTGGTCATTCCTTGTAAACTAAGGCATGATAAATCACATTAGACCTTGAAATGATGTTATATTGAGGCACACTTGATGCGATGGTTCATTTCCCGATGAAACTTGTTGAAGAAGGTATGGAAATAGACACATAAACCTATAAAGTTTCTTGATGAATACAACCACCAACTTTGAGACACCTTGACCAAATGAAGTTTAGAGATCCTTCACACCAAAGGACTTTGATTCCATAATCATAGCCTTGAATTTAAACCTTTTAGAAATCCACTGACTAGCCAATTTATTGAGGATCAATCTTCAAAACCCTAGCTTGGGAGGTGGGGGAGATGCACTTGGCTCTATACCTACAATGTAGAAAGAGAAAACACACATATTTTTGGACATTGGTTAAGGGTTAATGAACATGAAAACATTTATACAATACATACAATTCAAAGTGGTTGGTGATCCCTCAAGGACAAACTCAAAGATAGGAGAGAGTAGAAGAGATTACCAACAAAATGTGTGATCTTGATGCATTGTGATGATATGAAATTATGAGGAATCTTAGGGGCAAAAATTGGGGTATAACAATTAGAACTAAAATTGTTCTTCATAAAATATATGCATTGTTATCCTCAAAACATAGAGATTTAAACACAGATCCAAATTTTGTTCTAACAATCTCCCCCTTTTTGATGATGATAAACATGTATTTGGATGGAAATTTTTTACAGGGTTAAATCATAAACAAAATAATGTAAGAGTTTAAGAAAACTCCCCCTGGGATAAACAATCTCCCCCTGAATCATAAACTTATGATCTTTCATATCTTAAGAGCATTGTTATCCTTTCTAAATCAAATCAACATCATTGATTCAACCTTTAAGCTCATCAGATTATCCATGCTTTCGCAAAAAATTTAAAACAATGGTCGTTCTATATCAGAACTGGATTTATCAGAGTGAATGCAATATTTCATTCGAAATGTTCTTGTAACAATCATGTACTTTCTAAGTAATTTTACATTTGATATCATTTTAGAATGTCATGTAAATCATAGGGTTTAGAGAATGGATATTAATCAAAATCATTACTATTTCTCCCCCTTTTTGAATAATCAAGGAGATATAAGAAATGCTTAATTAATTTTTGAGACATTCTTAAGCGTACTTGATTGAATTCAAAAGACAAAGCATGAGATTTGAATTCATAAATTCACGAAGTACAAAGACTAACATAGAACAAAAAAGAAGATAACAAACAATAATAAAAAAGACAACATTAGAACGAAAAACAATATAACAACACATCATGTTAACAATTATTTAAACCACTAATCATCAAAGATTTCACATAATTCTTCTTTTAAGGCAACATCACGACCAACACGAATCCTACGAACAATTCCCATAATCTTTGCCTTTAAGAGAACTTCTGAAAGAACTCTTCCATAGGGAATGAAGGATTTGTCCATGTCTCATGAAATGGTGATAGACTCCTTAAGATAGTTGAAAATGACCTAAGGCAGATCTATAGAAGTACGCTTAAGCGGGAAAAGAATCATAAGCTTATCATCATGATACAGAAAATCTTTGTTGATTCCACGAGGACAGAGATTCGTTAGAATGAACTGAAACCATCCTTTAGCAATAGGAAGAAGTTTTTCAGGGTTTGTGGGTTCAAAAACATAATAGTTATTAAAGATGGAATCCATCTTAGCATCAGAAGTGCATCTAATAGAAGCATGACTCATAGTTATACCCTTTTGAAGACAGCCAATGGCCTCGGCTATGTTGGCAGTAGTGGAGGAAATATGAAAACCATAGATATTTGATGAAATAGAGAGACCATCTAGACTAACAGAAGAATTTATCCATAAAGCCTTTATAAGGTTTGGATAGATGGGTCCCCTTAGCATAGTGATATATCCAGTCCAATCCTGAAAGTGAATACCAATATGGAAGTCATGTCCACCACCTGCTGGTATAGTGGGACACTTTTCATTTATAACTTCTAAAAGGTCATCATTGCCATGAAAGATTGTTGGATTTATGTTGAAGAAGTTTGGAGAAAGAGTGCTGGTAGATTATTGTGTAAAGAATGAAAATAAGATGGAAAAATACAGGTGTATAAATAGGAAGGGAGAAGACGTAAATGGCAAGAGAATTGATTTTCCTTACGTAAGGTAATCAAACTTGGGAGACTCAATATAAAAGGACTAATGGAAGACAGAAGGACAATTGTAGCTCCCAGGTTATTGTATGAGAGAGAGAGAGAGAGAGAGAGAGAGAGAGAGTAAATACAAGAAGACAAAAGAAATGTGAAAATAGATAGATCGTGCTTTTCAATATATCTAATCAATTAAAGATGTCTCAATATTTTTCTTGATTAAGAACCAAAAGAATTGATAAAAGAGACATATTGAAATCGTTTGATGATGTCTCATTACTTGGTTTTCATCAGATACACAACATCAAGTCCTCATATAACCTATCTAGAAGAAAACTAGTGAACTTTCCTTAAAGTTACTGAATCAATCATGCAGAAGATGGTTAGTGGCAAATGTACTTTATCAAGTAATATTTCAGATCCAAATATTATAACCATTTTTCTTTTGTCAAGATTTAAGACAGGATATAGTGATAAAGAAATTTTATAAAACTTCATAAAAATGACAATTTATCCTATTTCTATCAGAAGTAATAAAAACAACATATTTCATTAATCAGAAACGGGAAATACAAACACAATGCATAGAAGAAAGGAACATAACTTAAGAACACGATACAACTAGTAGACATAAAAAATACTAAATAAACTCTAAAGACTTCACATATTTCCTCTTCAAGTGAATTTTTCAGGTCCATTATAACAAACATCTCTAATTATCTCAGCCTTAAAGAAGAGTGTATAGAGAACTCTTCCAAAAGGGATAAAGGATTGGATTTGATTTATGGAAATAGTAATTGAGTACCTTAGATGATTGAAGATGGTTTGTGGTTAATTAACCTTACATAATTCAAAAGGAATTATACGAGAAGTCTTTCATCATGTGTCAGAGAATTCATGTTAGTACCTCTTGGACGGAAGTTAGTCAGCACAAGTTGAAATCAAACTTTAGCAATGGGGAGAAGATTGCTAGGATTGATTGGTTCATATCTAATGGACATATTGTAAATGGTATTTGGATTTTCAATCAAGGACTCTTTGAACCTATGAAGTTAAATAATAGTTTCAGTTTGAGTACAGTTGTCGTACCCCAAATTTGCCCTACCTTTTACTTTTGTATGGCTTAGACTGTGCAACCCATTTGCATCGTGTTCACTAAGTCGTTCGCATATCATGTATCTCAAGGAATCAAGCACTTTGGTTTAAGGCATTAGGGTTGTGCCATCCTTATGTTTAATTTTTAGTTGGAAGTTTCTTCATCAGGTTAAGGGCAGTTTCATTTGGTTCTTGAGTAGTGGATCAAGGAATGAAGTTTTGAGGTATCATGGGTTTCCTTCTTCGCCAAGTCACTGGGATATTCTTCAGAGTCCTAGGTCAGGGTTTCGATTATCTTCAACACTTCTAGATCTTTCTTCATTAGTGTGCATCATCATATTTGAGCCTGTTAAATATTTCAAAATTGTGGTCATGGGCTTATGACTAATATTGCAAGTGTTTGAGCCATGAAACAAGAGATGATGTTGTGAACTCGTATGATAATCAAAGCATATTTTTGTTGCTTTAGTTATAAGTTACTTGTGGTTTGGATATCAAGGTTAAGGTTCTTATTGAGAGTTCAAGTTAAATTTGGGCACAATATGAAGAGTGAGGTTAGAAGACGAGGCATACGGTTTACTTGAAATACAAGTTACAAAGGTCATATGTGATTTCTTGAAGTTTATGTTAGAAAAGCGAGGGGTATCATTCAAATCATTCAAGTAGGGAATTTCCAATTTCAAATAAGACTCAAGATTTATCCAATTTCCATACAACAATTTCATCATTCATAAAGTTCAAAGAAATATCATTCATTACATTTTTGTGGGAAATTTACAAAGCAAGTTATCGAACTTGAAATATAAGTTACAAATGTTTGTTTACAAAAAAAGAAAGAAATATTGGTTCTTCAAGTTTCTTTTGCTTCATCTTCAAGCAACTCGTCCTCACTCCTCGCCATGACTTCTTCTTCACCTTTCAACCATGCTTTTGCCATCCAATTCTCATTTGATCATGAAACAAGAAAAAGGGAAAGAGTTAGCAAACATCAACTAGTTTAAATGAAATTCCAAACAAGAACTAAGTGTTAAAAGAGGATTTTTATTTCATCAATTAGGGGTTTATATTCGAAATCAAAATTAAAAGAGGTTTTCAATAATAGGCTATCTTCTCCAATTTTGCAAATCATAAAAAGTTTGGGTTTTTGGTTCACAAAAGGAAAAGAAATTTGCAAACATTTTCTTGCTGCAAAAGCCAAGCACAAAGCTGACAAAACAACAAAGAAAAGCTGCAATAAAACAACAGCACAAAGCCATAAATATCTAGAAAAATAGGCCAGCAGGCAGCAGCAAAACAAGCAGCAGAACTGCTAAACAGGCAGCAAATACAAACAGTAAGAAAAGCTGCCAAACAAGGCAGCATATGTAAAATAGCAACAACCCAACGCAGCAAATATAACACTGCTAAACAGCAACAAAAACAGGCAAAAAAAAGTAGCAACACAGCAACACAACCATGACCAATCAAAAGCAAAGCAACTCAAAACAAGTAAATATGAAGCATCCAAACAGCAGACAGCTAGACTAGAAAACAACATCAATTCATAAAAATGCAGCAAGTTAGAAATAGCTCACAAAGCCCTATTGTATCATCATTTCCCTAAATTTTCAAACCCTTCAGAAATTTTAGAAAAAAAGTTGAATAGCTTTACATCATAGAGAGACAGAGAGGAAAAGAATAGGGTTTATAAAGATGTCACCTAACCAAAATTGTTTAAATTTGCTTCAAACCAAATAGAACATGCCAAAACCTGTGCCAAACCTGTTGCAAGCCTCCAAAAAACCTGTTGCACAAATATAGACATAACTAAAAGCTGGCTCAAAAGCCACCAAGACAGCATACCAAGATTGTTTCAAACCTCACCAATTTCCCCCCTAATTTCCACCTTTCATTTGCTATAAAAACAGTAGAGAATGGGTAGAAAAAGAGAGAATTACCAAGGAAAAGACCTAGGCCTACACACAGAAAATTCTCAAAAGCTAATACACAAATTACACCTACAGAAAATCAGCAAAACCTCTACATCAAAATCATATCATTCTCCTTACCAATACAGTAAGAACTAGTTTCCATTACCATAACCATATTGTTCCATAAACTGAAATGAAAAACACTCCACAGTCAATCTACAAGCAACGACAACATCACATTTACAACAACAATGCAACAAGAACATAACTGAAACATTAAGGAAAATCTCGGAGAAGGTGGTTCTGCTATGCTGCAAAACGATGAAGTTCCAAGTCTTCCCTCAAGCCTCAAATTTTTCAACTTGAAATTAAGGATTAGAATCATCAGCGAAAAGTTTCCATAAATTAGAAAATTAAAGAGGAGCAGAGGCAACAAGGGAGGGTGAACTTATTGTCCTTACGAAGCCCCGTCAGAGAGTCTTTGATAGGTAATGTTTCTTCCACCCTGGGGCATGAAAACTCACATATATGTATGTATCCACTGACATAACTTGATGATTGTTGCATATTGCTTGTTATTCTTTTATGCATTTGTTCATTGGCACCCACTTTATTTTCGAATCCAAAATTCCAATGGGTTATTGCTTCAGTAAAACTAGAACCAGGGACCAAGACCCACAAAACCAAAACTCCCTAAAATACGCCCAAACCCATCAAACATCTTCGCCACCCAAATCAAATCATGAAGAAGCCCCACTTCAACCACCAGAAGAGGAATTTATCAAAGAAATTCTCTTTGAAACACCTATTTTGAAACCATCCCAAGTTCAACTTTTCCTACTAGAAATGAAATCTCTAATTCCATTAGGTCAAAACCCGTCTGAAAATAGAGGATAAAGTTCTTACAGAGGAGGTAACTGAAGAAGATATAGCTTATCATCTTTCAGAATCATGCACGATGACCAAGGGCTTCTCGATCGCCACTATCGCCACCACCATTACTGTTACAGAGAGAACATGAAGAAACAAGTAAACCATGCAGCAGAGAACCAACAATGATGATTCACCAGCGGAATCGTTTTGCACCAAAAAGCGCCCTGTCGTGGCTGATGTGAATGTCAATGGTAGAGGTGAGCGAAGGGTTGAATCACCAGCCAGAAGATATTCCATGTCATCGAAGAAGAATTTTAGGGATGAATCAAGGAAGCGATGAATGGAAGAATCGAGGGAGGGAACTTTGATGGTGGATTAAGATAAAGGGGGTTGAATTGTAAGACGGAGAGTTGGAATCGGAAAAGGTTTTGAGGAATGGTGGCGATTGTGACAGAGAGAGCGAGATGTTCAAAATAGGGAGTGGAACGGTTAAGTGAGAGAGAGAAAGGTCGTGAGGTTTGAGAAGAAGAAGTGATTGGCTTTCTGTGTTTTAATTAAGTTGGTCGATAAATTTTATTACAAATCTTTTCCTCTTCCCTACAGTAACCAGCGGCCACCCTTTCCTTGTTTAGGTTTTGCAACAAAATTGCGCTTCTCCTATGGGCCTTGTCCTTAAGCCCATTTGCCCAATTTCAATTTAGGTCCAAATTTGTTTTTGGCAGACCACCCCTTTCGTTTTCCTTTTTTTAAATTCCAGCAAATAATTTTAAAAAAAAAACTGATTGGGCTTTACCATTGAGCCCGTCGAATTACTATCTCCTCATCACCACTTTCTACTTTATACCCCCATACTAACTTAAGTTTTGTTATTTCTTTCACTAATTTTATTTAGTTTTTATTATCAATCTAGCTTAGTTAGTAATTAATTAAATAACAATATTTTTTTATTAGATGATTTCCATTAATTAGTTTATCTTTAAAATTAATTAGAATTCTTTGTGAATTTATTCTAAAAGTTATTTTAGTTTACTTTTAATTCACCATTTATTTCATTTAATAAAACCATAAAAAAACATTTAGAATTTAAGTTTCTTTATTTGTTCGTTCAAACCTTGATACCATACTCCCTTAGATAGCTCCATGAGGCGATTAAACCATGTTTCGATCGCTTTATGTCGAGGTAGACTTTTAGCTCACCACTGTACATGACAACATCAGGATTTTTCTTAGTCTCCCTCTTAACCTTTTTTTCTTCTTTTGTAATTAAAACTTATCATTCACAAATCAAAAATCCAAAAACATTTAATCATTACTCAAATTCATTCTAAAATTTGCAAAAACACTCAACCAATCAAAACTTCCCCAAAGGGCATGTTATCTCCATTCTACCGTGATACAGGTCGTGCCTATTGCTAGAATGTGTGCATTAACATCGTCCACTAAAAAACACAAACAAACCAACATTTTCTAGAAGAACTACGGTGTTCTAATTCCTTCACTGAATACATAAGAAAATGGTCACAAACGCAATAATAAAAACCCTTTTATTTCCCCTTAAGCAAGTATAGTTATAAATAAACACACCCTTAGAAGAAAATGAACAAAATGGATCCCGTTGAGTACAACGAATGTGAGGGGTGCTAATACCTTACCCTCACATAACCGACTCCCTTACCCTTTCTCATGGTCGCAAGACCATCTTATCCAGCCTCTTGTGGTTTTCTCTGTATTTCCCCTTTCTTTGGGATAAATAAAGTTCGGTGGCGGCTCTGTGTTTTTTGGCGGCAGGTTCAGCTGGCGACTCTGCTGGGGATATTTCTTTCGTCAGTCTCTTCTAGTTTTTTATTTTTTTTCTTTGGGTGTTCATTTATTTACTTTATTTTCTTTACCGCTTTATTTATTAGTTTATTTACTTTTGTATATATTGCATTATATTGTTGCTACTCACATATTCGGGATATGCTATTTCTTTTGTGATGTTGGGTTGGGTGATTACATTTGATAAGTCCTATACCCGGACTTGGTTTACACTTAGAATTAGGACGGGCGGTATAGTCATGCTAACTTTGAGGGAGTAATCCCAAAGAAGGAGTAATGAAAATCCCCCACTCAGTGGAGGTCCCCTTGAAAGTAGCGATGTTTACCGAGTAATTGGGAAGACATTGTTGCTTTCGACCTGGGAACTCGAGAAGCTGAGAGTCGTAGAACCATCAACCCATCCTGGTCTTTTTAGGTGTAGTGTGGAGACTAAAATAGAGTAATCCAGAAATAGTTGTCACGTGATACTGCACTCGGACGAGTTTTTCCTACGAATATTACCGATTACCGAGTAATTAGGATGTTGGTAATATCCAAAGGAAGAGTGTAGACTCTGAGATTTCCTAGAACCTTGTTCGAAAGGTGATAAACCCTTAGTACATACCTTATGGGTGGTTACTTTGACTCCATGCGTGTGACGTCGGACTTTTGATCATGTTACTTTCAGTTTATGCAAAAGACTACATAGCGGTTATCTAGAATATGTGGAGTTGAAACTTCATGCCATAGCATACCATGACATCATTCTATCATGTATATACATCTCATATCTAAGGAATTCCAAAGACAAGTCTCATTGGTCGAGCTTTTCAAAAATGAAAGCAAAAATTTAAAAGATAGATGATTCTTTGGATTTCCTCTGAAATGAAGATAAAACATTCATTCATACTATAACGCATTCATTATTCACAACAAAAACTTATTGGGGTCCATTTTCCATCAGACTTCAGTGAACAACAAAGAAGACTTCTCCATATTCCTACCGTACAAGAAGAAATCAGCGAAGTCTTATGGATCTTTTTGAAGAGAATCACAATGCTCTCCGCCGAGATATGAACACTATGGGAACTCGCATGGATCAGCTTATGGAAACCCTTCATGTTGTTATTAAGGGTCAAGAAGAGCTACATCAAAGGGTTGCCAAGCTTGCTACTACTGCTCCCTGCACTTCTACTAATGGGAGGAATGATAATGCAAATGTTTAGACCCCTACTGGAGCTCCTCGGAATGATGTTGATGATCATCACGACATCAATGATCTTGATGAACCTCGGGTGAATCTTTCCGCTGGAGTTGCTGAAACTATAAAAATGTACCATGCTCTCAAAGAGCGTCTCAAAGCCATGGAGTGTATCAAGACTTCTAGATTCAATAATATTGCAATTTGTCTCGTGCCGGGGGTAGTTATCCCTCTCAAATTCAAGGTTCCTAATTTTGACAAATACAAAGGAACTTCTTGTCCAGAGACTCATCTCCGTACCTACTTTCGCAAGATGGCAGCCTATGCTGAAAATGAACCGTTACTCATGCACTTCTTCCAAGATAGCTTGATCGGGGCACCGTTGGACTAGTATATGCAACTAGAAAGAACTCATGTCAGTACTTGGGGAGAACTTGCTAATGCCTTTTTGAAACATTACCATTATAATACTTCCATGGCTCCTAGCCGTACTCAGCTTTATGGGATGATACAGAAATCTGAAGAGTCATTCAAAGAGTATGCTCAAAGGTGGCGTGAACTGGATGCAATGGTCCAACCTCCTCTCTTGGATCGTGAACTGATCGGTTTGTTTATGGGTACTTTACAAGGTCCTTATCTCCAACACATGCTCAGCAGTACCCCTACTTCTTTCTATGATATGGTCATTATTGGAGAACATGTTGAAACTTGTATTAAGGCTGGAACGATCCAAGGTATCCCTAACAATACCAACAACGATATTGGCATTGGTAGGAAGCCATTTTCTGGTTTCATCAAGAAGAAAGAGGGTGAGACTAGTGTTGTCATCATCAACCAAGGAAAAGCTCTTGCATATCCTCAAGTTTGGTTTCCTTATTTTCCAACACCTACTGTTTTCCCTAATCAATTTATTCCTCAAGTGTATGTTGCTACAACTCCAGCATCCTGGATGGGCCAACAGCGGCCTTTCACTCCTCAACCACAGTATCTTTCACAACACCAATTTGCACCACCTCCAAATTATCAACAACCTCAAGATCCGAGAGCACCACAAAGACAAAGAGTGCCTGAAAGAAGATTTGATCCCATTCCTATATCGTATGCTTAGCTTCTCCCTCAGTTACTTTCCAATCAGTTGGTTCAACTATGTGAACTTGGTCCACCACCTAATCCTCTCCCCAGGGGGTATGACATTAATGCTCATTGTGAATTTCATTTGGGAGCCCCAGGCCACACGATTGAGAATTGTAGAGCATTTAAATGTAAAGTTCAAGACCTCCTCGATGCAAAGGCCATAAATTTCAAGCCTGTTTGTCCGAATACTCAGAATAATCCTATGCCTCCTCACCCAGGGGCAGCGGTCAATGCTATTGAATAAAGTAGTGAACAGACTCTGGTAACCAAGGTTGATGAGATCAAGATGTCATTAGGAACTATTAGAGAACATTTGTTGGAGCCTGAGGTGCTGCAAGAACTCCATGATTTTTTCTTAACATGTTCCTCTAAACCTGAAGAGTGTACTAGTTTAAAGACGATTATCTAACAGCTAATGGATGAAGGTGTCCTACAGGTAGAGAAGATATTTCGAGAAGAAGAAATTGATGTCTTGGAAATTCCTTATTATCCTAGGAGCATCTCGGAAATGCCAAGTACCCTGTTGACAATTCAGGCTCCTACTACCCTATTAATGATCCAAGCTCTGGTTACCCCCCGCGACAACTCAAGATCTTATTCCTCCTCTGTGTAACAACTCAAAAGCAGTTCTGTGGGAGTATAATATGGTCTATATTATTTGGAAGAAATATGAGTGTCCTCCAGTGGCTGACAAGAGTATTACCAACATTGAAGGAACCAGTAACATGACTCGTAGTGAAAGGATCTTTTCTCCCCCACCTCCTCCTCCCAAAGAAACTAACAGTGATGCTCTGGCTAAGGCTAGGGGCAAGTAAGTGATTGATAACCAACCTGAACTTTCAGTAGGACAAGAAGCAGGGCAGCTTTTGAGGATTCTTAAGCAAAGTGATTACAAGGTGGTGGATCAACTTAACCAGACGTCGTCCAAGATCTCCATATTGTCTCTCCTCTTTTGTTTGAAGACCCACCGTAATGCTTTACTAAAGATTTCGTGTTCCTCCCAAGTTACTCAAGACATCTCTGTGGCCCAGTTTGAAGGGATCGTAACCAATATTGTTGTGGGAAATTGTTTGGGTTATTATGATGATGAGCTTCCAGTTGAAGGCAGAGCTCACAACAAAGTGTTGCACATTTTTATGAAGTGTTTGGATATGGTTTATCTCGAGTTTCGGTAGATACGGGTTCTTCACTCAACGTGATGCCAAAGGCTACTCTATTCAATCTGAATATGAATGGGGTAATGATGAGTCCTTCCACCCTATGTGTTCGAGAATTTGATGGTTCAAGGAGATCTGTGGAGGGAGAAGTGGACTTTCCTGTCAAGATTGATCCCTACACTTTCTATCTATCATTTCATGTTATGGACATTCGTCCGTCTTATACTTTCCTATTGGGTCGCCCATGGATCCATGTAGCAGGAGCCGTGACATCTACTCTCCACCAATGCCTGAAGTTCATCATAAATGACAAAGTTGTCATCGTTTATGGAGAAGAAGATGTAGTGATTAAAAATCTGACAACCTACCATTATTTGGAAGTGAAAGGTGAGGTGCAAGAGTTTCCCTTTCAAGCTCTGGAGATTGTTATTTTTGACAAGTTCCTCGTCGTGAAAGGTAAGAAGTCTGAAGCACCCATGGCCTCTTTGAAGGATGCCAAAGCCCTCATAGAAGCTAGATATCCCCATGATGGTTGGGGAAAATTTATTGAAGTACCGGAGAAGAAATATCGCTATGGTCTTGGGTATTAGCCATCGTCCTTCGTGCAAGCTGGTTTGGTTCCCCTCAAAGGAAAGCAGGTTCCCCCAATTTCTGAAGTGTTCATCAGTGTTGGTACAAGCAAAGAAGGACAAGTGCTCTCGAAAAATGATGAAGGTGACAATGAAGGTGTTTCCAGATTTATCTATCAAGTTGCACCAGACCAGGAGCTCAGCAATTGGATGGTCATGGACATCCCTGAAGTTGTTTTCCTTGATGTGTAATTTTATGTTTCCATTAGGTCATATGTCTTGCCCAAGGCATAGTGACAGCTTGTAGAATGGGCCCCTTATGTTTCAATCTCCATTTTAAATTGAATGAAAAATCGCACTTTCGCATACAATTTTATTCCCTGTCTTTTCTTTTACTTTTACTTTTTCCAAATAAAAATGGCAATGATTTTCCTTTCATATTCTAAATATTTTCTTGCACTTCCTAAAATAAAACATAAAATCATCAATCATGCAGATCTGTCTCGAACTCCATCGCAAATTATAGTGCTATGGTTCCTTATATCCTTGAGAATTCAGTTGACCATGCTGACGAAGATAGTGGGGAAGATTGTGAAGTACCTGAAGAACTCGCAAGACTCTTGAGATAGGAAGGGAAGGTCATCCAGCCACATCAAGAAGAAACATAAGTTATCAATCTCAATACTGAAGAGGTAAAGAGAGAAGTCAATATAGGTGCTGCCTTGCAAAGTGAAGAAAAGAAGGGTTTGATTGAGTTGCTTCGAGAGTATGCTGGAATCTTCGCCTGGTCGTATAAAGACATGCCCGGTTTAAACACTGATATAGTGATGCATAGATTTCCACTCAAGCCAAAATGTCCTCCTGTAAAGCAAAATCCGTGAAGGACCAGACCTGACATGGCTTTGAAGATCAAAGAAGAAGTTCAAAAACAGCTTGATGCAGGCTTCCTATTTGTGATAAATTATCTGCCTTGGATTGCTAACATTGTGCCTATACCTAAGAAAGATTGTAAGGTATGTATGTGTCTTGACTACCGAGACATGAATAGAGCAAGCCCAAAAGATGATTTCCTGTTGCCTCATATTGATGTATTGGTTGATAATACTGCTCAGTCCTCAGTGTTCTCCTTCATGGATGGATTCTCGGGTTACAATCAGATAAAGATGGCTCTTGAAGACATGGATAAAATAGCTTTCACAACTCCTTGGGGTACCTTTTGTTATAGGGTCATTCTTTTGGTCTCAAAAATGCTGGTGCGACATATCAGTATGCTATGGTGACTCTCTTTCACGATATGATTCATAAAGAGATTGAGGTGTATGTGGATGATATGATTGCAAAATCACAAACTGAGGAAGAAAATATGGTCCATTTGCAGAAGTTGTTTGATCGTCTATGAAAGTTCAGGTTAAGGCTTAATCCTAACAAATGCACCTCTGGGGTTTGATCAAGCAAGTTACTTGGTTTTATCGTAAGTCAGCAAGGGATTGAAGTAGATCCAGACAAGGTAAGAGCAATACAGGATATGTCGGCACCGAAAAATGAAAAGGAAGTACGAGGTTTCCTTGGAAGGTTGAATTACATATCCAGGTTCATTTCTCATCTTACTGCTACCTGTGAACCCATTTTTAAACTGCTACGCAAGAATCAAGATGTCCATTAGGATGAAAGTTGTCAAGAAGCCTTCAAAAAGATTAAGCAGTACCTTCCGGAACCACCAATACTCATACCTCCAGTTCCAGGGAGACCTCTCATTATGTATTGGACTGTGCTTGAAGGATCTATGTGATGTGTGCTCGGCCAACATGATGATACTGGACGAAAAGAACACACCATCTATTACCTAAGAAAGAAGTTTATTGATTATGAATCGAGGTATTCATTACTTGAGAAGACTTGTTGCTCTCTTACGTGGGAAGCTCGATGTTTGAGACAGTACATGTTGACGCATTCTACACTTCTGATATCTAAGATGGATCTGATAAAGTACATCTTCGAGAAACCAACACTTACAGGAAGATTAGCTCGGTGGAAAATGCTTCTGTCTGAGTATGACATCTAGTATGTCACACAAAAGGCTATCAAAGGCAGCATCCTTACTGACCATCTCGCCCACCAGCCTTTGGAAGAGTATTAGTCAATGAAGTTCGATTTCCCAAATGAGGATGTTATGAAACTTAATGATAAAGAAGGACCTGAACCAGGGGAGCGATGGACTCTCACATTTGATGGTGCATCAAATGCCATGGGCCATGTGTTGTACCCAGAAATTTTCCCTCCCATATTCTTCAAAGTTTTGATAAGCATCATCTCAATTTGCTCAAGTCTTCTCAAGGGCTACACAGTCAACCACTCTCCTAAGCCAGTCAAACTAGGGTTTTGGTTCTTGCAAAGAAAGTTGAGGTTTTCAAGGGCTCAATCAAGTCCCATATGCTCATATACATTGGCAAGCACCTACATGTCAAGTTTCAAGGCTCACAAGGTCAAGTTGCACAGTCAAAGGTCCTAGTTGCTCCACAATCAACTGTAGGGGTAAAATGGTCATTTGGCAGTCAAAAGTCAAAATTTTTGGTCAACATCTTATTTTGAAGCCACAATCATCATTTGATCAAGTCTTGATCATGATTCCACAAGAATGGCTCAAAAATCATCAAGATGCAAAAGTTTCCATTTTTGGACAGCTGAAAAGTCAACTGTAACTTGACCAAGGCATAACTTTTTCATGTTTCATTAGAAAAATCCCATCCAATGCTCATCTTGAAGGGGAAGACATTTCCTACAACTCATCTTCACATTCCAAGTCCAAGAAATGCTCTCACAAAAAGTTATCAATTTCAACATTATAGGTCATTTTCAAAAGTCAACAAAAAGGCACTTTGAGTCAAAGACCATAACTTGAGATTGGTAAATCAAAATGACATGGGACCAGAGAAATTGGTTAGAGGACTTCAAGACCTTTCCAAAATTTCCAAGAACATGTTCATAGCTTTAAAATGGAGCAAGATATGCATTGGAGAAGTTGGGAAATTTTTGTGAAATGGCCAAAGTCAATTATCCTTGAAACTTCATTTTTGACAAAAGGGGCCCACTTTTTCCACTTGTTTCAGCTTGGCCATGCTTCCCACGTGTCCCACAAATTATTTCAAGATTTAAAATTAATTTTTCCATTTTTTATTTAATTTTATTTGATTTAATTCATTTTAAATCTTTTAAAATGAAATAAAAATCAAGAAAATTAATAAAAGGGAATATTTTGTATTGAAATGCCTTGATACACCATCATGATCATTCCAATTTCGTGCAAAGGCCTAAATGAAGCAAGAATTCAAATTTTGGCTCAAAAAGGGAAAGTGCTTCAATGGAGTTTATGGAAAATCCCAAGCATGAATGCATTGTGTTATTGGCCTTAATTCTGATTGAAACACACTACATAACATATAGGCAAGCTATCACAAGAGAGGTCACGACCTAGAAAGCTAAAAAACGGCCAGGACCAAAACAAAAATTTGTCAAAAAAGTGAGGGATTGAAAGCTAGGTTACAGGCACTTTGAGATCAAAAGAAACACATAGCCTTCTTCATTGCCACGCCCTGAAGCTGAAGAGACCAAAAACACAACCTGAGATCACCTATACGACGCTGTAAGTTGTCTCAAACTTGCCCCTGTGCACGAAATCCATACTCTCTATTCTTGCATCTTTTCTCAATTTTTTTGGTATAATCATGTTGTTTGTTTGATTCTGGATCTAATAGCATTATTCAATTCCATTTTTATGCCTTGTATGACCAAATACGTGCCTAGGGTTTGTGTATTTTGTTTTTAGGCGTTTGGTTTTCAGGAGAAATCAAGGCGAACCATGAGTAGGAACGTGATCAGGGGACCAAGACGAGATCATCCATGGCTTTAGGTGGTGTTTTCATGGCCTGAGGACCATTTTTGAAGCAGCCTGCGAACTTTCTTGCGGATAGAAATCCGCAGGTAAAAGAACCAGTGTCCAAGGAAGAAGACGCTGACGCGTCCCCTCCTCATTTGTCCGTTTAAATATCAGCGCGCTTTTCTTTTTTTTTTCAGGGAATACTTGATTTACTAATATAATATATACGTGTTATTATTGTTTCAATTAAAACATGCAGCTCAGCTGGCAACGCATCAGTGGATTCCTCCAAAGGGCACGAGTTCAAGTCCTGGTTCTGGCCTTTTTCCACCTTTTCCATAATTAACTTGTTTTCTTTGTTTTTCCTTGTTTTATATTTTTAATCTTAATTTAATTTATATTCAAATAATTTTCTCATGCATTTAAAAATTCACAAAAAATATTTTCTTTTTGCATTTTAATCAGAAAAATGTTTATTTAATTTTTGACATTAAAAAAAATATTTTTGCATGCATATTTTAATTAATTGTTAAATAATCATTAATTTGACTTTTATTTTGCTTTTAATTATCAAAATTGACCCAAAAAACCAAAAAAATATAATTAACACCTTTATTATTATTTTTATTTTGTAAATAAATCATAATTGAACTAGTTTTTAATTAGGCCATTTAAACATTTTAATAATTAAAATAGATTTAGATTTAGGTTAATCTTTAACTTTGTTTCTTTTTATTTCTATTTTATTTCATAAAAAAATATAAAAAAAACAAAAAAATATTTTCTTGTAATTAAAATAATTAATTAGTTTTCAATTTCATTTAATTACCAAAAAGGACAAAAAAAATTAATTCCCTTTCTTTATTCGCGCGTATTTAATTTGTTCGATTATTATGTAATTGCTCCGGATATGTAATAGTAAATAGGACCTTTTACTGTTTTTTTACTTTCCGTATTCATTTACTAAAAAACGGGTCTTTGTAAAGATTTGGCGATGTATAGACCCGCGCCTTGTAATAGCGTAGGATTTACGTTTTCCGCAATTTACTTTCCGCACCCCTTTTAACTGTTAACTTGTATGAAAGAATGCATGCTAATTAAAAACAAGCGTAGCTCGCCTCAATGCCTGATCAAAGATAACATAAACTGAAAACAACACACAAATTCACACACCACTCTTAGGGTACGCCTCACTGTTGCCTTGCCCCTCGAAACATGGTCGCCGAGTATAGGACGTTTTAGTAAGTCCTTATGTCCATGACCCATGGCATAAGGGTAGCTTCTAAGGTGTCCTACTGTTGCTCTGGTGGCCACACTGTCCCTACAAGCTCGAATTGTGGTCGTCGAGTACAGGACGTTTTAGTAAGTCCTTTTGTCAATGATATGATCCAGTGGCCTCGGAAAGGTTGCCTCGGAATTAAAAAGGATCAATGGCATAAGGGTAGCTTCTAAGGTGTCCTACTATTGCTCGGTGACCACACTGTCCCTAAATCGAATTGACCCGAACACCTCCAATGGTGGTGCTACCTACCTCTCAATGGTGGGATGGTACTACCTAAAGGACTTCTACACAGCTTAATTCCTTAGGGTAGGTAGATGACTCGTAGATACTTGCTCTAATTCAAAACAAATCAAAAAAAACTTCTTTTCACACTGACACTTTTCAAAAAAAGCTTTCAAAATAATTTTTCAAACACTCTTGAGGACTGATACAAGAGTTATTCAGAAAACTTTGATGAAACTTTTTCAAACCCACTCACAATTAAAAAGCAAATACTTTTGAAAACACAATGAGCAAGTATCTAAGAGCCCATGGATAACCATGGATAGAAAGGGTGCTAACACCTTCCCTTTCTATAAATCTACCTCCCGAACCGAGAACATTCTCATAAGGAATTTTGTTGTGCTTTTGTCCTTTCCATGTCGGAGAACATAAAAGACGGTGGCGACTCTTGCTTCCGCGACATTTTGCGAACCAGCGTTAAAACAGTCAGTTCTAAATCCACCGATCACAGAACTGGCGACTCTGCTGGGGATATTAAAGTGAGGTGTACCTTAGGATTAGATCATACTTATGTTTTCAATTGCTTTGCTTTGATTGCTTTATATTTGTGGGCTTCGCATCGGAGTTTCATAGATCCTAACTCGGATCTGGGGATACCCCTTTTAGGTAGCATAAGCTGTGAGGGACCTGTCCGGCGTAGACCGACACGGGCGAAGCAGTGGCTACGTTGGTGTGGCACCTTGGTCTGTACCGGTATCCCTTGTGTTGCAACGAGGAGAATATGGGTCTTCTGAGGAGTCATTAAGCACCAACCGACTTTAGAACCCTAAATTGACCCAACTTGGCCATAGAACAGTAGCAGTATGCTACACCCATTGAGGCTAAACTCTCGCGATGGTTCTGGCCGCAAGAAAAGATTGCGACGCTGGAGTTATGACCGATTGAGGGTAGTCAGTGATATTGGGATCCTCTAGAACCCGGTTACTTTTGATAGGACAGGTTTTGAGCCCACCAACTTCAAGAGGGTAGTACCCCAAACTTCATGCTGGCCTGAACTCTAAGGGCTATGGTGTGACTTGTGTGCTTTCAAACTTGACTACTTGCATGCTTGTTATCTAACACATGAGTTTCTTGCAGGTTTTGTTTACAGTCCTTAATCTGGACTCATAACAGGGTTTACCTACATTACTCCACGCATAGCATAACATCATACCATCATACCATTGCATGCATCCTACATAAGGACTAATCCATTTCAAGGACCTCAAGGGTTTTGTGGTGCAGGTCATGATGAATCAAATGTCCAGCAAGGGGTAAAGGGGATTTATTTTCCTCTAGCCAAGGTTAATGACTTGAGTCAGGGGCTATGACCCACTCGATATGGTGAGCCTTGACTCTTGAAGAAGGACTCTCAATGATATGCAGTTCCTTCAATCAAGCCACCGGATTCAAATTCTAACAAACTTCTTTGTTTATCCCGCGAGGTCCTTGAAAACATTGCATGCATATCATACATATCATTGCATTACAGGTACACTTGTTGCAGGTCACTTACCTTCTTCGCTGTTTATTTCAGCAGTCATCATGAATCCTGAATCATCCAATGGACAAGCTATCAAGGCCCTCCAGGCCCAGAATGCCCAGTTCCAGGAGTTGATTATGAGCCTAGCCCAGGGTCAAAAGGAATTGAAGACTCTGATTCAGAAGAAGAAGAACAAGAGGACTGTTATGTTCAACCCTAGACGCAGATCTGGGAATACACTGCAGAATGAAGCTGAGAGGACTACTCCATCTGTGGGGGAAGGAAGTCACCAAGGGAGAGAGGTTCCTAGCCCTGTGGTCTCTGACACCGAGACAGACTTCAATGATGAACAATACCCCCCTGCTGAAGACAGGTACAAACAGCTGGAGGACCGGTTAAATGCTATGGATATCCAACGTGTGCCTGGGTTGGACTTTGGGGACCTAGGTTTATCTTCTGGGGTGGTGATCCCTCACAAGTTCAAGGCACCTGCCTTTATAAAGTACGACGGGGTTTCCTGTCCTAAGCTGCACCTCCGTTCATACGCAAGGAAGATCCAGCCCTACACGGCAGACAAGAATCTATGGATCCATTTCTTCCAGGAGAGTCTTTCAGGGACTCAGCTCGATTGGTTCTATCAGTTGTATGGAACCAGTATTCGTAACTGGGAGGACCTGGCAACTGCTTTTTATAAGCAATATCAGTATAATGTCGACCTCTCTCCCACGCGTACCCAACTCCAGGGTATGTCACTTGGGACGAGTGAAGGTTTTAAGGAGTATGCGCAAAGGTGGAGAGATCTGGCTGGAAGGGTGCAGCCGCCCTTGACTGACCGTGAGCTCGTTGACATGTTCTTGGGGACCCTGTCTGGTCCCTTCTTCAACCATCTGATTGGAAATTCTTCTGCTGGGTTTACAGATTTGATCTTGACCGGGGAGAGGATCGAAGCTGGAATCAAGGCTGGAAAGATTCAAGAAGCTGCACCTTCTAATACTCACAAAAAGCCTTACACTGGGAAGAAAGAGGCCAATGCTGCGTACAGCCAAAAGGGTCGCCATGATCAACATGTAGGGGCAGTCCAGATCTCTAATCCTAGGCCTGCTCAACAAGGACAGGGGCATCAACGTAAGGAGGTCGCATCCAAGAGACAATTCACTAAAATCAACATGTCACTGGATCAAGCGCTACAGCAAATGTTGAAGGCAAGGCTGATTACCTTGAGGGCTCCTCTCCAGAATCCAAACACCTCTGCTCCCAACTACCATCCTAATGAGAGGTGCGCATACCACTCCAATAGCCCGGGTCATACTACGGACAACTGCTGGCCTTTGAAGAACAAGATTCAAGACATGATCGACGCTGGAGAGATTCAGTTTGAAGCGTCAGAGACTCCAAACATAATCAATGCTCCTTTGCCCAATCATTGAAGGCTTTTGTTTATTTGAATTTCCGAGTTGTAATTTTTTTTTTGCTTATACAAACAATTAATGTCATAGCAAACTCTTTTATTTCACTAATGCACTGCATATGTCTGTTTTTGAATTAATCCAATTATTTTCATTATATTCAAATTGCTTTCATTTTTTGATGATCAACTCTCAATTAATAATTCTAAGCCTCTTGAGGGAGGATGACGAAAACGATACCATAATCTACAGTATGCTTTTGAACAAACCCCGCTGATGAGGTACAGGCATTGTTTCAATTCCTAAACACTGGAGTTATAAGGAAGATAATCCCTCGTTAACCCCTTTGAGCCAAAGAAGTAGGAGTTTTTCTATTCGAAAATTAAAACCCTTAATCATAACCTGGGGCAGGGTAGTTCTCTCAGTTGATCCAAGTACACAACGAAGAAGTCCTTCCAAAACAAAAGACGATGATGGCTCCGAATAATCATAAAGACAGGCAGTCATTATCCCTCAGAAATAAAAACCCAATAAGTCAAAACCTATGAAGGAGACTTACAAAACTGGGGTATCCCGCTGACTGTAATCACAAAAGAAACAGTCCAGGCAAAAAACAGGGATAACGAAATCAAAAAGAAAAGAGGACCTGCAAACCCTCAACAAGGAAATGACTGCCTATTCAAAATAAAATGTCAACATCCGAACCATCATGGGAATATTAGGACAAAGACTCGAACAAGGTCTAACGCACGATCAACTGAGTTTAGGTTTGAAGAACATCACGAAGAGCGGGTGGGTACAAATGTAATTTGAGCCTTTATCCATTGTTTCTTAAACCGTGAACCAGGCCACGCTACAACCCTTAAAAGTCCTAGGTGAAGCATGGGTTAATTCGAAAGCATACTGTTACAAAGGTATCCTGACTCCTTAAGGCTCGCTGTAAAATCTTGAGTTGACATCACAGTTTACAAAAAAAAATTCACTTGTTTTACTGAAAAATGCATTTTCAAAAAAACTTCAAGACAGACATAAGCTTTGCATTTTTAAATAACACTGTTTGCATGTGACTATTTGTTTGAACAACATAGAAGTTCGCACGACGAATGTCTAATGAACAAAAGCACCTCCAATCAAGGGGAATGGCATGATCATTGTCCATCATCTGGGGCAGTTAAGTCAAGATTCAGAGAATCTCTCAAAAGGCCAACCAGCTTGGGGAAAATCTCCGTCTGAGTCACTTGGGGCAAATCTCCGTCTGAGTCACTTGGGGCAAATCTTCGTCTGAGTCACTTGGGGCATTGGACGATCAAACGAAGATCTTCTGGTGGTATGACGATACAACACTACTGACAGGGGCACCTCCCTATATCCTGAGAGCACGGACATAGTCGAAAAATACTGCGCATAATCAAAGACCCGCTAGGTTGACACACCTAGGCAAAAATAAGGGCTTCCCGGCGAACCAAAAGGGTTCGGGCAAAATAAGGGATGAAAATGAAAAAAAATCTGTACACCCGGCAAGTCGAAAACCTGAAAAGGCGGCTTGGGCAAAAATGGGTATCTCGTTGGATTGAAGACCCGAAAGGGCGATCCAGGCAAAAAGTTAGGGATCAAAGCGTACGACTATGTCCCGTCATCTTGTCACTTGCCTACCAGAATAAGATTTGTCAAATCGGCAGTCCTCAAGCACCTCTACAGGTACCTTCTCCTGCAGAAACAGGGGCAATAATGAGTTGTCCAAACGATCTAGTTGCTCTGTCAACCAAGGTACCAAGGTAGGTTCGGCTGAAGAATGTAACCAAGTTACCTCAACTCCCCACAAAGTAAGACCAGATTTCAGCAATACTCCCCCGAGCAGAGTTTGGTCTCCCAATCAACCTTGAAAAGGCACAGTATCCTCCAGCAAGTCAGCGATACTCTCCCCAAGCAGAGTTAGTCTACTGTCAGCCTCAAGGAAGTTGGTTTATCCCCCAGAAGATCTCAATATTCCCCTACGGAGTATACAAATCTTCCTAAGCAAGCATCCCCGACAGTCTTAATATAAGATTGTTCCCCGGCGGAACACAGACACCCCAGTGGAGCCACTTCCCCAGTACAGTCTCAAAAGTTTCCCCAGGAGAGTTAAACAATCTCCCCAGTAGATTTTGGAAGCTTATCCCCAGTAGATTCTGGAAGCTTATCACCTGCAGAGTACGAACGCGTCTCCCGGACTTTTTATTCAAAGGTTATTCTCCACCAGAGCTTATAACTGGGTTATCCTCAGCTAAAAACCACGGAAAGATCGTCCTCGGCGAAGTTCTTCCTATCCCCCAGCGGAGTTCATCAAATCTTCCAACAAAGCTTATCAACGGAATTCCCAGCGGAGTTCTCATCAAAACCTCAGCGAAGTATCTCTTCCCCGCAGAGTAATTCCCCGCAGAGTAATCTCTCCAACAAGTTTATTCCCCAACGGAGTCATCTTCTCCTACCGGTTTATTCTTGCAACCATCATCCCCAGCGGAAACGAAGAACTATGTTCTTCAACATCAGCCCAGGATTCAACTTCCCGGCATTCGTCAAGGATTTATTTTCCTAGGCAAAAATACATTCATAAACATATCACCTTTCATACATCTTGCTTACATACACAATGCATGCACATACGCATCATATCACACAATCTCATTTCTCCCTGAGAACATCATGACATCATGCATTGTACAACTGATGTTTTGCCTTTTTCAGGAAAAAGGTCAATCCAAAGACGATTATTATCAACTGTTGCAATTCCAAATTCGATACTTGCATCTAGACAAGGCATATCTGTGAGCGATTGATTGTGGATTCGATACCTGTATCTAGCCAGGGCATATCTACATTAAAGAGATTAAAGAGATAGCTGGGAAATGCTCCAGATATGGATGTTGTTCTTTTGCTTATCCAGATTTCCTTTCAGAGATAGCTTGGAAATGCTCCAGATATGGATGCTATTCTTTTGATTATTCAAGATTCCTTCTAGATATAGTTCAGATGTGACCCAGGCATGGCGACGTTCTGATACTCATTCCATATTTCCTTTCAGAGATAGCTTGGAAATGCTCCAGATATGGATGTTGTTCTTTTGCTTATTCAAGACTCCTTCTAGATATAGTTCAGATGTGACCCAGGCATGGCAACGTTCTGATACTCATTCCAGATTTCCTTTCAGAGATAGCTTGGAAATGCTCCAGATATGGATGCTGTTCTTTTGCTTATTCAAAACTCCTTCTAGATATAGTTCAGATGTGACCCAGGCATGGCGACGTTCTGATACTTATTCCAGATTTCCTTTTAGATATAGCTGGGAAATGCTCCAGATATGGATGTTGTTCTTTTGCTTATTCAAGACTCCTTCTAGATATAGTTCAGATGTGACCCAGGCATGGCGACGTTCTGATACTTATTCCAGATTTCCTTTCAGAGATAGCTTAGAAATGCTCCAGATATGGATGTTGTTCTTTTGCTTATTCAAGACTCCTTCTAGAGATAGTTCAGATGTGACCCAGGCATGGCGACGTTCTGATACTCATTCCAGATTTCCTTTCAGAGATAGCTTGGAAATGCTCCAGATATGGATGCTGTTCTTTTGCTTATTCAAGACTCCTTCTAGATATAGTTCAGATGTGACCCAGGCATGGCGACGTTCTGATACTTATTCCAGATTTCCTTTCAGAGATAGCTTAGAAATGCTCCAGATATGGATGTTGTTCTTTTGCTTATTCAAGACTCCTTCTAGAGATAGTTCAGATGTGACCCAGGCATGGCGACATTCTGATACTCATTCCAGATTTCCTTTCAGAGATAGCTTGGAAATGCTCCAGATATGGATGCTGTTCTTTTGCTTATTCAAGACTCCTTCTAGAGATAGTTCAGATGTGACCCAGGCATGGCGACGTTCTGATACTTCTTCCAGATTTCCTTTCAGAGATAGCTTGGAAATGCTCCAGATATGGATGCTGTTCTTTTGCTTATTCAAGACTCCTTCTAGATATAGTTCAGATGTGACCCAGGCATGGCGACGTTCTGATACTTATTCCAGATTTCCTTTCAGATATAGCTGGGAAATGCTCCAGATATGGATGCTGTTCTTTTGCTTATTCAAGACTTCTACTAGATATAGTTCAGATGTGACCCAGGCATGGCGACATTCTGATACTCATTCCAGATTTCCTTTCAGAGATAGCTTGGAAATGCTCCAGATATGGATGTTGTTCTTTTTCTTATTCAAGATTCCTTCTAGATATAGTTCAGATGTGACCCAGGCATGGCGACGTTCTGATACTCATTCCAGATTTCCTTTCAGAGATAGCTTGGAAATGCTCCAGATATGGATGTTGTTCTTTTGCTTATTCAAGACTCCTTCTAGATATAGTTCAGATGTGACCCAGGCATGGCGACGTTCTGATACTCATTCCAGATTTCCTTTCAGAGATAGCTTGGAAATGCTCCAGATATGGATGTTGTTCTTTTGCTTATTCAAAACTCCTTCTAGATATAGTTCAGATGTGACCCAAGCATGGCAACGTTCTCATACTTATTCCAGATTTCCTTTCAGATATAGCTGGGAAATGCTCTAGATATGGATGCTGTTCTTTTGCTTATTCAAGACTCCTTCTAGATATATTTCAGATGTGACCCAGGCATGGCGACGTTCTGATACTTATTCCAGATTTCCTTTCAAATATAGCTGGGAAATGCTCCAGATATGGATGATGTTCTTTTGCTTATTCGAGACTCCTTCTAGATATTGTTCAGATGTGACCCAGGCATGGCGACGTTCTGATACTCATTCCAGATTTCCTTTCAGAGATAGCTTGGAAATGCTCCAGATATGGATGCTGTTCTTTTGCTTATTCAAGATTCCTTCTAGATATAGTTCAGATGTGACCCAGGCATGGCGACGTTCTGATACTCATTCCAGATTTCCTTTCAGAGATAGCTTGGAAATGCTCCAGATATGGATGCTGTTCTTTTGCTTATTCAAGACTCCTTCTAGATATAGTTCAGATGTGACCCAGGCATGGCGACGTTCTGATACTCATTCCAGATTTCCTTTCAGAGATAGCTTGGAAATGCTCCAGATATGGATGTTGTTCTTTTGCTTATTCAAAACTCCTTCTAGATATAGTTCAGATGTGACCCAAGCATGGCGACGTTCTCATACTTATTCCAGATTTCCTTTCAGATATAGCTGGGAAATGCTCTAGATATGGATGCTGTTCTTTTACTTATTCAAGACTCCTTCTAGATATATTTCAGATGTGACCCAGGCATGGCGACGTTCTGATACTTATTCCAGATTTCCTTTCAGATATAGCTGGGAAATGCTCCAGATATGGATGATGTTCTTTTGCTTATTCCAGACTCCTTCTAGATATTGTTCAGATGTGACCCAAGCATGGCGACGTTCTGATACTCATTCCAGATTTCCTTTCAGAGATAGCTTGGAAATGCTCCAGATATGGATGCTATTCTTTTGATTATTCAAGATTCCTTCTAGATATAGTTCAGATGTGACCCAGGCATGGCGACGTTCTGATACTCATTCTAGATTTCCTTTCAGAGATAGCTTGGAAATGCTCCAGATATGGATGCTGTTCTTTTGCTTATTCAAGACTCCTTCTAGATATAGTTCAAATGTGACCCTGGCATGGAGACGTTCTGATACTCATTCCAGATTTCCTTTCAGAGATAGCTTGGAAATGCTCCAGATATGGATGTTGTTCTTTTGCTTATTCAAAACTCCTTCTAGATATAGTTCAGATGTGACCCAGGCATGGCGACGTTCTGATACTTATTCCAGATTTCCTTTCAGATATAGCTGGGAAATGCTCCAGATATGGATGCTGTTCTTTTGCTTATTCAAGACTCCTTCTAGATATAGTTCAGATGTGACCCAGGCATGGCGACGTTCTGATACTTATTCCAGATTTCCTTTCAAAGATAGCTTAGACATACTCCAGATATGGATGTTGTTCTTTTTCTTATTCAAGAATCTTTCTAGAGATAGTCCAGATGTGACCCAGGCATGGCGACGTTCTGATACTCATTCCAAATTTCCTTTCAGATATAGCCTAGAGATGCTCCAGATCCGGACGCCGTTCTATTGCTTATTCAGATTCAAACTTCTAAAAGACAACTCAGAGATGCTCCATCCCGGATGCTCTTCTATTGTTCAGTCCAGATACGATCCAGATTCGGATGACATTCTGTTACTCATGCAGTATGGATATACCCCAGACACGACGGTCATTCTACCATTTATTCAGACGTCAGCAATTAGACACAGACTAGATATGCTCCAGACACGGAAGCTATTCTATTTCTTATTCAGATTCACCTGTCCACCATCTTTCTAAATGGCATCTATAAGCCCATTCCCGACAAAGTTCTATCACACTTTCAGATGGCATCTTTAAGCCCATCCTCACATCCATCATCTCTCCAAATGGCATCTGTAAGCCCATTCCCGCTATCACACTGCTGATACTCAACTATGTGAGTGCAAATTTCTGGGCACTCTAGTGTTCAATCATCTTCCACCTTCGGATCACGAAAGGCACACACGCCAATCTACATCCCCAGGTCTAAGAAGATTGAACAGGGTAAACTATTGTACCCCAAAATTTGCCCTCCCATATTCTTCAAAGTTTTGACAAGCATCATCTCAATTTGCTCAAGTCTTCTCAAGGGCTACACAGTCAACCACTCTCCTAAGCCAGTCAAACTAGGGTTTTGGTTCTTGCAAAGAAAGTTGAGGTTTTCAAGGGCTCAATCAAGTCCCATATGCTCATATACATTGGCAAGCACCTACATGTCAAGTTTCAAGGCTCACAAGGTCAAGTTGCACAGTCAAAGGTCCTAGTTGCTCCACAATCAACTGTAGGGGTAAAATGGTCATTTGGCAGTCAAAAGTCAAAATTTTTGGTCAACATATTATTTTGAAGCCACAATCATCATTTGATCAAGTCTTGATCATGATTCCACAAGAATGGCTCAAAAATCATCAAGATGCAAAAGTTTCCATTTTTGGACAGCTGAAAAGTCAACTGTAACTTGACCAAGGCATAACTTTTTCATGTTTCATCAGAAAAATCCCATCCAATGCTCATCTTGAAGGGGAAGACATTTCCTACAACTCATCTTCACATTCCAAGTCCAAGAAATGCTCTCACAAAAAGTTATCAATTTCAACATTATAGGTCATTTTCAAAAGTCAACAAAAAGGCACTTTGAGTCAAAGACCATAACTTGAGATTGGTAAATCAAAATGACATGGGACCAAAGAAATTGGTTAGAGGACTTCAAGACCTTTCCAAAATGTCCAAGAACATGTTCATAGATTTAAAATGGAGCAAGATATGCATTGGATAAGTTGGGAAATTTTTGTGAAATGGCCAAAGTCAATTATCCTTGAAACTTCATTTTTGACAAAAGGGGCCCACTTTTTCCACTTGTTTCAGCTTGGCCATGCTTCCCACGTGTCCCACAAAATATTTCAAGATTTAAAATTAATTTTTCCATTTTTTATTTAATTTTATTTGATTTAATTCATTTTAAATCTTTTAAAATGAAATAAAAATCAAGAAAATTAATAAAAGGGAATATTTTGTATTGAAATGCCTTGATACACCATCATGATCATTCCAATTTCGTGCAAAGGCCTAAATGAAGCAAGAATTCAAATTTTGGCTCAAAAAGGGAAAGGGCTTCAATGGAGTTTATGGAAAATCCCAAGCATGAATGCATTGTGTTATTGGCCTTAATTCTGATTGAAACACACTACATAACATATAGGCAAGCTATCACAAGAGAGGTCGCGACCTAGAAAGCTAAAAAACGGCCAGGACCAAAACAAAAATTTGTCAAAAAAGTGAGGGATTGAAAGCTAGGTTACAGGCACTTTGAGATCAAAAGAAACACATAGCCTTCTTCATTGCCACGCCCTGAAGCTGAAGAGACCAAAAACACAGCCTGAGATCACCTATACGACGTTGTAAGTTGTCTCAAACTTGCCCCTGTGCACGAAATCCATACTCTCTATTCTTGCATCTTTTCTCAAATTTTTTGGTATAATCATGTTGTTTGTTTGATTCTGGATCTAATATCATTATTCAATTCCATTTTTATGCCTTGTATGACCAAATACGTGCCTAGGGTTTGTGTATTTTGTTTTTAGGCGTTTGGTTTTCAGGAGAAATCAAGGCGAACCATGAGTAGGAACGTGATCAGGGGACCAAGACGAGATCATCCATGGCTTTAGGTGGTGTTTTCATGGCCTGAGGACCATTTTTGAAGCAGCCTGCGAACTTTCCTGCGGATAGAAATCCGCAGGTAAAAGAACCAGTGTCCAAGGAAGAAAACGTTGACGCGTCCCCTCCTCATTTGTCCGTTTAAATATCAGCGCGCTTTTCTTTTTTTTCCAGGGAATACTTGATTTACTAATATAATATATACGTGTTATTATTGTTTCAATTAAAACATGCAGCTCAGCTGGCAACGCATCAGTGGATTCCTCCAAAGGGCACGAGTTCAAGTCCTGGTTCTGGCCTTTTTCCACCTTTTCCATAATTAACTTGTTTTCTTTGTTTTTCCTTGTTTTATATTTTTAATCTTAATTTAATTTATATTCAAATAATTTTCTCATGCATTTAAAAATTCACAAAAAATATTTTCTTTTTGCATTTTAATCAGAAAAATGTTTATTTAATTTTTGACATTAAAAATAATATTTTTGCATGCATATTTTAATTAATTGTTAAATAATCATTAATTTGACTTTTATTTTGCTTTTAATTATCAAAATTGACCCAAAAAACCAAAAAAATATAATTAACACCTTTATTATTATTTTTATTTTGTAAATAAATCATAATTGAACTAGTTTTTAATCAGGCCATTTAAACATTTTAATAATTAAAATAGATTTAGATTTAGGTTAATCTTTAACTTTGTTTCTTTTTATTTCTATTTTATTTCATAAAAAAATATAAAAAAAAACAAAAAAATATTTTCTTGTAATTAAAATAATTAATTAGTTTTCAATTTCATTTAATTACCAAAAAGGACAAAAAAAAATTAATTCCCTTTCTTTATTCGCGCGTATTTAATTTGTTCGATTATTATGTAATTGCTCCGGATATGTAATAGTAAATAGGACCTTTTACTGTTTTTTTACTTTCCGTATTCATTTACTAAAAAACGGGTCTTTGTAAAGATTTGGCGATGTATAGACCCGCGCCTTGTAATAGCGTAGGATTTACGTTTTCCGCAATTTACTTTCCGCACCCCTTTTAACTGTTAACTTGTATGAAAGAATGCATGCTAATTAAAAACAAGTGTAGCTCACCTCAATGCCTGATCAAAGATAACATAAACTGAAAACAACACACAAATTCACACACCACTCTTAGGGTACGCCTCACTGTTGCCTTGCCCCTCGAAACGTGGTCGCCGAGTATAGGACGTTTTAGTAAGTCCTTATGTCCATGACCCATGGCATAAGGGTAGCTTCTAAGGTGTCCTACTGTTGCTCTGGTGGCCACACTGTCCCTACAAGCTCGAATTGTGGTCGTCGAGTACAGGACGTTTTAGTAAGTCCTTATGTCCATGATATGATCCAGTGGCCTCAGAAAGGTTGCCTCAGAATTAAAAAGGATCAATGGCATAAGGGTAGCTTCTAAGGTGTCCTACTATGGCTCGGTGACCACACTGTCCCTAAATCGAATTGACCTGAACACCTCCAATGGTGGTGCTACCTACCTCTCAATGGTGGGATGGTACTACCTAAAGGACTTCTACACAGTTTAATTCCTTAGGGTAGGTAGATGACTCGTAGATACTTGCTCTAATTCAAAACAAATCAAAAAAAACTTCTTTTCACACTGACACTTTTCAAAAAAAGCTTTCAAAACAATTTTTCAAACACTCTTGAGGACTGATACAAGAGTTATTCAGAAAACTTTGACGAAACTTTTTCAAACCCACTCACAATTGAAAAGCAAACACTTTTGAAAACACAATGAGCAAGTATCTAAGAGCCCATGGATAACCATGGATAGAAAGGGTGCTAACACCTTCCCTTTCTATAAATCTACCTCCCGAACCGAGAACTAATCTCAATAAGGAATTTTTCTGTGCTTTTGTCCTTTCCGTTTGGAGAAAATAAAAGACGGTGGCGACTCTTGCTTCCGCGACATTTCGCGAACCAGCGTTAAACAGTCAGTTCCAGATCCACCGATCACACCATGGTATTGGGGAAGTTCTGTCTTTTCCATGCAACACACACGTACCTTTCAAGCCAGGCTATGTTTTGATTGTATGAATAATTTCGCCGAATACGAAGCTTGCGTAATGGGTCTTGAACCAACCATTGATTTGAATATCAAGATTCTTGAAGTTTATGGGGACTCTGCCTTAGTAATACATCAAGTACGAGGTGATTGGGATACACGACACCCTATTTTAGTCCCATACCAGGATTACATATTAGAGTTGTTGCCCGCTTTTTACGAGATCACCTTTAAGCATATTCCTAGAGAAGTAAATCAAATGGCAGATGCTATGGACACTTTAGCGGAAATGTTCAAAGTTAGTTATCCGAATCATGCACCCAACATAATAATCCTTCATTACAAGGAGCCAACACACATTTTCCCTGCTCATTGTCTCACAACTAAAGATGTGTCGGGCAAAAAGCCATGGTATTTCGACATCAAAAGATACCTTGAGAAGAAAGAGTACCCCGAGGGTGCTACAATTTGTGATAAGCGAACTCTTAGAAGGTTGGCATCCAAGTTTTTACTGTCAGGAGACGTTCTGTACAAAAGAAACTATGATTCAATTCTGCTCAGATGCGTGGATAGACACGAAGTAGAATCCATCATACGGGAAATTCAAGAGGGCTCTTTTGGGACTCATGCCAGTGGATATTCCATGGCCAAGAAAATCCTACGGGAAATTTATTTCTAGATGACGATGGAAAGTGACTGTTGTGTGTATGTGAAGATGTGCCACAAATGTCAGGTTTATGCAGACAAGATACATATTCCTCCCACCCCTTTTGAATGTGATGACTTCACCATGGCCCTTTGCAATGTGGGGCATTGATATGATTGGACGGATTGATCTGAGCGCTTCAAATGGACATAGGTTCATTCTCATTGCTATTGACTACTTCACCAAGTGGGTGGAAGCAATTTCGTACAAGAATGTGACCAAGCAAGTTGTCACACGCTTCATCAAGAAAGAAATCATATTTCGTTATGGGACTCCTAACAAGATCATCACTTATAATGGATTGAATCTCAACAACAAAGTGATGAAGGAAATGTGTGAAGAGTTCAAGATTGAGCACCATAATTCATCACCCTATCGGCCAAAGATGAATGGGACAGTTGAAGCCGCTAACAAGAACATAAAGAAGATCATCCAGAAAATGGATAGAACATATGAAGATTGGTCTGAGATGTTGCCTTTTACCCTGCACGGATATCGAACTTCGGTGTGTACTTCCACTGGGGTAACTCCTTTTTCACTAGTCTATGGTATGGATGTGGTGCTCCCAGTCGAAGTGGAGATTCCTTCATTGAGGGTCCTGATGGATACTAAACTTGATGAAGCGGTATGGATTCAAAAAAGGCTCGACCAACTAAATCTCATTGAAGAGAAGCGCCTAGCAGCCATTTGTCATGGTCAATTATATCAACAGTATCTAAAGAGAGCATTTGACAAAAATATTCGACCTCGAGAGTTCCACACCGGTGACCTGGTTTTAAGGAAGATTCTCCCAATTCACTTTGATCCAAGAGGCAAGTGTACTCCCAACTATAAGGGGCCATACGTCATGAAGAAATATTTCTCAGGAGGTGCTTTAATCTTGACAAACATGGATGGGGAAGACGTTCCACTTCCAGTCAATTCAGACTCAGTCAAAAAATACTACGCATAAAAAGACCCGCTAAGTTGAAAACCCGAAAGGGCGGCTTAGGAAAAATTTAGGGCTAAAGAAAGGAAAAAAGAATAACACGCTAAGTTGAAAACCTGAAAGGTCAGCTTAGGCAAAAATGGATGTCCCAGTGGATTGAAAACCCGAAAGGGCGACCCAGGCAAAAACAAGGGACAAAAAGAGAGAGACTGCAGTCTGAAGACTCTTCACGAATAACAAGTACACCCTCCTAACACGGGATGAATCAATTCAACTATTATCCTTCAGAAGCACAACACTAGGACGATCCAAGACATGGGAATTATAGCAATATCAGTTTTAATGGAAGTTCAAGATTTTCTTATTGCCATTTTACCTGTTGTATTTTATCTTTTCTTCGCAACTTCCTCATTTAGGAGTTGTCTCCATGTATGAATGCATATTCAAAGGCCAAAGTCATTAATAAAAAATTTTCCTTCCTCCAAAAAGTCTTTGTTATGTCCTTTTACTTTATTTTTCGTATGTGAATTGTGATTTAAATTCTTTGTTAAGCATTGCATTAAAAACAATAAGGCAATAATAATCACAAGCTAAGATGTGAAACACGACATTACATGGATATGAAGGCATCCCAAGGGAATTCCATGGCATTCAAGTGTTTGTTTTTCTATGCAGGTAGCAAGTCATAACGGTCTCTTAGACTAAGCTTTCATCCTTGTCACCTTCTTACAGACGGCTAGGCACCCGATTCTCCAACACCGAGAAACTTGGGGCATTTGATGAGATCCACGTCTCTACTCAGTCATTAATAAGAAGTTCAGCATGTGAATAAATTCAGGTCAAGTTATTCCTCCCCAGCAAGAATCAATCCCATGTGAACTCGACAAGGCTATAAATCATTTCTCCCAGTATTCAAGCACCAATATGTTTTGGTATCTCAAGAAAACGGGCAACGGATCCCAATGAGTCTAATGTTTTGCACTCTGCATACAGTAATCATTACTGCATATTACATTGCATCCTCAAACGCATAGCATATCCATGGATCATCATGCCACACTTTAAAATGCATATGAAGCATGAGCCAGATTTGGTACCTTGCCCGAAAGCCCGAGATCAATTCTAAATAAATAAAACATCCCCACAAAGAATATTATCCTTATTATTCCCAGTTAACATCCGTCATTACACTACCAACCAATAAGCCATGATGCTAGTTGTGATACGTTGGGAGAACTGACTTGAAGGTTTTACGTTTTATCGCAAATGTTGCGGTTAGCAAGAGTCGCCACCGACTATTCTTTTATCCAAAAGGAAAGGTGAAAAAGCACAGGAAATACCTTTGAGATTGTTTCTTGAGTTCGGGGGGTAGATTATGAAAAGGGAAGGTATTAGCACCCTTTTCATCCATGGTTTTCCATGGGATCTTAGTTACTTGCTAGATCACTTGCTTTTGTTTTGAAATTGTGCTTTGTGTGGTTTTGAAAGTATTTTGTAAAAGAGGCCATTGTTTAGGCAATATTTGTAATGATTCTCGTTCGTAAGAAAGTATACGAAGATGTTTGTCTTTTTGAAAATGTTTGCAATATTTGTAAGATGTTTGGAAAAGTGTGTGTTTGTTTTGGAAAATAGCAAGGATAGTTGTTTGAAAATAGAGAAAGTAACTAGAAGCAACCTACCTACTCAAATGTCTTTCTTATGAATTTTTTATTCCTTTGACATTGTTGTCTTACCATTGATTTGGTAAGCAACCCTATCTTTGGATGTAAACGGGACAAACGTGGGTCATCGTATAACCATGATTAGCAATGTTGCAAAGTATCTTAGCTTTTTTTGAGGGACTAAGATCATTTTTGTAAGGCAACTCTAAATAGCGCCATCGAGGGACTATGATCTTATATTTGTTTGTTTTGCTAAGATACTTCGCATGCGTAATATGGCCATTTTTTGTAAGGCAACCAAGTGGAATAACCCTAAGGGTGATTGTGTGCAAGTGTATTATTTTCATGCTAGATTTTGTCTTGGATTAGGGTTTTCTATTTGTTGGTTTTATCTTTCCATACAAACCCTAATTATTAACATTGATATAAAAGTGATAAATTGCGGAAAGTAAAATTACTACGCTATTACATCATTATGGGGATGGGGTATACAAATGTACAAATGGGGATTGCAAGAAAATTAAACCCTAATTACTATTACAAGGCTTTGACAATTGCATAATCTAAAATGCAAAAATAAAATATGCAAGAAGATGTAAAGTGAGAGAAATTACTTTTTAGGGTTTTTTTGTAGAAAAAAGGTTTTGTAATTAATTTCATTGAAGAAAAACCTAAGTCTAAGTTAATTGTTTAGAAAATTGTTTTTTTGAGGTTTCATTTGAACAAAAAGGTTTTATAAAGTTAGGTCATTTCCAAGCAATGAAATATGTCCAAAGTAACCTAAAAAATCTCCAAAAATCAAGAAATTTGGTGCCCGGGCTGAAACGGGTCGTGTCGTGGGACACGGACACCCGTGTCAGGACCTGTCCATGACTTTTATGCGTTTTTTGGGTCCCAGCCATCCTGACACGGCTGTGTCACCTGACACGGGCGCCCGTGTCAGCCCCTATTCATCCTTTTTTGGTCATGTACGCACCAGTAACTC
Organism: Vicia faba; assembly: GCA_948472305.1. NCBI lineage: Eukaryota > Viridiplantae > Streptophyta > Magnoliopsida > Fabales > Fabaceae > Vicia > Vicia faba. The sequence continues at coordinate 124,739,155 of OX451738.1, forward strand.
TGACACGGGCCGTGTCGATTGACACGGGCACCCGTGTCAGCCTCTGTACCTGCATTTTACTATGTTTTTCAACCCAAATAAGCTGACACGGGCCGTGTCATGTGACACGGACACCCGTGTCAACATCTGGTCTGGCTTTTTATTAGTTTTTTCTCTTTGATCTGGCTGGTTATATCTTTTGAGCGCAAAAGCAAATGATGTATGAACAATTAGATCACAATTTGAGAAAGTTTACCTCTCGAAGCAGAATCTTTAGGACACATACGGATGTTTCCGAGTGTAAAGTGGTGATTGATCAAGCTCCTTTGAACCTTCTTGAAGTAACTCCAACCTTTCTTTTATACTGAAAATGGTTGAACTGCTCCAACCGAGTCAAGTTGCAATGTATGTTTTTTTTTAATTTGGAAGATGGTGACAGTTATGTTACAGAAGTTGTCTTTGTGTTTGAAGAACTTCTATATGGTGTATATGAAGTGTTTGGATTGTTTGTTTGGATAAAACTTACAAGGTATGAGATTCAATGTTTTGAACTTCAAAGCTTAAAAATTGAGGTTTTGTGGACAAATCTGGTTTTTTTGACAGCAAAAATGAGTTCGAGTGTTAGTTTCTCCTTCTATTTTTTCTGGCCTCTCTCTATTTTTTCTAACCTCTTTCTCTTGTGATTGGCCTCTCTATTTATAGAGAAGGTTTGAGACTTGAGAAACTTAGACTTTTTGAAAATCCTGTTATCCCCTTTTTTCAATTTCATAAAGACAAGTTGCTTCATGATGAAGAAAGGAGTGAATTAAGGAATTTAGCCATGCTCTGCAGGTCTTGTGGATTGCTTCTGATGTTGAGAGATTTTTCTATCATCTTTGGAACAGATTTCAAGATTTTAAAGAAGAGAGTGGTTGGAAAAGTGAAGCTTTATGCAAATGGAAATGTTGCTTTTGCATTTATAACCATAAATGGTATCAAGACTTGGACAAAGCTTCAAATGCTTGTGTAATACACTTAGGGTTTGTGTAATTGCTTTATTATTCATAGATTTGGAGAGAACATAGCCTTAAAAGAGAGATCTTGTAGCTTTGGTTGGAATTTTAGTCAAGTGTTCATCACAAATTCTGCTTTGTAATTCAAGAATGAAATTCTAACTTTATCTCTTCGATCCTCTCAGCTCAAGAATGATCTCAATGAGTTCTTTGACTTTTTGGAAAGATTGGAACCTCCACTACAACTTTCATGTTGACCACTTTTGTTAAATAAAACTGGAACTTGATGAAAATTGGCCAAGAAGTTGGGATAAAAACCTGACCAAAACTGCTGAAAATTTCTCTAAGTGTTAAATGAAAATGTCATGACTTCATGAATTTATAACTTGAAATCCGAGCATATTTAGGAGATGTTGTATAAAGAAATGTTGTAGATATCATGGAGATCTACAAATTTCATGTTGGAAGTTTCTCTTGAATCATCTTGCATCATGGTGAAAATTTTGCTCAAAGTTATGAAAAAAACATGAAATTTCCAACACTTAGAAAAATTTCTAAGTTTAGAAATTTTGACTTTTCAAAATGAAATCTTGACTTTTTGATTTCTTGATGAATAAGTTTCATATTTTGACATGTTTTGATGAAATTTGATCTTTGAAATGTAATGTTGATCAAAAAGTCAAAGTTTGACTTTTCAATATGTAATTGACCATTTTTCCCTTGTGCCAATTTCAAGCCTAAATTGATGCATCAGTGCTGCAAACTTGATGTCGTAGAAGATCTTGTGAGCAAATAATTGACAAATGAGAGGGCAAATTTTGGGGTACAACAGCTGCCCCTGTTCAATCTTCTTAAACTTGAAGTGTTAGATTGGCGAGTTTTGTCATTCGTGACTCGAAGGTGGAAGACGATTGGACACTAGAGTGCCCAGAAATTTGCACTCGGTGATGCGATGATAGGAGGAATAGGCTTAAAGATACCATTTGGAGAGATGATAGAATCTTGTTGGAGATGGGCTTGTAGATTCCATCCAAGAATGCTTGTTGAATTGTAATTTGTAAGTTGAAAGAATGAGTATCAGAATTGCGTCCATGTCTGGAGTGTATCTGGGCTATATCTGAAAGCTGAATCTGAATGAGTATCAGGATGACATCTGTATCTAGAGCGTATCTGAACTGTATCTGAAAGCTGAATCTGAATGAGTATCAGGATGGCATCCGTATTTGGAGCGTATATGAACTGTATCTGCAAGCTGGATCTGAATGAGTATCAGGATGGCATCCACATCTGGAGCATATCTGAACTATATCTAGAAGCTGGATCTGAATGAGTATCAGGATGGCATCCGTATCTGGAGCGTATCTGAAATGTATCTAGAAGCTGAATCTGAATGAGTATCAGGATGGCAACCGTATCTAGAGCGTATTTGAACTGTATCTAGAAGCTGAATCTGAATGAGTATCAGGATGGCATTCGTATCTGGTGCCTATCTGAACTGTATTTGAAAGCTGAATCTAAATGAGTATCAGGATGGCATCAGTATCTGATTGCATATTATTAGTGGTAACTGTTAATCTTATCCTGAAAAGGGTAAAATGTTAGCTAAAACACGATGTTATGTTGTATGAAATGTATAATGTAATGTATTTGCTTTATCAATGTTTATGATATGTGAATGCGATGTATGCGCATGTAAGCTAATTTGCTATATTGATGTTCGATTGAGGAAAATAAATCCTTGAATGCTGCTGAGAATATGTTGAATTTTCATGTCTTGAAATTGAAGTACTGACGAACTCCTGTTGAGAGAAATAAATTCCGTTGTGAGGGCAATGCCATGTATTGCTTGTAAGATCTGCTTGGGGGATCCCGAGAATTTTGACGATTTCTACCGGGGATTAATAATTTGAAGCCTAGTCTTGCTGGGGATTCAAATGACGTACTGTGGGGATTACTTATGGAATAGCCTAAAGACGTTTTCCTGTCCTTTCAACTTATCAGAAATTGTCTTTCTCATTTTGTTTATTTGTAACAGTAATTATGTTCAAATGCATATGTTCATCAATGAATCATTGGACGTTTTTGCAAACAAAACACAAGAGTAAAGAAAAAGACAGGTAGTTTTTGCACATTCAAAGGGACATCTTTGTATTGACTTTGAGTAAGTATTTTTGTACAAAGGGGAAAAACATTCTAGTAAGAGAATGCTGTCGAAAACAAGAAATATTTATACAGAGAAGGATAGCTATGTGTAATAATCCCATGGGGTTCCCATTCTTCTATAACATTTATATCTCCAAACATCTTGTCTATTTGTTGCTTCGTCCGAAGATGATTGAATTGATCAGAAACTCCGAGTTTGTCAGCGGAAGTCAAAGGTTGTCCGTGAAGTGATCCGATGGAACATATTCATACGCTTTAATTCCCTAACTTTTTCCTAGACTGCCCTTTCAGGTTTTCAATCCACCGGGAACCCCTTTTTTGCCCAAGTCGCCCTTTCGGGTTTTCAACTTGTCCGGTGTACAAATCTTTTTTTATTTTATCCCTAATTTTTTCCCAAACCTTTTTGGTTCGCCGGGATGCCCTTGTTTTTCCTAGGTGTGTCAACCTAGCGGGTCTCTTATGCGTAATATCTTTTGACTATGTCCGCGTTCACAGGGTGTGGCAGGTCATCACCGTCCATGGTGGTTAAGATCATTGCCCACCGGAGAATATGCTTTTGATTACAAATGGTCCTTCATAGGTAGGAGTCCATTTTCCCATGAGATCACTTTGCGGTAAGATGATACGTTTGATCACTAGATCCCCAACTTGATATACTTGATGTCTGACTTTCTTGTTGAAAGCCTTAATCATCAGTTTTTGATAAATTTGACCATGGAAAACAGCAGCAAGTCTTTTTTCATCAATTAAGTTCAGTTTATCAAGTCGAGTTTGGATCCAGTCGTCTTCATTCAAACCTGCATCTTTCATAATCCTCAGAGAGGGGATTTGAACCTCAATAGGTAAAATAGCTTCCATGCCATATACCAAAGAATAGGGTGTTGCCCCAGTTGATGTGCGAGCCGTGGTACGGTACCCGTGGAGAGCGAATGGTAACATCTCATGCCAGTCTTTGCAGGTGACTGTCATCTTCTGTATGATCTTTTTAATGTTTTTATTTGCAGCCTCGACAGCACCATTCATCTTTGGCCGGTAGGGAGAAGAATTGTGATGCTGAATTTTGAATTGCTCGCACAAGGCGGTGATCATAGTGTTGTTAAGATTTGTACCATTGTCAGTGATGATCCTTTCGGGGATACCGTACCGGAAAATGAGATTTTTCTTGATGAAACGGGCAACAACATTCTTAGTAACGGATGTGTAGGAAGCTGCTTCGACCCACATTGTAAAATAGTCAACGACCACTAGGATGAAGCGGTGTCCATTAGAGGTTGTAGGCTTGATCTCCCCAATTATATCAATTCCCCACATAGCAAAGGGCCAAGGAGCCGTCAAGACATTTAGAGGAACCGAACGTACGTGCACCTTGTCAGCATAAATTTGACACTTATGACAGGTCTGAGAGTGTTGATAACAATCTGCTTCCATGGTAGACCAATAATAGCCTGCCCTTAGGATTTTCTTTGCCATCGTATGCCCACTAGAATGAGTGCCAAAAGTACCTTCATGTAATTCAGCCATAATCTCTTTCGCTTCAATCTTATCCACACACCGAAGCAGAATGGAGTCATGATTGCACTTGTACAGGATGCCATTACTCAGGAAGAACTTAGCAGAGAATATCCTTAAGAACTTTTTATCATTGATTGAAGCTCCTTCTGGATATTCTTGAGCCTCGAGATACCTCTTGACTTCATGAAACCAAGGCTGGTCCACTACTTCTTTAGTATTAATCTCGTGATAGTGTACTGGTTCATCCATTCGTTCGATGGGTATCTGGGGAGCCTCGTTATCCCAATTAAGTTTAAACATAGATGACATTGTGGCTAGAGCGTCTGCTAGCTGATTTTCTTCTCGCGGGAAATGCTCGAAGGTAATCTCCTCAAAATGTGGTAGCAATGTCAAAACATGTTCTTTGTAAGGGATAAGATTTGGATGTTTAGTGTCCCATTCTCCTTTGATCTGACTGACGACCAAAGCTAAATCTCCAAATACATCTAAAGATTTGATTCCCAAGTCTATGGAAGCCTTGAGACCAAAGATGCATGCTTCGTATTCTTCCATGTTGTTCATACAGTTAAAGAAAAGTCTGGAAGTAAAGGGAGTATGACACCCTTCTGGAGATATGAGTACGGCGCCGATACCATTACTGAGTGCATTGGATTCTCCATCAAAGAACAGGGTCCATCGGGATCCTTGTTCAGGTCCGTCATATGGCCTGATTTCTTCACAGTTGTCTAATGTCATGATGTCTTCATCCGGGAAATCAAACTTCATGGACTGATAGTCTTCCACAGCTTGGTGAGCAAGATGATCAGCCAATACACTACCCTTTATAGCTTTCTGAGTAGTATACTGTATATCATATTCTGTTAGGATCATCTGCCATCTAGCTATCCTCCCAGACAGAGCAGGCTTTTCGAAGAAGTATTTTATCGGATCCATCTTAGATATCAACAAGGTAATATGAGTCAGCATAAACTGTCTTAGCCGGCGAGCAGCCCATGCCAGAGCGCAACAACTCTTCTCGAGCAGTGAATATCTGGTTTCACAGTTGGTAAACTTTTTGCTCAGGTAGTAAATAGCGTGCTCTTTTCAGCCAGACTCGTCATGCTGCCCCAATACACACCCCATTGAGTTTTCTAAAACGATCAGATACATGATCAGTGGTCTTCCCTTGACTGGTGGCATCAAAACAGGAGGCTCTTGTAAGTACTCTTTGATTTTGTCAAAAGCAACCTGGAATTCATCGTTCCATCTGACTACTTGATCTTTCTTCAATAGCTTGAAGATTGGCTCACAAGTAGCTGTTAGGTGAGAAACGAATCTGGAAATATAGTTCAGGCGCCCCAATAATCCTCTGACTTCCTTCTCAGTACGAGGAGCAGGCATTTCTTGTATTGCTTTAAACTTGGCAGGATCAACCTCGATGCCTTTGTTACTGACGATAAAACCTAAAAGTTTACCAGACCGTACTCTGAATGTGCACTTGTTTGGATTCAACCTTAACTTGTACTCCTTCAATCTCACAAACAACTTTTGTAAGTGATCAAGGTGCTCTTCTTCAGTTTGTGATCGGGCTATCATATCGTCTACGTAGACCTCTATTTCATGGTGTATCATATCATGAAACAAAGCTACCATGGCACGCTGATAGGTGGCCCCAACATTCTTCAGTCCGAATGGCATCACTCTGTAGCAGAATATTCCCCACTGTGTGACAAATGTAGTTATCTCCATGTCCTCAAGTGCCATTTTGATTTGATTATAACCTGAGAATTCGTCCATGAAGGAAAACACTTTGTGCTGGGCCGTATTATCAACCAGGATATCTATGTGGGGGAGTGGAAAATCATATTTAAGGCTGGCCCTATTCAAATCTATATAGTCCATGCACATTCGTACTTTTCCGTCCTTTTTTGGCACGGGAACAATGTTGGAAACCCATTGGGGTTAGGAAGTGACGGCCAAGAATCCAACATTGAATTGTTTCATGACTTCCGCTTTGATCTTCTCTGACATATCAGGTCTCATGCGGCAGACTTTTTGTTTCACTGGTGGACAGTCTTCTCTTGTTGGCAGATGATGTACCACAATGTTTGTATCAAGTCCCGACATGTCTTTATATGACCAGACAAAGATCTTAACATAATCATGCAACAGCTGAATCAGACGCTCCTTGACACTGGCCTCTAGATTGGCACCCACCTTGACCTCTTTTCTATCCTCCTCGATACCCAAGTTGATTGTGTCTACCGGTTTCTCATGAGGCTGAATAGCTCTTTCCTCTTGTTGTAGTAGTCTGGCCAGTTCCCCTGGTACTTCACAATCTTCCTCACCTTCATCTTCGGCTTGGTAGATTAGATCCTCAGAGTCATGAAAGGCCATAGCAGTATCGTTACCCATGGGATCCGGAATGGAGGGGTACCTTCATTTATGAGTGTGGGTGCGTGTAAGGGTATAGCCATCCTTAAAAATAAAATGTAAAAGAAAAACAATGAGCACAAAAAGTTTGTATGTGAAAAATGTCCATGATTCATTGAATGTCATATGAAGATGAAATAAAACCCTTACAAATGGACCATTGTGCCTCGGGCAAGACACAAGGTTTAAAATGTGTGAATTGTTTGTGAATATTACAAGTCCAACAGAAATGTAAAAGATAAATTACTGAGGGATGAAAGTTATTGGAACAAAGTCTATGGCTTCCCAATTATGAAGTCCTCCGTTGATAGTAGGAAAGATCCAATCCTCCAAGCTGCAATCCTCTTCACCATCTTCCACCACATTGACCTCTTGGTTGCTAATCTTCAAGGGTGGCCCTCCAGCACGGGAACAACACACAACCTTCTGAGCATTTAAAGTGAACCCTAAGCCAAACTTGTCAGATTTATACGGAATGTCCGGAAGTTGCCCCCAGATGGTGCATCCACCCTCCTCTACTACTGCCTTGGTGTCCTTTAGAGATGACATTCGGAGCAGAGGTCTTGTAATCTTAGGGATCTGGGACACCTTCTTGGTTACTGTTATCTCTTGAGAGACTTCTTCGAAATCTTGAAAAGGAGTTTCAATGAACTCGCCGTCTAATTCCACATACCGGAAGGAATTGAGGTGGCTAATCATATACTCTTCCTCTCTGTGGACAGTGATAATCTTTCCATGGACTGGGTATTTCAGCATCTGGTGCAGTGTGGAGGTGACAGCACCGACATTATGGATCCAGGGTCATCCTAGCACACAGGAATAAGAGGGGTGGATGTCCATTACATAGAAAGTTGAGTTGAAAGTTTAAGCCCCAACCTTTATGGGGATTTCCACCTCTCCATGAACCATCCTCTTTGAGCCATCAAATGCTCTTACAACTATGTTACTGGGTTTCAACGTCAATCCTTCACAGTCTAGTCTGTCGAGAGCTTTCTTTGGTAAAACATTCAAAGATGAGCCGGTGTCCACTAAGACATGGGCCAGAGTTGTTCCTCTACATTCCATAGAGACATGTAATGCCTCGTTGTGCTTTCTTCCCCTTGGTGTCAGATCAGCATCTGAGAAGCCTAGGCTGTTATCAGCTGTTAAGCTGGCCACACAATCTTGAAATAGGTCAACAGACGTCTCTTGAGGTACATGGGCTGTCTTTAGGAATTTCACCAGGGCTTTCGCATGTGCTTCGGAGCACAACAGTAATGCTAACATGGAGATTTTGGAGGGAGTTTTCCCCAACTGTTCAACTACGTCGTAGTCGCTCTTCTTTATTATTCTCAGGATCTCCTCCATTTCCTTCTTGGAGGTTTCGGGGATAGTCAATGGTTGAGCCTTCGTCCGGATAGGCTCTTCTTGAATAATTTTTCCTCGAATTTCAGTAGTATGAGTGTTGGCAGGGATAACAGCAGGGGTTGTGTCGTCTTTGTCATTAGGAGCACTTGCAGATATGATTATTGGTACGGAGGTAACCTTTGGAGAAATCACAGGTCCAAAAACTGCCTTTGGAGGGGCAATTTCTGGAGAGAAGATTCTACCGCTACGGGTAATCTTACTGGTTCTGGAAATATTATAAATGTCGGAGTCTTCTTCTTTGAAGCTCATCTCTTCGGTGGCCAGCCTATCTTGTTTGATACCATGGTAGTAGATGTCTCCACCGTAATTCCACGGCACAGTTTTGTCTGATTCAAACGGCACCGGCCCGGGCGTTGTGATTATAAGAGGAGTAGTTTTTGGAACCGATGTAATCCTAACGGGTCTTTTGGGGACCCTGGAAGGATTGGTGGAGATGGTTATAATTGAAACTCTTCAACAGGAACATGTGAAACATGATTACTTTCAAACAGAATCTCTTGGTTGTCTATCAAGCGTTGAATGCATGTCTTCAACAGAGGGCAAACAGTTGGTGAGGATAAGCAAAGATGGCAGTCTTCATTACAACCCAGGAATACACCAGTTTTCAATAAGTTTATCTTAATGATTGGGAGTGGAGTCAAGATTTCATCAACTGTGGTAACAAATAAATCTTCTTCGATAGCATTGGTGTTGTGACCATGCCTATGCATCGGAGCGGAAATGACGTTTGGCTTCTCGGGTGCATCAGGGCCCAACAGTTGTTAGTGTTATGACCCGGACTTTCGGAATAATATGCGCATCTGGAATTTGGGTTATAATGAGGGGACGCAGTGTTGGGATTCTTTGGAGCTTCCTTTAGAGTTGTCAAATTGGATTTCAGAAGATGTGGTAAAACCTGGGCAAGAGTCATATTAATTCTGGTGAATTGTCGGACTGGCCTTTCCACCCTTGGTTGGTTACTTCTTGGTTGATCAGATGTAGGCTTCGGGATCATAACGGCTCCTACCATTGGTCGGTGCTCAGCTCTCCCTTGGTTCCTTTATGGATAAACAACAGATACCTCTTTTTTCCAACGAAAGGTTTTCTCACAGCCGTAGAGGCAGATGAATCCTTCTGAATCTTTCCACTTTTTATGCCAGCTTCCACCCTCTCTCTAGTTAGTATTAGCTCAGTAAATCCTACAAATGAGCTTCCAATCAGATGGTTGAAAAAAGGGCCCGATGGAGTGCCTAAGAACATATCCACCAACTCCCTTTCAGACAGAGGGGGTTGAACTCTCCTAGCTAGATCTCTCCATTTCTGCGTGTAATCTTTGAAACCCTCATTTGAAACCATAGCCATACTCTGAAGTTGAGTACGGGTAGGCGTCATTATATTGGTATTGCTTATAGAAAGTTGCGGCAAGATCTTCCCAGTTGTGGATGTCGGCCCTTTCCAATTGGTAAAACCAATCGAGTTGTGTTCCAGATAGGCTATCTTGGAAAAATGGACCCACAAGTCTTTATTGGCGGAGTGCGGCTGAATCTTTCTCACATACGATCGTAGGTGCATCTTAGGACATGACACCCCATCATATTTTGCAAACAACGACACTTTGAACTTTGGTGGGATCACAACTCCTGATACTAGTCCCAATTCTTCAAAGTCTAAACCCGGCACCCTATGTATTTCCATAGCATTCAGACGCTTTTCAAGATGTTTGTACTTATCATCTGCGGGGGGATACTGTTCCTCAGAGTAGTCTTCCTCTTCTTCCTCCTCCTCAGATTCTGACGGAACCGCTATTTCTTTCCCTTTTCCTTACCTTCATCAGATGTTGCTGCGAAATTCAAGGTTTTTCTAGTTTGTCCTTGAAACCTTCTCCCCATGATTACAACACCGGTTGGTTTCTTCTCTTTCTTCTTATTCTCTTTGGCCAACAGAGTCTTCAACTCCTCTTGTCCTTTGGCTAGGGTTGTGAGTAATTGTTGAAACTGTGTGTTTTGAGCTTGAAGATCTTTGACTGTCTATTTGAGATCCATCTTACTGAAATAAACAGTAGAGAGATGAGGAAACTCATTGCAAAAGACATGTTTATGTTATGATGAATGATATGTGCACATGCAATGTCTTCAAGGATTTCAAAGATTCAAGTTCGTTTTAGACAAAAAGAAACACACGTTATATTAATAAGATAAAGTTTGAGTACATCAATGCCTCTTGGGCAAAATAATACAAAACCCTAAGATAAAAAAGTAGTGTGCATCCTCTTTGGTGCAATGTAGGCATTTAGAGTCTGCTCCTCATGAAGTAGCCTAGTGAGTTCCAAAACCTTCTTCTCGCTTGCGTAGAATTGGGCTTCGAAAGTATCTCTCTCTCCTTTGAGCTGTATCCAATCCCTTTGTAGGTCTTCAAAAGATGTGGGCATGTCAGGATGTAGGATAGTGTATGGAACTTCTCCTTCCTTAACAGGCTCAATGATCACCGGGAGAATGGAAGGATAAGGCATCATAAGACTTTGAGCGCGGGTTCGTACCCACTTGAGGTAAGGCTCAAGAGGGATGGAATTCTTGTATCCCAAATTCTTTCTATCCACCTTGTTTAGCATCCTCCAAGCTCGGATGAATCTCTGGCGAAGACCTTGATCGTCGTTGTCGTAGTCGAATACCAAGCCTTGAATCAGCATCTCGTTCGGGCCATCCCTTAGGGCATAACCAAATTGTCTTAGAGCTAAGCATGGGTTGTACGTGATGCCTCCCCTAATGCCAAGTAGAGGGACATTAGGGAATTCCCCACAACGGTTAACAATGATAACATTCTCTTTGGATCGGGAGCACCAATGAATGTCTGAATGTTTGAGCGTCATTAACCTTTGTGACCACCTCAAACCTTGCTCATTCTTTAAGACTGATTGGGGAAGATGAGAAATAAACCATCTTACCAGGAGAGGAGTGCCACACATAAGGACACCTCTTTTCCTCATTGTACGAGTGTGAAAAGAGTGTAGGATATCTCCAAGTAATGTAGGCACCGGATTGCGTGACATGAAGATTTTGACGGTGCTCACATCTATGAGTTGGTCAGGATTAGGGAACAAAACCATCCCATAGATGTGGAGAGCCACAATTTCCTCAAAAGCTTGCAAGTCTAAGGAATTCAACTAGCTTTGGGCTTTCTCAAACAGAAACTTTGCTAAGAAGCCTTTGACACCACTCCTAGTTTTCCAATGAGCTGTGACATCAGATGAGTGCAAGTGCAGAGCTTGAGCAATCTCATCTGTCTTTGGGTCTCTTTCCATACCGTTGAAAGGTAGTTAATTTAGAATAGGAATCCTCAAGAGTTGAGAGAATTCTTTCAAAGTGGGAACAAGCTGATAGTCGGGAAATGTGAAGCAATGATGCAAAGGATCAAAGAACTGGAAGAGCACCTTCATCATATCCTCATTTGTGTTGGAGGTGACCAAGTTGAGTAGACGACCATGTCTCTCGGTGAATGGAGAGTTCTCAGGGATCCTTGAAGCTAGCTCCTTGAGTTATAGAGGAATTCTTACAAGGTTGACTTGGATAGTTTTCCTGCGAAGTGAATCCATATCCTACAAAATAAGAACAAAGATGAATCTCCAAAATCCTTGAAATGGTTAGTGAATGCATATGATGCTCATGATGTCCATGATGTTATGTACAAGTATGCATATACAAGCAAAACAAACAAGTTCTTAGTTTTATGCTTGCATGGGGTTTTATAGGTAAGTACCCTCTTGAAGTTTAGTTGGCTTAAACCTGTCCTAGTAATAGTAACCGGGTTCTAAGGAGCTCAATATCACTGGATTGTTTCCTTGGTCATTGTTTCAGCTCAAGCCTCTTTAATGGCGACCGAAATATCCCAAGAAACCAACCCTCAATGAGTGTAGTATCGAGTATCTACCAACTCCGGACTGCACCAAAGCCGGTCATCTCACTACATCCTAAAGGCCAAGTTGGTCAAGTAAAGGGTTCTAGAAGTTCATTAGTGCTTCATGACATCACTCAGTGGCCCCGTATTCTCTTTGATTGACTCAAAGGCTACCGGTACCCACAAATATGTCACAATACCATAGCTATTGCTTAGACCATGTCGGTATACCCCGCACAGTTTCCACAATGTATTGCTATTTACCTATAATGTTTCCCAAATCCGGGTGGAGGATTCAAACCCAAACAAAGAACCATAATGTAAAGCAAACAAGTCAAACAAATGTAAGCAAATAAATGTGATCTAGCCCTAAGGTAACCCCACTTTTAAAACTCCCCAGCAGAGTAGCCAGTTCTATGATACGGTGGGAGAACTGACTTGAAGGTTTTGCGTTTTATCGCAAATGTTGCGGTTAGTAAGAGTCGCCACCGACTTTTCTTTTATCCAAAAGGAAAGGTGAAAAAGCATAGGAAAGACCTTTGAGATTGTTTCTTGAGTTCGTGGGGTAGATTATGAAAAGGGAAGGTATTAGCACCCTTTTCATCCATGGTTTTCCATGGGCTCTTAGTTACTTGCTAGATCACTTTCTTTTGTTTTGAAATTGTGCTTTGTGTGGTTTTGAAAGTATTTTGCAAAAGAGATCATTGTTTAGGCAATCTTTGTAATGATTCTCGTTCGTAAGAATGTATACAAAGATGTTTGTCTTTTTGAAAATGTTTTCAATGTTTGTAAGATGTTTGGAAAAGTGTGTGTTTGTTTTGGAAAATAGCAAGGATAGTTGTTTGAATATAGAGCAAGTAACTAGAAGCAATCTACCTACTCAAATGTCTTTCTTATGCATTTTTTATTCCTTTGACATTGTTGTCTTACCATTGATTTAGTAAGCAACCCTATCTTTGGATGTAAACGGGACGGGCGTGGGTCATCGTATAACCATGATTAGCAATGTTGCAAAGTATCTTAGCTTTTTTTGAGGGACTAAGATCATTTTTGTAAGGCAACTCTAAATAGCGTCATCGAGGGACTATGATCTTATATTTGTTTGTTTTGCTAAGATACTTCGCATGCGTAATATGGTAATTTTTTGTAAGGAAACCAAGTGGAATAACCCTAGGGGTGCTTGTGTGCAAGTGTGTTATTTTCATGCTTGATTTTGTCTTGGATTAGGGTTTTCTATTTGTTGGTTTTATCTTTCCATACAAACCTTAATTACTAACATTGATATGAAAGCGATAAATTGCGGAAAGTAAAATTACTACGCTATTACATCATTATGGGGATGGGGTATACAAATGTACAAATGGGGATTGCAAGAAAATTAAACCCTAATTACTATTACAAGGCTCTGAAAATTGCATAATCTAAAATGCAAAAATAAAATATGCAAGAAGATGTAAAGTGGGAGAAATTACTTTTTAGGGTTTTTTTGTAGAAAAAAGGTTTTGTAATTAATTTCATTGAAGAAAAACCTAAGTCTAAGTTAATTGTTTAGAAAATTGTTTTTTTGAGGTTTCATTTGAACAAAAAGGTTTTATAAAGTTAGGTCATTTCCAAGCAATGCAATATGTCCAAAGTAACCTAAAAAATCTCCAAAAATCAAGAAATTTGGTGCCCGAGCTGACGTGGGTCGTGTCGGGGGACACAGACACCCATGTCAGGACCTGTCCATGACTTTTATGCGTTTTTTTGGTCCCAGCCATCCTGACACGGTCGTGTCACCTGACACGGGCGCCCATGTCAGCCCCTGTTCATCCTTTTTTGGTCATGTACGCACCAGGAACTTTGACACGGGCACCCGTGTCAGCCTCTGTACCTGCATTTTACTATGTTTTTCAACCCAAATAAGCTGACATGGGCCGTGTCATGTGACACAGACACCCGTGTCAACCTCTGGTCTGGCTTTTTGTTAGTTTTTTCTCTTTGATCTGGCTGGTTATATCTTTTGAGCACAAAAGCAAATGATGTATGAACAATGAGATCACAGTTTGAGAAAGTTTACCTCTAGAAGCGGAAGCTTTAGGACACATACAGATGTTTCCGAGTTTAAAGTGGTGATTGATCAAGCTCCTTTGAACCTTCTTGAAGTAACTCCAACCTTTCTTTTGTACTGAAAATGGTTGAACTGCTCCAACCGAGTCAAGTTGCAATGTATGTTTTTTTTTTTAATTTGGAAGATAGTGACAGTGATGTTACAGAAGTTGTCTTTGTGTTTGAACAGCTTCTATATGGTGTATATGAAGCGTTTGGATGGTTTGTTTGTAGAAAACTTGCAAGGTATGAGATTCAAAGATTTGAACTTCAAAGCTCAAAAATAGAGGTTTTGTGGACAAATCTGGTTTTTTGACAGCAAAAATGAGTTCGAGTGTTAGTTTCTCCTTCTATTTTTTCTGGCCTCTCTCTATTTTTTCTAACCTATTTCTATTGTGATTGGCCTCTCTATTTATAGAGAAGGTTTGAGACTTGAGAAACTCAGACTTTTTGAAAATCCTGTTATCCCCTTTTTTCAAATTTATAAAGACAAGTTGCTTCATGATGAAGAAATGAGTGAATTAAGGAATTTAGCCATGCTTTGCAGGTCTTTTGGATTGCGTCTGATGTTGAGAGATTTTTCTGTCATCTTTGGAACAGATTTCAAGCTTTGAAAGAAGAGAGTGGTTGGAAAAGTGAAGCTTTATGCAAATGGAAATGTTGCTTTTGCATTTCTAACCATAAATGGTATCAAGACTTGGACAATGCTTCAAATGCTTGTGTAATACACTTATGGTTTGTGTAATTGCTTGATTATGCATAGATTTGTAGAGAACATGGCCTTAAAAGATAGATCGTGTAGCTTTGGTTGGAATTTTAGTCAAGTGTTCATCACAAATTCTGCTTTGTAATTTAAGAATGAAATCCTAACTTCATCTCTTCGATCCTCTCAGCTCAAGAATGATCTCAATGAGTTCTTTGACTTTTTGGAAAGATTGGAACCTCCCCTACAACTTTCATGTTGACCACTTTTGTTAAATCAAATTGGAACTTGATGAAAATTGGCCAAGAAGTTGGGATAAAAACCTGACCAAAACTGCTGAAAATTTATCTAAGTGTTAAATGAAAATGTCATGACTTCATGAATTTATAACTTGAAATCCGAGCATATTTAGGAGAAGTTGTGTAAATAAATATTGTAGATATCATGGTACAACTTTCATGTTGGAAGTTTCTCTTGAATCATCTTGCATCATGGTAAAATATTTGCTCAAAGTTATGAAAAAAACATGAAATTTCCAACACTTAGAAAAATTTCTAAGTTTAGAAATTTTGACTTTTCAAAATGAAATCTTGACTTTTTGATTTCTTGATGAATAAGTTTCATATTTTGACATGTTTTGATGAAATTTGATCTTTGAAATGTAATGTTGATCAAAAAGTCAAAGTTTGACTTTTCAGTATGCAATTGACCATTTTGCCCTTGTGCCAATTTCAAGCCTAAATTGATGCATCGGTGCTGCAAACTTGATGTCGTAGAAGATCTTGTGAGCAAATATTTGACAAATGAGAGGGAAAATTTTGGGGTACAACACCAGTACATTGTACTTCCCAACTCTCAATACTTACGTTATCTTTTCTTGGGTTGTAGGTCGTCCGTAGACTTTACCCCCACTGTATCTTTTCTAGGGTCGTAGGTCATCCGTAGATCTTACTCTCACGTTATTATTTTTAAGGTCGTAGGTCATTCGTAGATCTTACCCTCATGTTATCATTTTTAAGGTCGTAGGTCGCTCGTAGATCTTACCCTCGTGTTATCATTTTTAAGGTCACAGGTCATCCATAGATCTTACCTTCGCGTCATCATTCCTAGGGTCGTAGGACGTCTGTGGACTTTACCCTCGCTGTATCTTTTCTAAGGTTGTAGGTCATCCGTAGATCTTACCCTCAGGTTATCATGTTTTTAAAGTCGTAGGTCGCTCGTAGATCTTAACTTTGCGTTATCATATTTTAAGGTCGTAGGTAGTCCGTAGATTTTACCTTCACGTCATCATTTCTAGGGTCGTAGGTCGACCATAGATCTTACCCTTGTATCATCTTTTCTAGGATCGTAGGTTGTCCATAGATCTTACTCTCCCATTATCTTAGGGTCGTAGGTCGTCCGTAGATCTTACCCTCATGTTATAATTTTTAAGGTCGTAGGTTGCTCGTAGATCTTACCTTCTCATTATCATTTTTAAGGTCGTAGGTCACTCGTAGATCTTACCTTCGCGTTATCATCTTTTAAGGTCGTAGGTCATCCTTAGATTTTACTTTCGCATCATCATTCCTAAGGTCGTAGGTCGTCCGTAGACTTTACCCTCGCGTTATCTTTTTCAAGGTCGTAGGTCGTTTGTAGATCTTACCTTCGCATCCTCATTTCTTAGGGTCGTAGGTCGTCCGTAGATCTTACCCTCATGTTATATTTTCCTAAGGTCGTAGGTCGCTCGTAGATCTTACCTTCACATTATCTCCTCTTTGGTCGTAGGTCGCTCGTAGATCTTTTCTTCGCGTTATCTCCTCTGGGGTCGTAGGTTGTCCGTAGATCTCACCCTCACTGTATCCTCTTGGGTCATAGGACGTCTATAGATCTCACCCTCACTGTATCTTTTTTAGGGTAGTAGATTATCCGTAGACTTCACCCTCGCGTCATCTTTTCTAGGGTCATAAGTCGTTTGTAGATCTTACTCTCACATTTTCTTAGGGTCGTAGGTCGTCCATAGATCTTTCCATCGTGTCATCTTTTCTTGGGTCGTATTCCTAACACGGGTCTTACCCTCGTGATATCCTTTCTCTTGAGTCGTCGATCATATGCCGATCTTTACCCCTTGTCTTTACTTTTCTTTTGGGTCGTGAATCCCCCACAATAGATTCTCTGTTGTCGTCGAGTTATACCCATTGTCTTTAAGTTATCATTTTATCAGTAATCGTGCTTTCAGTCACCATTACATTGTTAACCATATCTATTCAGTCACTTTAATGCCCACTTCCCCGAGGACCTTGTATTGGCACGATTACCCAAATACAAGCTATCAATATTCAACCACCTTTACCCATCATGACCAGTTCATCTGTAAACTCATTTTTTCTCATCCCCAGTAGACGTCACAAATAAATAACACTCATATCATCTCTCCAGGAAAAATTTCAGGTCCTGGTATTTAATCATCTTCCACCTTGAACTTTCGAAAGGCTGACGCCAATCTCACCTTCGGGTTGAAGACGATTAAATAGGGGTAGCTGTCGTATCCTAAATTTCCCCTACCTTTTACTTTTGTCTGGCTTAGACTGTGCAACCCATTTACATCGTGTTCACTAAGTCGCTTGCATATCATGCATCTCAAGGAATCAGGCACTTTGGTTTAAGGCATTAGTGTTGTGACATCCTTATGTTTAATTTTTGGTTGGAAGTTTCTTCATCAAGTTAAGGTCAGTTTCATTTGGTTCTTGAGCAGTGGATCAATGAATGAAGTTCTGAGGTATCATGGGTTTCCTTCTTCGTTAAGTCACAAGGATTTTCTTCAGAGTCCTGGATTAGGGTTTCGATTATCTTCAACACTTCGAGATCTTTCTTCACCAGTGTGCATCATCATATTTGAGCCGGTTAAATATTTCAAAATTGTGGTCAAGGGCTTGTGACTAATATTGCAAGTGTTTGAGCCATGAAATAAGAGATGATGTTGTGAACTTGTATGATAATCAAAGCATAACTTTGTTGCTTTAATTACAAGTTAATTGTGGTTTGGATATCAAGTTTAAGGTTCTTATTGAGAGTGCAAGTTTGATTTAGACACGATATGAAGAGTGAGGTTAGAAGACAAGGCATACGGTTTACTTGAAATACAAGTTACAAAGGTCATCTATGATTTCTTGAAGTTCAAGTTACAAAATCATGGGGGTATCATTAAAATCATTCAAGTAGGGAATTTACAATTTCAAATAAGATTCAAGACTTATCCAATTTCCATACAACAAGTTCATCATTCATAAGGTTCAAAGAAATATCATTCATTACATTTTTGTGGGCAATTTAAAAAGCAAGTTACCAAACTTGAAATACAAGTTACAAATGTTTGTTTACAAAAAAAGAAAGAAATATTGGTTCTTCAAGTTTCTTTTGCTTCATCTTCAAGCAACTCGTCCTCACTCCTCGCCATGACTTTTTCTTCACATTTCAACCATGCTTTTTCCATCCAATTCTCATTTGATCATGAAACAAGAAAAAGGGAAAGAGTTAGCAAACAGCAATAAGTTTAAATTAAATTCCAAACAAGAACTAAGGGTTAAAAGAGGATTTTTATTTCATCATTAGGGTTTGTATTCGGAATCAGAAATTAAAAGGGGTTTTCAATCATAGGCTATCTTCTATTTTGCAAATCACAAAAATTTTGGGTTTTCGGTTCACAAAAGGAAAAGAAATTTGCAAACATTTTCTTACTGCAAAAGCCAAGCACAAAGCTGCCAAAACAACAAAGCAAAGCTACAATAAAACAGCAGCCCAAAGCCATAAACAACTAGAAAAACAGGCCAGCAGGCAGCAACAAAACAAGCAGCAGAACTGCTAAACAGGCAGCAAATACAAACAGCAAGCAAAGTTGCCAAACAAGGCAACATATGTAAAATAGCAACAACCCAACGCAGCAAATATAACACTGCTAAATAGCAGCAGCAACAGGCAAACAAAAACAACAAAGTAGCAACACAGCAACACAACCATGACCAATCAAAAGAAAAGCAGCTCAAAACAAGTAAATATGAAGCAGCAAAACAGTAGGCAGCTAGACTAGTAAACAACAATTATTCATAAAAATGCAGCAAGTTAGCAATATCTCACAAAGCCCTATTGTATCATCATTTCCCTAAATTGTCAAACCCTTCAGAAATTTTAGAAAAAAAGAATAATAGCTTTACCTCATAGAGAGACAAAGTGGAAAATAATAAGGTTTAGAAAGATGTCACCTAACCAAAATAGTCCAAATTTGCTTCAAACCAAATGGAACATGCCAAAACCTGTGCCAAACCTGTTGCAAGCCTCCAAAAAAACCAGTTCCACAAATATAGACATAACCAAAAGCTGGCTCAAAAGCCACCAAGAGAGCATACCAAGATTGTTTCAAACCTCACCAAATTTCCCCCCAATTTCCACCTTTCATCCGCTATAAAAACAGTAGAGAATAGGCAGAAAAAGAGAGAATTACCAAGGAAAAGACCAAGGCCTACACACAGAAAATTCTCAAAAGCTAATACATAAACTACACCTGCAGAAAATCAGCAAAACCTCTACATCAAAATCATATCATTCTCCTTACCAATATAGCAAGAACTATCTGCCAATACCATAACCATATCATTCCATAAACTGAAAGAAAAAACACTCCACTGTCAATCTGCAAGCAACAACAACATCGCATTTACAGTAACAATGCAACAAGAACACAACTGAAACATTAAGGAAAATATGGGAGAAGGTGGTTCTGCTATGTTGCAAAACGATAAAGTTCCAAGTCTTCCCCCAAGCCTCAAATTTTTCAACCTGCAATTAAGGATTAGAAGTATCAGCGACAAGTTTCCATAAATCAGAAAATTAAAGAGGAGCAGGAGCAACAAAGTAGGGTGAACATATTATCCTTACGAAGCCCCATCAGAGAGTCTGCGATAGGTAATGTTTCTTCCACTCTGGGGCATGAAAACTCACATAAATGTATGTATCCACTGACATAACTTGATGATTGTTGCATATTGCTTGTTATTCTTTTCTGCATTTGTTTATTTGCACCCACTTTCTTTTCGAATCCAAAATTGCAATGGGTTGTTGCTTCAGCAGAACTACAACCAGGGACCAAGACCCACAAAACCAAAACTCCCTAAAATACGCCCAACCCTATTAAACATCTTAGACACCCAAATTAAATCATGAAGAAGCCCCACTTCAGCCACCAGAAGAGTAATCTGTCAAATAAATTCTCTTTGAAACACCTATTTTGAAACCACCCCAAGTTCAACTTTTCCTACTAGAAATGAAATCTCTAATTCCATTAGTTCAAAACCCATTTGAAAATAGAAGATAAAGTTCTTAGAGAGGAGGTAACCGAAGAAGGTGTAGCTTCTCAGATTTCAGAATCACGCACAATGATTGAGGGCTTCTCGATCGCCACTACCTCCACAACCATTACTGCTACAGAGAGAAGATGAAGCAACAAGTAAACCATGCAACAAAGAACCAACAACGAAGATTCACCAGCGGAATCGTTTTCCACCCAAAATCATCCTGTCGTGGATGATGCGAGTGTCGAAGGTAGAGGTGAGCGAAGGGTTGAATCACCATCTAGAAGATAGTCCATGTCACCGGAGAAGAATTTGAGGGATGAATCAAGGAAGCAATGCATGGAAGAATCGAGGGAGGGGACTTTGATGATGGATTAAGATAAAGGGGGTTAAATCGTAAGGAGGAGAGTTGGAATTGGAAAAGGGTTCGAGGATTGGTGGTTATTGTGACAGAGAGAGCGAGATGTTCAAAACAGGGAGTGGAACGATTAAAAGAAAGAGAGAAAGGTCGTGAGATTTGAGAAGAAGAAGCGATTGGCTATCTGTGTTTTAATTAAGTTGGTTGAAATTTTTTATTACAAATCTTTTCCTCTTCCCTACTGTAACCAGTGGCCACCCTTTCCTTGTTTGGGTTTTGTAACAAAATTACACTTCTTCTATGGGCCTTGTCCTTAAGCCCATTTGCCCCATTTCACTTTAGGTCCAAATTTGCTTTTGGCAGATCACCCCTTTCGTTTTAAGTTTTTTTAAATTCCAACAAATAATTAAAAAAAATGATTGGGCTTTACCATTAAGCCTAGTGAATTACTATCCTTTCATCACCACTTTCTACTTTATACCCCCCGTACTAACTTAAGTTTTGTTATTTCTTTCACTAATTTTATTTAGTTTTTATTATCAATCTAGCTTAGTTAGTAATTAATTAAATAACAATATTTTTTTCATTAGATGATTTCCATTAATTAGTTTAGCTTTAAAATTAATTTAGAATTCTTTGTGAATTTATTTTAAAAATTCTTTTAGTTTACTTTTAATTCACCATTTATTTAATTTAATAAAACCATAAAAAAAACATTTAGAATTTAAGTTTATTTATTTGTTCGTTCTAACCTTGATACCATACTCCCTTAGATAGCTCCATGAGGCGATTAAATCCTATTTCGATCACTTTATGTCGAGGTAGACTTTTAGCTCACCATTGTACATGACAACATTAGGGTTTTTCTTAGTCTCCCTCTTAACCTTTTTTTATTCTTTTGTAATTAAAACTTATCATTCACAAATCAAAAATCTAAAAACATTTAATCATTACTCAAATTCATTCTAAAATTCGCAAAAACACTCAACCAATCAAAACTTCCCCAAAGGGCATGTTATCTCCGTTCTACCGTGATACAGGCCGTGCCTATTGATAGAATGCGTGTGTTAACGTCGTCCACTAAAAAATACCAAAAAACTAACATTTTCTAAAAGAACTACGATGTTCTGATTTCTTCACTGGATACGTAGGCAAAGGGTCGCGAAACCCTCACGAACGCAATAATAAAAACCCTTTTCTTACCCCTTAAGCAAGTATAGTTATAGATAAACACACCCTTAGAAGCAAATGAACAAAATGGATCCCATTGAGTACAACAGATGTGAGGGGTGCTAATACCTTCCCCTCACATAACTGAATCCCTTACCCTTTCTCTTGGTTGCAAGACCATCTTATCCATCCTCTTATGGTTTTCTCGATATTTCACCTTCCTTCGGGATAAATAAAGTTCGGTGGCGGCTCTGTGTTTTTTTTGGTAGCTTCAACAGCCAATTGCAGTAGCAATGGTTGCGGGAGTGATGGTGATAGAATTCCCAAAAACAATTGAGGAGACAGAAGAACCATCAAATTTCAAATAAGCATACTTCCAAAATTCTTTGACCAGATGGGGATAGATTGAGCCATGCAACATTTAAATGTACCTAGACCCTCCTTGAATAGTGATGCTCTTAGTCAGATTGAGATCATCAATGCTTAGTCGAGGAACATTAGGGCGGAGTTCATAGATAACTTTAAGGAGTTCTTCATTATCGTGAAAAGTATTTGAAGTCATTGTGTCTATATGAGAGATAGACTTAACAGGATATATAGAAGAAGGGTGAGGAAAATAGATACACAAATGGGAACTTAAATAGAGAAAAGGAAATGAATTTTAAGAGAGAAAAGATATGATACATGGATTTGAAATGAAAAAGCAATAAATGACCAACAAGTATATATTGACATGTTCCAAGAAGATGATAGGACAAAAGTAACTTTAGACATAGAATAGGATATAACGTGCTATGAAGAATCATTTCCAATGAAGTGGTTTTACCAAAAGTATTTAAATAAATAGATAATACAAATATTTCATAAAGCATTAATTACTAGACAATATCCTTTTGAATTTGCAATTAATCATCACAACTTTATTCTTCATTCATAGCTAACATATTTCAGATGTGTTCTTTTTATTCATGGTAAAAAAACTTGTTCAAAATAGTAAGAATCTATTTTCAGCAAAAAAACATCAATCAGATAATGATCTGTGTCTTTAAGCTCATAAAGATAGAATTCCTTATGATTTTAAATGACATCTCAAGGTGTTTATTATTTAACTGAAGAATATAATTTGAGATAAAGTAGAAAATACTAGAGTGGAGATAGAAATGTTACTTACAAAAATCTAATGGCCTTTTTGCTGAATCTACATATTCCTTTTTAGAAATGTCTTTGACTTTTACGGATGATAATACTTTTGTGGATAACCTTATTTGTTAAAAATATTTACTTCCTTTGCACAACTTCCAGAGGAATTTTTCTTCTTCAGAATTGTCCTTTTTCAAAATGTTAGTTGGATGTGCAGATGACTTAGTTTCCTTTTGGGTGAACGGACTGACTTTCATTAGAGGTTTTTTTAGTATCTTTTCTGATGGATGAATACATCTTCTGATCGTGGGTTTTCTGATCTTCCTACCCTCTTTGCCATTTTTATTAAGATGAGTATTTCCATGTGCAATGTTCCAATTCCATGTGTTCTTCTAGCACCAAAGAACTTATGAGCTTGACTTTCTGGTTGGTAACATTTGACTGACACAATTGAGATTATGAGAGCTAGCGGCTTACAATCCTCTGATGATTTGTTCTCATGGTTAGCCCAATTGGCGGTTGAGAGAATATCTTCTAATGAATCTTATTCTTGATATTTCTGAGTCACTCTTAGAATTATGATGCCTTTTCTGATAAAACTGAATGTTTGAAATTGATCTCTATTTCTTTTCATTTATTTTCATTTCAATCTATATCATTCATATTTTTTATCTTACTGGATATCTCTACACGGGTAAGTGTTTGATTCAAAAATCAATAACATAGTCGGGCTCTGATACCAATTGAAGGTAGAGAAAAACACAAGAAAGGGAGGGGGTTGAATTGGGTTTTCAAAACTATTCCCTTTTAAAAATTATTTGATAAAACTATGAAAGAATATAGAATGCTAGAAATATAAAAGAGACACATTCAGTTTATCCAAGTTCACCTTTAACTAGGCTACATCTTGTCCACCCTCCTCGGGTAATTTTTCCTTCAACCAGGACTTAATCCACTATAACCAAACTGATTATAATTGCACAGGCTACCCGCTGGTGACTAACAATAACACAATGACCCGTAGCCATTGTCATCTTGAGTCTTCTGACCAACACTAGTCACTCAAGGAACAACACAATGATACATTCAATGTTCTCCACGAGATATAACGATCATTAACCCTATAAGTAATATGACCAACCTGGTATTTCTAAACGGGATTTCTCACAATGATCCTCAACTAGTGATCTCTTTAGAATTTTGACCTTCTTGGTCCCCTAAGAGATATAGTGATCATTGACCCTATAAGAATCGACCAATCATGGTCTCTTAACAGGATTTCATCTATAATGACCTGTAACCATTGTCTTCTCAAGTATATAGATCTTCACTTGATCACTTGAGGAACCACCAATTCTAAACAAAATTATTTTTCTGGAGATTACAAGAGTGCTTCTTAACAAGCAGATTACTCCTAGTTTAAGTACATATGTTTAACACAATTATGAGCAACAACTCTTGTGTTCAAATAATATACATGAAGAATTAAAAATATAACACAATATGAGAAATAACTCTTGTCTCTTTTACATTGATCTATAAAGATGTATTTTATTATAAGTTGAGTAGAATCTTGTAGTGTTCTTCTTGTTCATCTTCTTCATTGAGCAAGTTATGAGCAACAACTCATTGCTTCTTCATATTTCTACCAAGATGTATATGATGAAAATTTGTGTAGCATCTTGTAGAATTCTTCTTTCTTCTTCTTTCTTTCTCTTCTTTGTAGTTGGCTTCAGTGTGTTTAGTATACGAGCTTCAATAACCTCTCCATCCATGGCTTTTCAGCAAATTTAATTCAATTTGTTGATCTTCTTTTATAGCCGTCAAAAAGAGTCGTTGTAAGGATAGAAAGGTTTTTTCTCCTCCCAACGGTTGATTCCCAATGGATAGATTCAAGAGAGGTTTGGAACAGTATGAAACGTCACTTTTCTTAGCCTGCTGCTTGCAGTTGTTAACATAAAATCGTGGGAGACAACTTTTGCGAATAGTACAACCAATATCTTGATAGTTGAATTTGTCTTATACTTTTTGTACTTTATTCTTCTTGACTAAGTTTCTTGATCTTTATCTTATGATGATGTACTTCAGATTTTGAAGCATTAAGCTTGGAAGAGATCAATCATTTTGTCTTTGTTCTTCTCAAGAATAACTAATGAGTAGTTCAGAAACTACTTTGTTGTTGTAGTATAGGAACATCAGAGTTGTCAGAACCATGACTTGTCTTCAGAAATGATAGAAATAACTTTTCTGAAACATAAAGTTTGAATTCTGATCTTAGAACTGGTCCTGAAGGCGTATTTCTGATCTGATCTGAGAGATGAAGATTAAGCGAGAAGATGTTTCATTTCAGATTCTCTCATTAATGGATTCTTGTCTTCAGATATATAATCAATAGCTTATCTGAGAAACAAGTCTTGTCATTGTAGGTGAAAGCTTTTCTGAAGTTGATATCAAAAGCTTTTTTGATGTTTGGATCTTGAAATCAGATATTGTGGCATCAGCCTTTCTGATTCTCAAGTCTTTGATTTTTGAGATTTTATTCTTTTCTTCTTGCTAGATTGATTCTGATTGAACACTAATAATGATCCAGAAGATAATTCATTATTGTAGAGTTGGAGTCTTTCATATTTTTGAACATTGTCTTCAGATATACAAGCAACAACTAATTTGAGGAACAACTTCTTTGTTTGTGAATGAAAGATCTTATATCAGTATGTTGTACCCTAATTTTTTTATCAAAGATCCTACTTCATATGCATCATTGCATCTCTAACAAAATACAAAAATAGCTTGTGTTTGCTCTTTGTGTCAAATGGGGTTTTGAATCAAGAAATCTCCATTAATACAAGTCTTGATCAAATTAGGGTTTTAATTAAAATGGATCATTGACTTTTGGTTCAGTATATGACCTAATAGCTTAAAGCATGATTCAAATGACTCAAATGCAACATATTAACCTAATCACATGGCTCGAGACATTCTCAAAGATACAATTGACTGATGGTGAAGGAATTGGAATAAATTGAGTCAACTATCACACTATTTTACCCCAAAATTTTCCCTCCCATTTTCTTCAAAGACATATTCTCATGCTCTTGGGGTTCTCAATTGCTCAAAGATTGATCAGACAAATTCTCCTCCTAAGCAATTGACCTACAACTAGGAATTCACTTTTCTCAAGGAAGATTGGGTTTCTAATACCTCAAGTGGATTTCATGGTTTCTTACATGTCTATAAGAATTCTCATACCAAGTTTCAAGGCTTGCATCACAAGTTTGCTCAGTCAATGGCTCAGATGACTAAAAATCAACCGTATTGGACAAAAAGTCAATTATGGTCAACATACAGTCAATCCTAAAAATTATTGGTCAACATCAAGATTTTGAAGTCTTATTAATCATTTGATCAAGGGTTAATCATGATTCATCAATAAAACTCTCAAATCATCAAAAGTCAAAAGTTGTCAAATTAGGGTTTTCTTTAGGAGAAGTCAACTGAACTTTGACCAAGCACAACTTCCACAAGCTTCATTAGATTTTTCTCAACAAAATCTCATTTTGAAGTAAATTCAATTCTCTACAACTTTGTCACTCTAAGATCAAGTCCAAAAAATGCTTCATTTGAGAGATATGGGCCAATACATTATAGGTCATTTCAAAAGTCAACAAAAAGACACCTTTTGTCAAGGCAACTTACATCAAGATAAAGTCTTCAAATGAAAAAATGCTCAAAATAGAGATTGTAGAGGAAATTTTTAGCTTTCCAAAAAGTCAAAGAGAACCTTGAAATGATGAAAATTGAGAGAGTTCTTATTGGTGTAAGTTGGAAAATTTTGAGCAAAAGCATGAAGTTCAAATTGAGCAAACTTGAATTTTTGGACTAATGGGCCTAACTTTCGACCTCTAAATCCAATCATGCATTTTTGTTATTTTTATTTATTTTTATTTTTATTTTATTCATTTAAATTCAAAATAAGTCAAATAAAATGCCAACTAAATAGATTTAGGCGCATGGCTTTGGTTTTGGATCAGATTTGAAGCCCAAAAAGCTCATGAACCGCTAGCAAAATCGTGTGAGATCATGAATATATGATTTGGCCTAAAATAGAAACTTTTCATGCAAGATTCAAATCAAATCTCTTAACCATGATGTACAAAGATTCATCTCAAAAATGTTGACCTAATCTCCTCCTATATATAAACAAAACACATTCAGATCAAAAAGACACGCATGCTAGCCTCCCTAAGCAACCCTAAAAGTTCACAAATTTTCCAAAATTAGGGCATGGTTAAACCCTCCTATCCAGCAAGCTTCAATCAATTTTGAGCATTCCATCATCTTCCTGAGACCTCCAGGAGTCGTTCCCAATCATCCTTGAAGCTTGTAGCATCACATATCATCACAACCAAGTGTCACCGATTTATTGAACTTCCTTGAACCCAAACTCATAATTCATGCACTGTTAATTGATTATATACATATATTCCTGTTTATAATGATGTTTGGACTTGTTTAGGATCATCGTTTGCAAGCTTTAGCGGATGAATAAGGATCTGCCATTGTTAGGGCACCGAGCTTGTGAAGCTTTGAAACCCTAGCTACTGGTTGTTTCAATCAAAACTAACACCTCCATCAAATTCATGACGTCTCAATTAGTGGACATGGATGCCTTTCTTTTTCGCCTTGATTTCCCAGGTTTTCAAAATATCCTCGTCGGAGAAGACGAAGTTGACCACTATGGGTGATGGTTTGACTCCTGCAGGTTTATTATATATTATCTGAATGTTGTGTAATTGAAGAGAAACAAATGTTGTCCCAGTGGTAAGAGTGATGGTCATTATGCATGAGGGCGTGGGTTCGAGCCGGTCCTTGTGCAAATTTTCTTTATTTTTCAGGGAAAAATGCAAAGTTAACATATATTGAGTGCTAACCACTCTTAATCACAAATGTAGCACTGGCGTAGTGGTAAGGTAGGCAGTGAGAAAGCTAAGGGTGTGGATTCAACACCCACCCCTGGCATTTTCATGTTTTTTTTGTTTCTAACCTATTTGTCTTATTTTCTTTCACTTAAACCCTAAATTCTCCTAACCATAAAACCACAAACCTTTTCTTACAAAACATAAAAAATGTTTTTTTTCACAAACCCTAAACTAATTAGTTTTTTTTAGGTTTTCATCATTAACCCTTTTTTTAATTAATTTAATTAATCAATTATTTTTGTTAATGAAAATTAATTAGTTTTTAGGTTTATTTTAAATCATCATCAAAAAACCTTTTTCATAAAAAACATGAAAAACAGTTCTTTTTCCCTCGATTCTATTTTTATTTTACATTTTCAGATCGACTGTGCTTTCGCGAATGTAATTTTTATTTCCCACATTTCCTTTTTTCATTATGTATCTATTTTCCAGATTGTAATAGCTTAGGATTTCTATTTTCCGCTCCATTATTATGTAATTGCCCCAAGGCCATGTAATAGTGTAGGAACCTTTATCTTCCACACTTTACTTTTACTGCTATTATTTTACTATACTGTTGTTAGTAATTAGGGTTTGTATGTCAAGACTAAAACGAATCATTAGAAACCCCTAAACTGCAAATATAAATAACTGAAAAACAAATCACTCGCACACTCACACCTATAGGGTAACTTCCCTTGTTTTCTTTGGAAAATGGTCATGTCCCTCGAACGTAGGGATGCCTTAGCAAAGACCCTCGATCAAGTTATCATACAAAAAGATCATAGTCCCTTGATGACCCTTTTGACATTGCCTTTCGGTATATGATATAGTCCCTCGAGTTGCCTACGAATAAAATAATGGCAGTCCCTTACAAAAATTGCTAGAGCGTCCTTACGAGTTACCTTCGATGGCCGTACTATGACCCTCGCTTGTCCCTTCACATCCAACGATAGGCCTTCCTACTAACTAATGGTACGGATAGCACTAACTAAAGGAGGAGGAAAATTACAAGAACGGCCTTGAGTGGGTAGATAATCTTAATCGCTTGCTCACAAAAACAAAACATTTCTCATAAATAATTTCAAAATATTTTCAAAACAAACGCTTTGTATACACTCTTAACGATACAAGAGTCATTACAAAGTCCGCCTTAGATTGGCAAGCTTTTCAAAATATTTTCAAACACACAATACAAAGAAATTTCAAAAGTGAGCTAAGCGATTAAGTTCCCGTAGATAACTACGAATGAAAAAGGTGCTAACCCATTCCCTTTTCATAATCTACCCTCCCCCCCCCCCCCACGAACTCAAAAACTGTCAAGGTCTTTCCTGTTATTTTCACCCTTTCCTTATTGAATAAAATAAAAGTCGATGGAGACTCTTGTTATCCATAACATTTGTGATAAAATGCAAAACCAAGTCAGTTCTCCCACTGTATTATAGAACTGGCGACTCTGCTAGGGAGAATACTTAAAAAATAGGGGTTACCTTAGGGTCAGATCATTTTTACTTGCTTTATTTGCTTTATTTGCTTTACATTTGATGATAGCTTGGGTTTACTTTCTTGCAAAGATCCTACATCCGGATCTAGGGATACCTTAGGTAAGTAGCAATAGATCATGGAAATTGTACGGCATAGACCGATATGGTTGAAGTAATGGGTACGTTAGTGTGATACTTTGGTTTGTACTGGTGTTCCTTGAGTCAGTCGAGGATAACACTCGGCTGCTACGTGGTATCATAAGAACTAGTTAACTTTTAGAACCTTAATTGACCCAACTTGGCCATTAGAAGGTAGTGAGATAGTTGGCTTTGGTGCAATCCAAACTTGGTTGATACTTAATGCTACACTCATTGAGATTCGACTCTCGGTATATTTTGGTGGCAAGTCAGTTGCTCTGCTGAAACAAAGCCTGTGAAAAAGGTCGGTGATATGAGACTCCTAGAACCTGATTATTATTCTTAAGACAGGTTGAGCCAACTAAACTTCAAAAGGGTACTTACCTATGAACCTCATGCAAGCCTTTAAACCTAAGGCTCTTATATGCTTTATTTGTGTTTGTTATTTGTTCAAACATGATATCATGACATCATACCATATCATTTTCATTGATCATTTCAAGGATCTCAAAGGCCTGTGATGTCGGTTTATTATAAACCAGACATCTAGCAAGGGGCAAGGGGATTTAGTTTCCTCTAACCAGATGCTTCAAATTCCAAAGTAATTTCACTTGAGTCAAAGGCTAGGGCCTACTTGACATGGTGAGCTTGATTCTTATAGAATGACGTTCAAAGATGCAAAGTTCTTCAGTCAAAGCTACAACCATAGTCAACTTCTAACATGTCATTTATATTTATCCCTCGGGGCCATTGAAAACATTGCATCTACATATAATGTACATCATCACATAGCAGGTATATTTCCAAGACAGATTTTCTCATCTTCTTACTGTTTATTTTAGTAAAAGATGGCTCTCGAACAAACCGTGAAAGAACTTCAAGCTCAGAACGCTCTGTTTCAACAAATGTTCCTCGACTTAGACAAGGGACATTGTTGTACCCAAAAATTAGCCCTAACATTTTACTATATACATACTCCTAAAGGTCCTCAATTTGCTCAAGTTTGCCCAAGAGTTGACCAGACAAACTCTCTCCTAAGGCAGTGTAAATCAAATTAGGGTTTCCATTTTTATCAAGATGGGTGAACCACAAAGGCATCATATGCTCTCCAGGGTCTTAATATGTTCTCAAGACCATACATGTCAAGTTTCATGCCTTGCACAAGAAGTTTGCTCAGTCAATTGCTCAGATGCTTGAGAATCGACTGTATTAGGTTAAAAGACAACTGGGGCCCACATATAGTCAAACTTCAAGATTTTTGGTCAACATTAAAATTTTGAAGTTAATTTCATCATTTGATCAAGGGTTGATCATGATTCCTCAAGGAAAGCTCCAAATTCATCAAAACCCAAAAGTTGCTAAATTAGGGTTTCTTAGTAAAAGTCAACCCAACTTTGACCAAGCATAACTTCTTCATACTTTATCAGAAATTTTCCATCCAAGGCTCATTTTGAATAGGAATAAATTCCCTACAATTCATCTTCATCTCCCAAGTTCAAAATATGCACCCACAAAAAGATATGAATTTCTACATTATAGGTCATTTTGAAAAGTCAACAAAAACACCTTTTGGATTAAAGCTTCATACATGAACAAGGAAGATCCAATTGAGATGAAACCAAAAGGGTTGGTTAGGATACATCCTAAGATTTCTAAAAATTCCAAGAACACCCTCCTAGGGTCAAAATTGGGAGAGTTGTGCATTGTCAAAGTTGGCAATTTTTGGAAAATTGTCAAAAGTCAACATTGACCAAATTTGCATTTTTTCCAAAATGGCCCAT
Source organism: Vicia faba (assembly GCA_948472305.1). Taxonomy (NCBI): domain Eukaryota; kingdom Viridiplantae; phylum Streptophyta; class Magnoliopsida; order Fabales; family Fabaceae; genus Vicia; species Vicia faba. The sequence goes on from OX451738.1 coordinate 124,770,631, forward strand.
GTTTTCTTGCTTGAAACATGTTTCTAATAGGACCCACGACCCCTGAGCTTTTACACCTATTATTTTATCACTTTTATCATTTATTTTGATTTTTTATTCATTTAAATCAAAATAAATCAAATTAAATGGTAAAATAATGAAAACAAATAAAGTCTTGGGACTTTTGTGCACATTTGGAGTCCATATACAGCTAGCATGATGATCAATTCGTGCAAGGCTCATTAGGGTTGGAAAAGATTAGATTGAAGCTTGTTTTAGAAAGATATCATACATGAATCAAATCAAATCACATTTTCATAATTCTCAAAGATATGATGCAATTTTACAACCCTAATTCAGTCTATTATATGTATACAACAATTGCAGATCAAGAGACAAGGTTGAGCAGTCGTGAAAACACCAAACCAAATTTCAAAAAAAAAGTGACAAAAGTGCTGGATCGTTTTTGCATTTAGAGATTAATTCAGACCATTCCAACGCTGCTAATCGATTCTTGGACCTTCCCAGAAGCCAATTGGATCAGTTGCAAGGCTTGAAGAACCCAGAAACACGCGTTATTGCTCTCACGGTTTACCCTCAAACTCAAAATCGATTACTATATTCTTGGCATCTTTAGCACGTTTAAGTTATATATTTGTAATCTTCATCATGTTTGCAAGCTAACTGTATTATTCAATTGCGTTTTTGAAGCCTATACACGATGTTGCCATTATTAGGGTTTACGTTTGCAATTTAGGGCTTTCTTACACAGGTGAAATTAGCCCCAAAAAAAGGATACCAGGGTGTTCACGAGATCACCACGAATGGAGCTATGTATTTAGATATCATTTATTGTGCGTTTTGGGCATTTTTGAAATTTCCAGGGGCTATAGCTACAGATTTATGTCTGTAGGTAAAAGTTTTTTCCCTACAGCGACGGATGAGGAAGAAGAAGACAACGTGCCCCCTCACCATTGGATCGTTTGAAAGTTGGCGCGTTTTTTTTGTTTATTCATTAATCCATTTGTTTATTATATAATATGTTTTGTTTGCATTATATTAACAACAAGAGCGCATAGCACAGATGGTAAGCAAGCATAGTGGAAAGGATAGAGGACCTGGGTTCGATCCCAGGTCCCAACAATGTTTGTTTTCCTATTTTCCAAACGTAGATTGCATGCACTTCACATCAAAGGGTCTACCATACTCCATCAACATCCAACCACTGGATCCAACATGCCATCAGATCCAACGTTCCAGCAATGAGGGACCTTGGTGCTCCTCAAGTCAACACTTGCACCTAATCCAACATGGTTGACCGGGCTTGGAGCTTATTGGGCTTGGAATTTCAGCTTCACACCCCCTTATTGCTAACAACACAGGCCCATTTGGTTATTTTTATTATTTTCTTTAATTTCTTTTCTTTAATTTCTTTTCTTATTTTAATATAAAAAATTATTTTTATTAAATTAACAAATCAAAAAATCACAAAAAAAAAATCTCTTTTTCTTAATAAATATTTTTTGAATTAATTAGTTTAATTAATTTATGGCAATTTAATTTTCTTTTTATAATTAAAAAATAATTAGAATTAGGGTTTTAGATTGTACATAATTTAATTGATTTCCTTTAAAATACCTCAAAGATAATTTTTTTATAAATATATATTTCTTTAATTAATTAGGTTAATTAGAAAATTAGGTTAATTTAATTTCTTTCATAATTTAAAAACAATTAGAAATTGGGTTTAATTAATTTGCAATTAAATATTTTCTCAAATAAAATCCAAAAAAAAAAAATCTTTTTCTCTCAAATTAGGGTTTTAGATTATTTCAATTGTCCTCGCATTTAATTTGCCGTGCGCTTGTTAATTATTTGTCCATTATTTTGTAACTGTTCAGCGTTTGTAATAGTTAACTTAGGGTTTTTATTTACTGTTTAAATCCCCAATTTTTGGTTATGTAATTAATCCCCCTCCCCGAAGCCTTGTAATAGCTAGGTTTTATTTCCTCGCACTTTTAAATTCTGCAATCTTTAATTGTCTAGATGCATGGCTAATAGGATTGTATGGCAAGAATGTCTGGAAAATTAAAACGGTAGATCACCTAATGTGCAAAGATTAAATAACTGAAACAAATCATATGCACATATTCACTCCTAGGGTTTACCTTACTTCGGTTGCCTTCGGTAAACAATCATTAAGCGTAGGAGGTTTTAGTGGTTTCCCTCCAGTCTAAAAGATCAAAATGTCTCATTCGAATGTTGCCTCGGAAATGTTGCCACGGAAATGTTGCCTCGGAAAGATCTTAAGACTCTAGGGTTACTACTAAAGTCTTCTAACTATTTCTTTAGTGATTGTACTTGTCCCTTTCGAACTTCACTTACAACTCCAACGATGGTACTACCTACTCCTTCATAGTAGGATAACGCTGTCTAAAGGAAATAGAACGAACAATCTTTTTTTGAGTAGTAGAATCTTAAGTACTTGGTCAATGAAATTTTTTCACACAAACACGTTTCAAAACAAATTTTCAAAACCACTTCGTCACATCCTTGAGGACTAATACAAGGGTTATCACGAAGTAAAACATTTTCATGACAAACACACACAAGCAATTTCAAAAATGAGCAAGTACCTAAGAGCCCGTAGATAACTACGGATAGAAAGGGTGCTAACACCTTCCCTTTCTATAATCTACCCTCGTACTCAGAATATCTCGAAAAAAGGTTTTTCTTGTTCTTTTTCCTTTTCCATGATTGGATGAAATAAAAGTTGGTGGCGACTCTTACTTACCGCGACATTTTGCAAACAAAAAATGCAAAACACAAACCAGTATTAACAGTCGGTTCTGCCACCGTATCACAGAACTGGCGACTCTTCTGGGGAATTCAATAAGTGGGGTATACCTTAAGATCTAGGTCATTAAAATTGCTTCTCTTTATTGTCTTGATTGCTTTACTTTTGAGGGCTTTGTTTGGGGTTACTATAGATCCTATACCCGGATCTGGGGGCACTCATTAGGTAAACAACAATAGATCATGGAGACTGTACGACATAAACCGATTTGGTTTAGGAGATGGTTGTGCTAGTGTGGCACTTTGGTTGGTACCGGTATCCTTCGTGGGGAAACGAGGAGAATACGGGGCCGCCGCGTGGTGTCGTGAAGCACTAACGCACCTTAGAACCTTAGTTGAACAAACTTGGCCATTAATAAGTAGTGAGATAGCTGGCCTCGGTGTAGAGCTGAGAACTACTTGATACTCGATGCTAAACTCATTGAGATCAGACTTTCGGGATATTTTAGCTGCAAGAAAAGATTGAGAGATGAAATAATGCCCGATAAAGGATGGTCAGTGATATTGAGAATCTCTAGAACCCGGTTACTTTTTAGGACAGGTTTGAACCAACTAAACTTCAAGAGGGTACTACCTTTAACCTCATGCAAGCCTTAAACCTAAGGGCTTCGTGTGACTTGACTGTGTTTTCTATACTTGTGTTTGCTATACCTGTGGTTTATCATGACATCATGCATCATAACATGGCATCCATGCTTATTGCACTAACCATTTCAAAGACTAAGGGAATTTATCTTTGTTCTATTTTGCAGATTATGGCTTCCGTTCCTAGAAATACCATCCGAATAAGCTTTGTGAAGATACCTTCCCAACTCAAAGAGCTAGCATCAAGGGTTTCTAAAACTTCTACGTTCACTAAGAGACTTGGCCAACTTCTCAACCTGGTTACTTCAAACTTTGATGAAAAGATGATGAGTGTACTCTTTCAGTTCTTTGATCTCAAGCATCACTGCTTCACCTTTCCAGACTATCAGTTGGTGCCTACCTTGGAAGAATTCTCTCAGCTATTGGATATACCTATTCTTGAACAGGTACCCTTCACAGGTCTAGAAGAAGTTCCTAAGCCAGAAGTCATTGCCTCAGCTTTGCACCTGAAACGGGCCGACGTGGTATCCAATTGGAAAACTAGAAGCAGAGTCAAGGGTTTTCTAGCTAAGTTTCTGATAGACAAAGCCCAGCTGTTTTGGGATAATATGGATTTTCAGGCTTTTGAGGAGGTCTTGGCTCTTCTTATCTATGGCTTAGTTCTCTTTCCTAATCCGGACTCATTCATAGATGTGAATGCTATCAAGATCTTTCTCTCTCGCAACCCGATGCCTACTTTGCTCGGAGATATTTTGCACACTCTCCATACTCGTACCATGAGGAGAAGAGGGATTATCATGTGCTGCATGCCATTGCTATCAAGGTGGTTTATTTATCACCTCCCTAAGTCCATATTGAAGAATGAAGAAGGTTTGGTTTGGTCACAAAGGATAATGTCACTCGCTCATATGGATATTCTTTGGTGTTCTCGATCTATGGAAAACATTGCTATCATTGACTGCTGCGGGGAGTATCCTAATGTCCCACTGCTTGGTATCAGAGGGATATAACTTACAATCCTTGTTTAGCTCTGTGACAATTTGATCACGCTCGAAGGGATGGTCCCCATGAGTTGCTTATCGAGGGTATTGTATTCAACTATGAGGATGATATTCAAGAGTATCTCCGGAGGTTCATACGAGCCAGGGGCATGGTAAACAGATCGAGCGTTATGGCCTTGGGGCCAAATACTTCCATTCATATGGAACCTTACCTCCAGTGGGTACGAGCTCGCGCCCAGAAGCTTATAATGCCATATGTGTCCGTTTTACCAATGATTGTGGAACCCACTACTGAAGAAGGCATTCCTTACACGATTCTCTATCCTTACATGCCCACTGATCTTGGGGAATTATAGAGGTCTTGGATTCAGTTGATGAAAGAGCAGGATACTTACAGGGATCAGTTCCATGCTCAGGAGAAGAAGGTTTTAGAGCTCATAAAGCAACTCCATGAGGAAAAAGGACTGAATGATATCTCGGTGCAAAGAGGGAGCATCCATGGGACTTTTGATTTTATTTTCTAGTTTTAGATTTATTTTTAATTGTAACGCCTAAAAGGCATTTGAACTTCAAATTCAGCTAATAAAATATTTGTTTATTTTGGTTTGCAAATTTAAATTTCCCGAAGTCTTTGAAATCATTTCATGCGCATACCATTATCATACACATCATTACAGGTACCATTACAGGTTTCTCATCTCCCTCGCTATTTATTTCAGCAGAGATGTCTTCCGAACAAAGAATTAAGGACCTGCAGGCACAGAACGCCTAGTTCCAACAAATGTTTATCAGTCTGGCAAAGGGGCAGGAGGATCTGAAAGCCCTCATTCTGAAAGAGAAGAAGAAAAAGAAGAAGGCCAGTGGTATTCTGAAGATGGGCCGAAGGTTTGGAGAGAGGTTGAAGTGACAAGTCGACCTGACCTCTTCATATAAATAAGGGGAGAACCAAGAAGGAGAGAAGGACCCTAGTCCTGCAGTCTCTGACAATGATATTGATTATAACGATAAGCAATATCCTCCTGCTGAGGATAGATACAAACAGTTGGAAGATCTTCTGAGTACCAATGAAGTTCAGAGGATACCTGGATTTGATTTTGAAGAATTGGGTTTGGTGTCGGGAGTGGTCATCTGCAGAAGTTCAAAGCTCCAGTTTTTGCCAAGTATGATGGGGTGTCCTGCCCAAAGCTCCATCTCCGCTCTTATGTCAGAAAGATCCAGCCCCACACCGTTGATAGAAGTTTGTGGGTGCATTTATTTCAAGATAGTCTGTCAGGGACTCAGCTTGAATGGTTCTACCAGCTGGAGGGAGCCAATGTCTGAAACTGGGAAGATCTGGCTACTGCTTTCTACAAGCAGTATCAGTACAATGCTGACCTTGCTCCCACTCATACTGAACTCCAGAGTATGTACATGGGTGCAGGTGAAGGTTTTAAAGATTATGCACAAAAATGGAGAGACTTGGCTGGGAGAGTTCAACCTCCGTTGTCTGATAGAGAGTTGGTTGATATGTTTCTAGGGACGCTATCTGGTCCATTTTTCAATCATTTGATCGGTAGCTCATCAGCTGGTTTCACTAAGCTGGTCCTAACTGGGGAAAGAGTAGAAGCTGGGATTCAAAGTGGAAAAATACAGAAGGATGTCTCTTCAAGTTTAGTAAATAAGCCTTTTGCTGGTAAGAAAGAAGCCAGTTCCATCTACAGTCTGAGGGGTCAGAACAGGGCTGAACAACGTCAAACAGTAAGTTCTGTGATGATACCTAGACCTACAGTTGCTCCATAATGCAACAATCAACAAAGGGTGGAAAGACCGCAATGGCAGTTTACCCGCATTAACATGACATTGGCTGAAGTTCTACCTCATCTGCTGAGATCCAACTTGGCAACCTTGAGAGAGGCCCCCATGAAATCCAAATACTACATCTCCCCGATATAATCCAAATGCCCGGTGTGCCCATCATTCTGAGAGTCCTGGCCACGATACAAATGATTGTTGGGCTCCGAGAAACAAAATACAAGACTTGATTGAAGCTAAGGAAATAGATTTTGATGCTCCGGAGAAGCCAAATGTCATAACTGCTCCCATGCCTAAGCATGATCGTGGAGTTAATGCTATTGATACTGATTTGTTTGTTACCTCTGTCGACGAAGTGTCTAGTCCTCTCATGATTGTCAAGAAGAAATTGTTATTGGCCGGTTTATTTCCGGGTTATGGTGAAGGTTGCCACATGTGTTCGCTTCTACCTTCTGGTTGCCGTTTGCTGAAATTAGGTGTCCAACGCCTGATAGATAGCAAAGAAATTTTGTTCGAGAGAACTATGATTCCTGTTGTTCTAGTTGAGGAAATTGCCATTATAACCATTTCCGCCAATCCTTCCAAGGTTTCCTCGAGAAGACCTATTAGGATTACATCTGCTCCAAGAATTGCTCCGTTGATAATCATTGTTCCTGGTCCTGTCCCGTATGTCTCGGATAAAGATGTCCCATGGCATTATGGTGCCGATGTGTATTATCATGGCATCAAACAAGATCTGAAAGATGAAGAAGTTGATCCTGATATTGATAACATTGTCGGAACCAGTAAGATCACCCGAAGTTGAAGGGTTTTCTCTCCCGAGATTTCCCCTAAGACTGTTAACAAGCCTATTGTCATTACATTTGATGTTCCTGCTAGTAAATTAACTACTGTTCTTGTTCTTACTCCAGTAGGCAAATCATCTGATACCTGCAGCAAAGAGGTTGTAGGTGAGCCTGCCCGGACGGAGGCGCCTAAGAAAATTGTTATGGAAGCCTTTAAGCAAGAAATAGAGGAAATACTGAAAATCATTAAGAAGAGCGACTACAATGTGGTCGAGCAGTTGGGGCAGACCCCATCGAAGATATCCATGTTTTCTTTGTTGTTGTGTTCTGAAGCCCATGCGAAGGCTTTGATTGCATTTCTCAAGATTGTGCATGTGCCGCAGGAGACTTCAGCTGTTCAGTTCAAAGATTGTGTGGCCAGCCTGACTGCTGATAATGGGTTGGGCTTTTCAGATGCAAATTTGACACCAAAGGGAAGGAAGCATAATGATGCTCTGCATGTCCCGATTGAATGAAGGGGCACCACTATAGCTCATGTGCTGGTAGATACCGGGTCTTCACTGAATGTTCTATCGAAGAAGGCGTTGGACCATTTAGATTGTGAGGGTTTAACTCTAAAGCCTAGTAACATTGTGGTAAGGGCTTTTGACGGATCGAAGAGAATGGTGCAAGGGGAGGTAGACATCCATGTCAAAGTGGGTTCTCAGATTTTTGGGTCCACCTTCTATGTGATGGATATCAGGCCATCGTATTCTTGTTTGCTGGGTCGTCCTTGGATCCACGAGGCTGGGGAAGTCACCTCTATACTCCACCAAATGTTGAAGTATCTGGTGAAGGGAAAGATTGTCACAGTGCGGGGTAAAGAAGAGTATATAGTGAGTCACCTCAACTCCTTCCGCTACGTAGAGATGGACGGGGAATTCATCGAAACTCCTTGTCAGAATTTTAAAGAGGTCCCTCAGATCTTGGCATCAACTGAAACTACTACCAACAAACCTCCTTTAAAGATGTCTTCTCTCAAGGACGCCAGGGTTGTGGTTGAAGAAGGTGGGTGTGCCAATTGGGGTCAGCTCCCTGATTTCACTCATAAAACTGACAAATTTGGCTTGGGCTTTACTATAGGGGCTCAAAGGGTTGTTAGACGCGCTCGGGCTGGAGGACCTCCCCTACGCATCAGCAATCATGGGATCAACGCCATTGAAGACAGCGAAGAGGACTCGGACATTTACAACTAGATCTACCCGACTACCAGCGGTGGACCGAGTAACTGGACGGCTAGGGACTTCATACCTGTTTCTTTTATTCCGTAGTAATTGACTTGTTTGTTTTAAGATTTGTAATAAACAATTTAAAACTTTACGGCCTTGTGCCTTGCCCGAGGCACATTGGCTTTGCTTGTGAGGGTTATTATTTGTCATTTCATATATCATTAATAAAGCATTGGACGTTTCTTACATACAAATTTTGTGCTCTCTGTTTTTATTTTCTATTTTCACTTTATTAAAATAGCTTTTCTCTTACACACACTCACGTATCATAATACAGATCCATATCCACTCTAGATCCCATTGATAACAGCTATGCTATTGCTAGTTATGACTTCAAAAATCTGATCAACCAAGCTGAGGACGAAGGTAAGGATGATTGTGAGATGCCTGGAGAACTTGCTAGACTATTACAGCAGGAAGAGAGGTCCATATAGCCTCATGAAGAGTCGGTTGAGACAGTGAACTTGGGTACTGAAGAAGACAAAAAAGAGGTTAAAGTAGGTGCAAATCTGGAGCTTAGTGTCAAACAGAGGTTGATACAGATGTTGCACGAATATGTTGAGATCTTCGCCTAGTCATATGAAGACATGCCTAGTTTAGACACTGATATTATGGTACATCGCCTGCCGACTAAAGAAGACTTTCCTCCGGTTAAACAGAAGGTATGTCATATGCGCCCTGAAATGTCAGAGAAGATCAAGGCGGAGGTCATGAAACAGTTTGATGCATGATTCTTAGCTGTCAATTCGTATCCATAGTGGGTTGCTAATGTTGATACGGTACCTAAGAAGGACGGTAAGGTACGGATGTGCGTTGATTACAGAGATCTGAACCGGGAAAGCCCCAAAGATGACTTCCCACTTCCTCACATTGATGTTCTGGTCGACAATACCGCGCAGCATAAAATTTTCTCCTTCATGGATAGGCTGGTAACAACCAGATCAAGATGGCTCCTGAAGACATGGAGAAGACAACCTTCGTTACACAGTGGGGCACCTTCTGTTACAAAGTGATGCCTTTTGGGTTGAAGAATGTTGGGGAAACTTATCAGCGCGCCATGGTCGCTTTGTTCCACGATATGATTCACCATGAGATTGAAGTTTATGTTGATGACATGATAGCCAGGTCTCAGACTGAGGAAGAGCACCTTGATCATCTCCAAAAGTTGTTCGATAGTTTGAAGACATATAAGCTGAGGTTGAATCCGAACAAGTGTACCTTCGGGGTAAGATCTGGTAAGCTTCTGGGTTATATCGTCAGTGACAAGGGTATTCAGGTAGACCCTGCGAAGGTAAAAGCCAAACAAGAGATGTTGGTTTCCCTCACATAGAAGGAAGTTAGAGGTTTCTTGGGACATCTGAATTACATCGCCAAGTTTATTTCACATCTGACTGCTACTTGTGAGCCAATCTTCAAGCTTCTGAAGAAAGATCAAGTGGAATGATGAATGCCAGACCGCTTTCAAAAGAATCAAAGAATACCTTCAAGAACCGCCAATTCTGATGCCTCCAGTTGAAGGAAGACCTTTGATATTATACTTGACAGTGCTAGACAATTCAATGGGGTGCATGTTAGGGAAGCATGATGAGTCTGGCCGAAAAGAGCACGCCATTTACTACCTTAGAAAAAAGTTTACTGACTGTGAGACCCGATACTCATTGCTCGAGAAAACCTGTTGCGCTTTGGCATGGGTTGCTCGCCGACTGAGACAGTATATGCTGACTCACCCTACCTTATTGATATCAAAGATGGATCTGATCAAGTATATTTTCGAGAAGCCCGCTCTCTCCGGAAGGATAGCAAGGTGGCAAATGATCTTAAATGAGTACAACATACAATATACAACCCAAAAGGCAATAAAGGGGAGTGTATTAGCTTATCATTTGGCTCATCAGGCCGTGGATGACTACCAGTCCATGAATTTTGAGTTCCCGGATGAGAATATCATGTTGGTGACTGACTACGAAGAACCTGGACCGGATGAAGGACCTGAAGAGGGATCCCGATGATCTATGTATTTTGATGGAGCCTCGAACACACAGGGTAACAGCGTTGGCACTGTAATCATATCTCTCGAGGGCTTTCATACTCTATTCACCGCCCGATTATGTTTCAACTGCACCAATAACATGGCGGAGTATGAAGCATGTATCATGGGTCTTCGAGCTGCTATTGACCTAAGGATCAAGTTATTGAGTGTATTCGGGGATTCCGCTCTGGTGATAAGTCCGATCAAAGGTGAGTGGGATACGAAGCACCCAAATCTCATTCCTTACAAAGAGTATGTAATGACGTTGCTCCCACACTTTGAGGAGGTAACCTTTGAACATTTCCCACGAGAGGAGAACCAGTTGGAGGACGCACTAGCTACCATGTCTTCTATGTTTAAAGTTAGGTGGGGAAATGAAGCTCCCCAAATTACCATTGAGAGGTTGGATGAACTAGCTCACTGTTGTGAGATCGACACCGAAATAGTGGAAGATAAACCCTGGTTTCACGAAGTCAAAAGGTATCTCAAGGTTCAGGAGTATCCCGAAGGGGCATCTGTCAATGATAAGAAGTTTATGAGAAGGTTCACTGCAAAGTTCTTCCTTAGTAATGGGATCCTCTATAAACGCAACCATGACTCCACACTACTATGGTGTGTAGACAAGAGCGAAGCAGAGAGGATCATGACAGATCTACATGAAGGCACCTTCGGAACCCATTCTAGTGGACATACCATGGCTAAGAAGATCCTACGGGCAGGATATTACTGGTTCACTATTGAAGCCGGTTGTTATCAGCACTCTTGAACTTGTCATAAGTGCCAAATCTACGCTGATAAGGTGCGTGTGCCTCCGGTCCCCTTAAATGTCCGAACATCTCCTTGGCCCTTTGCGATGTGGGGCATCGACATGATCGGCGAGATCAGACCTACTGTGTCTAACTGGCATCGCTTCATCTTAGTAGCCATTGATTACTTCACAAAGTGGGTTGAGGCAGCCTCTTTTGCTACAGTAACCAAGAATGTCGTGGCGCGGTTTATCCGACATAACCTGATCTGTCGATATGGTGTACCAGAGAGAATTATTACTGACAATGGTACAAATCTCAACAACACAATGATCACCGAGCTCTGTAAACAGTTCAAGATACAACATCATAATTCTTCTCCCTACCGGCCGAAGATGAATGGCGTTGTTGAAGCGGATAATAAGAATATCAAGAAGATTGTGCAGAAGATGACAGCGACATATAAAGACTGGCATGAGATATTACCATTCGCTCTTCATGGGTACCGTACCTCAGCACAGACGTCGATAGGGGCAACACCTTACTCTCTGGTATATGGCATGGAAGCAGTCCTACCCATAGAAATCTAGATACCCTCTCTCAGGATTATGAAGGATGTAGGTTTGAACAAAGACGACTGGATCCAAACCCGACTTGATCGACTAAATCTAATCGATGAAAAGAGGCTTACTGCTATCTGCCATGGTCAAACGTATCAAAAGCGAATGATCAAGGCTTTTAACAGGAAAGTTAGGCATCAAGAATATCAAGTGGGGGATCTAGTAATCAAGCGCATCATACTTCCACAAGGTGATCCAGGGGCAAATGGACCCCCACGTACAAAGGGCCATTTGTGGTTAAGAACATTTTCTCGGGAGGAGCTATGATTCTAACCACCATGGATGGTGAAGACCTTCCTCACCCTGCCAATGCAGACATAGTGAAAAGATACTATGCTTAGTCAAAGACCCGCTAGGTTGACTGGCCTAGGCAAAAATAAGGGCTTCCCAGCGAATAAAAAGGGTTCGGGCAAAAGTAAGGGATGAAAATGAAAAATTTGTACACCCGGCAAGTCGCAAACCCGAAAGGGAGGCTTGGGAAAAAATGGTATCCTAGTGGATTGAAAACCCGAAAGGGAAATCTGGGAAAATGTTAGGGATTGAAACATATCACTATGTGTCATTGGATCATCTTGCGACCAGATTTTAGTATCATCTATCAAGCGCAGATGGCGCCAATCAATCTGATCAACCTTCGGCTAAGTAGCAAAGTGATGAGACACTTGAAGATATAAAGGCAATAGCAGAGTTGGAACCCAATGGGGTTGTTTCACATAGTTGTTTTCTTTCTTTTATGCAAAATGTATAACTTCTGTCTTTTGGCGGTGTTATCTTACTAGGACGTCGGCCTCTTTGTACAAAACTCCTATTACAGGCCAATTTCGAAATCAATACAAGTCATTTTTACAAAACTTCAATTTGTTTCTTTTTCTTTTTCTGTTTTGTTTTACAATAACGTCCAATGATTTATTTTTGATATATGCATTAGAAAATGATTGCTGCTCATAAATATTTACATAAGAAATAAAAGACAATTACTCGTAATTCCAGAAACAAAAAAAAACAAGAAGTTCCAAACCCGACGGTTCCTCTGCCCAGCAGGTATCGGGATAGAGCCAGCTTTGAATATGAATTATCAGTACATACACTCCCCACAGAGTAAAAGTATCCAAAGGCATTGATGTCATCTTTCCCGAAAAAGGACATAACTATCCTCAGCCGAGGTTCGTAATCGCAGACGAGTCAACAAATTTCATTCCCCAAGCGGAGTCTTTTTCTACAGATACAGAAGCTCAATCTCAAACATAGCTCATCACTTCCAGCAACGGAATTTCATCCCCAACTGAGTTTATTCCTCTAGATCAGTAAGTCTACCAATAGAGTATCTCTTCCCTAAAGTCTGGTCCCCACGGAGTTATTCTCCAGCATCTCTTCCCGACAGAATATTCGCAAATCTCCAGCAACCGTCCAGGATTTATTTTCCCAGATGCGAGCATACCCCGACAGCATTTCATGAACATACAACATGACATACGCGTATATATCATATACAGCATAATCTTATTTATTTTGAGAATATCATCTCATCCTGTGTTGTACCCCAAAATTTGCCCTCCCATACTCTTCAAGAATTGCAAAGAGCATGCTTCAAAATCTCCCCAAGGGTTGCACAGTTCAAGGGCCTCCTAATAGTCAAAAATTAGGGTTTTGGTTATGACAAAGAAATTGAAGTTTCCAAGGGTCTAAACAAGTCCCACATGCTTACAAACATGGTCAAGCATACTCATACCAAGTTTCAAGACTTACAGCACAAAATTGCACAGTCAAAAACCCTAATTGCTCAACAGTCAACTGCAGGGGCAAAATGGTCATTTGACAGTCAAAAGTTCAAATTTTTGGTCAACATCTCATTTTGAAGCCACAAACATCATTTGATCAATGCTTGATCATGATTCTCAAAGTATGGCTCAAAAAGTCTCAAGATGCAAAAGTCTCCATATTTGGACAGTTGAAAAAGTCAACTGTAACTTGACCAAGGCATAACTTCCACATGGATTATCAGAAAAATTCCATCCAAAGCTCATTTTGAAGAGAAAGACATTTCCTACAACTCCTCTTCACACTTCAAGTCCAAGAAATGCTCTCACAAAAAGTTATCAATTTCAACATTATAGGTCATTTTCAAAAGTCAACAAAAAGAGACTTTAAGTCAAAGGCCATAACTTGAGATTGGTAAATCAAAATGACATGGGACCAAAGGCATTGGTTAGAGGACTTAAATACCTTTCCAAAATGTCCAAGAACATGAGCAAAGCTTAAAAATTGAGCAAGATATGCCTTGTGGAAGTTGGGAAATGTTTGGGTATTTTGAAAAGTCAACTTTGCTTCAAATGCCTCAAAATTGCTAATGGGCCACATTTTCTTCCAAGATTCATCATCCAAAGCATGTGCACGACCATAGGGCCCAAAAGGGATTTTTTTCATCATTTTTATTAATTATTTGAATTTTTAATTACAATTAATTCATTTAATTAATTAAAATGTGGAAAAAATACTAAACCAATGTAATCAAATCTTTTTGTGCAGAATAAACTCTCACTGGACACTCAAGATTCGTGCATAATCAAAGGTGGAAGGTTTTGACATGATTGGAATCAAATATGCATGGAAAATATTTGAAAGATTATGCCATGAAAATCAAATATATTTCCATCAATGCAAAGGTTTTTTGGATCCAAATCTTTACCCTAATCATTCCATACATAAGCAGGATGCAAACCCTAGTGCTAGAGACCTCCAAGCTGCGCCAGAATTCAAGAACAACTTTTGCATTTTTTTGTGAAAATTCCAAAACTGAAACGTGATTCCAAGGCTTTTCAAGATCAAATAATCATTCCATTACCTTCCTGAGACTTCCAGGAAGGTTTCTAGATCAAAACCATCAACTCTAACGCCCAGAATTGGTAGAACAACCTCGTTTAGTTCATGCTTTTTTCCACGTTCTTGCATCATGATTCACGCATTGTTGTTAATTTTTAATGTTTGATTTATATTCAGCTAACCATTCTAAAGCTAACCATGTGTTTTTATTGAGTTTTCACGCATCGTATGAAGAATCACCATGGAAGATTGCTAGGGTTACAAAACTGTGAAATTGGGGGTTTACTCCTATGGAAAAATTAAGACCTGAGACCCCTACCATCAGAATCAGAAACTCATGGCCAATCGTTTCCACACCTCGTGCCTAATTTATGAAGCACCACGCTCTATTCGCTATTTTTTGACACAGTATATAGTGGGGGTTTAAAACCCCCGCAATCTTGTTTGTTTTTGTTTCAGGAAAAACGCACCATTGGAGAAGATGGTGATGTGTAGGCCAGTGATTGGAGCATTTGAAATTCGCGCTAAAATTGTCCATTAACTCATGATTAGCATTATCTTATTTGTTTCCTATAATATAACCAAAACGCGTGAACGGCTCAGTGGCAAGGCATCAGTGTGGTAACCTCTGGGACCTGGGTTCGATCCCCAGGTCCCCCATATTATTTCTATATTTTTCTTACTAATATCTTCCTATGCAGCATGCCTCCTAATGATCACCATACAACCCCTGATCCAAGAGCGCCACATGGCCACGGAAGGCAATCTTAAGGCCCAGATCTGATGAACATCCTAGGCCTCAGTCAATACACACAGACGCTTCATGAAAAGTCAAACAAAGGCCTTAAACGTTGGGCCTGATTGCTAGCCAAAAAACCTCCAGTTTGGGGACAAAACCCCCATGGGTTTGTTTTTTCATTCTTTTTTTCATATTTTTCTATTTTATTTGTTTTGTTAATTTTTATTTAAATCTTTAAATTAATTTATTTTCATAAAATATAAAAAATAATATAAAAAACAGAAAAGACAAAAAAAACAAATATATTTTATTTTAATATCTTTGTAAATAAATTGTATCAATTAACTTAGTTTTAAATTCTAGGAGTAATTTTAATATTTTTCAATAAACTTAAAAATTGGTAGAATTAGGGTTTTAAGCATTTTTATCCTTTTTTCCTTTTTTCACCATATTAATTATTAATTATTAATTATCATTATTCTTGTAAATAAAATCGTATTAATTAATTAGGTTAATTTTAGATTAAATTTCAATGCTTTTCTTAATAAATTAAAAATAACTAGAATTAGGGTTAATTAATATTTTAATTTCATTTAATTCTCATAAAATTCCATAAGTACAAAAAACTCAAAAATCTTTTCTTTTTTTCTTTAATTTAATTAATTTGTTGATCATATTTTAATTTCATTAAAAAGGGTCCAACGCCCTCGCTTTCGATTATTAATTTGCTTCGCGCATTTTATTCTTATTCCTTCTTTTAAATATTTATGTAATTCTCCCAAAGCCGTGTAAATTAACATTTATATTTCTCGCATCTTTATTTTATGTCAAATCGGGTCCTGGATTTAATTTGCCGATGTGGATCCGCGCCTTTGTAATAGTTTAGGAACTTTATATTTCTCGCAACTTTTTTAACTGTTAATAATTGCATGCAAGAATGAATGTTAAAATAAAAACAAAAGCGTAGATCACCCATGACATGACAAGACAAAATATCTAAAAACGACACACAAATCACACACCACCCCTAGGGTACGCCTCACTGTTGCCTTGCCTCTCGAAAGGTGATCGTCGAGTAGAGGATGTCTTAGTAAGTCCTCATGATCCGGGAACCTGGCGTGAGGGTAGCTTCTAAGGTATCTTCCTATTGCTCCGGTGATCACCATGTCCCGAACCTCGAATTGACCCGAACACCTCCAACGGTGGTGCAACCTACCCCTCAATGGTGGGATGGCGCTACTTTAAGGACATTTACACAGACGAATTCCTTAGGGTAGGTAGACGACTCTAGATACTTGCTCTAATTTCAAAACAAATCAAAAATACTTTTCACACCGACACCTTTTCAAAAAAAAGCTTTCGAAAGCAATTTTTCAAACACTCTTGAGGACCGATACAAGAGTCGAACTGAAATTTTTCAAAGAAACTTTTTAAAACCCACAGTTGAAAAGCAAACAAACCAATTTTGAAAACACAATGAGAAAGTATCTAAGAGCCCATGGATAACCATGGATAGAAAGGGTGCTAACACCTTCCCTTTTTATAACCTACCTCCCGAACCGAGAGCAATCTCTATAAGGAATTTTTCTGTGCTTTTGTCCTTTCCCTTTGGAGAAAATAAAAGACGGTGGCGACTCTTGCTTCCGCGACATTTCGTGAACCAGCGTTAAACAGTCAGTTCCAGATCCACCGATCACAGAACTGGCGACTCTGCTGGGGATTTATATAAAAGTGAGGTGTACCTTAGGACTAAGATCACTTGTGTTTTCAATTGTCTGAATTGCTTGCTTTATTATTGTGGGACTGTCTTGGGAGTTCTATAGATCCTAACCCGGATCTGGGGATACCTTCTTAGAAAGTAGCAACAAGGTTGTGAGGGAACTGTGCAGGGTATACCGACATGGTTGAAACAGTCTGCTACGTTGATGTGGCACTTTGGTGTGTACCGGTAACCCTTGAGTTCTGTCAAGGAGAGTACGGGGCCTCCGCGTGGTGTCGTGAAGCATCAACTGACCTTAGGAACCTTAATTGAACCATCTTGGCCTCTTTAGGGTAGTGAGGTAACTGACTTTGGTGCAGTCCGAGGTTGGTTGATACTCGATACTACACTCAATTGAGGGTTGTTTTCTTGGAATATTTCGGTCGCCAGTTCAGTGGCTAAATCGAAACGATGAACAATGAAAACAATCCAATGATATTGGGACCCTTAGAACCCGGTTACTTCTAATAGGACAGGTTGAGCCCACCAACTTCAAGAGGGTAATACCCAGACCCCATGATGGCCTAAACTCTAAGGGCTTTCTCTTGTGTGACTTGTGTGCCTTCGTACTTGACTACTTGCATGCTTTGTCTGACACATGAACTACTTGCAGGTTTTGTTTTGGTCCTTAATTGGGACCCATGACAGGGCTTACTAAGTTTCTTGCAGGTTTTTTTTATAGTCCTTAATTGGGACTCATAACAGAGTGTACTGAGTTTCTTGCAGGTTTTATTTACAGTCCTCCATTGGGGCTCATAACAGGGCTACTCACATTACCCCATGCATACCATAACATCATACCATTGCATACATCCTACATAAGGACTAACCCATTTCAAGGATCTCAAGGGCTTGTGATGCAGGTCATAATGAATCAAACATCTAGCAAGGGGCAAAGAGGATTTATTTTCCTCTAGCCAAGGTTGTCAGGGGCTATGACCCACTGGATATGGTGAGCCTTTGACCCTTGAAGAAGGATTCTCAACAACATGAAGTTCCTTCACTCAAGCTACCAGATTCAAATTCTAACAACTTTTCTTGTCTACCCTGTGAGGTCCTTGAAAACATTGCATGCATATCATACACATCATTGCATTGCAGGTATCCTTGTTGCAGGTCACTTACCTTTCTCGCTGTTTATTTCAGCAATGGCTTCCCAACAAGATAACCAGGACCTTCTTACTCAAGAGACTCGGTTCGGGGAAATCCTACTGAATCCATCCAAGGGGCAGGAGGAGCTGAGAACACTTCTCATGGGGACTTTGGTCAGGAACAACGCTGAGGACGAACGGCTGAAACATCTGCAAGCTGAATTGGATGCAATGAGAGCCCAGATGCTGGGGCAGGCGACTATCGTCCAAGACTTAGCTCAAAGGTAAGATGAGCTCGGGGTTCTCGTCAACCAACTGCTTCGGGGTAACCAACTGGGGCAAACATCTAAGGTTGAAGGGCCAGTCATCATTCAACCATCTTTGAAACAAGGAGATAAGGGGAGAGCTCCTCAAATGGCTCCAGTGTCACAAATTCAGCATCAACCTCACCAGCTTCAGCCAGGCAAGCCTATGAGGCAGTTCACCCAGCTCAACATGTCGTTGTTTCAATCTTTACAACGCTTGTTGAGGTTTAATCTGATCACATTAAGGGCTCATCCCCGGAACCCCAACACAGCATCTCCTATCTATGATCCCAATAAAAGGTGTGCCTACCACTCTGCCAGTCCAGGACATGATACAAATGAGTGTTGGGCTCTGAAGAACAAGATCCAGGACCTGATTGATGAAGGAGCTTTAGAGTTCACGCAAGATGGTCAGGCTGAGTTTTTCTACCATCCCTCCAAGGCTCACCATTTGAAGTGACAAGCCCTGAGATGAAAAGACTTTTGTTCATTAGGATTTTCAAGTTGTAATTTTCTTTTGTTCAAACATTTATTCATGTTAAACGTTGTTATTTCATCAATGCATCGCATATGTCTGTTTTGAAGCAATATATTCATATTCACTATACGCAAATTATTTTCATATTTTTTCTGATGTCAACTCTCAATTAATAATTCCAAACCTCTTGAGGGGGATGACGAAAACGATACCACGATTTACAGTATGCTTTTGAACAGACCCCGCTGATGAGGTACAGGCATTGTTTCAATCCCCAAACACTGGAGTTATAAGGATGATAATCCCTCGTCAACCCCTCTGAGCCAAAGAAGTAGGAGTTTTTCTTTTCGAAATTAAAAACCCTTAATCTTAACCTGGGGCAGGGTAGTCTCTCAGTTGATCCAAGTGCATAACAAATGGCACCAAAGAGATCCTTACAAAATAAAAGACAGTGATGGTTCCGAACAATCATAAGGGTAGGCAGTCATTATATCTCAAAAAATAAAAACCCATTAAGTCAAAACCCATGAAGGAGACTTACAAAACGGGGGCATCCCGCTGACTGTAATCACAAAAGAAACAGTTCAGGCAAAAATAGGGATAACAAAATCAAAAAAGAAAGAGGTCCTACAAACCCTCAACAAAAAAGAATGACTGCCTATTCAAAATAAATTGTCAAAATCCGAACCATCATTGGAATATCAGGACAAAGACCCAAACAAGGTCAAACGCACGATCAGCTGAGTTTAGGTTTGAAGAACATTACGAAGAGCGGGTGGGTACAAATAATTTGAGCCTTTATCTTTTGTTTCTTAAACCGTGAACCAGGCCACGTTATAACCCTTAAAAGTCCTAGTTGAAGCATGGGTTAGTTCGAAAGCATACTGTTACAAAAGGTATCCTGACTCCTTAAGGCCTACGGTAAATACGGAGTTGACATCACGTTTTACAAACATTCACTTGTTTTATGAAAAAGAATGCATTTTCAAAATCTTCAAGACCGACATAAGCTTTGCATTTTTAACATAACTTTGTTTGCATATGACTTTTTGTTTGAACAGCATAGAAATTCGCACGACGAATGACTAATGAACAAAAGCAATTCTAATCAAGGGGCATGGCATGACCAGTGTCCATTATCTGGGGCAATCCAATCAAGATTCGGAGAATCTCTCAAAGGCCAAAT
This sequence comes from Vicia faba, assembly GCA_948472305.1. Lineage (NCBI taxonomy): Eukaryota > Viridiplantae > Streptophyta > Magnoliopsida > Fabales > Fabaceae > Vicia > Vicia faba. The sequence continues at coordinate 124,790,669 of OX451738.1, forward strand.
AGCCTGGGGCAAATCTCCGCCTGAGTCACTTGGGGCATTCCAACAACGAATCTTGCTTGATCAAACACCTTCTGGTGGCATGACAAAACACTTCTAACAGGGGCAACCCCCTACATTCTGAAAGCATGGACATAGTCGAAAAGATACTATACAAAATCAAATACCCGCTAGGTTGACACACCTAGGCAAAAATAAGGGCTTCCCGGCGAACCAAAAGGGTTCGGGCAAAATGAAGGGATGAAATAAAAAAAAAATCTGTACACCCGGCAAGTCGAAAACCTGAAAAGGCGGCTTGGGCAAAAATGGGTATCCCGGTGGACTGAAAACCCGAAAGGGCGGTCCAGGCAAAAGTTAGGGATAAAAGCGTACGACTATATCCCGTCATCTTGTCACTTGCCTACCAGAAGTAAGTTTGTCTATCAACAACTATCAGCATCTCACAGGTCTTCCTCCCTCACCTCAGAAACAGGGGCAATAATGAGTCGTCCAGGCGATCCAGTTGCCCTGTCAACCAAAGTACCAAGGAAAGGTTAATGCAAAGATGGTTACCATCTACCTTTACAAATTCCTGATCGTGGGTTAATATCCGAAACCAAACAGGACAATCATCCACTTGATCACCATCAGGCAACCCTATACCGGTTCCTTCTCAACTTTCAGACAAGGTTTTACACAGACTCATCCTCAGAAGAAGTCTTACACGGACTTATCTCAAGATGACCTCACCCCGGTTCCTCCTAAAGTCTTACACGGACTTATCATCAAAGTGACCCTACACCGGTTCCTCCTAAAAGTCTTACACGGATTTATCTCAAGTTTTACACGAACTTATCCTGCAGTAACCTTACCCCGGTTCCTCCAGAAGTCTTACACAGACTTACCTCAAAGATAACCTTACCCCGGCTCATCAAGAAGTTTTACACGAACTTACCCTGTAGTAACCTTACCCCGGTTCCTCCAGAAGTTTTACACGAACTTATCCTGCAGTAACCTTACCCCGGTTCCTCCAGAAGTCTTACACGGACTTACCTCAAAGATAACCTTACCCCGGTTCATCAAGAAGTTTTACACGAACTTATCCCGAAGTAACCCTACACAGGTGTCCTTCTTTCCAAGATGCGGTTTTACACGAGCTCATCATCAGGAAACCCTACATAGGTTCCCTCTTTCAGCTTACAAAAATTGTAGTTCAAAACTTCCCCAGGAGAGTCCAATCCAGCTTCCCCAGAAAAGTTGGAATCCATCTCCCCAAGCAGTAAGCTTATCCCCAGTAGATTCTGGAAGCTTACCCTCGCAGAGCACGAACGCGTCTCCCGGCTTTATTCAAAGAGTTATTTCCTTACCAGGATATAACTGGGTTATCCTCAGCCAATTTCCACGGAAAGATCGTCCTCGGCAAAGTCTTCTTATCCCCAGCGAAGTCTATTAACACTTCCAACATAACATTGGTATCCCCAGCGAAGTTATCATCAATATCCTAGCAAAGTATCTCTCTCCCCACAGAGTACTACTCCCCAGCAAGATCACTAGAGTACTTTTCTCCCCGCAGAGTAATCCATTCGCCAAGTTTATTCCCCAACAGAGTTATCTTCTCCTACTGGTATTCTTGCAACTATCATCCCCAGCGGAAGCAGAAATCTATTCTGCAACATCAGCCCAGGAGTGACTTCCCGGCACCCGTCAAGGATTTACTTTACCAAGACGAAAAACATACGTTCATAAACATCGCACTTCCATACATCATTATAGCATGCATATACACATCATATATTACAAATCTTACTTATGTTGAGAACATCATTGCTTGATCCATATCATGCATTGCATATGACTGACCTTTACCTTTCAGGAAAGATCCAGCTAAGTTCTCAGCTATATTCAAGACCTAGACCGGTTCAGTTAAATCGACCCTAAGATTTTTCTGTTTCTTATCCAGTCAAAGGCCTTCTCTGGTTCAGTCAGCTCGACCCTAAGATCTCCCTGTTTCTTATCTAGTTGAAGATTTCAAGACCTAGACCGGTTCAGTTAAATCGACCCTAAGATTTTCCTGTTTCTTATCCAGTCAAAGGCCTTCTCTAGTCCAGCTAAATCGACCCCTAACAGATTTTCCTGATGAAGACTCAGTAGAAGATATCCAAGATTCTCTCAGCGTTACTGTTGAGGTTGAAGTCACCCAAGATTCTCTCAGCGTTACTATTGAGGTTGAAGTCGCCCAAGATTCTCTCAGCGTTACTGTTGAGGTTGAAGTCGTCCAAGATTCTCTCAGCGTTACTGTTGAGGTTGAAGTCGCCTATGGTTCTCTCCCCGTTACTGCGGAGGTAGTAATCGTCCCCAGATTCTCTCAGCGTTACTGTTGAGGTTGAAGTCGTCCAAGATTCTCTCAGTGTTATTGTTGAGGTTGAAGTCGCCCAAGATTCTCTCAGCGTTACTGTTGAGGTTAAAGTCGCCCAAGATTCTCTCAGCGTTACTGTTGAGGTTGAAGTCGTCCAAGATTCTCTCAGCGTTACTGTTGAGGTTGAAGTCGTCCAAGATTCTCTCAGCGTTACTGTTGAGGTTGAAGTCGCCCAAGATTCTCTCAGCGTTACTGTTGAGGTTGAAGTCGCCCAAGATTCTCTCAGCGTTCCTGTTGAGGTAGTAATCGTCCAAGGTTCCCTCAGCGTTCCTGTTGAGGTAGTAACCATCCCTGGTTCATTCATCACCTTTTGAAGATCCAGATCCAGCTCCTGTAACCAGTCAGGACACATCTATACAAGGAATCTGAAGACCAGCTCCTATAACGGGTCAGGTAATCCTTTTCTTTTGCAGGTACGCAAGTTCTCGCTAAGGAATCTCTTACGCGATCGACATCTAGATGGCATCTATAAGCCCATTCACCTTCCATCACCTCTCAGCATGGCATCCATAAGCCCATCATCCTATTCATCAATCTCCAAATGGCATCTGTAAGCCCATTCCCCACCATCACACTACTATGTGAGCGTAAATTTCTGGGCACTTTAGTGTTCAATCATCTTCCACCTTCGGATTACGAAAGGCACGTCAGCCAATCTGCATCCTCAAGTCTAAGAAGATTGAACAGGGGCAACTGTTGTACCCCAAAATTTGCCCTCCCATACTCTTCAAGAATTGCAAAGAGCATGCTTCAAAATCTCCCCAAGGGTTGCACAGTTCAAGGGCCTCCTAACAGTCAAAAATTAGGGTTTTGGTTCTGACAAAGAAATTGAAGTTTCCAAGGGTCTAAACAAGTCCCACATGCTTACAAACATGGTCAAGCATCCTCATACCAAGTTTCAAGACTTACAGCACAAAATTGCACAGTCAAAAACCCTAATTGCTCAACAGTCAACTGCAGGGGCAAAATGGTCATTTGACAGTCAAAAGTTCAAATTTTTGGTCAACATCTCATTTTGAAGCCACAAACATCATTTGATCAATGCTTGATCATGATTCTCAAAGTATGGCTCAAAAAGTCTCAAGATGCAAAAGTCTCCATATTTGGACAGTTGAAAAAGTCAACTGTAACTTGACCAAGGCATAACTTCCACATGGATTATCATAAAAATTAAATCCAAAGCTCATTTTTAAGAGAAAGACATTTCCTACAACTCCTCTTCACACTTCAAGTCCAAGAAATGCTCTCACAAAAAGTTATCAATTTCAACATTATAGGTCATTTTCAAAAGTCAACAAAAAGGGACTTTAAGTCAAAGGCCATAACTTGAGATTGGTAAATCACAATTACATGGGACCAAAGGCATTGGTTATAGGACTTCAAGACCTTTCCAAAATGTCCAAGAACATGAGCAAATCTTAAAAATTGAGCAAGATATGCCTTGTGGAAGTTGGGAAATTTTTGGGTATTTTGAAAAGTCAACTTTGCTTCAAATGCCTCAAAATTGCTAATGGGCCACATTTTCTTCCAAGATTCATCATCCAAAGCATGTGCACGACCATAGGGCCCAAAAGGGATTTTTTTCATCATTTTTATTATTTATTTGAATTTTTAATTACAATTAATTCATTTAATTAATTAAAATGTGGAAAAAATACTAAACCAATGTAATCAAATCTTTTTGTGCAGAATAAACTCTCATTGGACACTCAAGATTCGTGCATAATCAAAGGTGGAAGGTTTTGCCATGATTGGAATCAAATATGCATGGAAAAGATTTGAAAGATTATGCCATGAAAATCAAATATCTTTCCATCAATGCAAAGGTTTTTTGGATCCAAATCTTTACCCTAATCATTCCATACATAAGCAGGATGCAAACCCTAGTGCTAGAGACCTCCAAGCTGCGCCAGAATTCAAGAACAACTTTTGCATTTTTTGTGAAAATTCCAAAACTGAAAACGTGATTCCAAGGCTTTTCAAGATCAAATAATCATTCCATTACCTTCCTGAGACTTCCAGGAAGGTTTCTAGATCAAAACCATCAACTCTAACGCCCGGAATTGGTAGAACAACCTCGTTCTGTTCATTCTTTTTTCCACGTTCTTGCATCATGATTCACGCATTGTTGTTAATTTTTAATGTTTGATTTATATTCAGCTAACCATTCTAAAGCTAACCATGTGTTTTAATTGAGTTTTCACGCATCGTATGAAGAATCGCCATGGAAGATTGCTAGGGTTACAAAACTGTGAAATTGGGGGTTTACTCCTATGGAAAAATTAAGACCTGAGACCCCTACCATCAGAATCAGAAACTCATGGCCAATCGTTTCCACACCTCGCGCCTAATTTATGAAGCACCACACTCTATTCGCTATTTTTTGACACAGTATATAGTGGGGGTTTAAAACCCCCGCAATCTTGTTTGTTTTTGTTTCAGGAAAAACGCACCATTGGAGAAGATGGTGATGTGTAGGCCAGTGATTGGAGCATTTGAAATTCGCGCTAAAATTGTCCACAAACTCATGATTAGCATTATCTTATTTGTTTCCTATAATATAACCAAAACGCGTGAACGGCTCAGTGGCAAGGCATCGGTGTGGTAACCTCTGGGACCTGGGTTCGATCCCCAGGTCCCCCATATTATTTCTATATTTTTCTTACTAATATCTTCCTATGCAGCATGCCTCCTAATGATCACCATACAACCCCTGATCCAAGAGCGCCACATGGCCACTGAAGGCAATCTAAAGGCCCAGATCTGATGAACATCCTAGGCCTCAGTCAATGCACACACACGCTTCATGAAAAGTCAAACAAAGGCCTTAAACGTTGGGCCTGATTGCTAGCCAAAAAACCTCCAGTTTAGGGACAGAACCCCCATGGGTTTGTTTTTTCATTCTTTTTTTCATATTTTTCTATTTTATTTGTTTTGTTAATTTTTATTTAAATCTTTAAATTAATTTATTTTCATAAAATATAAAAAATAATATAAAAAACAGAAAAGACAAAAAAACAAATATATTTTATTTTAATATCTTTGTAAATAAATTGTATCAATTAACTTAGTTTTAAATTCTAGGAGTAATTTTAATATTTTTCAATAAACTTAAAAATTGGTAGAATTAGGGTTTTAAGCATTTTTATCCTTTTTTCCTTTTTTCACCATATTAATTATTAATTATTAATTATCATTATTCTTGTAAATAAAATCGTATTAATTAATTAGGTTAATTTTAGATTAAATTTCAATGCTTTTCTTAATAAATTAAAAATAACTAGAATTAGGGTTAATTAATATTTTAATTTCATTTAATTCTCATAAAATTCCGTAAGTACAAAAAACTCAAAAATCTTTTTTTTTCTCTTTAATTTAATTAATTTGTTGATCATATTTTAATTTCATTAAAAAGGGTCCAACGCCCTCGCTTTCGATTATTAATTTGCTTCGTGCATTTTATTCTTATTCCTTCTTTTAAATATTTATGTAATTCTCCCAAAGCCGTGTAAATTAACATTTATATTTCTCGCATCTTTATTTCATGTCAAATCGGGTCCTGGATTTAATTTAGCGATGTGGATCCGCACCTTTGTAATAGCTTAGGAACTTTATATTTCTCGCAACTTTTTTAACTGTTAATAATTGCATGCAAGAATGAATGTTAAAATAAAAACAAAAGCGTAGATCACCCATGACATGACAAGACAAAATATCTGGAAACGACACACAAATCACACACCACCCCTAGGGTACGCCTCACTGTTGCCTTGCCTCTCGAAAGGTGATCGTCGAGTAGAGGATGTCTTAGTAAGTCCTCATGATCCGGGAACCTGGCGTGAGGGTAGCTTCTAAGGTATCTTCCTATTGCTCCGATGATCACCATGTCCCGAACCTCGAATTGACCCGAACACCTCCAACGGTGGTGCTACCTACCCCTCAATGGTGGGATGGCACTACTTTAAGGACATTTACACAGACGAATTCCTTATGGTAGGTAGACGACTCTAGATACTTGCTCTAATTTCAAAACAAATCAAAAATACTTTTCACACCGACACCTTTTCAAAAAAAAGCTTTCGAAAGCAATTTTTCAAACACTCTTGAGGACCGATACAAGAGTCGAACTGAAATTTTTCAAAGAAACTTTTTAAAACCCACAGTTGAAAAGCAAACAAACCAATTTTGAAAACACAATGAGCAAGTATCTAAGAGCCCATGGATAACCATGGATAGAAAGGGTGCTAACACCTTCCCTTTCTATAACCTACCTCCCGAACCGAGAGCAATCTCTATAAGGAATTTTTCTGTGCTTTTGTCCTTTCCCTTTGGAGAAAATAAAAGACGGTGGCGACTCTTGCTTCCGCGACATTTCGCGAACCAGCGTTAAACAGTCAGTTCCAGATCCACCGATCACATCCTGCATTTCATGTATCGCATACAACTAACATTAATATCTTTTGCAGGAAAAGACGATTAGCTTCAACGAATCCAACAGTTATACATATCACATCTACAGACAACTAATGGAAACCCAGTTCCCGAAATCAAACGGGTCAACTAATCTACATTATCATATCGAAGAAACCTTACCCCGGTTCCTCCTGAAGTTTTACACATACTTATAACCTTACCCCGGTTCATTCTAAAATTTTACACGAACTTATCACAAAGTAACCTTACCCCGGTTCCTCCTGAAGTTTTACACAAACTTATAACCTTACCCAGGTTCCTTCTGAAGTTTCACACGAACTTATCCAAAAGTAACCTTACCCAGGTTCCTTCTGAAGTTTTACACTAACTTATCACAAAGTAACCTTACCAAGGTTCTCTCTATAGAACTACACAGACTCCTCACTAGCAACCTTACCCAAGTTCCTTCTGCAGTTTACCCAAACTCCTCACAAAGAAACCTTACCTAGGTTCCCCTCTCAGTTCAGATTCAGTTTTACCCAAACTCCTCATGAAGCAACCTTACCCAGGTTCCTTCCCATCAACCCTACTATCTAGGCTTTCATTTCGAAGTAACCCTACTATTCAGGTTCCTTCTCATAGCCCTACTATCCAAGCTTTCATTTCTAAGAACCCTACTATCCAGGTTCTGTTGTACCCCAAAATTTGCCCTCCCATATTCTTCAAGATTTGCCAAGATCAAGGTTCAAAATCTCCCAAAGGTTGCACAGTCCAATGGCCTCCTAACAGTCAAAAATTAGGGTTTTGGTTCTGGCAAAGAAATTGAAGTTTCCAAGGGTCCAAACAAGTCCCACATGCCTATAAACATTGTCAAGCATCCTTATGACAAGTTTCAAGACTCACAGCACAAAATTGCACAGTCAAAAAACCCTAATTGCTTTACAGTCAATTGCAGGGGCAAAATGGTCATTTGATAGTCAAAAGTCAAAAATTTTGGTCAACATCTTATTTTAAAGCCACAAACATCATTTGATCAATTCTTGATCATGATTCTCAAAGCATGGCTCAAAAAGTCTCAAGATGCAAAAGTTTCTATTTTTGGACAGTTGAAAAAGTCAACTGCAAATTGACTAGGGCATAACTTCCACATGGCTTATCAGAAAAATTCCATCCAAAGCTTATTTTGAAGAGAATGACATTTCCTACAACTCATCTTCACACTTCAAGTCCAAGAAATGCTCTCACGAAAAGTTATCAATCTCAACATTATAGGTCATTTTCAAAAGTCAACAAAAAGGCACTTTAAGTCAAAGACCATAACTTGAGATTGGTAAATCAAAATGACATGGGACCAAAGGCATTGGTTAGAGGACTTCAAGACCTTTCCAAAATGTCCAAGAACATGATCAAAGCTTAAAAATTGAGCAAGATATGCCTTGTGGAAGTTGGGAAATATTTGGGAATTTTGAAAAGTCAACTTTGCTTCAAAAGCCTCAAAATTGCTAATGGGCCTCAATTTCTTCCATGAATCATCACCCAAAAGCCATGCACGACCCATTGACATCCAAGGGAGTTATTTTCTCATTTTTTGATTAATTATTTGGATTTTTATTATTATTAATTCACTTAATTAAAATTAAATATGAAAAAAATATCAAATGACACCTTTCAAATCTTTTTATGCAGCATATTCACTCATCATGACCTAAATATTTCGTGTACCACATCAAGAGGCAAGATCTTCCAAAATAGGCAAGTTTCCATGGCAAAAAAGATTGAAAAAGATCATGAAAATCAAATATTCAAAATCATTGAATACAAGGCTTTGGGCTTGATTTTTCTGACCTAATTCACTCACATACATAAGCACAATTGAACCCTAATGAAAAGAACACAGAAGCTATGCATAAGCAACAAGAACACATTGCAACTTTTTGACAAAAAATTTGAAAACTGAAAACCTAATTGCAAGGTGTTTCAAGGTCCAAAAAGCATTCCAATCCACTCCTGGCATTACCAGGAAGCTATTCCAATTGAAATCCACTCTCCACGCACAAAGAATTGGTAGAATGAAGCCTCCCTGTTCATAAATATTTTCATGTTCGTGTTTCACTTTTCATGCATGATTACTGTGTTTTAATGATTGGTTTATATTAATATGAATATGCTGAAGCTATTGGTGCCCTCTAATTGAACTAACAGTGCTTGTATTCAAAGTTGCCATGAAAGCTTTTTAGGGTTTCTAAAGCTCAAATTTGGGGTTTTGCATATATGGAAAAATCAGGCCATGAAACCTAGACCATTGGACTCGTGACATTCCAACGAAGCCAAATCACCCATCGCGCCCTTTTTCTTTTTGACTATACGTTAATCGCTATTTTTCAGGTTTAAGGTTAGTGGGGGTTTAAAACCCCCGCTATATGTTCTTATTTTCAGGCAAAACGAAGACACAATGGGGACGAAGCTGATGTGTCCAAGCGTGGATGGTTGGTTTGAATACTGGCGCGCGTTTTCATCAAGTGCCACTAGCGCTTATTTCTCTCTCATAATAATCATTGTCCATTATAATATCAAAGAAACTCAATGGCTCAGTTGGCTTGTGCGTTGGCATGCAGGTATTGGGACCTGGGTTCGATTCCCAGGTCCCCCATATTTCTCCCATAATTTTTCTTGTAACATGTTTCTACGCAGCGCTTCATCAAGAGACCACCATACAACTCCATCTCCTGGTTTGCCACGCGCCCAGAAACTCAATCTGATGGCTACCAAAAAGCGTCCACCATGTGCCTCAGTCCATGAATGAGCATTCAAGCTGGAAAAGTCAACATGGCCAGCTTTCTAATGGGCCTAAACTCCTTGCATACACCTCCAAATTGGGCAGAAAACCCCCTTGTTTGTATTTTCTTTCTCTCATTTTTTTTCTCTCTATTATTTATTTTAATTATTTTAATTGCTTCTTTTAATTCACAAAATAATTTTTCATAAAACCAAAAAAATCAGAAATCATAAAATAAAAATATGTTTTATTTAATATTTAATACATTAATATTTTTGTAAATAAATCTTTTAATAAATCAATTTAGTAAAATTAGGTTTTATTTTAATCTTTTTTTCTTAAATAAACTAAAAAACATAAAAATTAGGTTTTAGCATTTTTTTTCTTTCTTTTTATTAATAAATAATTCCTTCTCATTCTCATTATTATTAATTATTAATTAATTTTGTAAATAAACTTGTAATTAAATAATTAGTATAAATTAGGTTAAAACTTTAATCTTTTCTTTAACAATTAAAAGTAATTTAGAATTAGGGTTTTGTTTAATTTCCAATTTTAATTAATTTTCTTTATTTTCATAAATACAAAAAACCATAAAAAATAACCTTTTTTCTTTCTTTAATCATTAATTAATTTATTAATTTCATTTAATTTCTTTAAAGGGTCCAACGCCCTCGCACTCGATTCTAATTTCTTTTCGCACGTTTATTTTTATTTCCTTTTTAAATATTATGTAATTGCCCCAAAGCTTTGTAATAGTAATTAGGACATTTACTTTCCGCACTTTTATTCAAAATCGGGTCTTTGTTAATTTGGCGATGTATAGACCCGCGCCTTGTAATAGCGCAGGACTTCTATTTTCCGCATTTTAATTTTCGCACCTTTTAACTGCTAATCACATGAAAGAATGAATGGCCCAAATAAAAATCAAAGCGTAGCTCACCCAATGCATGATCAAGATAAACTATAACTGAAAATGACACACAATTCACACACCACTCTTAGGGTACGTCTCACTGTTGCCTTGCCCCTCGAAACGTGGTCGTCAAGTATAGGACGTCTTAGTGAGTCCTTATGTCCATTGATCTAGTTGCCTCGAACAAGTTGCCTCGGAATGGTTGCCTCGAAACGGTTGCCTCGGAATAAAAAGATCAATGGCATAAGGGTAGCTTCTAAGGTGTCCTACTATTGCTCTGGTGACCACGCTGTCCCTAATCCTCGAATTGACCCGAACACCTCCAACGGTGGTGCTACCTACCTCTCAATGGTGGGATGGCACTACCTTAAGGACATTTACACAGCCTAATTCCTTAGGGTAGGTAGATGACTCGTAGATACTTGCTCTAATTCAAAACAAATCAAAAACTTCTTTTCACACCGACACTTTTCAAAAAGCTTTCAAAACAACTTTTCAAACACTCTTGAGGACTGATACAAGAGTCGATCTGAAACTTTCAAAGAAACTTTTTCAAACCCACTCACCTTGAAAAGCAAACAAACATTTTGAAAACACAAATGAGCAAGTATCTAAGAGCCCATGGATAACCATGGATAGAAAGGGTGCTAACACCTTCCCTTTCTATAAATCTACCTCCCGAACCGAGAACAAATCTCATAAGGAATTTTTCTGTGCTTTTGTCCTTTCCTTGTTGGAGAAAATAAAAGACGGTGGAGACTCTTGCTTCCGCGACATTTCGTGAAACCAGCGTTAAACAGTCAGTTCCAGATCCACTGATCGCCAGAACTGGCGACTCTGCTGGGGAAACTTAATAAGTGAGGTGTACCTTAGGATTAGACCACTCTTATGTTTTCAATTGCTTGCTTTGTTTGCTTTAATATTGTGGGCCTGTCTTGGAGTTCTATAGATCCTAACCCGGATCTGGGGGATACTTTCTTAGAAAGTAGCAACAAGACTATGAGGGAACTATGTGGGGTATACTGACATGGTTGAAGCAGTCTGCTACGTTGATGTGGAACTTTGGTGTGTACCGGTAACCCTTGAGTTCAATCAAGGAGAGTACGGGGCCGCCGCGTGGTGTCGTGAAGCATCAACTGACCTTAGGAACCTTAATTGAACCATCTTGGCCTCTTTAGGGTAGTGAGATAACTGACTTTGGTGCAGTCCGAGGTTGGTTGATACTCGATACTACATTCAATTGAGGGTTGTTTTCTTGGAATATTTCGGTCGCCAGTTCAGTGGCTAAATCGAAACGATGAACAATGAAAGCAATCCAATGATATTGGGACCCTTAGAACCCGGTTACTTTGATAGGACAGGTTTGAGCCCACCAACTTCAAGAGGGTAATACCCAGACCCCATGATGGCCTAAACTCTAAGGGTTGTGGTGTGACTTATGTGCTTTCATACTTGACTACTTGCATGCTTGTTATCTGACACTTGAGTTTCTTGCAGGTTTTGTTTATAGTCCTTAATTGGGACTCATAACAGGGTTTACCTATATTACCCCACGCATAGCATAACATCATACCATTGCATGCATCCCGCATAAGGACTAACCCATTTCAAGGATCTCAAGGGCTTCTGATGCAGGTCATGATGAACCAAAATGTCTAGCAAGGGGCAAAGGGGATTTATTTTCCTCTAGCCAGGTTGATGACTTGAGTCAGGGGCTATGACCCACTGGATATGGTGAGCTTTGACTCTTGAAGAAGGACTCTCAACAACATGAAGTTCCTTCAATCAAGCTACAAAATTCTAACTAATTTCTCTGTTTACCCCGCGAGATCCTTGAAAACATCGCATGCATATCATACATATCATTGCATAACAGGTACCCTTTTTACAGGTCACTTACATTCTCCGCTGTTTATTCCAGCAATGTCTTCCCAACAAGATAACCAGGGTCTTCATGCTCAAGAGACTCAGTTCAGGGAGATCTTCCTAAGCCTATCCAAGGGGCAAGAAGAGTTAAGGACACTCCTCATGGGGAATTTGGCCAAGAAAAGTCCCGAAGATGACAAGGACGAACGGCTGAAACGTCTGCAAGCTGAGGTAGTTACAATGAAAACCCAGATGCTGGGGCAAAGGCCTCTCATCCAAGGTTTAGCTCGGGAGCAAGGAGAGTTGAGGGCCATGATCAGTTAGCTTCATCAAGACATGAAGCAACCAGCCCAAGTCAGGGACCAGGTCATTGAACAGCTTCCGAGAGGACAAAGGTTTGGTTTAATGAACGGGCCTCTCTAAGCTGCTACTACTTCGCAGGTCCAACAACGACCTCGCCAAGAACAACGGGCTGATCAGAGCAAGCCGGATAAGCCTAAAAGGCAGTTCACCAAGCTCAACGTGTCACCGTCTCAAGCTTTACAACAATTGTTGAGGTTGAATCTGGTGACGTTAAGGGACCCTCCTAAGAATCTCAACACAACCTCCCTAAAGTACAATCCTGAGGAAAGATGTGCATACCACTCTGACAGTCCAGGACATGACACCGACGACTGCTGGGCTCTGAAGAATAAGATCCAAGACCTGATTAATGAAAGAGCTGTGGATTTCACCCAGATGGGCCAGACTGAGTGCTTCTACCACCCCTACAGGATTCACCAGTTGAAGTAACAAGTCCTGAGATGAGAAGACCTTTTGCCCATTAGAATTTTCAAGTTGTAATTTTCTTTTGATTGTTCAAACATTTTATTCATGTCAAACGTTGTTATTTCATTAATGCATCGCATATGTCTGTTTTGAATCAATATCTTCGCATTCGCTATATTTAAAATTGCTTTCATTTTTTGTGATGTTCAATGCTCGATTAATAATTCTAAGCCTCTTGAGGGAGGATGACGAAAACGATACCGTGACATTTACAGTATGCTTTTGAACAGACCCCGCTGATGAGGTACAGGCATTGTTTCAATCCCTAAACACTGGAGTTATAAGGAAGATAATCCCTCGTCAACCCCTTTGAGCCAAAGAAGTTGGAGTTTTTTCTTTTTCGAAATTAAAACCCTTAATCATAACCTGGGGCAGGGTAGTTCTCTCAGCTGATCCAGGTGCACAACGAATGACATCAAAAGAAGTCCTTCTGAAACAAAAGACAGTGATGGTTCCAAATAACCATAAAAACAGGCAGTCATTACCAAAATCAAAAAGCCCATTAAGTCAAAACCTATGAAGGAGACTTACAAAACTGGGGCATCCCGCTGACTGTAATCACAAAAGAAACAGTTCAGGCAAAAAACAGGGATAACCAAAAAAAAAAAAAGGAAGAAAGAGGTCCAACAAACCCTCAACAAAAAGAAATGACTGCCTATTCAAAATAAACTGTCAATATCCGAACCATCACTGGTATATCAAAGCAACGACTCAAACAAGGTCTAACGCACGATTAGCTGAGTTTAGGTTTGAAGAACATCACGAAGAGTGGGTGGGTACAAATATAATTTGAGCCTTTATTCTTTGTTTCTTAAACCGTGAACCAGACCACGTTATAACCCTTAAAAGTCCTAGCTGAAGCATGGGTTAGTTCGAAAGCATATTGTTACGAAAGGTATCCTGACTCCTTAAGGCTTGCTATAAAATATTGAGTTGACATCACATTTTACAAAATTTGCTGGTTTTACTGAAAAATGAATTTTTCAAAAACTTCAAGACAGACATAAGCTTTGCATTTTTAACATAACTTTGTTTGCATATGACTTTTTGTTTGAACAGCATAGAAATTCGCACGACGAATATCCAATGAACAAAATCTCCTCAACAAAAGCTCAAATAGAAAAAACACTCCCAATCAAGGGGCAGACATGATCATGGTCTATTATCTGGGGCAGTCCAATCAAGATTCGGAGAATCTCTCAAAGGCCAAATAGCCTGGGGCAAATCTCCGCCTGAGTCACTTGGGGAATTCCAGCAACGCATCTTGCCTAATCAAACATCTTCTGGTAATATGGCTACACAATGCTACTGACAGGGGGCACCTCCCTACATCCTGAGAGTGTGGACATAGTCGAAAAAATACTACGCACAATCAAAGACCCGCTAGGTTGACACACCTAGGCAAAAATAAGGGCTTCCCGGCGAACCAAAAGGGTTCGGGCAAAAATAAGGGATAAATAAAAAAAAATCTGTACACCCGACAAGTTGAAAACCCGAAAGGGCGACTTGGGCAAAAATGGGTATCCCGGCGGATCAAAAACCCGAAAGGGCGGTCCAGGCAAAAGTTAGGGATCAAAAGCGTACGACTATGTCCCGGCATCTTGTCACTTGCTTACCAGAAGAAGACTGGTCAAATCGGCAGTTATCAAGATCTCCACAGGTATCTTCTCCCACAGAAACAGGGGCAGTAATGAGTTGTCCAAGCAATCTAGTTTCTCTGTCCATCAAGGTACCAAGATAGGTTCGGCTGAAGGATGCAACCAAGATATCTTAACTCCCCAGAGAGTGAGCCAGCAGCGCAATATTCCCAACAAGCATCCCCGGCAATCTCGATTTAAGATTGTTCCCCGGCGGTATACGAACATTCAGTGAAGCCACTTTCCCAGTACATATCAAATTCCCCAGGAGAGTCCAGTCCAAAGATTTCCCCAGGAAAGATGAATCATCTCCCCAGCAGGAAGCTCATCCCCAGTAGATTCTGGAAGCTTCCCCCCTGCAGAGCACGAACGCGTCTCACGGCTTTATTCAAAGGTTATTTCCCCACCAGGATATAACTGGGTTATCCTCAGCCAATAATCGTGGAAAGATCGTCCCCGATGAAGTCTTCCTAACCCCCAGCGAATTTCATCATATTCTTCAACAAAACTCAACAATGGTATCCCCAATGGAGTTTTCATTCATCTCAGCGAAGCACCTCTCTTCCCACAGAGTATTGTTCCCCAGCAAGATCGCTAGAGTAGTTATTCCCCGCAGAGTAATCTCTTCATCAAGTTTATTCCCCAACGGAGTCATCTTCTCCTACCAGTTCATTCTTGCAATCTTCATCCCCAGCGGAAACGAAGAACTCTCTTCAACCATCAGCCCAGGATTTAATTTCCCGGCATCCGTCAAGGATTTATTTTCCTAAGACGAAAACATACATTCATAAACATCGCACTTCCATACATTATAGCATGCATAAACGCATCACACCATACAATCTCATTTATGTTAAGAACATCATTGCTTGATCCATATCATGCATTGCATATGACTGACCTTTACCTTTCAGTAAAGATCCGGTTAAGTTCTCAGCTATGTCCAAGACCTCCTCTGGTTCAGTTAAATCGACTCCTAAAGATTTTTCTGATCCCGATCCAGTCAAAGGCCTTCTCTGGTCCAGTTAAATTGATTCCTAAAGATTTTCCTGATGAAGACCCAGTTGAAGATTCCAAGACCTTGCCTGGTTCAGTTAAATTGACTCCTAAAGATTTTTCTGATGCCGATCCAGTCAAAGGCCTTCTCTGGTCCAGTTAAATCAATTCCTAAAGATTTTCCTGATGAAGACCTAGTTGAAGATTCCAAGACCTTGCCTGGTTCAGTTAAATCGAATCCTAAAGATTTTTCTGATGCCGATCCGGTCAAAGGCCTTCTCTGGTCCAGTTAAATTGATTCCTAAAGATTTTCCTGATGAAGACTCAGTAGAAGACATCCAAGATTCCTTCATCGTTACTGTTGAGGTAGTAATCGCCCAAGGTTCTCTCATCGTTACTGTTGAGGTAGTAATCGCCCAAGGTTCTCTCATGGTTACTGTTGAGGTAGTAATCGCCCAAGGTTCTCTCATCGTTACTGTTGAGGTAGTAATCGCCCAAGGTTCTCTCATCGTTACTGTTGAGGTAGTAATCGCCCAAGGTTCTCTCATTGTTACTGTTGAGGTAGTAATCGCCCAAGGTTCTCTCATCGTTACTGTTGAGGTAGTAATCGCCCAAGGTTCTCTCATCGTTACTGTTGAGGTAGTAATCAACCAAGGTTCTCTCATCGTTACTGTTGAGGTAGTAATCGTCCAAGGTTCTCTCACTGTCCCGTTGAGGTAGTAATCGTCCCTGATCCATTCATCATCCTGCTGAGGTAGCAATCGTCTTAGATTCCTTCATCACATCATTACCAACAAAAAACCTTTTGAAGTTCCAGATCCGATTCCTGTATCTTGCCAGGGTGTATCTGTTGACGACTAGCATTACCAGACCTGATTCCTGTATTCCGCCAGGGTGCGTCTGAAGAGTTCGAGGATCCGATTCCTATATCTTGCCAGGGTGTATCTGTTGACGACTAGCATTACCAGATCCGGTTCCTGTATCCATCCAGGGCGCATCTACACAAAGAGTTTAAAGATCCTATTCTGTATCCAGCCAGGGCGCATCTACACAAAGAGTTTGAAGATCAACTCCTGTAACAGGCCAGGTAATTATCTTTCTTTTTCAGGTACGCAAGTTCTCGCTAAGGAAACTCTTACGCGATCGACAACCTCCTGATGGCATATATAAGCCCATCTCTCCTATTCATCAAACTCCAAATGGAATCTATAAGCCCATTCCCACCATCACACTGCTAACATGTGAGCGCAAATTTCTGGGCACTCTAGTGTTCAATCATCTTCCACCTTCGGATCACGAAAGTCCCGAAAGCCAATCTATATCCTCAGGTTTAAGAAGATTGAACAGGGGCAACTGTTGTACCCCAAAATTTGCCCTCCCATATTCTTCAACATTTGCCAAGATCAAGGTTCAAAATCTCCCAAAGGTTGCACAGTCCAATGGCCTCCTAACAGTCAAAAATTAGGGTTTTGGTTCTGGCAAAGAAATTGAAGTTTCCAAGGGTTCAAACAAGTCCCACATGCCTATAAACATTGTCAAGCATCCTTATGACAAGTTTCAAGACTCACAACACAAAATTGCACAGTCAAAAAACCCTAATTGCTTTACAGTCAATTGTAGGGGCAAAATGGTCATTTGACAGTCAAAAGTCAAAAATTTTGGTCAACATCTTATTTTAAAGCCACAAACATCATTTGATCAATTCTTGATCATGATTCTCAAAGCATGGCTCAAAAAGTCTCAAGATGCAAAAGTTTCTATTTTTGGAAAGTTGAAAAAGTCAACTGCAAATTGACTAGGGCATAACTTCCACATGGCTTATCAGAAAAATTCCATCCAAAGCTCATTTTGAAGAGAATGACATTTCCTACAACTCATCTTCACACTTCAAGTCCAAGAAATGCTCTCACGAAAAGTTATCAATCTTAACATTATAGGTCATTTTCAAAAGTCAACAAAAAGGCACTTTAAGTCAAAGACCATAACTTGATATTGGTAAATCAAAATGACATGGGACCAAAGGCATTGGTTAGAGGACTTCAAGACCTTTCCAAAATGTCAAAGAACATGATCAAAGCTTAAAAATTGAGCAAGATATGCCTTGTGGAAGTTGGGAAATTTTTGGGAATTTTGAAAAGTCAACTTTGCTTCAAAAGCCTCAAAATTGCTAATGGGCCTCAATTTCTTCCATGAATCATCACCCAAAAGCCATGCACGACCCATTGACATCCAAGGGAGTTATTTTATCATTTTTTGATTAATTATTTGGATTTTTATTATTATTAATTCACTTAATTAAAATTAAATATGAAAAAATTATCAAATGACACCTTTCAAATCTTTTTATGCAGCATATTCACTCATCATGACCTAAATATTTCGTGTACCACATCAAGAGGCAAGATCTTCCAAAATAGGCAAGTTTCCATGGCAAAAAAGATTGAAAAAGATCATGAAAATCAAATATTCAAAATCATTGAATACAAGGCTTTGGGCTTGATTTTTCTGACCTAATTCACTCACATACATAGCACAATTGAACCCTAATGAAAAGAACACAGAAGCTGTGCATAAGCAACAAGAACACATTGCAACTTTTTGACAAAAAATTTGAAAACTGAAAACCTAATTGCAAGGTGTTTCAAGGTCCAAAAAGCATTCCAATCCACTCCTGGCATTACCAGGAAGCTATTCCAATTGAAATCCACTCTCCACGCACAAAGAATTGGTAGAATGAAGCCTCCATGTTCATAAATATTTTCATGTTCGTGTTTCACTTTTCATGCATGATTACTGTGTTTTAATGATTGGTTTATATTAATATGAATATGTTGAAGCTATTGGTGCCCTCTAATTGAACTAACAGTGCTTGTATTCAAAGTTGCCATGAAAGCTTTTTAGGGTTTCTGAAGCTCAAATTTGGGGTTTTGCATATATGGAAAAATCAGGCCATGAAACCTAGACCATTGGACTCGTGACATTCCAACGAAGCCAAATCACCCATCGCGCCCTTTTTCTTTTTGACTATACGTTAATCGCTATTTTTCAGGTTTAGGGTTAGTGGGGGTTTAAAACCCCCGCTATCTGTTCTTATTTTCAGGCAAAACAAAGACACAATAGGGACGAAGCTGATGTGTCCAAGCGTGGATGATTGGTTTGAATACTGGCGCGCGTTTTCATCAAGTGCCACTAGCGCTTGTTTCTCTCTCATAATAATCATTGTCCATTATAATATCAAAGAAACTCAATGGCTCAGTTGGCTTGTGCGTTGGCATGCAGGTATTGGGACCTGGGTTCGATTCCCAGGTCCCCCATATTTCTCCCATAATTTTTCTTGTAACATGTTTCTACGCAGCGCTTCATCAAGATACCACCATACAACTCCATCTCCTGGTTTGCCACGCGCCCAGAAATTCAATCTGATGGCTACCAAAAAGCGTCCACCATGTGCCTCAGTCCATGAATGAGCATTCAAGCTGGAAAAGTCAACGTGGCCAGCTTTCTAATGGGCCTAAATTCCTTGCATACACCTCCAAATTGGGCAGAAAACCCCCTTGTTTGTATTTTCTTTCTCTCATTTTTTTTCTCTCTATTATTTATTTTAATTATTTTAATTGCTTCTTTTAATTCACAAAATAATTTTTCATAAAACCAAAAAAATCAGAAATCATAAAATAAAAATATGT
Organism: Vicia faba; assembly: GCA_948472305.1. Taxonomy (NCBI): domain Eukaryota; kingdom Viridiplantae; phylum Streptophyta; class Magnoliopsida; order Fabales; family Fabaceae; genus Vicia; species Vicia faba. The sequence continues at coordinate 124,810,179 of OX451738.1, forward strand.
TTTATTTAATATTTAATACATTAATATTTTTGTAAATAAATCTTTTAATAAATCAATTTAGTAAAATTAGGTTTTATTTTAATCTTTTTTTCTTAAATAAACTAAAAAACATAAAAATTAGGTTTTAGCATTTTTTTCTTTCTTTTTCTTAATAAATAATTCCTTCTCATTCTCATTATTATTAATTATTAATTAATTTTGTAAATAAACTTGTAATTAAATAATTAGTATAAATTAGGTTAAAACTTTAATCTTTTCTTTAACAATTAAAAGTAATTTAGAATTAGGGTTTTGTTTAATTTCCAATTTTAATTAATTTTCTTTATTTTCATAAATACAAAAAACCATAAAAAATAACCTTTTTTCTTTCTTTAATCATTAATTAATTTATTAATTTCATTTAATTTCTTTAAAGGGTCCAACGCCCTCGCACTCGATTCTAATTTCTTTTCGCACGTTTATTTTTATTTCCTTTTTAAATATTATGTAATTGCCCCAAAGCTTTGTAATAGTAATTAGGACATTTACTTTCCGCACTTTTATTCAAAATCGGGTCTTTGTTAATTTGGCGATGTATAGACCCGCGCCTTGTAATAGCGTAGGACTTCTATTTTCCGCATTTTAATTTCCGCACCTTTTAACTGCTAATCACATGAAAGAATGAATGGCCCAAATAAAAATCAAAGCGTAGCTCACCCAATGCATGATCAAGATAAACTATAAATGAAAATGACACACAATTCACACACCACTCTTAGGGTACGTCTCACTGTTTCCTTGCCCCTCGAAACGTGGTCGTCAAGTATAGGACGTCTTAGTGAGTCCTTATGTCCATTGATCTAGTTGCCTCGAACAAGTTGCCTCGGAATGGTTGCCTCGAAACGGTTGCCTCGGAATAAAAAGATCAATGGCATAAGGGTAGCTTCTAAGGTGTCCTACTATTGCTCTGGTGACCACACTGTCCCTAATCCTCGAATTGACCCGAACACCTCCAACGGTGGTGCTACCTACCTCTCAATGGTGGGATGGCACTACCTTAAGGACATTTACACAGCCTAATTCCTTAGGGTAGGTAGATGACTCGTAGATACTTGCTCTAATTCAAAACAAATCAAAAACTTCTTTTCACACCGACACTTTTCAAAAAGCTTTCAAAACAACTTTTCAAACACTCTTGAGGACTGATACAAGAGTCGATCTGAAACTTTCAAAGAAACTTTTTCAAACCCACTACCTTGAAAAGCAAACAAACATTTTGAAAACACAAATGAGCAAGTATCTAAGAGCCCATGGATAACCATGGATAGAAAGGGTGCTAACACCTTCCCTTTCTATAAATCTACCTCCCAAACCGAGAACAAATCTCATAAGGAATTTTTCTGTGCTTTTTTCCTTTCCTTATTGGAGAAAATAAAAGACGGTGGCGACTCTTGCTTCCGCGACATTTCACAAAACCAGCGTTAAACAGTCAGTTCCAGATCCACCGATCACAGGTTCCTTCTCATAACCTTACCATCCAGGTTTCTTCTCTCTTATCTCCAAACAGCAGTCCACAACACTGTAAGACCGGGACCTAATCAAACACGATTGGTTTCACATTTCCCCAGCAGAGTAACTGACAACTGAAGCTCCTAAAACTCTATTTCTTGAGATAGACACCAATGCTCCTCAGCAAATTCCTCATTAACAATAGCAACAGGGACTCGTCGAAGGAATGTCTCAGGAAATCAACACTATCTAGATGGCATCTTTAAGCCCATTTCCAACGAATCTCTATCATCAACCTCCAAATGGCATCAATAAGCCCATTCCCGATATCACAAATCAAGTGCCACTTCATGCAAGTGCAAATTTCTAGGCACTCTAGTGTTCAATCATCTTCCACCTTCAGATCACGAAAGGCAAGCTAGCCAATCTACATCCTCAGGTTTAAGAAGATTGAATAGGGGCAGCTGTTTTACCCCAAAATTTTCCCTCTGATTCTACTCAATACATACTCCTAAAGGTCCTCAATTTGCTCAAGTTTGCCCAAGGGTTGACCAGACAAACTCTCTCCTAAGGTAGTGTACCTCAAATTAGGGTTTCCATTTTTATTAATATGGGTGAACCACAAAGGCCTCATATACTCTCCATGGTCTTAATATGTTCTCAAGATCCTACATGTCAAGTTTTATGCCTTGCACAAGAAGTTTTCTCAATCAATTGCTCAGATGCTTGAGAATCGATTGTATTAGGTCAAAAGTCAACTGGGGCCCACATACAGTCAAACTTCAAGATTTTTGGTCAACATTAACATTTTGAAGTGAATTTCATCATTTTATCAAGGGTTGATCATGATTCCTCAAGGAATGCTCCAAATTCATCAAAACCCAAAAGTTGCTAAATTAGGGTTTCTTAGTAAAAGTCAACCCAACTTTGACCAAGCATAACTTCTTCATACTTTATCAGAAATTTTCCATCCAAGGCTCATTTTTAAGAGGATGAAATTCCCTACAATTCATCTTTAGCTCACAAGTTCAAAATATGCACCCACAAAAAGATATAAATTTCTACATTATAGGTCATTTTGAAAAGTCAACAAAAACACCTTTTGGATTAAAGCTTCATACATGAACATGGTAGATCCAATTGAGATGAAACCAAAAGGGTTGGTTAGGAGACATCCTAAGCTTTCTAAAAAGTCTAAGAACACCCTCCTAGGGTCAAAATTGAGAGAGTTGTGCATTGTCAAAGTTGGAAATGTTTGGAAAATTGTCAAAAGTCAACATTGATCAAATTTGCATTTTTTTTCCAAAGGGGCCCATGTTTTCTTGCTTCAAACATGTTTCTAATAGGGCCCACGACCCCTGAGCTTTTCCACCTATTATTTTATCACTTTTATCATTTATTTTGATTTTTTATTCATTTAAATCAAAATAAATCAAATTAAATGGTAAAATAATGAAAACAAATCAAATCTTGGGATTTTTATGCACATTTGGAGTCCATATACAGCTAGCATGATGATCAATTCGTGCAAGGCTCATTAGGGTTGGAAAAGATTAGATTGAAGCTTGTTTTAGAAAGATATCAAACATGAATCAAATTAAATCACATTTTCATAATTCTCAAAGATATGATGCAATTTTATAACCCTAATTCAGTCTACTATATGTATACAACAACTGCAGATCAAGTGACAAGGTTGAGCAGTCATGAAAACACCAAACCAAATTCCAAAAAAAGTGACAAAGTGTTGGATCGTTTTTGCATTTAGAGATCAATTCAGACCATTCCAACGCTGCTAATCGATTCTTTGACCTTCCCAAAAGCCAATTGGATCAGTTGCAAGGCTTGAAGCACCCAGAAACCCGTGTTATTGCTCTCACGGTTTTCCCTCAAACTCAAAATCGATTACTGTATTCTTGGCATCTTTAGCACGTTTAAGTCATATATTTCTAATCTTCATCATGTTTGCAAGCTAACTGTATTATTCAATTGCGTTTTTGAAGCCTATACACGATGTTGTCATTGTTAGGGTTTACGTTTGCAATTTAGGGCTTTCTTACACAGGTGAAATTAGCCACAAAAAAAGGATATCAGGGTGTTCACGAGATCACCACGAATGGAGCTATGTATTTAGATACCATTTATTGTGCATTTTGGGCATTTTTGAAATTTGCAGGGGCTATAGCTACAGATTTATGTATGTAGGTAAAAGTTTTTTCCCTACAGAGACAGATGAGGAAGAAGAAGACAACGTGTCCCCTCACCATTGGATCGTTTGAAAGTTGGCGCGTTTTTTTGGTTTATTCCTTAATCCATTTGTTTATTATATAATATGTTTTATTTGCATTATATTAACAACAAGAGCGCGTAGCACATATGGCAAGCAAGCATAGTGGAAAGGATAGAGGACCTGGGTTCGATCCCAGGTCCTAGCAATGTTTGTTTTCCTATTTTCCAAACGCAGATTGGATGCACTTCACATCAAAGGGTCTACCATACTCCATCAACATCCAACCACTGGATCCAACATGCCATCAGATCCAACGTTCCAGCAATGAGGGACCTTGGTGCTCCTCAAGTCAACACTTGCACCTAATCCAACATGGTTGACCGGGCTTGGAGCTTATTGGGCTTGGAATTTCAGCTTCACACCCCCTTATTGCTAACAACACATGCCCATTTGGTTATTTTTATTATTTTCTTTAATTTTTTTTCTTTAATTTTTTTCTTTTTTTAATATATAAAAATTATTTTTATTACATTAACAAATAAAAAAATCACAAAAAAGATCACTTTTTCTTAATAAATATTTTTTTAATTAATTAGTTTAATTAATTTAGGGCAATATAATTTTCTTTTTATAATAAAAAATAATTAGAATTAGGATTTTAGATTGTACATAATTTAATTGATTTCCTTTAAAATACCTTAAAGATCATTTTTTTATAAATATATATTTCTTTAATTAATTAGGTTAATTAGAAAATTAGGTTAATTTAATTTCTTTCATAATTTAAAAACAATTAGAAATTGGGTTTACTTAATTTGCAATTAAATATTTTCTCAAATAAAATAAAATAAAAAATTCTTTTTCTCTCAAATTAAGGTTTTAGATTATTTCAGTTGTTCTCGCATTTAATTTTCCGCGCGCTTGTTAAGTATTTGTCCATTATTTTGTAACTGTTCAGGGTTTGTAATAGTTAACTTGGGGTTTTTATTTACTGTTTAAATCCCCGATTTTTGGTTATGTAATTAATCCCCCTCCCCGAAGCCTTGTAATAGCTAGGTTTTATTTCCTCGCACTTTTAAATTCTACAATCTTTAACTGTCTAGATGCATGGCTAATAGGATTGTATGGCAAGAATGTCTGGAAAATTAAAATGGTAGATCACCTAATGTGCAAAGATTAAATAACTGAAACAAATCATATGCACATATTCACTCCTAGGGTTTACCTCACTTTGGTTTCCTTCGGTAAACAATCATTAAGCATAGGAGGTTTTAGTGGTTGCCCTCCAGTCTAAAAGATCAAAATGTCCCATTCGAATGTTGCCTCGGAAATGTTGCCACAAAAATGTTGCCTCGGAAATGTTGCCTCGGAAAGATCTTAAGACTCTTGGGTTACTACTAAAGTCTTCTAACTATTGCTTTAGTGATTTTAGTTGTCCCTTTTGAACGTCCCTTAAAACTCCAACGACGGTACTACCTACTCCTTCATAGAAGGATAGCATTGTCTAAAGGAAATAGAATGAACAATTTTTTTTCGAGTAGTAGAATCTTAAGTACTTGTTCAATGAAAACTTTTCCCAAAAACACCTTTCAAAACAAATTTTCAAAACCACTTCGTCACATCCTTGAGGACTAATACAAGGGTTATCACGAAGTAAAACATTTTCAAGACAAACACACATAAGCAATTTGAAAAATGAGCAAGTACCTAAGAGCCCATAGATAACTACGGATAGAAAGGGTGCTAACACCTTCCCTTTCTATAATCTACCCCTCGTACTCATAATATCTCGAAAAAAGGTTTTTCCTGTTCTTCTTCCTTTTCCATGATTGGATGAAATAAAAGTCGGTGGCGACTCTTGCTTACCGCGACATTTTTCGAACAAAAAACGCAAAATGCAAACCAGTATTAACAATCGGTTCTGCCACCTGTTCTACATATAATGCGCATCATCACATAACAGGTATATTTCCAAGACAGGTTTTCTCATCTTCTTACTGTTTATTTTAGTAAAAGATGGCTCTCGAACAAACCGTGAAAGAACTTCAAGCTCAGAACGCTCAGTTTCAACAAATGTTCCTCGACTTATCCAAGGGACATGACGAGCTGAAGACCCTCATCACAAAAGGGAAGAAGAATACTAGAAGACCGGTTGGTATCTTTAACATGGGGAGAAGATTCAAAGGTCCCACCAAACAGGTTTAAACTTTTGACATCCCGTCAGATGAAGATGACAATTAAGAGGAAGATGACAAAAGTATAAAAGCTGAGGGGGGAAGCAACCTTGGTTCTGTCAAATTTCCTGATGAAGAAGACTATTCTGCTGAACAATATCCTCCCGCTGATGAAAAGTACAAACAGCTGGAAAATCGACTTAATGCCATGGAGATCCAGAGAGTGCCTGGGCTGGATTTTGAAGAGTTGGGTCTTATTTAGGGATTTGTTAATCCCCACAATTTCAAGGTCCCTACTTTTGTGAAATATGAAGGTGTTTCCTGTCCTAAACTGCATTTAAGGTCTTATGTTCGGAAGATCCAACCACATACTGCTGATAGAAAGTTGTGGGTACACTTCTTTCAAGAGAGATTTAAGGGGACACAATTATAATGGTTCTATCAACAGGAAGGAACCAACATTCGTACTTGGGAAGACTTGGCTGATGCCTTTTATAAATAATACCAATACAATGTTGATCTTGCACCAACCCATGTGAAATTACAAATTATAACCATGGGCTCTCACGAAGGATTTAACGAGTATGCCCAGAAGTGGAGAGATTTAGCTGGAAGGGTTCAACCTCCTTTGTCCGATAGGGAGCTGGTTGATATGTTTATGGGCACTTTGACAGGGCCTTTCTTTAATCATCTTATCGGAAGCTCTTCATTTGGTTTTACCGAGTTGATACTAATGGGGGAACATGTTGAAGGGGGTATCAGAAGTGGAAAGATTTAAGTGGTTGCATCTTCAAGTACTGTAAAGAAGACGTTCAATGGTAAAAAGGAAACTAATGTTGTGTATGGCCAGAAGGGTCGTGCTAGAGGTGATCGCAATCAATCTGTAGGAGCGGTGTTAATTTCTAATCTTGCGCATGTGCAATAACTACAACAGGGCAATCAACATAGGCCAGACGCACCCAGGAGACAGTTTACTAAGATTAACATGCCATTTTCTCAGGAATTACAACATCCTTTGAAGGCAGAGTTAATGAAGTTAAGGGTTCCTCCCCAGAATCCCAACACCTCCTCTCCTCGTTATAATCCTAATGTGAATGTGCCTACCATTCCAATAGCCTCGGGCACGATACCAATAGCTCTTGGGCCTTGAAAATTAAAATTCAAGATATGATTAACAACAAAGAGATTGAGTTTGATCCTCTTGAGACCCCCAATGTAATTACTGAACTTATGCCTAAGCACGAAAAAGGCATCAATGATATTGATGATGTTTCATATGTTTCTATTGTAAGTGAATTGACTACTCCCCTCTCGATCATTAAGAAGAATATGTTGCAAGTCAGTTTATTTCTGGGTTGTATTGAAAGATGTTACTACTGTGCAGCCCAACCCAATGGTTGCAAGTTGCTGAAATAAGGTATTCAGTGTCTGATGGACAATCACATAATTCTAGTTGAGAAGATTCCCTCTATGGAGAATTTGTTTCAATACTTGGAGCTGAAAGAGGTATTTTTAGTTTTTGACACTCTTATCAGAATCACTGCCAAAGGCCCTATGAAGATTACAGTTGAGCCTAGAGTCACCCCTCCAATCATCTCTGCACCCAAACCAATTATGTATTCCTCGGATAAAGTTATCCCTTGGAACTACAGAGCCGGCGTCTACTACCATGGCGTCAACAAAGAGCTATTGACTACTGACAATGAAGGTACTGAAGTTACTGATTCCAACATTGACAATATTGTAGGGACCAGTAAGGTTACTAGAAGCAGAAGGGTTTTCTCTCCAGAAATATCTCCGAAGACTGTCACCACACCAGTCCGTGTTACCTCTACCGAGTCAATTACTGAGACTCAGGGAAAAGAGAAAATGACAGAGCCTATCCAGACAGAGGTACCTAAAGAAGTTACCACTGACGATACTTCTAGGCAAGAGTCGGAAGAGGTATTAAAGATTATCCACAAAAGTGATTACAATATTGTTGAGTAGTTCGGACAGAATCCCTCCAAGATATCCATGGTATCCCTTTTGTTGTATTCTAAAGCCCATGTGCATGCTTTGGTGAAGTTCTTAAAGTCCTCTCATGTGCCACAAGAAATTTTTGCCGACCAATTTGAAAATCATGTTGCTAGCTTGACGACTTATAATGGGCTAGGCTTTTTTGATACCGATTTGACTCCTGAAGGAAGAAATCATAACAATTCCCTGTATGTCTCTATTGAATCCAGGGCATTAATTTATCTCATGTGTTGGTTGATACTGGTTCCTCGTTGAATGTCCTATCGAAGGGTGCTCTAGACAGACTTGATTGTGAAGGGGTTATACTGAAACCTAGTGATATTGTGGTGAGATCCTTTGACGGCTCAAAGAGGATGGTACATAGAGAAGTGGAGCTTTCGATCAGAGTAGGTTCGCAGGTATTCGACTTCACCTTGTATGTGTTGTACCCCAAAACTTTCCCTCTCATTTCTCAAGGAATCACCCTGGATCCTCAAGTTTGCTTCCATTCAATTCCAAGTCTTGAATTACAACTTTTCAAGAAAATCACTCACAAGGGAAAAATGGTCAAAAGCACACTTGAAAAAGTCAAATTTTGACTCTTAAATCAAAAACCAAGTTTCAACAATTATATTTCATTAAGACATGAAATTGGTTCATCAAAAATCAGAAGTCAGAAATTACTTTGAAAAAAATCAAATTTTCTAAACATTTGAAAAAAATTCTAAGTGTTAAGAGGATATGATACTTCAGAACTTCTGAGTCATCCTCCATGCAAGTGAAGTCAGAAGTTGCAAACACGGTTCATTCAGAACTTCTGAGTCAGCCTCCATGCAAGTGCAGTCAGAAGTTACAAACATGGTTCAGAACATAGTCTTCAGTCAGAACATGATTCTTCAGCATATGGAGCCTATGTTCAACGCTCTGGTCATAAGATGCCCCTTCAGCATTTGGAGGTTACGTTTTTTATCTTCTGCAATCAGAACATCACCAAATCCCAAGACCTCGTTTAAACAACCTGCTGCACTGCTACAGTAAAATACTCTAACCAATAGTTAATCCAGTCCACGCCTGCATTTTTCCAAATCCTGTATTTGCATCAAATACAAAAGGCTGTGATAAAAAAGAAATGGAACAGTGTGCCAAAAAAGTTTAAATCCCATTTGTTTTTCCCCCCAAAACCACAACAAGTTTATCTATAAATAAGTTGCTCCATCACACTTTCAAGGGGCTGGCTTTTGGAGAGAGAATCATCAAATACACGAAAAAAAGAGAGAGAAAAAAGAAACACTCAAACACTCATAAACTTAGAATTTTCCAAATCAAAAACCTTTGTTTTTTCCTTTTGAAACAAAGAACTTAACACCATTGTTTCCTGTTCGTGCAAACCCCAGAACATTTAAAGGCAGTAGCTCAAATCCTAAACCCACACCTCAGGTTCAAGGTAAGTCTTTCTGACTTTGCTTGTTTTTCATTCTGAACATCATTAAACATGTAAATGTCATAGTATTAATGTTGTCCATATCACTGCATAAGTAGAAAGACTCTGGATCAGAACTTTCTCATCATGGCTAGACTCATGATCAGGATCAGAACTTCCATAAACTATTGTGCTTTTATCCTTCTGATTTGTTGTTTGCTAAGAACTGAATAACTTATCATTGTGTTGATTGATGTAAGGAAAGAGTTGAAATATAACACAGAACTTATGTTTTTTCACTCATCATTCTAACACATAGAACTTCTAGGATTTGCTCACTATTTAAGCACACAAACTTCTTAGTTCTCTTCACTGCTTTAACACTTAGAACTTCTGATTCTTACATGCTGATAATGCACTAAACTGCTGATGTTTATTCACTATTTTTTAGCGTAGCACTGAACTTCTGACTTTTGGCTCACTGTCTGAATACCACCCATAATTTCTGTGTTTTCCCTCTAACGTTTCTTGCAGAACCTCAGAGTTTACCAACTCAGAACTTCTGATGCCCATTAACGTTTCTTATTGAGTCACAACGCTCCTGACTCCATAACTTCTGATCCATGTGGTTTCGCTCGCAGCAGCACGCTTTTTCAACTCTTTCATTTATTTTCCTTTTTATCATTTTTTATATTGACCTTTTCTTTATTAACATAAAAAGACATAAAATATTTTCTTTTATTATTTAATTAACTTAAGACTAAAAAACCACTTTCTAAATAACTCCTTTTTTTCTTTCTTATATTGTAAATTTCAATATGGTTGTAATAGTAACTTAGGATTTAATTTTATTTACAACCCCCATTCCTAAATATGTACCCCCATTCCCCTAATAATTGTAATAGCGTAGGATATTTACTTTCTGCACTTTTATCGCTTTAAAATATATTGCTAGTAAATAGGATGTATGGAAAGATAAAATCAACAAGTAGATAACCCTAATCAAAGATTAAATGCATGTAAATCAAACACATTATTCACACATGCACCCTTAAGGTTAATCTCACTGGTTGCCTATCAAAAAATAATCATGTCCCTCGAACATGGGCGTTTTAGCAAAGACCCTCGATAAAAGATCGTAGTCCCTCGATGACCCTCGATGTTTCCTTAGGTAAACGATCTAGTCCCTAAAACGACATTGCTACAACGTCCCATATGTTGCCTTCTATGACTATACAAACGTCCCACACCCGTCCCTTCACATCCAACGATGGGGCTTCTTACCAAAACAATGGTAAGATAGCAACATCTAAAGGAGGAGGAAAAGCACATCTAAGACCTTTTGAATAGGTAGGTTCGCTCTTAGTTAATCGCTTGCTTACAACAAAAACATTTTATACACTCACGCTTCCATTTGAAACATTTTCAAAAAGACAAACACTTTGTACGCATTCTTATAGAAACGAGAACCATTACAAAGAATATACCTTTTCAAAATACTTTCAAAACACATCTCACAAAGACATCTTTGAACTATTTTCAAAACAAACACTTTGTATGCATTCTTATAGAAACGAGAATCATTACAAAGTTACATTTTAAAAATACTTTCAAAACCCACACCACAAGCACATTAAAATAAAAGCAAGTGATCTAACGAGTAACTAAGAGCCCATGGAAAACCATGGATGAAAAGGGTGCTAATACCTTCCCTTTTCATAACCTACCCTCCAAACTCAAGAAAACATCTCGAAAGATCTTTCCTGTGCTTTTTCACCTTTCCTTATTGGATAAAAGAAAAGTATGTGGCAACTCTTGCTCAACTGCAACATTTGCGAACACAAACGCAAAACACCCAAGTCCGTTCTCCCACCCCCAAAGAACTGGCGACTCTGCTGGGGATTTAACCTAAAAGTGGGGTTACATTAGGATTAGATCACATTTACTTGCTTACATTGTTTGATTTGTTTGCTTTAAATTTTGGTTCCTTGTTTGGGTTTGTTTTAAAATCCTACACTCGGATTTGGGGACACCTTTTAGGTAAGTAGCAATAAACTGTGAGGGAACTGTGCGGGGTATACTGACACGGTTGAAGCAGTAGCTATGTTGATGTGGAACTTTGGTTGATATCAGTAACCCTTGAGTCAATCAAGGAGAGTACGGGGCCGCCGCATGGTTTCGTGAAGCATCAACTGACCTTAGAACCTTTAATTGCACAACTTGGCCAGTAGGACGTAGCGAGATAGCCGGCCTTGGTGTATTCCCAAGGTCGACAGATACTCGATGCTACACTCATTGAGGTTTGACTCTTGAGATTTGTTTGGTTGCGAGTCAATCGCCTATTGAACGAAGCTGGGGGAAAGATCGGTGATATTGAGATCCCTTAGAACTCGGTTACTATTAACTAGGACAGGTTGAGCCAACTAAACTTCAAGAGGGTAGTTACCTACAAAACTCCATGCAAGCCTAAACCTAAGGACTTGTCTGCTTTGTGTGAATATGATTATTTGTATATAAACTTGCTTACCTCGCATATCTGTATATAACATCATAACATCATACCATAGCATTTCCTTAACCATTTCAAGGATCTCAAGGGTCTTTAATGTAGGGTCACATTGAACCAGACATCTATCAAGGGGCAAGAGGATTTATTTTCCTCTAACCAAGCACCGTCAAAGATCAAGTACAACAACTTGAGTCAAGGGCTATGACCCACTTGACATGGTGAGCTTAATTCTCGTGGAAGGACATCTACCGATACAAGGTTCTCCAATCAAAACTGTAAGTGACTACTAACCCCGCGAGATCCTTGAAAACATGCATCCACATATCATGCATCATATCATGACAGGTTTCTCCCATTCAGATCTCCTTATCCTCCTGCTGTTTATTTCAGTAAGATGGATATGGAACAAACGGTGAAAGACATCCAGGCTCAAAACGCTCAACTTCAAGAGTTATTCTTGAACCTATCCAAGGGGCAAGAAGAGGTCAAGGCGCTCCTCACCAAGGGCATGATCATGGGAAATTCTGGGGACGACAGGAATGACCATTTAGAGCGGATACAAACTGAGATAGCCATAATGAAGGTCCAAATGATGGGACAACTTGTAAGCCAGATGGCTCTTATCCAAAACTTGGCTCAAGGACAAGAAGAGCTGAAAGTTCTTCTCAACCAACTTCGTCGACACAGTTGCAATCGTATGGGGCAAACAACCAGAATTGGAAATCAAGTCACTGCTCAGCCTCCCATGAGACAAGAAGACGAAAGACCTTCCCATTTTGATTCCACATCACGAGCCCAATAATGACTTCATCAACATAAGTCGGAAAATCAGCAAAGGCAAAGCAAGCCCAAAAGGAAGTTTACCAAACTCAACATGCCGCTGTCTCAAGTGCTATAACACATGTTGAAGGCAGAGCTGATTACGTTAAAGGCTCCTCTCCGGAACCCAAATACTTCTGCTCCTACCTATCATCCCAATGAAAGGTGTGCATGCCACTCTGATAGTCCAGGACATGACACAAACAACTGTTGGGCTCTGCAGAACAAGGTCCAAGACATGATTGATGCCAAGGAGATCGAGTTTGACCCTCTGGAGACTCCAAACATAATCACTTCTCCTATGGCAAATCATTGAAAGCTTTTGTTCATTTGAATTTTCAAGTTGTAATCTCTTTTGTTATTCAAACAATTATCTATTAATGTCAAACTTTATTTCATTAATGCATTGCATATGTTTGTCTTGAATTAATTCATTCATTTTCATTTCATTTAAACTATGCTTTTTACTCTCTCTATGACATTCAACTCTTGCTAAAAGATGCAAGCCTTTAGAGGGAGGATGACGAAAACAATGTCATAATCTCATACAATATGCTTTTAAACAGACCTTGTTGACGATGTACAGGCGTTCTTTCAAATCCTAAACACTGGAGTTATAAGGAAGATAATCCCTAGTCAACCCCTTCGAGCCAAAGAAGTAGAAGTTTTTCTTTTTACACAAATTGAAACCTTTAATCAAAATATGGGGCAGGGTAGTCTCTCAGTTAATTCAAACGCGCGTTAAGCCACAAACTCTCATCTCGTAATACAACGAATGACGTCAAGAAACATTCCTCTAGAATCAAAAGACAGTGATGGTTCCCTATCACATAGGCAGTCATTATCTCTCAAAAAGAAAAGCCCACTAAGTCAAAACCTACAAAGGAGACTTGAGAAAAACTGGGACATCCCGCTGACTATAATCTCAAAACAAGAAAAGTCACACAAAAATTAGGGATAACAAAAAAAAAAGAGGTCACTATAAATCCTCAACAACATGAAAAAAAAAAGTGCAAGAATGATTGCCTTCCGACAAACTTAACTTGTCTGAACCATCACCAATATGTCATTCCATACCCAATTGGAGTTCGAACGCACAATTAACTGAGTTTAGGACTGAAGAACATCACGAAGAATGGGTGGGTACAAATACATTTGAGCCTTTATCCTTTGTTTCTTAAGCCATGAACCAAGCCACATTACAACCCTTCAAAAGTCTTAATTGAAGCATGGGTTAGTTCGAAAGCATACTGTTACAAAAGGTATCCTGACTCCTGTAAGGCTTTGCTCTAAATCCTGAGTTTGAATTTTCTTAACAAAATTTCTTTACTCGCTAAAACGCATTTTCAAAATTTCAAGACAAACATAAACTTTTCATTACTTGAATATCACTGTTTGCATATGGCTATTTGTTTGACAGCGGAGAAATTCACACAATAAATATCCAGTGAACAAAAGCTCTCTCAATGAACAAAATCAATTCAAGAAGGATGACACTTCCATTGACAAATCTCCTATCAACAGCGGGGCATGACATGTCACTATCTAGCACACCTGGGGCAGTCCAGTCAAGATTCCAGGAAATCTCTCAAGAAGTTCAGAGTAACCAGGTGCAGGTCTCCATCTCCGTCACTTGGGGAATTGAACGTCAATCTCAACAAAGGGTTACGTACAATCAAACATTTTTGGAAATACCACAAACATTTTCTACTAGGGGCAATGACAAATCTCCCCAAAATCCTTCTCATAGGATGACTCCCAACAAGGGTTTAATCTCTGAAAACCTTCCCCCAGCTGAGACAACCTTAAGAGTCCTCGAAGACTTTCCCCAACGAAGTTGTCACCTCTCTAGAAGATCGGCAACAGGGTTTATTTCCCCAACAAACGGCAGGATTTCCCAGCTTGAGTTTGCCTCTCCAACTACTACAAATCAAAGGACCACAACTCCCTTTCCCCAGTAGAGTACTCTACAATCCCTAGCAGGTTACTGTGAAGCCTGGACCCAACCAGACATTAGTTCAACTTCGACTCCCCAGTAGAGCAACGGACGACTAAGACTCCTGAACTCTTTTTCCCCAAGTAGGAATCAACACTTTATACAGAGCTTTCAACATCTCCCAGTGGAGTTCTCCTCAAACAAAAAATAGGAATCCCCGGTGGAAACATTCTGAGCAAAGTTTGAAGACACACTTACATCTCAATAACATTCATAGCATATGCATACAAAATACATATATTACAAATCTCATTTATTTTGAGAACATCATTACACAATGCATACATCATGACATTGCATACAACTAACTCTTTACCTTTTCAGGAGAGATCAGTCAACAAATAAAGGTCATCATATTTTTGGAGTAGCAATCGTCTCAGATTCCTTCATCATCTTTTTGGAGTAGCAATCGTCTCAGATTCCTTCATCATCCTGCTGAGATTCCTTCTAGAGACAGTTCAGATGCGATCTAGATATGGCTGACATTCTGATACTTATTCCAGATTCCTTCTAGAGACAGTTCAGATGCGATCCAGATATGGCTGACATTCTGATACTTATTCCAAATTCCTTCTAGAGACAATTCAGATGCGATCTAGATATGTCTGATATTCTGATACTTATTCCAGATTCCTCCTAGAGACAGTTCAGATGCGGTCTAGATATGGCTGACATTCTGATACTTATTCCAGATTCCTTCTAGAGACGGTTCAGATGTGATCCAGATATGGCTGACATTCTGATACTTTTTCCAGATTCCTTCTAGAGACAGTTCAGATGCGATCCAGATATGGCTGACATTCTGATACTTATTTCAGATTCCTTCTAGAGACAGTTTAGATGCGATTCAGATATGGCTGACATTCTGATACTTATTCCAGATTCCTTCTAGAGACAGTTCAGATGCGATCCAGATATGGATGACATTCTGATACTTATTCCAGATTCCTTCTAGAGACAGTTCAGATGCGATCCAGATATGGCTGACATTCTGATACTTACTCCAGATTCCTTTAAATATAGTCCAGATACGATCCAGATTCGGATGTCATTTTGTCGCTCATTCAAATACAGTCCAGATACGATCCAGATTCGGATGTCATTCTGTCACTCATTCAAATACAGTCCAGATACGATCCAGATTCAGATGTCATTTTGTCACTCATTCAAATACAATCTAGATACGATCCAGATTCTGATGTCATGATGTCACTCATTCAAATACATTCCAGATACGCTCCAGACACGGATGCCATTCTATCACTCATTCAAATACAGTCCAAATACGATCCAGATTCGGATGTCATTCTGTCACTCATTCAAATACAGTCCAGATACGATCCAGGTTCGGATGTCATTCTGTTACTCATTCAAAATACAGTCCAGATACGATCCAGATTCGGATGTCATTCTGTCACTCATTCAAATACAATCTAGATACGATCCAGATTCGGATGTCATTCTGTCACTCATTCAAATACATTCCAGATACGCTCCAGACACGGATGCCATTCTGATACTCATTCAAATTCCATCTCAAATACAGTTCAACAATAACCTCTGGATGGCATCTTTAAGCCCATCTCCAACAATTATCCATTACCTCTCCAAATGGCATCTTTAAGCCCATTCCCTACATAATCAACTAACACATCTTCGAGTGAAAATTTTCTGGACACTCTAGTGTTCAATCATCTTCCACCTTCAAGTCACGAATGGCAGATTTACCAATCTAACTCTTCAGGTGTAAGAAGATTGAACAGGGGCAGCTGTTGTACCCCAAAATTTGCCCTCTCATTTCTCAAGGAATCACCCTGGATCCTCAAGTTTGCTTCCATCCAATTCTAAGTCTTGAATTACAACTTTTCAAGAAAATCACTCACAAGGGCAAAATGGTCAAAAGCACACTGGAAAAAGTCAAATTTTGACTCTTAAATCAAAAACCAAGTTTCAACAATTATATTTCATTAAGACGTGAAATTGGTTCATCAAAAATCAAAAGTCAGAAATTACTTTGAAAAAAATCAAATTTTCTAAACATTTGAAAAAGTTTCTAAGTGTTAAGAGGATATGATACTTCAGAACTTCTGAGTCAGCCTCCACGCAAGTGCAGTCAGAAGTTGCAAACACGGTTCATTCAGAACTTTTGAGTCAGCCTCCATGCAAGTGCAGTCAGAAGTTGCAAACATGGTTCAGAACATAGTCTTCAGTCAGAACATGATTCTTCAGTATATGGAGGCTATGTTCAACGCTCTGGTCAGAAGATCCCCCTTCAGTATTTGGAGGTTACGTTTCTGATCTTCTGCAATCAGAACATCACCAAATCCCAAGACCTAGTTTAAACAACCTGCTGCACTGCTACAGTACGATAATCTAACCAACAGTTAATCCAGTCCACGCCTGTATTTTTCCAAATCTTGTATTTGCATCAAATAAAAAAGGATGTGATCAAAAATCAATGGAACAATGTGCCAAAAAAGTTTAAATCCCATTTGTTTTCCCCCTAAAACCACAACAAGATCATCTATAAATAAGTTGCTCCATCACACTTTCAAGGGGCTGGCTTTTGGAGAGAGAATCATCAAATACACGAAAAAAAGAGAGAGAAAAATCAAACACTCAAACACTCATAAACTTAGAATTTTCCAAATCAAAAACCTTTGTTTTTTCATTTTGAAACAAAGAACTTAACATCATTGTTTCCTGTTCGTGCAAACCCCAGAACATTCAAAGGCAGTAGCTCAAATCCAAAACCCATACCTCGGGTTCAAGGTAAGTCTTTCTGACTTTGCTTGTTTTTCATTCTGAACATCATTAAACATGTAAATATCATAGTATTAATGTTGTCCATATCACTGCGTAAGTAGAAAGACTCAGGATCAGAACTTTCTGATCATGGCTAGACTCAGGATCAAGATCAGAACTTCCATAAATTGTTGTGCTTTTATCCTTTTGATTTGTTGTTTGCTGAAAACTGAATAACTTATCATTGTGCTGATTGATGTAAGGAAAGAGTTGAAATATAACACAAAACTTCTATTTTTTCACTCACCATTCTAACACATAGAACTTCTAGGATTTTCTCACTGTTTAGGCATACAGAACTTCTAAGTTCTCTTCACTACTTTAACACTTAGAACTTCTGATTCTTACATGTTGATAATGCACTAAACTGTTGATGTTTATTCACTGTTTTTTAGCGTAGCACAAAACTTCTGACTTTTGGCTCACTGTCTGAATACCACCCATAATTTCTATGTTTTCCCTCTAACGTTTCTTGCAGGACCTCAGAGTTTACCAACTCAGAACTTCTGATGCCCATTGACGTTTCTTGTTGAGTCACAACGCTCCTGACTCCAGATTTTTGATCCCTGTGGTTTCGCTCGCAGCATCACACTTTTTCAACTCTTTCATTTATTTTCCTATTTATCATTTTTTATATTAACCTTTTTTTATTAACATAGAAAGATATAAAGTATTTTCTTTTATTATTAAATTAACTTAAGACTAAAAAACCACTTTCTAAACAACTCCTTTTTTTTCTTTCTTATATTGTACATTTCAATATGGTTGTAATAGTAACTTAGGATTTAATTTTATTTGCAACCCCCATTCATAAATATGCACCCCCATTCTCCTAATGATTGTAATAGCGTAGGATATTTACTTTCCGCACTTTTATCGCTTTAAAATATATTGCTAGTAAATAAGATGTATGGCAAGATAAAATCAACAAGTAGATAACCATAATCAAAGATTAAATGCATGCAAATCAAACACACTATTCACACATGCGCCCTTAAGGTTAATCTCTCTTGTTGCCTATCAAAAAATAATCATGTCCCTCGAACATGGGCGTTTTAGCAAAGACCCTCGATAAAAGATCGTAGTCCCTCGATGAGCCTCGATGTTGCCTTCGGTAAACGATCTAGTCCCTAAAACGACATTGCTAAAACGTCCCATATGTTGCCTTCTATGACTATACAAACGT
The DNA here is from genome assembly GCA_948472305.1 of Vicia faba. Classification (NCBI taxonomy): domain Eukaryota; kingdom Viridiplantae; phylum Streptophyta; class Magnoliopsida; order Fabales; family Fabaceae; genus Vicia; species Vicia faba. Next base: position 124,828,804 of record OX451738.1, read on the forward strand.
CCCACACCCGTCCCTTCACATCCAATGATGAGGCTTCTTACCAAAACAATGGTAAGATAGCAACATCTAAAGGAGGAGGAAAAGCACATCTAAGACCTTTTGAGTAGGTAGGTTTGCTCTTAGTTACTCGCTTGCTCACAACAACAAAATTTTACACACTCACGCTTCCATTTGAAACATTTTCAAAAAGACAAACACTTTGTACGCATTCTTATAGAAACTAGAACCATTACAAAGAATACACCTTTTCAAAATACTTTCAAAACACATCTCACAAGCACATCTTTGAACTATTTTTGAAACAAACACTTTGTATGTGTTCTTATAGAAACGAGAATCATTACAAAGTTACATTTTCAAAATACTTTCAAAACCCACACCACAAGCACATTCAAACAAAAGTAAGTGATCTAGAGAGTAACTAAGAGCCCATGGAAAACCATGGATGAAAACGGTGCTAATACCTTCCCTTTTCATAATCTACCCCCCGAACTCAAGAAAACATCTCGAAAGGTATTTCCTGTGCTTTTTCACCTTTCCTTATTGGATAAAAGAAAAGTCGGTGGCACTCTTGCTCAACCGCAACATTTGCAAACACAAACGCAAAACACCCAAGTCAGCTCTCCCACCCCCACAGAACTGGAGACTCTGTTGGGGATTTAACCTAAAAGTGGGGTTAACTTAGGATTAGATCACATTTACTTGCTTACATTGTTTGATTTGTTTGCTTTACATTTTGGTTCCTTGTTTGGGTTTGTTTTAAAATCCTACACCCAGATTTGGGGACACCTTTTAGGTAAGTAGCAATAAAATGTGAGGGAATTGTGCGGGGTATACCGACACGGTTGAAGCAGTAGCTACGTTGATGTGGAACTTTGGTTGGTACCAGTAACCCTTGAGTCAATCAAGGAGAGTACGGGGCTTCCGCGTGGTGTCGTGAAGCATCAACTGACCTTGGAACCCTTAATTTCACAACTTGGCCAGTAGGACGTAGCGAGATGGCCGACCTTGGTGTATTCCCAAGGTCGACAGATACTCGATGCTACACTCATTGAGGTTTGACTCTTGAGCTTTGTTTGGTTATGAGTCAATCTCCTATTGAACGAAGCTGGGGGAAAGATCGGTGATATTGAGATCCCTTAGAACCCGGTTACTATTAACTAGGACAGGTTGAGCCAACTAAACTTCAAGAGGGTACTTACCTACAAAAATCCATGCAAGCCTAAACCTAAGGACTTGTCTGCTTTGTATGAATATGATTATTTGTATATAAACTTGCTTACCTCTCATATCTTTACATAACATCATAACATCATACCATAGCATTTCCTTAACCATTTCAAGGATCTCAAGGGTCTTTGATGCAGGGTCACGTTGAACCAGACGTCTATCAAGGGGAAAGGGGATTTATTTTCCTCTAACCAAGCACCGTCAAAGATCAAGTATAACAACTTGAGTCAAGGGCTATGACCCACTTTACATGGTGAGCTTAATTCTCGTGGAAGGACATCCACCGATACAAGGTTCTCCAATCAAAACTGTAAGTGACTACTAACCCCGTGACGTCCTTGAAATCATGCATCCACATATCATGCATCATATCATGACAGGTTTCTCCCATTCAGGTCTCCTTATCCTCCTGCTGTTTATTTCAGTAAGATGGATATGGAATAAACGGTGAAAGACATCCAGGCTCAAAATTCTCAACTTTAAGAGTTATTCTTGAACCTATCCAAGGGGCAAGAAGAGGTCAAGGCACTCCTCAGTAGGGGCATGATCATGGGAAATTTTGAGGACGACAGGAATGACCATTTAGAGCGGCTACAAACTGAGATAGCCATAATGAAGGTCCAAATGATGGGACAACTTGTGGGCCAGATGGCTCTTATCTAAAACTTGGCTCAAGGACAAGAAGAGCTGAAAGTTCTTGTCAATCAACTTCGTCGGGACGGTTGCAATCGTGTGGGGCAAACAACCAGAATTAGAAATCAAGTCACTGCTCATCCTCCCATGAGACAAGAAGATGGAAGACCTTCCCATTTTGCTGCCACATCACAAGCCCAACAACGACTTCATCAACATCAATCGGAAAATCAGCAAAGGCAAAGCAAGCCCAAAAGGCAGTTTACCAAACTCATTAACATATTTTTATTTAATACATCATTGGACGTTTTGGATTCAAATTTTGCGCTCTCTATCTTTCTTTTATTTTATTACACTTTCAAATTAAGATAAGTGTTCTTACATACACCCCACGCAACAAATTGCAAATCCACATCCACTCTAGATCCCATTGATAACAATTATGCTATTGCCACTTATGATTTCGAAAATCCGATCTACCAAGCCGAGGACGAAGGCGAGGAAGATTGTGAAATACCTGGAGAACTTTTCAGACTGATAGTGCATGAGGAAAAGGCTATCCAATCGCATGAAGAGCCAGTCGAGGCTGTGCACTTGGGTACTGAAGCAGACAGGAAAGAAGTCAAGATAGTTGTTAACCTAGAGGACAGTGTTAAGAACATATTAATCCAGCTGATGCATGATTATGTTGAGATCTTTGCTTGGTCATGCGAAGACATGTTAGGGCTTGATATTGATATTGTGGTTCACCGTTTGCCAATGAAAGAAGGTTGTTCTCTAGTAAAGTAGAAGTTTTATCCTATGCGTCCCGAGATGTCAGAAAAGATCAAGGTTGAGGTTTTGAGGCAGCTCAATGCAGGTTTCTTAGCTGTTACACCCTATCCTCAATGGTTGCAAATGTGATGTCGGTACCAAAGAAAGGTAGAAAAGTGTGTATGTGTGTGGACTACAGGGATTTGAACAGGGCAAGCCCCAAAGACGACTTTCTGCTTCCGCATATTAATGTTCTGGTTGACAACACTGCTGAACACAAAGTGTTCTCCTTCATGGACGATTTCTCAGGTTATAGTCAGATCAAGATGGCACCTGAAGACATGGAGAAAACTACCTTCGTCACACAGTGGGGCACTTTCTGTTACAAGGTTATGCCTTTTGGGTTGAAGAACAACGACGCAACATATCAGCGTGCTATGGTAGCTATGTTCCACGACATGATCCATCATGAGATAGAGGTTTATGTTAACAACATGATAGCTAGGTCTCAGACTGAAGAAGAACATCTTGACCACCTACACAAGCTATTTGAGAGACTGAAGAAGTACAAGCTGAGGTTGAATCCAAACAAGTGCACCTTTGGGGTAAGATTCGGCAAGCTCCTATGTTTCATTGTCAATGGTAAAGGTATTGAAGGTGATCCCTCCAAGGTCAAAGTCATTCAAGAAATGTCATCTCCTTATACTGAGAAGGAAGTTAGAGGTTTCTTGGGATGATTGAATTACATTGCCAGATTTATTTCTCATTTAACCGCTACTTGTGAGTCGGTCTTTAAGTTACTGAAGAAAGATCAGGTAGTGAAGTGGAACGATGATTTCCAGATCGCTTTTGATAAAATCAAGGAGTACCTCTAGGAACCTCTGATTCTGATGCCACCAGTTGAAGGAAGACCTCTTATCATGTACCTAAGAGTGTTAGAGAACTCAATGGGGTGTGTACTGGGCCAGCATGACGAGTCCGGTCGAAAAAAGTATGCAATATACTACCTTAGCAAAAAGTTTACCAACTATTAAATAAGATACTCACTGCTCGAGAAAACTTGTTGCACTTTGGCATGGACGGCTCGCCAAATAAGATAGTATATGTTGACCCATACTACTTTGTTTATCTCTAAAATAGATCTTATAAAATACATATTCGAGAAGCCCTATCTCTCCGAAAGAATAGAAAGATGGAAAATGGTATTAATAGAATATGACATTCAGTACACTACTCAAAAATCAATCAAAGGGACTGTATTGGCAGATCATTTAGCTCATAAAGCTGTAGATGACTATCAGTCTATGAATTTCGAGTTCCCAGACGAGAACATTATGCTAGTTACAGACTGTGAAGAACCTGGACCGTATGAAGATTCTGAGTCGAGATCCGATGGACTATGGTTTTTTATGGAGCTTCCAACGCGCTTGGAAATGAAATTAGTGTTGTGATTATTTCTCCCAAAGGTTGTCATACGCTATTTACCACTAGGTTGTGCTTTGACTATACCAACAACATGGTCGAATATGAAGCGTGCATCATGGGTATCAAAGCTGCTATTGATATGAGGATCAAGTTCTTAAAGGTATACGGAGACTCAGCCCTGGTAATCAGTAAGATTAAGGGAGAATGGGATACGAAGCATCTGAATCTCATTCCTTATCGAGAAAAGGTGTTGACATTAATCACGTACTTCAAGGAAATCACTTTTGAGCATATCCCACGAGAAGAGAATTAGTTGGATGATGCATTGGCTACCATGTCATCTATGTTCAAATTTAGGTGGGATAACAAAGCTCTTTGAATTACCATCGAAAGGCTCGACGAACCGGCCCACTACTATGAGGTTGATACTGATGGAGTAGAAGAAAAGCCTTGGTTTCATGTATAGAGGAGGTACCTCGAGGCTCAAGAGTATCCTGAGGGGGCATCTATTAACAGCAAGAAATTCCTACGAAGGTTCTCTGCCAAGTTCTTCCTTAGCAACGAAATATTATACAAACGTAACCATGACTCGACTCTGCTTCGTTGTATAGACAAGAAGGAAGCAGAGAAGATTATAGAGGATATGCACAAAGTTATATTTGGTACTCACTCCAGTGGGCATACGATGGCTAAGAAGATTCTGAGAGTGAGTCATTATTGGTCGACCATGGAAACTTATTGCCACCATCACTCCATAACTTGTCACAAGTTCCAGATCTATGCCGACAAAGTACACGCGCCTCCGGTTCCTCTGAATGTCTTGACTGCTCCTTGGATGTTTGCAATGTGGGGCATTGATATGACTTGAGAAATGAAGCCTACTGCTTCTAACGAACATTGTTTCATCCTCATCGCCATTGATTATTTCACAAAATGGGTTGAAGCAAGCTCGTTTGCCTCTGTTACCAAGAATGTTGTCGCCCGGTTCATTAAATATAACCTTATCTGTCGGTATGGAATCCCCGAAAGAATTATCACAGACAATGGTACTAATCTCAACAACACTATGATCACGAAAATCTGCATGAAGTTCAAGATTAAGCATCACAATTCTTCTCCGTGTCGACCAAAGATGAACGACGCAATGGAAGCCGCCAATAAGAACATCAAGAAGATTATACAGAAGATGATGGTGACATATAAAGATTGGCATGAGATGTTACCAATTGCTCTTCATAGCTACCGCAATTTAATACAGACTTCAACTGGGGCCACCTTATTCTCTCTAGTCTACAGTATGCAAGTTGTCCTACCTATCGAACTCCAGATTCCTTCTCTAAGGATGATGAAATATGCAGATTTAGATGAAGACAAGTGGATTCAGAATAGACTGGACCAGATAAATCTGATTGACGAGAAAAGGCTTACGGCTGTTTTTCATGGTCAGATATATTAGAAACGCATGATCAAAGCCTTTAACAAGAAAATCAAACATCGGGTGTACCAGGCTGGTGATTTGGTAATAAAGTGCATTATCCTACCACAAAGTGATCCCAGGGGTAAATGGACTCCCACATACGAAGGGTCATTCGTAATCAAGAAGATATTTTCTGGCGGTGCTATGATACTTACCACCATGGACGGTGAAGATTTTTCGCACCCTGTGAACACGGACATAGTCAAAAAATACTACGCTTAAAAGAGCCCTTTAGGTTGATTGGCCTAGGCAAAAATAAGGGCACCCCGGTGAACCAAAAAGGTTCAGGCTAAAATTATATATATATATATATATATATATATATATATATATATATATATATATATATATATATATATATATATAGAGAGAGAGAGAGAGAGAGATTGTACACCCGGCAAGTCGAAAACCTGAAAAGGCAGCTTGGGAAAAAAGGGTATCCGGGTGGGCCGAAAACCCGAAAGAGAAGTCCAGGCAAAAGTTACGGATTAAAGCATATGACTATGTCCCGTTGGATCATCTACCTACAACAAGTTTTGTTATCAACGTCAAGTTCAAATGGTGAGACCAATTAAGTCAACTTCTTTCGACAACAAGGGATGAGATGCTCGAAGACATAGGGGCAATAACAGAGTTGAAACTCGATGGGGTCATTCCCACATAGCTTGTTTTTATTTGTTTCACTGTGTACTTTCTTTTCATTTTACAATGATTTCTTCTTACTAGGATTTATGTCTCTTTGTACAAAATCGCCTGTTTATAGGCGAATTATCAATACAAATATAATTTCAATTTCAAATTTGTTTTACTTTCTCTATTTCATTCGCAAAAACGTCCAATGACTAAATTGAATGAACATATGCATATGAATATGATTACTGTTAACAAATATGTGCATAAAAGCAGGAATAGGCATTTACTAAAGACTCTAGGAGTTGGGATAATGTTTAAGATATTCAGAAATCCCCACAGAGCTACCTTCATAAGCTCATCCCCGACAGAGATACATTCCCCAGCAGGTCTAATATGCCTTCAAACGGGAATTGGGGTGTCTTCCAGCAGTTCACGTGATCATCGTACCCAGTAGGTCCCTTAGCGTATAAGGAAATTTGACCATTTCCCTAGCATACGATGGACACTTCCTCCATACGGCCTATGAAATTCCAATTCCCATCAGAAACGATTCCCTCAACATAGTTTACACGAATTTAATTCTCCAACAGAGTTTATTTCTCCAACACCGTAAAATCCCCTGCATAATTCTCTTCTCCAGCAAGGTTTATTTCCCCGACAGGGTTTATTTCCCCAGCAGGGTTTATTTCCCCAACAAAGTTCATTTCTCCAATTACTGCAAATCCACGCCAAGATTATCTTCTCCAGCAAAGTATAGTCTAGGTTGATATCCCTAGAGAGTTTCTATGAAATTTGAAACTGGACCAGATATCATTTAACTTTTTCCTCCCCAGAAGAGTTGGTATCCATATCAGAAACTCGATCAGACAATGCCTCAGAAGGTTATCCATCTCTTTTATCCCAGTCATAGTATATAAGAACTAAATTCCCAGTGGAGCGATAAACGACCAATCTTCCTGGAATTTCTCTATTCCCCAAGCAGAAGTCAAACATTCCCAGTGCAGTATCCTCAAAATAGAAAGGAGGAATCCCCGATGAATACATTCTAAACAAGATTGAAGATTCATATTCTTCATCTCCAGCAACAGTCAGGGATTTATTTTCCCCAGTCAAAAATGTTACACGAAGCTACCAATACGCTTAATGACATCTTACATCCATACATCATTTGCAAATATCACAACATATGCATACGAAATACATATAACACACTCTCATTTACTTTGAGAACATCATTACGTAATGCATCACATACATCATGACATTGCATAAAGACTAACTTTGTCTTTTCAGGTAAAGTCTACAAAGAAACAAATATCATCAACAATTTTCAAACAGGTCGCATATTAATTCCCGAAACAAGACAGGGTAACTATCTATACGACCAAGCGGTATGAATTCCTGAAACAGGATAGGTTTACCAACAAAAAGCAAGTAGAAGATTAATTCCCGAAACAGGAAGTAGCAATTATCTATATGACCAGGAAAATATTAATTCTCGAAAAAGGACGGGGCAACTATCTGCATAACCAGTCGAAGATTAATTATCGAAACAGAACGGGGTAACTATCGATATGATCAGGTGGTATAAATTCCCGAAACAGGACAAGTTTACCAACAAGAAAACAAGTTGTGGATCATTTCCTGAAACTGGGCGGGACGATTATCTACATAACAAACATTCACCTCAGAGACTAAATCTGACAAGCAGTTCCCTCAAAGACTAAATCTGACAAGTAGTTCCCTCAGAGACTAAATCTGACAAGCAGTTCCCTCAGAGACTAAGTATGACAAGCAGTTCACTCGGAGACTAAATTTGATAATCATCTCCATTAGAGACCAAATTTGAAAAGCATTTTCCTCAGAGATTCATTCCGAAAAGTATTCTTCAGATATAGTCAAATGTAGACTCGGTCTGATACTCTTATCAACAATTACTTTGGATGACATCTATAAGCCCATCTCTGACATTCTGTCACCTCTCCGAATGGCATCGTTAAGCCCATTCAAGCAATATTATCAACCAATAGGGTTACATTCATGCACATGAGTGCAAATTTTTGAGCACTTAAGTGTTTAATCCTATTCTACCCTCAAATCACGAATGGCGAACAAGCCAATCTAACTCTTCAGGTTTAAGAAGATTGAACAAGGGCAGCTGTTGTACCCGAAAAATTTCCCTCACATTCTCTTTAAAGACATCTTCTCATGCTCTTAGGGTTCTCAATTGCTCAAAGATTGATCATACAAATTCTCCTCCTAAGCAATTGACCTACAACTAGGGTTTCACTTTTCTCAAGGAAGATTGAGTTTATAATGCCTAAAGTGGATTTCATGGTTTCTTATATGTCTCTAATAACGATCATACCAAGTTTCAAGCCTTGCATCACAATTTTGCTCAGTCAATAGCTCAAATGACTGAAAATTAACTATATTGGACAAAAAGTCAATTGTGGTCAACATACAGTCAAACCTCAAGATTTTTGGTCAACATCAAGATTTTGAAGTCATGTTCATCATTTGATCAAGGGTTGGTCATGATTCATCAAGAAAACTCTCAAATCATCAAAAGTCAAAAGTTGTCAAATTAGGGTTTTCTTTAGGAGAAGTCAATTGAACTTTGACCAAGCACAACTTCCTCATGCTTCATCAAATTTTTCTTAACCAAAGCTCATTTTGAAGGAAATTAAATTTCTACAACTTTGTCTCTTTAATATCAAGTCCAAAAAATGCTTCATTTGAGAGATATGGGCCAATACATTATAAGTCATTTCAAAATTCAACAAAAAGACACTTTTTGTCAAGGCAACTTACATCAAGATAAAGTCTTCAAATGCAAAAATGATCAAAATAGAGATTATAGAGTACATCTTGATCTTACCAAAAAGTCGAAGAGCACCTTCAAATGATGAAAATTGAGAGATTTATTATTGATACAAGTTGGGAAATTTTGATCAAATGCATGAAGTTCAAATTGAGCAAACTCGGATTTTTGGACTAATGGGCCTAACTTTAGAGGTTAAAACATGCTTGTGACATGTTTAGGCACCTCTAAATCCATTCGTGCATTTTTGTGATTTTTATTTCTTTTTATTTTAATCTTATTCATTTAAATTCAAAATAAATCAAATAAAATGCCAACTAAATGGATTTAGGCGCATGGCTTTGGTTTTGGATCAGCTTTGAAGCCCAAAGAGCTCATGAACAACTAGCAAAATCGTGTGAGATCATGATGATATGATTTGGCCTAAAATAGAAACTTTTCATGCAAGATTCTAATCAAATCTCTTCACCATGATGTACAAAGATTCATCTCACAAATGTTGACCTAATCTCATCCTCTATATAAACACAACACATTCAGACCAAAAGGACACGCATGCTAGCTTCCCTAAGCAACCCTAAAAGCATAAATTTTCCAAAACTAAGGCACGGTCAAACCCTCCTCTCCAGCAAACTTCAATTAATTTTGAGCATTCCATCAGCTTTTTGAGACCTCCATGACTCATCCTCAATCATCCTTGAAGCTCGTAGCATCCCAGATCGTCACAACCAAGTGTCACCTATTTGTTGAACTTCCTTGAACCCAAACTCATAATTCATGCATTTTTAATTGATTCTATACATATATTCCTGTTTATAATGATGTTTGGACTTGTTTAGAATCATTGTTTGGAATATTTATCGTAGGAGTAAGGATATGCCATTGTTAGGGCACAAAGCTTGTGATGCTTCGAAACCTTAGCTATAGGTTGTTTCAGTCAAAACTAACACCACCATCAAATTTGTGAGGTCTCAATTAGCGGACAGGGATGCCTTTCTTTTTTGTTTTACCTCGATTCTATTTTTATTTTACATTTTTAGATCAACTGTGCTTTCTCCAATGTAATTTTAATTTCCCGCATTTCCTTTTTTCTTTATGTATCTATTTTCCGAATTGTAATAGCTTCGGATTTCTATTTTCCACTCCACTATTATGTAACTTCCCCAAGTCCATGTAATAGCATAGGAACCTTTATCTTTCGCACTATACTTTTCCTGCTATCATTTTACTATACTGTTGTTAGTAATTAGGGTTTGTATGGCAAGACTAAAATGAATCGTTAGAAAACCCTAAACCGAAAAGATAAATAACTGAAAAACAAATCACTCGCACACTTACACTTCTAGGGTAACATCCCTTGTTGCCTTCGGAAAATATTCATGTCCCTCGAACGTAGGGATGCCTTAGAAAAGACCCTCGATCAAGTCATCATACAAAAAGGTCATAGTCCCTCGATGACCCTTTAGACGTTGCCTTTTAGTACATGATCTAGTCCCTCGAGTTTCCTATGAATAAAACGATGGCAGTCCCTTACAAAAATTGCTAAAGCGTACTTACGAGTTGCCTTTGATGACCGTACAATGACCCTCGCCTGTCCCTTCACATCCAACGATAGGGATTCCTACTAACTAATGGTTTAGATAATACTATCTAAAGGAGGAGGAAAATTACAAGAACGACCTTGAGTGGGTAGATAATCTTAATTGGTTGCTCAAAAAAACAAAACAATTCTCACAAACACTTTCAAAATATTTTCAAAACAAACACTTTGTATACACTCTTAATGATACAAGAGTCATTACAAAGTTTGTCTTACATTGGTAATCTTTTAAAAACATTTTCAAACACACAACACAAAGCAATTTCAAAAGTGAGCTAAGCGATTAAGAGCCCGTAGATGACTACAGATGAAAAGGGTGTTAACACCTTCCCTTTTCATAATGTACCCCCCCCCCCCCCCCGGCGAACTCAAAATCTGCCAAGGTCTTTCCTGTTCTTTTCACCCTTCCTTTATTGGATAAAAGAAAATTTGGTGGTGACTCTTACTATCTGCAACATTTACGATAAAATACAAAACCAAGTCAGGTCTCCCACCGTATTACATACACCAAAGTCAAACTTTGACTTTTTGGTCAACTCTAGACTCTAAGGATCAAGGGTCATAAAAATATTAAAATTTATCAAACTTGATCATCAAGAATCAAAAGAATACAGAAAGACAACAAAAGTCAAAGTTGAAAGATTTCTAAACACTTAGAAAATTCAAGTATTTTTACACTTAAAAAGCCCTAACTTAAAAAAGCAAGTTTCACCAAGATGCAAGTTGATTCAAAGAAAACATTCAACATGAAAGTTGTAGAGAATTAAAAGTTATGCAACTTTGTCATTGAGGGTTGATCTCAAATAAATGCTCAAATTAAGAGTTACGGGCATGTGAACTTCTGCCAACACTTAGAAAAAATATCAAACAATTTTGACCTAAAAAAGTGATCAACTTCATGGCTAATTTACACTATGATCCAGATTAATTCAAGAAAAGTGTTCAACATGAAAGTTGTAGATAATTTTCAAGCTTTCCAAAATGTCCAAGAGCATGAATTTATCATACTTGAGCAAGGAGTTTCAAATTTATGAAGATGTGTGTCCAAGGTTGCATTACAAGTCATTTTTGTGATAACCTAAAGACCAAATCTCCAAGCCATGATACACAATCTCACTTTGCATCCCATAGTACCTCTAAATCTATTCAAGATCGAAAGAGTACACAAGCTTTCAAGCCATTGTTCAAGTGATATAACATATTATCCATTTAACTTGCCATTTTTGGAAGAAAGTTTCCAATACCATTCTTGAAAAATAAGCTTTTTGTACAAAGCATGCCTTGAGCCCATACCTATACTTGTTTTTTATTACAATCCACCTTAAATCAAGGAAAACAAGGTCTATTCACCCAACCCCTCTTGTACTAAGCATTGGGACCATGATTTTCAAATTTCTTCTCCACTAAGTTCCAAAACCATTGTGCTTCAAACTGATCAGGTCCAAACCCTAATGGTTCTCTATAAATAGATATAATTTATACACTTCATAACAACTAATTCACAACTTTAAAACTCCCTCAAACTCTCTCAAATTCTAAAATTTCTCAAAAACACCATTAAAGCTCCAAAAACACCATTTCTTCGAAAATCATCACTCTTGCCATATCTTTACAAGTTAACCATCCTAACACCTCATAATCATCATATAGAACTCATCCAATAACATCACCATCCCCATCATTCAAACTCCATAATTGAAGCTTGCAACTTGACTTAGTTGGAGTGATTCAGCAACTTTCAGGACAAAGTAAGAATTGGAATAGGTTCCTTGAGGTCCCAGGAAGCTTAATCCATCATCACTTTGTACTGAAAGGCCATAGAAGAAGCATTGGACTTTTTCCAATTTGGTAAATTTTTCAAACTGTGATATCCATATGCATGCATCATTTGCGTTTGATTTCAGAAGATAAAAAACGTAGATATCAATGTCCTGAAGCTAACCATATCATTAGTTTTCATTAATTTTGCATGTGGGGTGAGAATTGAAGCTCTGAACCGTTAGGGTTTTATTTTTGTACAAATAGAAATTTGTATTATTCTTTGAGTGTTAGTTAAAATAAATGGTATGGTTGAATTCCTGATGAAATTTCAAGCAACTTTCATGTTTACATTTTTGTAAATGGTTGAGAAATGAGGGAGTTTGAAAATCACAAAGTTGTTGTTGGGAGGTTGAGGACTGTTGATATTTGTAAATATATAGTGTTAAGAATATTTATATGTATAATAGTCCCACATCGATTATATCATGTAATTAGTTGTAATCTCTCTATATATAATAAAGTATATGTAGTGCTTTCAAAATACACAGTTTAACATATATGCCTCTTAGTCTCTCCTAATTCAACATGGTATCAGAGCCTGATTCTGATCCAGGGACCTGTGGGTTATGGGCCCACCACACCCAAGTCAATTCGGAACCCCTTCAGGAGAGTACTCTCACACCTCTTCCGGGAGTCCCATTTCCCATTATCCCACATCATTCTAGGGAACTTATCCCACGAGAAACCCCTACAGTTGACCTCCCACTTCTTGCCCACTTCAAATATATCAGCGTCATTAACCAACGTCTGTCATACCTATTCTTGAGGTTGTACATGTCCCTAAGGTCGTACCTATCCCTAAGTTCATTGCAGAATCTCCTCCGACCATATCGCTATCTCTGAATTCGATCATGCAACCTGAATATGATCTTGTGATTGCCATTCACAAAGGTATACGTCAAACACGAAATCCTTCTCCATATTATATTGATATGTTATCATCGTCTTTCCTCTTTGCAGTATACTTATTTGTCCTCTTTGTCTTCTGTTTTATTCCTAAATCTCCAGGTGAAGCATTATCTCACCCTGAGTGGAGGCAAGACATAATTGATGAAATGTGTGCTCTTCAAAGCAATGGTACCTGGGAACTGGTTCCTCTACCCACTGGAAAATAATTAGTAGGTTGTCGTTGGCTTTATACAGTGAAGGTTGGTCCATATGTTAAGATTGATAGTTTTAAAGCTCGCTTAGAAGCCAAAGGATACAATCATATTTTTGGGTTGGATTATAGTGATACCTTCTTGCTTGTAGCCAAGATGACATATGTTAGACTTCTTCAAGCCATTGCAGCCATTCGACATTGGCCTCTTCATCAAATTGACATTAAAAATTCTTTTTTACATGGTGATCTTGAAGAGGAAGTATATATGGAGCAACCACCTGGGTTTGTTGCTTAGGGAGAGCCATCGAATATGGTTTGTAGGCTACACAGGCCTCTTTATGGTCTTAAGCAATCTTCAGATCTTAGTTTGGCAGATTCAGCACTGTAGTACAACAATTTGGTATGGTGCGTACTAAAGCTGACCATTCTATCTTTTATCATCACTCAACCTAAGGGTTTATTTATCTTATTGTGTATCTAGATGATATTGTCATAACTGGCAGCGATGAGCCGGAAATACTCCAGTTAAAACAACATCTTTCGAATCAATTTCAGATAAAAGATCTTGGTAAACTCTGGTATTTCTTGGATATTGATGTACCCCAAACTAGAGATGGTTTGGTGATTTCTCAACGGAAATATGTTATGGATATTTTGGAAGAAACCAGTTTGTTAAACACTAAACCAGCCGATACTCCTATGGATCCAAGTGTCAAACTACTTTCCAATCAGGAGTAGACTCGGGAAGGTATAGCAGATTGGTTGGAAAGTTGAATTATTTCAGTCACTCATCCATCCATTTCTTTTGCAGTCAGTGTCGTAAGCCAATTCTTAAATTCCCCTTGTCAGGAACACATGGATGTTGTTATCCGGATTCTAAGATACATCAAATGTGCTCCAAGAAAAGGTTTAGTGTGTGAAGATAAAGGACATACTCATATAGTTGGATACTCTGATGTTGATTGGGCAGGGTCACCAATTGATAGACGATCCACCTCTGGGTATTATATACTTGTTAGAGGAAACCTTATATCTTCGAAAAGTAAGAAATAAAATGTAGTTGCAAGATCAAGCGCCGAGGCAGAGTATAGGGCCATGGCAATGGCAACATGTGAACTCATTTGGTTAAAACAGTTTCTCAAAGAACTTAAAATTGAAGAAGCAAGACCAATGACACTTGTATGCGATAATCAAGCTGCATTACACATTGCTTCAAATCCAGTCTTCCATGAGAGGACCAAACATATTGAGATAGACTGTCACTTTGTCAGAGAGAAGATTGAATATGGTGACATCGTCACAAGCTTTGTTAACTCTAATGATCAATTGATAGATGTGTTTACAAAATCTCTGCGAAGTCCCAGAACTAATTATATATGTGGCAAGCTTGGTGCATTTGACTTATATGCTCCAGCTTGAGGGGGAGTGTTGATATTTGTAAATATATATAATGTTAAGAATATTTATATGTTGGATAGTCCCATATATATTATATCATGTAATTAGTTGTAATCTCTCTCTATATAATAATTTTTCTGTAGTTCTTTCAAAACACACGGTTTAACCTATATGTCTCTTAGTCTCTCCTAACTCAACAAAGACGAAGATGGCGTTGGCGCCATGCTTCTGTTTTTGAAATTTTGAGTTTATTTTATATTTATCGATTTTTATGTTATAACCGAATGAAAAAACCACCCAGTGGCAAGAGAGCATACGTTAAGTCTTTGGCAAGCATAAGGGCGAGGGTTCGATCCATAGTGAACCCCCTTTTTGCATTTTATTTTGATTTTGTGATTTTATGAAGTTGGTTTCAAATATATTTTTATAGAACCATTGTCTATCACCACTGAGCGCGTGGCTCAGTGGTTAGAATTTTAATCAATCACCCTAAGGGCGTGGGTTCAACCCCTTTCTAGGCCCTTTCATTATTTTTTTAAACACTATTTTATTTTGTATTTTTATCAAACTTCACCAATTTTTTAACCAATCAAAACAACTCATTTTGAGTTGATTTTTTGCACACTCTTTATTTATCTATCATATTTTATGAATATGTGAAAAAATCCCAAAAATATTATTTATATTATCTCTTTTTATTTAATTCAAAATAAGTCCTTTTTACTTATTTTAAAACCTTTTATTTGACTTTCTTTTGTTAAATCTCTTGAATAAACCCATGATAAATAACCATGTTCTGTCTTTAATGAATATTTGTTTGATAACATGACCATTGGGCATATTTATACCATGAAGAATTTAATTTTATTAGGTTTAGGACTTGACTTTTTGATGTTTGAACTTAACTTGTCTAAAACCCTAATCCACGATTCATGACTCATCCCCTTGATTGTATACCCATGTGCCTTGAATTTACTTCCCTGTTAAGGATGTATTTCTTTCATGAACTCCTCTAATCCAAAGTTATACCATGCTTGTTTGTTTACTTGATATTTATTTCATCTTCTGTCACAAATTTTACTTGATAAACATGCTACCTTCCCCCTTGTGCTCAACCCTTGTGATGTGTGTTTGTTATTGTGTTAGTAATTAAATTTTAAATACTTGTGTCGTAACCAGTAAAAAATAAAGAGTCTCCACCATTAATTTTTATCTTAAGGATGGGGAAATAACAGACAACCCTATAATTTTGGAGACTCTAAATTCGTGAGTTGATTAGACTAAGGGAAGGTGTTAGGCACCCATCATCTCCCTTGTTCTCAAGGGGCTCCATATGTTTAAGGAAAGGATTTAATTTTTTAATAGCGCGACTCTCCTTGGTTTTAACCACGTTCCTACGTATCTCCTTGCGAAGAATCAGAGTCCAATTTCATAGTTCGTAGTATGTTTGGTTAGTGTCTTTCATAGGATTGCGTAGAATTTCTTTCGACTTATCCTTGAACCTTGTTTGGGTTTGAAAAATGAATGATCATAGACGCAGTTCGCAGTTAAGTTTGAAGGCAATGTTATTTAATCCTTTTTTGAAAATGTTCTTGAGGTTTTTGGTAAGTTAGTAAAAAAATGATTTGTTGTTAGTTAGTTGTTTTAGATTAATTTTGAATCGTCGAAGAAGGTCGGGTCTTCATGAGAATTAAGTTACTCTAGGCGAAGTAATTGATTCGATTAAGTCTTGATAAAGAATCTTGATCTTTATCGGAATTAATTCGCTCGAGGCGAAGAAATTTGACTTGGTCCATAAGGACTTAATCCTTATTTGAATTCGGTTGCTTTAGGCGAAGGAATTTAACCATAGTTTATTTATGAATTTTAATATTTTAGATTTGAATAATTAATTGATAAATATTAAGTCGGCCACTAATTACTCGATGAAGTACGTCCATTATATTATTTGTAAAAAAACGTTGGAATTAATTTTGATTATGAAAAAGTGTTTGAATATTCTTGATGTTTTGAATGATGGAGATAAATAACATAATTAATTTAATTAACTAAGACTAAAATTAGATCTAATAGAACAAACTAATCTAACAAATAAAACTAACCTAAATAATTAGGTTAAACAAACAACAATGAACCAAGAGTGTGAACAAAATTGAAGGTTGTCTCAATAAAAAAACCTTAAGAGAAACCTTTCCCATAGAGAAAAATAAGGTTGTCTCAATAAAAAAAAACCTTTCCCATAGAACTACCAACACAACCACAAGTTTCGGCTTTTAAAACATAGCAAGTTAACACCTTTCTCTTTATATCAATCCAACCATTTCAAAACAAAACTCAAAAATGATTTCGATTTTGGAGGAGACTGGTCGCAAAATCGTGGCTACAGCTACGTGCATGTCTTTATCATGTCGATTTCGATTTCTACTTCTGTTTTCTGTTTTGATTTTGTGCTCAGTTCCATGATGTTTCATGGATACCTGTTCATAGAAAAAAATTGAATGTTGTTTGTTATTATTACGGCGACCACAAGGAATCAAAAGCTTCGTGTTTGGATTCAGAATCTTGATGTGTTGGGAGGATATACCTTGGCTGCGCTTGTACATTATATATTTTCAATAAGTAAAATAAATTACTGTTAAAACCAAATGATAATAAAATCTAAAAATTTTATGAAATCAAATTTAAAAATAATTTGAATATTTTAAAAATGAGGCAAGTAAATTTGGGGTATGACAACTTATATCTCTAAAATTTAAGGAAAATAATAATATTATTGAGTTTATAGTCATAAGCCTGTGCATTCCCCTTTGTATAAAATTCTTGTGAATAGTCATCCTATGTATATTCTTATACTCTAAAGAACCTCTTAACCCTAAAATTGTTTTCAAACTTTCACCACTTTCATATAAAAACCTTAACCTTGTGTCATTGTATTTTCAAACTTTCTTTTTTAATCAAATGCTTCAATATACTTAAGAATATCAAAACAATTTCAAAAGACTAAAAGTGACTCAACCTCACCCAAATCTTTTTTACACTTGGCTTTTCAATTTAAAATATTTTCTCAAAGAGATTAGACATTGTTGTACCCCAAAATTTTTCCTCCCATATTTCTCAAAACATTGCAAGAAAAATCTCCAAGTTGCTCAAGATAGTCCAAGAGTTGGTCAGACAAGCTCTCTCCTAAGGCAGTCTATCCCAAATTAGGGTTTTGTGTTGCATCAAGATCTTTGAGTCCAAATGACCCCAAGTGCTTACCAATGTCTTAATATGTTCTCAAGATCATCCATGTCAAATTTCAAGCCTTGCAGAGGAAGTTTGCTCAATCAATTGCTTAAAAGTCCAAAAATCGACTATGTTAGGGCAAAAGTCAACTGTGACCCAAATACAGTCAAACTTCAAGATGTTTTGTCAACATTCTCATTTTGAAGGATATTTCATCATTTGATCAATGGTTGATCATGATTCATCAAGAATTGCTCAAAATTCATCAAGATTCAAAAGTTGCTAAATTAGGGTTTTGTAGGAAAAGTCAACTCAACTTTGACCAGGCATAGCTTTCTCATACTTTATGAGAAATGACCCATCCAAAGCTCATTTTTAATAGGATGCAATTTCCTACAGTCCATCTTCATATGCCAAGATCAAAATATGCATTCACAAGAAGTTATGAATTTGGACATTATAGGTCATTTTGAAAGTCAACAAAAACACATTTTTTGTCAAAGATTCTAACTTGAGCATGGAATATCAAAATAAGATTATAACAAAAGGGTTGATTATAGGACATATCAAGCTTTCTAAAAAGTCCAAGAACACCTCCAAAAGTTCAAAATTGAAGAAGTTATGCATTGTTGAAGTTAGACTTTTTTGCAAAATTGCCAAAAGTCAACTATCCCCAAAACTTCAAATTTTGTCAAATGAGCCCATTATTTTTCACTTGTTTTGAGTTTTCCTTATTTCCCACGTGCCCTATCCTTGGCCACGTGTCCATATCTTATTTTTATTATTTAATTTGATTTTTATTTGAATTAATTCATTTTAAATCAAATAAAATCACATAAAATCAAAGATATTGATAACCAAAGATCTTTTAATGATTTCAGGTTTCAATGGACAGCTAGTACCTCATCAAACTTGAATCAAAGCTTGTATGCATAAAAAGATCCAAATCAAGCCAATTTTGGAAGGTTTTAATGGAGAATCAAATCAAATTCAAGAGCATTGATAGAGCAAGATTTGAACAACAAATGCTAGCCTAATGTATTGTACATTACATAAGCAAGCGAAACACACAAGAATTAGGGTTAGAGAGCGATTCTAGAGGCAGAACCAAGCTTGCAAAAACAAAGAAAAAATGTGGGATCGAAATCAAGGTTAGAGGCGTTTTCAGGGTTTGGCAAGCATCACAATTGCTTCCTGGCAACCTCCACAAGCAAAACCAATCACAACCAGGCGTTTTCAAGCTTCCATACGCACTGTAAGTCCTTCGTAACGTGGCCCTGTTCTTGATTTCATATCTCTGAAATTAGGCATTGTTATAACGAAATAATTGCATATTTGTAATCACCATGCCATTTACAAGCTTTTGACATTAACCAATTGCATTTATCTGACCTGTATGAAGATCCACCATAGTTAGGGTTTTCTTGGAGTTTTGGGGGGTTTTTGTTTCAGGTACAATTGATCTTCATGATGGACATGGTTGTGTTCAGAAGAAGATGATGAATCAAACCATGGTCCTGGAATTCATTTATATTGCCTGGGGACGATTTTAGGAGGAAGCTATGCTTTTAGCTGCGGATAAAAATTCGCAAGTAAAATTTACAGGTTTTTGAGGAAGAGGGTGATGCGTTGTCACCCTTCTGTTGGTCTGTTTGAAATTCGTGCCAAAATCCCACTAATGCAATTGTCTTCTTATATTATTATTATGTTGTATTTTGTTAACAAATGAAACAACGCAGCCCAGCGGTCACCATGTTAGCATTAAGGCATTCAAAGGCTGGAGGTCAAGGGTCCAATCCCTGCCTCCAGCAATTTGCATTTTTTCAATTTCTTTCAAGAGATCATGTGCGCGCCTAGGCTAGGAGTCCCACCATGCTCATCCCTTATCCATGCGCCAGATGGCCAGATGGCCAGATCTGGTGGTCAATCTTTGAAGGCACATCATAAGCAAGCCAATGCACGTGTATTGGATCTCAAAAGTCAAAATGGACCAGCATTATTGGGCCAACAGAATTGCTTTCTGCACCCTCCAAAAAAGGCCCAATTCCTTCTTTCTCTTATATTTATTTATTTTATTTTGCTTAATTAATTCACTAACCAATCACATATTTTCTTTTTTATCTAAAAATCACAAAAATGATTTTTTAATTCAAAATTTTATTTTTATTAATAAACACTAACTAATTAGTTAGGTTTTTAATTCTAGGAAACTTTAATTTATTTTTGTAAATATTTAAAATTAATTAGAAATCATTAGGTTTTAATTCTAATTTAATTATTTTAATTTCTTTCTTAAATAATCAAAACTCCAAAAAATATGTCATTTATTATTTTTCATCATTTAATTAATTTAATAATTAATTTATCTTTTTAATTTAGGATTTAATTTCTTTTCTTAAAATAAAAACAACAAAAAAAAGCATTTTCTTTTAAGGGTCAAAACCCTAATTCGGATTCGATTTCATTTCGCGTCGCGCTTTATTTTTCTTTATCCAATTAATGTATCTGCTCCCAGTTTGTAATAGATAATTAGGACCTTTTATTTATTTTACCGCTTTATTTTATTTTCAAAGGGTTGCTTTTGGCGATGTAAATACCCGACGCCTTGTAATTTAATTTCTGCATTTTAATTCCGCACATTATATAACTGCTAGATGTTTGATAATAGGGTTTGCATGACAAGACTGAATGTTTAATCTTAAAATCAAATTAGATCACCCTTAACATGTGCAAAGATAAAAATAACTGAAAACGACACACTCGCACATGCGCACTCTTAGGGTACACCCCACTTGGTTGCCTCCGTACATGGTCATTGAGTATAGGTCGTTTTAGAGGTCGTCCTCTTGTCTAAAAGATCATAGTTGCCTCGAAATGGTTGCCTCAGATATTGTTGCCTCAAACAAATGATCTAAGACATTAGGGTTACCGCTAAGGCGTCCTAACATTGCTTTGGTGACCGTATGTCCCTCACTCGAATTGACCCTCAAACTCCAATAACGGTGCTACCTACTCATTAATAGTGGAATAGCATTGTCTAAAGAAAATTAGCATAAAACGATTCTTTTTTTCGAGTAGGTAGATATTTCTTAGATACTTGCTCATCCAAAACAAAACTCTTTTCACACTTACACTCCTTTTCAAACAAAGTTTTCAAAAACACTTCATTACACTCTTGAGGATAGAAGCAAGAGTTAAATCGAAGTTAAAACAAACTTTTCAAACCCACAAGCACAAAGAAAACAATTTTGAAAACAATGAGCAAGTACCTAAGAGCCCGTGGATAACCACGGATAGAAAGGGTGCTAATACCTTCCCTTTCTATAATCTACCCCCCGAACCCGAGAAATATCTCAAAAAAGGAATTTTTCTATGCTTTTTTTCCTTTCCTTGTTGGATAAAATAAAAGCTGGTGGCGACTCTTGCTTACCGCGACATTTTGCAAACAAAAAACGCAAAACGCAAACCAGCATTCCAAAAAACACTCAGTTCTTCCCACCGTATGACAGACATAAATCCTCTTTATAGTTGAGATATGATTATCTGATCACGACTTTATGAGTCTATCGGGTGTAGTGACTGCAAGTGCACAATCTTATCGTATAGTTTTAAAAGATATCGAACCCACAAGGACTAGTGGTCAAACCACTATTAACTTAGGGTTACTATGTAAAGCTAAGGCTAAATAATAAATTCGGGTGTTTGGATTTAATCGGGAATTAACTAAAATCTAATAATTAATAACGGGACACCGGTATGTAATTTGTCAATTTCAGGAATTCAATAAGTCATTGGCATTTTGTTTTCAGTATTAAAACATTGTTTTAGTGAAAACTATTTATTTAAAAACCCTCGTCTCACAATTTCATTTTGTCATTTCAGGTCATATTATTAAACTCAAAATGAGCGCTTTCACCATTTCATTTTAAAATTCAAAAGTATTTTTTGAAAACAATTAGAGTCCAATTAATTTTAAAGTGCTCTCTTTGTTTTTAAAATTAATATTTAGTAACCACTATCTGGTTAAAACCTCAAACTCTCGCTCTATTGATTTTAACCTTAGACTGTCTTTTACTCTTGTACAAAAACAATTAAATATCCAAAATGGAAATTAAAACCAGAAAGTGCTTTTGTAAAAAATATTAATGCCAATTAATTACCGAATCCCTTCGGTTAAGATTTATATACTGGTATCGGGGAGTTTAGCCAGACATAATTTTATTGCAGGACAACATAAAATCAAAACATAAATTTAATAATGCATGCGTGGTAAAAACAAATAAATTATATTTTAAAATAGGAACCTGAAATTAAATACTGAAGTAATAAATCTGAGTAGTGTGTATCCTCCACAAGCCGACGGGATTGACTTGTACAAAATATCTTGAATTAAATAAAACAGACCTAACAAATTCTGGAAGCTATGAAAAAAGACTAAGGTTGCAGTATCCCTTCGACGCGAAGAAATACTGCTTTGACGGTGCGATTTTCTATACTTACGAGAATTCTACGAAACTGGAAAACAGAGTACTAAAAACTATGAAACTGAAAATAACAGTAAGGTTGCAAAAACTAGAAATTAATAGCAATTACAGTACGTAGAAAATAATGAAAATGGTGCAAAAGTCTGGACCCGAACAATGTTGGTAATTGCCTCCTTTTATAAATCCTAAGCGTGAGTGAAAATAGGAGCTATATCCTAGATTCTCGTTCTTCCAACATGGAGAAGAATCTTCCAACTATCCATTATGTCCGCTTAGTGGAGAAAATGTTGTAACAGTTATGTGAGTCGTGGCGAGCGTCATGTGCGATGTGACATGGGAGACATATCCTCCAACTGTCCCGATTGTAACATAAAGCGTGCCGAGGGGTACACTTTTACAAACTGTGTCGGGCGGGACACGCCTGTGGCGGGCGTGACGCCTTCTGGTGCAGAATCCTCTAAAATACTACTAAATGGTCATTTCTTCTTCATTTTTCCATTTTTTTCTTCCTTTTCTCATTTATGCCTTGCAAAAGCTAAGTACCTGAAATATACTGCAAATACTATAAATAAAGATAAAATATGACATAATAAACGAAGAATCGGAAGTTTAATCTATACAAATCGGGCGGAAAATGCTATATCTTTTCATGTTATCAAACTTCCCTAAGCTTGAACCTTTGCTTGTCCTCAAGCAATAAAGTCAGTATAAAAATCAATAAGGCACGAGTTAGATGCAAATTCACGATGTGATTCGAATCATAAGAGGTTGCCAATGTTTTTGCGGAAACGTGAGCTCAACATAACACAAAAGATACAATAATAACACTAAATTCCCCCCATTGTGCAGACCAATTCCAGTCATGCCATTTTAGCTCAACCTAATTATTTTCGCTAAATTTCACCCGTTTTCATTCTAGCCCAATCACATTAAGCCCTTTATCTTTACACACACATAATAGAGTAGCCAGTTAATGACTATGATCCTTTTAAGCATGAGGTTCTGGAACATAATTGCGGTAACCTCTTTTAATTCACCCAATTGCAAGTTGCGGAGGATCGGACCATAGTCCTCCATACCAAGTTCAGTACCATACACCTATGAACCAACCGACAACGGGTTTCTATGTTATATCACGTAGGTACTACATCCGTTGGATTAAGTGACCGGGTGAGGGTCGTCTAACTTAATTGGTGCACTCCCTATTTTCTTACAGTAAAGCATGTATCTTTTAAATACTCTGGATCATTCACTTATATTCATCGACTCCCTACGTAGTTTGTGCTTAAGACGGTGTTGACTGCTAAATAAACTACTTGGGGTTACTTTAAAACTAAAGTTTAAGGTTTCGGTATAGAGGGTACTGAGATCGATCTAGCGAAATTTGGGGAATTAGAGTGTTACGACGGTATCCATCGTACTTCTGTTTCACTCAAGGTTTCTCATATATCTTAAAAGGTAAGCAGCCTATATACTCTTCGAATGCGTCAGATTATGCAAATAACGAACAAATTTTTTGTTATGGCTCAAGAAAGTGGGGAAATTAGATAGCAGTGGAAAAATTGCATAAACGAACTCGAAAATATAAAGATGTTTTTAATTACAAGAAATACAAATGGAAATGAAAGATCTACTTAGAAAGCAGTAAAGAGTTTCTAATCGAACTAACTCCCCTAAGCTTGAAACAAGCAATGTCCCAATGCTTAAAAACAAAAAGGAAACGGGAAGAGAAGCAAAAATCAATCTATTCTTGTTCATTATCGCGTCATCTTCATCATCCTCGTGCTCGGACACGTGTACCTAGAGGATGAGGCATAGCCACATGGTATATATAATCCTGAAAACCATCCATACGTACTGTTAAGGCTGCCATTTCCTCGAATAATATTACAGCCTGACGCTCGTTTCTTTTGTCATATTCTTGCTGCTGAGTTTGCATGGCCAGTATAAGTTGCATCATTGCATTTTAATTGTTTTGCATAGCCTGCACTCTTTCATCTTTTTGCATGATGGAAGCCATAATGACATAAAGATAAGTGCTCGAATAAACAAAAGAAATTACAACTGAAAATTCAAATGAACTGGACGCTCTCAATTTTAGTCATGATTTGGCATGGGAGCACTGATCACATTAGGAGTCTCAGGAGGGTCAAACTCAATCTCTTTCGAGTCAATCATATCTTGAATCTTATTTTTCAAAGCCAAACAGTTATTTGTGTCACGTTCGAGACTATTGGAATGATAGGCACATCTTACATTAGGATAGTGTGAGAAACCCTTTTCTTTGAGTAGTTTTGTATGATAGCAAATATGTGTGATATAAGTATTAATGAATGTTTATTATGTTTGATCTCTATGTGTGTATGATATGATAATAGTGTAGCGTGTTCTAAAAGGGTAAAAAATGTGTTTTACACATGTATCATGATTTCAGGTCAATACAAAATGCTTTGTGTTGTACCCCAAAATTTTCCCTCCCATATTTCTCAATACATTTCAAGTAAGATCCTCAATTTGCTCAAGGAAGTCCAAGGGTTGACTAGACAAGTTCTCTCCTAAGGCAGTCCACCTCAAATTAGGGTTTCATGTTGCATCAAGATACTTGATCCCAAGGGATCCCAAATTCTCACCATTGTCCTAATATGTTCTCAAGATCATCCATGTCAAGTTTCAATCCTTGCAGAGGAAGTTTGCTCAGTCAATTGCTCAAAGGCCTGAAAGTCGACTGTGCTAGGGCAAAAGTCAAATGTGGCCCACATACAGTCAAACTTCAAGAATTTTGGTCAAAATCCTAATTTTTAAGTGTTATTCATCATTTGATCAAGGGTTGATCATGATTCATCAAGGATTGCTCACAATTCATAAAAAACCCAAAAGTTGCTAAATTAGGGTTTTGTAGGAAAAGTCAACTCAACTTTGACCAAGCATAACTTTCTCATACTTTATGGGAAATGACCCATCCAAGGCTCATTTTAAATAAGAGGAAATGCTATACAATTCATCTTCATCTCCAAAGTTTAAAATATGCACTCACAAGAATTTATGAATTTGGACATTATAGGTCATTTTGAAAAGTCAACAAAAACACCTTTTTTTATCAAAGCTTCATACATGAACATGGAAGACCCAATTGAGATGAGACCAAAAGGTTTGCTTG
Organism: Vicia faba; assembly: GCA_948472305.1. Taxonomy (NCBI): domain Eukaryota; kingdom Viridiplantae; phylum Streptophyta; class Magnoliopsida; order Fabales; family Fabaceae; genus Vicia; species Vicia faba. Next base: position 124,854,566 of record OX451738.1, read on the forward strand.
GAGGACATCTCAAGCTTTCTAAAAAGTCCAAGAACACCTTTTCTAGAGTCAAAATTGAAGAAGTTATGCATTGGTGAAGTTGACCCTTTTTACAAAATTGCCAAAAGTCAAAAGTGCCTAAAATTGCAATTTTTGTCAAATGGGCCTAACTTTTTGCACTTGTTTTGAGTTTGTAGCATGGTCCACGAGCCCTAACCCTTTACATTTGTCTTTATCTTATTTTTTATATTTATTTTGGTTTTTTGTTTCAATTAAATCGTTTTAAATCAAAATAAATCATGAAAATATCCAAACCATTCAAACCTCAAGATTTTATGCACATTTCAGATCCCATATCCAGCTAGCAAGTGAATCAATTCGTGCGAGGCATAGGTGGGAAAAAAAAGATTGACTTTGGCCTATTTTGGAAGGAATTTCATGGAAATCAAATCAAGATCACAAATCATAATGGACAAAGATTGAGATCACAATTGCAACCCTAATTCAATCAGTGGTATATAGTGTACAATTGTAGCCAAAAACAACAAGGTTTTGAGGCGTGAAAAGGCAGAACCAAACTTGAAAAAATTCAAAGAAAGTGATAATATGATTTTGCACTTCCAGGCGTTTTCTAGATCCCTAAGCCATCCCATTCGCTTCCTGGGCATACAAGGAAGCCATAGCAATCAGAAACAAGGATCCCTGCGCGCTAGAACTTACTGTAAGTGGTCCACGGTTTTCCATTATGTTCAAAATCGAATCTTGTTATTCTTGCATATTTATCATGTTTCAATAGCATATTCTGAATCCCTAACATGTTTGCAAGCTTGTGGTGGTAATCAATTGCATTTTCGTTGGCTATATCAGAATCCACCATTGCTAGGGTTCTTGGTCTCGATTTAGGATCTTTCTATACAGGTGAAATTGATCCACAAGAAGGGCATCATGATGCTCAGCAGGCCAAGGCGATTTAATCTATGCCATTAGATTTTGTTTATCATGCTTGTGTGAGATTTTGAGATATGCAGGATTTGTAGTGACAGACGTTTGTCCGTAGGTAAAAGTCTATGACTTTTACCACGGAGAGAGGAGAAGATGACATGCGTGGCTCCATCTCATTCGTCCATTTGAATTCTGGCGCATTTTTCTATTTTCCCCCCACTAACTTGCATTATTATATATTATCAATGATTGTTATTCAATATACAACAAATGCGCCCAGCTCAGTTGGTAACAAGGCAGGTGGAGAAAGCCACAGGACCTGGGTTCGAATCCCAGGTCCCCCCCATATTTCATGTTATTTTTCATTGCTTGATATGGAGTGCATACAAGGCATGAAGACCACCACGTGCCCTCAAAACTCAATCATTGGATCTCCAGGAAGCCAGATCTGAAGGTTATCATGTGATGATCCACCAAAAGCCTCAGTCAACGCACAACATGGAATCCAGAAAGTCAACGTGGACCAATTGGTTTGGGCCCAGAATTTGCTTTTGACACACTCCAATTTGCTGATTACAGGCCCATATTCTTTTCCTTTTCATTTATATTTTCTTTTATTTGATTTATTTAATTATTTTATTAACATAAAAATTAATTCCTTTTTTATAAAAAAAAAATCATAAAAAATAATTTGTCATCCAATTAGATTTAGTTTTTTTTTTATCAAAATTTTTTAATTTAATTAGTTTATTTAATTTATTAGGTAACTTTAATTCCTTTTGTAAATAAATTAAAAACAATTAGAAAATTAGGGTTTTAGCTTAATTTAATTTCTTTTTTCTTTTTTCTTAAAAATAACAAAATACAAAAATAGATCATGTAAATTATTTTCCTTAATTTAATTTTATTAGTAATTAAGTTTTTGCATTGACCCTTACAACTCCAAGGACGGTGCTACCTACTCACTAATAGTAGGATAGCACTGTCTAAAGAAAACGAACATAGAACAATTCTTTTTTTTTGAGTAGGTAGATTCTAGTAGGTACTTGCTCAAAACAAACAAACTTTTCCACACTTACACTTTTTTCAAACAAAGTTTTCAAAACAACTTCGTAACACTCTTGAAGACAAAAGCAAGGGTTAAATCGAAGTAAAACAAAAACTTTTTCAAATCAAACACACAGAAGCAATTTTAAAAATGATGAGCAAGTACCTAAGAGCCCGTGGAAAACCACGGATAGAAAGGGTGCTAATACCTTTCCTTTCTATAATCTACCCCCGTACTCAGAATATCTCGAAAAAGGAATTTTTCTGTGCTTTTTTCCTTTCCAGTTGGATAAAATAAAAGTTTGTGGCGACTCTTGCTTACCGCGACATTTTTGCAAACACAAACGCAAAGCGCAAACCAGTATGCCGAACAGTTCCGGTTCTGCCACCATATCACAGAACTGGCGACTCTGCTGGGGAATAATAAGTGGGGTATACCTTAGGATCTAGTTCATCATAATTGCTTCTCTTGTTTTGTTTTTTTTGCTTTACTTTTAAGGGTTTTTTGTTTGGGAGTTACTATAGATCCTAACCCGGATCTGGGGACACCTTTTAGGTAAGTAGCAATAGACTGTGAGGGAATTGTACGGCGTAGACCAATAAGGTTGAAGTAGTAGCTACGTTGATGTGGCACATTGGTTGGTACCGGTATCCCTTGTGGAGAAACGAGAAGAATACGGGGCCGCTGCGTGTGTTGTTAAGCATCAACTGACCTTAGAACCTTTAATCGACCAACTTGGCCATTAGAAAGTAGTGAGATAGTCGGCCTCGGTGTAAAGCTGAGAACTGATTGATACTCGATGCTACACTCATTGAGACCATACTCTCGAGATAGTTTCGGCCGCAAGAAAAGATTGTGTGAGCTAAAACCATGACCGATGGAGGATGGTCAGTGATATTGAGATCCTCTAGAACCCGGTTACTTTTCTAGGACAGGTTGAACTAACTAAACTTCAAGAGGGTACTACCTTAAAACCCATGCAAGCCTAAACCTAAGGCTATTTGTGTGACTTGTGTGCTTTCAACTTGAACTACTTGCATATTTTTATTATCTGACAACATGAGTTCCTTGCAGGTTTTGTTTACAGTCCTTATCCAATAACTTGGATTTCTTGCCGAGTTTACTTGCTTATATCACCTCTCACTTTTGCTTAAACGCATAGCATACACATCATAACATCATGCCTTAACATTTCCTTAACCATTTCAAGGATCTCAAGGGTTTGTGATGCAGGTTATGGTAAATCAGACGTCTAGCAAGGGGCAAGGGGATTTATTTTTCTCTAGCCAATGTCGTCTAGAGATCAAAACACGATAACTTGAGTTAGTGGATATGACCCACTCGATATGGTGAGCTTGACTCTTGAATAAGGACTCTTAACGACACGAAGTTTCTTCAATCAAGCTGCAACCAAATTCTAACAGTTTCTTGTTTACCCCGCGAGATCCTTGAAAATATTGCATACATATATCATACATATCATTGCATAACAGGTCTTCCAGTACAGGCCTCTCATTTTCTCGCTGTTTATTTCAGTAATAGCTCTCAAACAAGACAACAAATATCTTCAAACTCAAGAAGCTCAGTTCAGGGACATATTCCTAAACCTATCCAAGGGGCAGGAAGAGTTGAAAACACCCCTCGTTGGGAACTTGGTCAAGAAAAGTCTTGAAGGCAATAAGGATGAACGACTGGAACAACTGCAAGCTGAGGTAGGTGCAATGAGAACCCAGATGTTGGGGCAGATAGCTCTTATCCAAGGCCTAGCCCGAAGACAAGAAGAGTTAAAAACCATCATCAACCAACTTCATCAAGACGGATACAACAGTACGAAGCAAACAGTCGAGGTCGGGGACCAAGGCATTGATCAACCTCCAAGAAGACAAAAGGTTGGTTTGGTGAAGAGTGGACCTTTCCAAGTTGCTACTACATTATAGTTCCAACAACAACCTCGCCAAAAACAATGGGTTAATCAGAGTAAGCAGGATATGCCCAAAAGGCAGTTTACCAAACTCAACATGTTGTTGTCTCAAGCTTTGCAACACCTGTTAAGGATGAATCTGATTACGTTGATAGGACCTCATCCGAATCCCAAGACTTCTTTGCCTAACTACAACCCTAATGCAAGGTGTGCATATCACTCCAAAAGTATGGGGCATGATACTGAGGACTGTTGGAGGTTGAAATACAAAATTCAATACCTGATTGATGAAGGAGCATTGTAATTCACACAAGATGGTCAATTGGAATGTTTCTGTCAATCCTCCAAGGCTCACCATTTGAAGTGACAAGTTTTGACAACAGAGGCTTTTGTTCATTAGAATTTTCAATTTACAATTTTCTTTTGATTGTTCGAACATCTATTCATGTCAAACTCTGTTACTTTATCAATGTATTGCATATGTTTGTCTTGAATCAATTCATTCATATTCACTATTTCAAAAATGCGTTCTTATTTCCTTTTGTGATATTCAACTCTCGATTAAAAACTCTAAGCCTTAGAGGGAGGATGACGAAAAATGATACCACAATATCTACAATATGCTTTTGAACAGACCCCGTTGACGGTGTACATGCGTTGTTTCAAATCCTAAACAGTGGAGTTATAAGGAAGATAATCCCTAGTCAACCCCTTCGAGCCAAAGGAGTAGGAGTTTTATTTTCACACAAATTAAAACCCTTAATCATAACATGGGGCAGGGTAGTTTCTCAGTTAATGATGTGCATTCAGTCGCAATATTCTACTTCATACATAATGAATGGCATCAAAGAAGTCCTTCCAAAACAAAAGACGGTGATGGTTCCCTATAATCGTCAAGACAGGCAGTCATTATCTCTCGAAATAAAAGCCCATTAAGTCAAAACCTATGAAGGAGACTTAAGAAAAAAATTGGGGCATCCTGCTGACTGTAATCACAAAAAGAAACAGTTCAGGCAAAATACAGGGATAATAAAATCAAAAAGAAAGAGGTCCTACAAACCCTAAACAAAAAAGGAAATGACTGTCTATTCAAAATAATCTATCAGTACCCGAACCATCACTGGAATATTAGAGCAAAGACTCAAACGGGATCTAAATGCATAATTAACTGAGTATAGGATCGGAGAACATCACGGAGAACGGGTGGGTACAAATAAAATTTGAGCCTTTATCCTTTGTTTCTTAAACCATGAACCAGGCCACGTTATAACCCTTAAAAGTCCTAGCTGAAGCATGGGTTAGTTCAAAAGCATACTGTTACAAAAGATATCCTGACTCCTATAGGACTTGCTGTAAATCCTGAGTTGACATCACATTTTACAAAATTTTCCTGTTTTACTAAAAAATGCATTTTCAAAAATTTCAAGACAGACATAAGCTTTGCATTCTTAAAATATTATTGTTTGCATATGACTATTTGTTCAACAGCATAGAGATTCGCATGATGAATATCTAGTGAACAAAAAACCTTCTCAATAAAAAGGATCACCTCAAGTGGAAAAACACTTCCAACCAAGGGGCACGACATGATCATTGTCCATCATCTGGGGAAGTCAAGTCAAGATTCAAGGAATCTCTCAAAGATGCCAAATAGCCAGGGGCAGATCTCCATCTGAATCACTTGGGGGCATTGGGCATGAATTCCAGCAACGAATCTTATACGATCAAACGAACATCTTCTGGTAGTGTGGCAACACAACACTACCGACAGTGACAACTCCCTACACCCTGAGAGCGTGGACATAGTCAGAAAATACTGCGCATGAATAAAGACCCGCTAGGTTGACTGGCCAAGGAAAAAATAAGGGCATCCCGGCGAACCAAAAGGGTTCGGGCAAAAATTAGGGATAAAAACAAAAAATATATGTACACCCGGCAAGCCGAAAACCTAAAAAGGCAGCTTGGGCAAAAAAGGGTATCCCGGTGGACTGAAAATCTGAAAAGACAGTTCGGGCAAAAGTTAGGGATTAAAGCGTACGAATATGTCCCGTTATCTTGTCACTTGCCTATCAGTAGAAGACTTATCATTCCAATCGGCAGTTACCAAGCACCTCATAAGTTGGGATGACACTCAATCCACAAGGCCTCCACAGGCACTTTCTCCAGCAGGTGCAGGGGCAGAAAATTCTTGATACGAAGTCATTGTCATATCCTCAGCATGTGTCCCGGTAACATACACTCCCCGCAGAGTAAAGATATCTAAAAACATTGAGTCTCCCTAAGCAGAGTTCATCTATCACCAACAATAGAAGACTATCCCCAGTGGAGTTTATTTCTTCCACAAACAGTAATTCATCCCCAGCCGAGTTTTATAACCATGAGCAGTTTATAAAGCCATCTCCCGAGCAGAGTTTATTTCTCTGACAGTGGAAGCTCAATCTCCAACAGAGCTCTTCTCTCCAGCAATGAAAGTTCATCCCCGCCTGAGGTAATTTCTCCAAATCAGCAAATCTTCTAGCAGAGCATCTCTCTTCCCCGCAGAGTTATTCTCCCACCAATTTATTCTCAAATCATCTTCGACCGTCATCCCCAGCGGGAACGAAGAATTCAGCTCTTTTTATTCTCCAGCAGCAGTCCGAGATTTATTTTCCCCAGTTAGAGAATATCATAAAAACATTGCATATCTATACATCATGATATGTGCATACACATCACACAGCACAATCTAATTTTTTTTTAAAACATCATTTGCTCAATGCATTTCATACATCATGATATTACATACGACTAACTCTTTACCTTTCAGGGAAAGATGCAATCAAAATTCTTACAAGTTTTCTCTGGTTCAGTTAAATCGATGTTAAGATTGTTATTTCAGTTGAAACTATGAAGCTCGGATCCGCCCGGATAGTACCTTGATTTCTACATCACATTGTGAAGCCCGGAGAATGATCGAATAACATTATCAAACACCGCGAAGCCTGGAATCGACTAGATAGTGGTTTATCTTAAAGCTATGAAGCCCGGATTCGACCGGATAATAGTTTAATCCCCAGCAAGTTACTGTGAAGCCTGAATTATGACCAGATAGCAGTACGAGACACCATGAAGCCTGGATTCGACCAGATAGTGGCATATCATAAACACAAGCCGTGAAGCCCGGATTCAACCGGATAACAGCTCAGCAAGTTATTGTGAAGCCTGGATTACGACCAGATAGTAATATAAGTTTCTGTAAAGCCTGTATTACGACCAGATAACAACCAAAGACACCATGAAGCCTGGATTCGACCAGATAGTGGTATATCTTTAATGCAAGTTATGAAGCCCGGGTTCGACCGGATAGTATCTTGATTTCTCCGAACACCATGAAGCCTGGATTCAACCAGATAATGGTATGAGACATCGTGAAGCCTGAATTACGACCATATAGCGGTAAAGGATACTGAAGCCTGGGATTATGACCAGATAACAGTAAGGGACACTACAAAGCTTGGATTTCGACCAAATAGCAGTCTACCCAGCCAATTACTATGAAGCCCGGAGTCGATCGAATATTAGTAGGCCTTAAAATCAAATGGAAGCCCGGATGCGACTGGATAACCACTTGATTTCTTATGAAGCTTGGAATACGACCATATAAGAAGTAAGGTATTGTGAAGCCTGGAATCGACCAGATAGCAGTACAGGACACCATGAAGCCTGGATTCGACCAGATAATGGTATAATACATTGTAAAGCCTGGATTAAGACCAGATAGCGGTAAAGGACACTGAAGCCTTGGATTACGACCAGATAATAGTACAAGATACTACGAAGCTTGGATTTTGACCAAATAGCAGTTTACCTGGACAATTACTAAGAAGCCCGGACTCGACCGGATATTAGTGGGCCCTAAATTCAAGTTGAAGCCCGGATGCAACCGGATAACAACTTAATTCCTTCTGAAGCATGGAGTACGACCAGATAAGAATTGAGAAATTGCAAAGCCTTGACTACGACCGGATAGCAAGTTTAACCTCATCCCCCCAGTAAGTCACTGTAAAGCCTGGAGCACGACCAGATAGTAGTCGATCTTATCACTATGAAGACTGGATCACGACCGGATAGTAGTCCATTTTCACCTCTACAACCAAGAGACGATTCCCCAGTAGAATAACGGATGACTGAAGCTCCTAAAAATTCTATTTCCCTCAAAACAGAGATCAGCATTCCCCAGCGAAATCTTCCTCAACAACAGGTATACGGGTTCTCGCTAAGGAATCTCTTAGGCGATCGACACTCTTCTGGATGGCATCTTTAAGCCCATCTTCGGTGACCTTCCGTCATCTCCTCCAAATGGCATCTATAAGCCCATTCCCGATACTACCTACATAGTCAAGCATCATTACAGACGAGTGTAAATTTCTGGTCACTCTAGTGTTCAATCACCTTCCACCTTCAGATCACGAAAGGCAGACGAGCCAATCTAAATCTTCAGGTTTAAGAGGATTGAACAGGGGCAGCTGTTGTACCCCAAAATTTGCCCTCTTTTCATACACGCATATTATTGGTTTTATGGTTATGGAATAAAGGTATATTTATCAAGCTTCTTCAGGTTACAAGTAACATTTATTACGTCAATGGATATTCTTAGAGTATTTTCCGTGCTGAAGATCGGTTCGCTGTTTTGCAACGATTCGGGGTTCAAAGATTCACAAGTCCAACCTGACGCATCATATTCAGGTGTTCTTTCGCCAAGATATCTTTGATAACATATTCTCAAATTCAGGTTCGGCTCAAGAGTCAATTCTTTAAAGAAGGTATCTGAATGTGTGAGTTTTCTCGAAGAAATGTGGTGAAAAAGTATGCTGAGAGTGCAGTTTTTACGCGCTAAAAAATTCATAACTTGAAGATCGTGGCTCGTTTTGAACCCGTTCTAGTGGCCAAAATTACGTATTGACGTCATCTACGTTTTCATCTCTCACGTCTGGAAGTCAATTTCGATCAGAAGGTCTTCAAAAATGCGGATTTATCAAGTATTTTCGAACAGAAAATTTGTGACAGAAGTTTATTTGCGTCATGTTCAGAAAATCATAACTTGATCGATTTTCATCGTATCTAGCTGGTTCCGGCGCTACAATTTCACAAATTGAGTTGACTACGTTTTCACAGGAGGTATCGAGTTCGAACGGTATCCAAAAGGCCTTTGTTTCTTGCTCAGAGTGCGTATGACGCGTCGAAAATCCTGAATGCTGAATATTATTTCATCTGGGTCAAAACTTCGAAAATTTATAACTCGGTCAATTTTTATCGGATCGGGTCCATCTTTTTACACAAGGTCACTGACTCATAGATTTACAACTTTAATTCCAAAGTCGAGACCAGATTATGCTCCGATCAATACCAGTTTTTTGTTGAAGAACGTATCAGAGTCGACACTGGAGCCCAAAATAAGTTTGTTTGAGCTAAAACTTCAAAAATTCATAACTAATTCATCGTTTATCCGATTGAGCCTATTTTCAGACAGGAGTTAGTTCTCAATGTCGACTATATTTTGTTTTCACATTTCAACTTCAAAAATTGCAGTTAAGTCCCTGCGATTTAGCCTGGAACGTGACAAACTCAAGTGAATATTGGAGGCCCAATTGTACATTCAAAGCCTATTTTTTCTCTCTAATTTCTATTATATAATCTCATTATTTTCACACAAACAAAAAAAGAGAGAAAAAAAAGCTTTTGCCACAATGCTGTCAGAATATCAAATTCTTTCAAGAACCTTAAAACCTTGAAATCCTTATTACAAACCCCTATCTCACTACAAATAAGTCATCCTTATTACAAACCCACATCTCACTACTTCTCCAGTAATGGTAAGGCTGATTTGATCTCCATGATCAAAAGGGCATAGAAGCATTCATCTCACTACTTCTCCAGTAAGGGTAAGGCTAGTTTGATCCTCATGATCAAAAGGGTATAATCATTCATACATGCCATATCGGTTTTAACATTAAATTTTTTTCTTCATATATTTGCTTTATTTGTATTTCATGATATATAGTAATTTATTTAATGTGTTCATGAGATTCAACACTGCAGATTTAGACAGAGTCTCATGCAGGTTCATTACAGAACATTGAGACCAAAACACTAATGGCCAAAATAGAACAACCAACCAATGCATGACGAGGCAAACATCCTGAGAAGGTTAAGGGCGTGAGTTCAACAATCACCCCTATTGGTATTAATTTTATTCCTTTCTATTTATCCTTTTACCTATTTTCATTCTTTCTGTTTAAAATATTTTTTTTCATAAAACTTAACATTTTTCACAAACCTTTGATTTTTCCTTCTAAACTGGAAAACCTAATTTAATTTTTAGGTTAATTAATTTTATATTTTTTTAAAAAAAAAGGTTTGTGAAAAAAGTTTTGTGGTTAAGTGAATTTAAGATTGAAAAAGACAAATTGGTTAGAAACCAAAAACAAATAATGAAATTAAAAACCTAAAATTAAATTAAAACCTAAAATTAATTATTCGAGTTTAGGAGGAAAAATCAAAGGTTTGTGAAAAATGTTAAGTTTTATGGAAAAAAAGTTTTAAACAGAAAGAATGGAAATAGGTAAAAGGATAAATAAAAAGGAAGAAAACCAATACCAATAGGGGTGTTTGTTGAACCCACGCCCTTAACCTTCTCAGGATATCTGCCTCATCATACATTGGTTGGTTGTTCTATTTTGGCCATTAGTGTTTTAGCCTCAACGTTTTGTAATGAACCTATGAAGAAAAAAATTTAATGTTAAAACCGATATGGCATGTATGAATGATTATACCCTTTTGATCATAAAGATCAAATCAGCATTACCCTTACTGGAGAAGTAGTGAGATGAATGCTTTTATGCCCTTTTGATCATGGAGATCAAATCAGCCTTACCCTTACTGGAGAAGTAGTGACCCTTACTGGAGAAGTAGTGAGATATGGGTTTGTAATAAGGGTGGCTTATTTGTAGTGAGATGGGGGTTTGTAATAAGGATTTCAAGGTTTTAGGATTCTTGAAAGAATTTGATATTCTGACAGCGTTGTGGCAAAAGCTTTTTTTTTCTCTTTTTTTGTTTGTGTCAAAAGAATGAGATTATATAATAGAAATTAGAGAGAAAAATGGGCTTTGAATGTACAATTGGGCCTCCAATGTTCACTTGAGTTCGTAACGTTCCAGGCTAAATCGCAGAGACTTAATTGCAATTTTTGAAGTTAAAATGTGAAAATAAAATGTAGCCGCCATCGAGAACTAACTCATGTCCGAAAATGGGCTCAATCGGATAAATGGTGAATTAGTTATGAATTTTTGAAGTTTCAGCTCAGACAAACTTATTTTGGGCTCCAGTGTCGACTCTGATACGTTCTTCAATTAAAAAATGGTATTTATCGGAGCATAATCCGGTCTCGACTTTGGAATAAAAGTTGTAAATCTATGAGTCAGTGACCTTGTGTAAAAAGATGGGCCCGATCCGATAAAAATTGACCGAGTTATGAATTTTTGAAGTTTCGACCCAGATGAAATAATATTCAACATTCAGGATTTTCGACGCGTCATATGCACTCTGAGCAAGAAACGAAGGCCTTTTGGATACCATTCAAACTCGATACCTCATGTGAAATGTATTCAACTCAATTTGTGAAATTTTGGCACCGGAACAAGCTCGATACGATGAAAATCGACCAAGTTATGATTTTCTGAACATGACGCAAATAAACTTGTCACAAATTTTCTGTACGAAAATACTTGATAAATCCGCATTTTTGAAGACCTTCTGATCGAAATTGGCTTCCAGCCGTGAGAGATGAAAACGTAGATGATGTCAATACGGAATTTTGGCCACTAGAACGGGTTCAAAACGAGCCACGATTTTCAAGTTATGAATTTTTTAGCGCGTAAAAACTGCACTCTCAGCACACTTTTTCACCATATTTCTTCGAGAAAACTCACACATTCAGATACCTTCTTTAAATAATTGACTCTTGAGCCGAACCTGGATTTGAGAATACTTTATCAGAGATATCAGCGAAAGAACACCTGAATATGACGCGTCGGGTTGGACTTGTGAATCTTTGAACCCCGAATCGTTGCAAAACGGCGAACCGATCTTCAGCACGGAAAATACTCTGAGAATATCTATTGACGAAATAAACGTTACTTGTAACCTGAAGAAGCTTGATAAATATACCTTTATTCCATAACCATAAAACCAATAATATACGTGTATGAAAAGAGGGCAAATTTTAGGGTACAACATGTATTATTTTGCCCAAGGGGCATTGATGTACTCAAACTTTATCTTATTAATATAACGTGTGTTTCTTTTTTGTCTAAAACAAATCTGAACCTTTGAAATCCTTGAAAACATTGCATACGCATATACCATTCATCATAAAATAGGCAGGTCTTTTGAAACAAGTCTCCTCATCTCTCTACTATTTATTTCAGCAAGATGGATCTCGAACAAACAGTGAAAGATCTCCAAGCTCAGAATACACAGTTTCAACAGTTGCTCTTGACCTTAGCCAAGGGGAAAGAAGAATTGAAGACTCTGCTAGCTGAAGAGAGGAAAAAGAAGACAAAGAAGGTAACTGGAGTCTTGAACATGGGAAGAAGATTTCATGGGCAGACAAGAAGGACTTTGGACTTTATAACAACATCTGATGAAAGAGACAACCAAGATGGTAAAGGAAAGGAAACAGTTATCCCGTCAAAATCAGAAGAGGAATATGAAGAAGAGGACTACTCTGAAGAACAATACCCTCCAGCTGATGATAAGTATAAACATCTCGAAAAGCGATTGAGCGCGATGGAAATCCAAAAGGTGCTAGGCTTGGACTTTGAGGAATTGGGTTTGGTATCGGGGATTGTGATTCCTCCGAAATTCAAAGCACCTATATTCGCTAAATATGACGGAGTTTCATGCCCTAAGATGCATCCCCGGTCATATGTGAGGAAAATTCAACCCCATACCGCTGATAAAGACTTATGGGTGCACTTCTTCCAAGACAGTTTGTCTGGGACTCAACTTGATTGGTTCTACCAACTAGAAAGGGCTAATGTTCACAATTGGGAAGATCTTGCTGCATCTTTCTACAAACAATATCAGTATAATACTGATTTGGCGCCTACCCGTACTCAACTCCAAAGTATGGCCATGGTGTCTAATGAAGGTTTCAAGGACTATGCAAAAAAATGGAGAGGTTTGGCTGGAAGAGTTCAACCCCCTCTATCTAAGAGAGAATTGGTGGACATGTTCTTGGGAACCTTGTCTGGTCCCTTCTTCAATCATTTAATTGGAAGTTCATCTGCAGGATTTACTGAACTAATATTGACCGGAGAGAGGATAAAAGCCGGTATAAAGAATGGAAAGATTCAGAAAGACACAACTTCTTCTACAGCTGTAAGGAAGCCCTTTATCAGAAAGAAAGAGGTGGTTGTCATATACCCGCAGAGAAACCAAGATAGGGTCGAACGCCGATCAATGGTGGGGGCTGTTATGATCCCAAAGCCTGTGTCTGATCAGCAAAGAAATGATCAACCAAGGATGGAAAGGCCATCCAGGCAGTTCACCAGAATCAACATGACCCTGTCTCAAGTATTACTGCATCTACTAAGATCCAACTTGGTAACCTTGAAAGAAGCTCCGAAAAACCCCAATACAACATCTCCTCATTATCATCCCAATGCCCGTTGCGCATATCACTCTGAAAGTCCTGGTCACGATACTAATAATTGTTGGGCTCTAAAGAACAAAATACAAGACCTCATTGAAGCAAAAGAAATTGAGTTCGATGCGCCTGAAAAGCCAAATGTCATCTCTGCCCCTATGCCCAGACATGGCCACAATACCAATGTCGTTGAATAAGATTTGTTTGTTACTTCAATTGATGAACTCGTGACCCCACTTCTGACCATCAAAATGAATTTGTTGAATGTCGGTGTGTTCTCGGGCTGCGGTGAAGTTTGCCGTCTCTATTTGTCCTCCCCAACCGACTGTCCTTTGTTGAAAGTAGGTGTTCAGTGCCTAATAGATAACAAAGAGATTTTGTTCGAAAAGACTTCTGTTCCACCTGTTCCTTTTGAAGATGTTTCTATCATTAGCATTTCCACCAATTCTTCTAAGGTCTCCACCAAAAGACCCGTTAGAATTACATCAGTTCCGAAAGCAGCTCCTCTAATAATCACAATGCCTGGACCAGTCCCATATACATCAGACAAAACCATACCATGGAATTATGGAGGGGATGTTTATTACCATGGTATCAAGCAAGACTGGCCAGCCGCCGAAGATTCAAGCTCCGAGAAGGTCAACTCTGACATCAGTAACATTGTAGGAACTAGCAAAATTACCCGAAGTGGTAGGATCTTTTCTCCAGAAATTGCTCCCCCAAAAGCAGTTTTTGGACCCGTAATCATCCATGCGACTGCTCCAAAGGTTACTCCCACACCCATAATCATCTTTGCAAATACTCCAATTGACAAAGTTGTTACAACCCCTGTAATCATTTCGACTGACACTCTTTCTTCCGAATTAACCGAGACTCAAGGAAAAGGTGTTATGATTGAGCTTGTCCGAACGAAGGCTCAGTCACTGACTATCCTTGAGACTTCCAAGAAGGAAATGAAGGAGATCTTAAAAATTATAAAGAGAAGTGACTACAATGTAGTTGAACAACTGGGGCAAACTCCCTCTAAAATCTCCATGTTGGCATTACTACTATGTTCCGAGGCACATGCAAAAGCCTTGGTGAGGTTCTTAAAAACCGCCCATGTACCTCAAGAGACATCTGCTGGTCAATTTCAAGACTGCATAGCCAGTCTAACTGCGGACAATGGTTTAGGTTTTTCATATGCTGATCTGACACCAAGGGGGAGGAAGCATAATGAGGCATTGCATGTATCAGTGGAATGTAGGGGCACAACTCTGGCGCATATTTTGGTGGACACTGGCTCATCTCTGAATGTATTACCCAAAAAAGCTCTTGATAGGCTTGACTGTGAGGGGTTGACTTTGAAGCCAAGCAACATAGTGGTAAGGGCTTTCGACGGCTCGAAGAGGATGGTGCATGGGGAGGTAGACATTCCCATAAAGGTTGGAACCCAAACCTTCAATTCAACTTTTTATGTGATGGACATCCGCCCTTCATACTCTTTCCTGCTAGGCCGGCCATGGATCCACAATGCTGGCACTGTTACCTCTACATTGCACCAGATGCTGAAATATCCAGTTAAAAGGAAGATTATCACCGTTCATGGAGAGGAAGAATACATGATCATCCATCTCAATTCCTTCAGATATGTGGAATTGGACGGTGAATTCATTGACACTCCATTTCAACACTTTGAAGAGGTCCCCCAAGATGTGGCAGTGACCAAGGCTGTTCCCAAGATTACAAGACCTCCACTCCAGATGTCATCATTGAAGGACGCCAAAGCAGTGGTAGAGGAAGGTGGATGCACTATCTGGGGGAAAATCCCAGATATCCCATATAAGTCTGGCAAGTTTGGCCTAGGTTTCACTTCAAGTGCCCAAAAGGTTGTACGTCGTGCCCGTGTCGGAGGGCCACCCTTGAAGATCAGCAATCGTGAAGTCAACCAGGTAGAAGATGGTGAAGATGGTTGCAACCTGGAGGATTGGATCTTCCTGACTGTCAATGGAGGGCTCAGCAATTGGGAGGCTAGAGACTTTGTCCCGATTACTTTTATCCCTCAGTAATTTGTCTTTACATTTGTTGGATCTGTAATATTCAAAACAATTCGCACTCTTAAAACCTTGTGTCTTGCCCAAGGTACAATGGTCCATTTGTAAGGGTTATTATCTCATTTTTCATATGACATCAATGAATCATGGACGTTTTCGCATACAAACTTTTGTGCTCATTGTTTTTCTTTTACATTTTACTTTCTTTCAAAGATAGTTATACCCTTACACACACCCACACTCACAAATGTAGGTATACATCTATTCGAGATCCTATGGGTAAAGATACTGCTATGGCCTTTTGCGACTCTGAGAATCTAATCTACCAAGTCGAAGACGAAGGTGAGGAAGATTGTGAAGTACCATGGGAACTTTCCAGATTGCTACAACAAGAAGAAAGAACCATTCAGCCTCACGAGGAACCCGTGGATACAATCAACCTAGGTACCGAAGAAGATAAACAAGAGGTCAAGGTGGGTGCTAATCTGTAACCCAGTATCAAGAAGCGTCTGATTCAGTTGTTACACGATTATGTCGAAGTCTTTGCTTGGTCGTATAAAGACATGCCAGGACTTGATGAAGATATTGTGGTACATCGCATGCCTACAAGAGAGGATTGTCCTCCAGTAAAGCAAAAGGTTCGTCGAATAAGGCCGGATATGTCAGAAAAGATTAAAGCAGAGGTCATGAAGCAATTCAATGTTGGATTCTTGGTTGTCATCTCTTATCCTCAATGGGTTGCCAGTGTTGTTCCAGTGCCCAAAAAGGACGACAAGGTGCGAATGTGTGTGTACTACAGATATTTGAATAGGGAAAGCCCTAAGGATGATTTTCCACTCCCCCACATTGATATCCTAGTTGACAATGCGGCACAACATAAAGTGTTTTTCTTCATGGACGGATTCTCAGGTTACAACCAAATCAAAATGGTGTTGAGGACATGGAGAAAACAACCTTTGTCACGCAGTGGGGAACTTTCTGCTATAAGGTGATGCCATTCGGACTGAAGAATGCTGGGGCAACTTACCAATGTGCCATGGTAGCCCTATTTAACGACATGTGTGATACGGTGGGAGAACTGACTTGAGGTTTTGCGTTTGTGTTCGCACTTGTTCGGTTTAGCAAGAGTCGCCACCGACTTTTTATTTTATCCAAAGGAAAGGTCAAAAAGCACAGGAAAGACCTTTGAGATGTTTTCTTGGGTTCGGGGGGTAGATTATGAAAAGGGAAGGTGCTAGCACCCTTTTCATCCATGGTTATCCATGGGCTCTTAGTTACTTGTTTTAGATCACTTGCCTTTGCTTTTCAATTGTTTGAAATGGTGCTTTGTGTGTGTGGTTTTGAAAAATGTTTTGAAAAAGATGCCTTGTCTAGGCAACCTTTGTAATGATTCTTGTCTGAATATATACAAAGGTGTGTGTCTTTTTGAAAAGATATTTCAATGTTTTGAAAGTTGTTTTGAAGTTGTGTTGTGAAGTGTTTTTGAAAATGGCAAGGATGTTTTGCAAGATTTTTGATCAAGTAACTAAGAGTTGTCTACCCTATTTTACTCAAAGATCTTTCTTATGTTTTTAACCCTTTTTAACAGTGTTATTTCACCATTGTGTTTGATGAATAACCTTGTGTTAGGATGTTAAACGGAACAGGTGCGGGTCATCGTGTACAATCATTGAAAGCAACTTGTGAAACGCTCTAGCAATTTTGTAAGAGACGAGATCGTTTTACCGGAGGCAACATCGAGGGTCATCGAGGGACTACGATCTTTGTTTATCGAAGGGGCGTTTGCTAGAGTGTCTCATACTCGAGGGACATGATTGCATTTTCCGAGGCAACAGGCGAGGTTACCCTAGAGGTGCAAGTGTGAATTGTGTATTGATTTTCATGCATTTATCTTGTATTAGGTTATCTAGCGATTGATTTTGAATCTTCGCATACAAACCCTAATTACTATACAGTATATTGAAAGCGATAAATTGCGGGAATTTAAAGTCTAAATTGTTACAAAACAGTATCCGGGGATGGGGGTACAAATATTTACAAATGGGGATGAGTCTCATCAGAATAATAATGTCCAAGTATTATGTTACAACCAAATCGAATCGACGCAATTCAAATATTAACAAATTGTAACAAAATAAAGAGAATCAAAAGTATTATGTGATGCATGTATTTATTTACAAATGATCAAATAAAATTTAATCTAATAAAGACTTAAGTATTTATTATTATTGTATTTTTTATGAATTATGTAAATAAAGAGTTTTAAAGAAAAGAAAAATTATTTAAGTTAAAGTTTTATTATTTATGTATTTTTTAAAGAAAACTTTTATAAAAACTCTATTACTATTGTATGACAAATTAATTAGTAATTAAAATTATATTAAGACAAATTAAAGTAATTACTATCAAAATAAAAAGATCAAAAGAAAAGTAATAGTTTCTTTAAAAAAAGAAGAGATGGAGGTGATGGGGTAGTATTTGGCCCAAGTAAAAAAACAAAAATTAGATTAAAGGGGGGGTGCAGGCGCTAGTAGAAGTATTGGGCTTAGGCAATTGGGGCGCACAGGCCCAGAATGAAGTGTTGGACAAATTTGTTAGGGTTCTGTTTAGTGTACTCAGAATTTAGGGTTTGCAACTTTCGTATACAGCGGCGCCTCCTCTCATCTTCTTCGTTCTCTTCTTCTCTCTCAGGCGATGAACTTCTGATACTCTCCATGCCCTAGCCACCGGAGCGTTGCCTCCCATCTCTGTCGTCTTCACGGTGGTCCAGAATCTTGAACGAATGGTACAAATTGCTTCAACTTGCGTTTTAAGGCTTTTTTTACAGTTTTAACGTTTGATTCTTGCATGTTTTATTGTTTGCATGTTTTGATTTTTTAATGTTTTGTGTGTGAGATATAGCAAAAGTTTGAGAGAAAGGGACTATACCTTTGGCGTTTTTCTGGGTTGAAAACGAAAGGAGAGAGATGTGATGAGACGGAGGCGCTCCTTGGAGGCTTAGGGCGGAGGAAGATGATGAATGCTTTTCTGGTATTTCTATATCTTTTGACTTCTCTTTGAATCGTTTGATGATGAGACTGCTCTGAGAACTGTTTGTTGTTTGGACTTTTATCGATGTTTGATGATGATTTTGCTCTGAGAACCCTATATTGTTTTTGCTTCCAAGATTCTTCCTCTTTCTCTTTGCTGAATATTGTTGATGATGATGAATTCTTGTTTCTGAATCGTGTTACTTCTTTGGGTGTTTGAATATTGATGATGAAATGGTTCTGAGATTAGCTATTGCTGTTGATCTTCATGTTGTTTGAAACTTGTTGGTGATAGTTTTGGCTTGGACTGTATGTTTGGCCTGGACTTGTATGTTTGGCCTAGACTTGTGTGTTTGTTTCACAGGTTTGTCATTGGTTTTGAACTTTGGATAAGTTTGGAAACAGGCTTGTTTTGGACTTACCGGTTTGCCATTGGTTTTGAGCTTTTGAGAGGTTTACAGTTTATGCAAGTTTTTGAGTTTGGCTTACAGGTTTTGTTGTGTAGTTGGGAAGGTTGTGACCAAGTTGCAGTTTGTGGCTTTTTGACAGCAGCTCTGAGTTTGTTTTGAGCTTTGTAGGTTTGCAATTTGTTTGTGTTTGGGATTTGGAAGTAGGCTTGCTTCTGGTGTTTGAGAAGTTTTTTGGTTTTGACAACTTAGTTTGTTGTGAGTTATGGGAGGCCGACTTTAGGTTTCAAAGTTTTAGCTTGAAGTTTGTTGAGTTTTGGGAAGCAGTCTTGTAACTTGCAGTTTTTTTTTGGGCTCTATATCCTCTTCGTCTCCCAGACTACTATGCAGTCTTGCTCTTTTATATCCTTTGTGTTCTCTTATTGTCTTGAACAATAGCCTGCTTTTGCCAAGACTGCAAACTTTTCACTGCTTCTCTCTTTCTCTCTCTCCATAAGCATTTTTAATTGCTTATTATATTTTTATTCTGAAAAATTGGGATGTCTAGAAAATGATGAAAGAATCTTTGACAAGTTTTGACTTGTCAAGTGAACTATCTCCTGTTGTCTTGCTTTTTGTCTGTTGTATTGCTGTTTTCATGCTGCATTACCATTTTTATCCAATCTGTCTTGTAACTTGGTTTTGGGCAATTTTGTACTGTAGCTGAATATGGGACTTTGCTTGCTGCTGTGTTATTCATTTGCTTGACTTACCTTGGCAGTTTTGGCGCCTGTTTGTCTCTTTGAATTTATGACTTAGTTTGCAGTATATTTTGCTTGGTTAATGCAGCTTGGAACTTTGTTTGCAGTTCAGTTTGCTTGGTTAATGCAACTTGGAACTTTTTGTATTTGAACCATGTTTTTGCATCTAGTTTGACATGCTTGCATTTATATTTTATTTTTCTCTCTGTGAACCGAGAAGAGCGATCTTCTTTGTGATTTGCAGAGAGAAAAATAAAGCGTGACGAAAATAGGCAATCTGATTCTAGACGGTCAATTTTAATGATGATTTTTTTCTTCTTTTCATTTGAAAATTCTTGTGCTGATTTTCTTTTCTTTCTTCTCTTTTCAGGTGGATGCATCTTGGACAATATCAAAAGCAATAGAAGCCAGAGTTTTTTTAGGAGATTAGGCTTAGCCTTATTATTTTTTCATTTATTGTAAACAAATATTATTGTAAATACTGTAAGTTGTAAATTTACAATATTCCGATAAACTTTGTAACAATATTTAAAAATAATAAAAAAAGGTCTTTATCAAAATATCTTCCAATCTTTTCTTGCATTATTTATTTAATTATTTAAGACTCTTAAATCAAAATAATTGGAACTGTATCCCAATAATTTTAATTCAGATAAAATAAATAATCAACAAACTTTTGCAGTCTCGTAACCTTGCATTACTCACAATACGCACGGTATTCCAATTAACACACACATTGTACAGTTAAACAAACAAAGCATTCCAATAATTGATAAACCTTTCACTCCACTTAATCAAGCAACAAAGCATTCCAATAAATGATAAACCTTTCACTCCACTTAATCAAGCAACAAAGCATTCCAATAAATGATAAACCTTTCACTCCACTTAATCAAGCAGCTGCCTTAATGTTCCAAACAAAAGTCTCAGCCCTTATCCCAGATAATTGGGTTTTGAGAAACAACCAGTAATCTTGAACAAGCGTGAAAATAATGTAACTGAATTTCTGAGGATTCAGTTTCTTTTGAGAAATGCGAGCGCAAACCCTAATCCTGGATTACTGCCAAAGAAAGATCTGTCTGATCGATTCTTGAGTCAATCTCAACAAAATCAGTGGAAACCCTAATTCTGGATTAACTGATAAAGAAGAGTCTGTTTGACCGATTCTCAAGCCGATCTTAAAAAGCAGAGAAAAACCCTGGGGTTGTGATTTCTTGTGAAAAAGGGAGGGCAAATTTTGGGGTACAACAACATGATACGTCACGAAATAGAGGCCTACGTGGACGATATGATAGCCATATCTCAAACAGAGGAAGAGCATCTTGATCACTTATAAAAACTGTTTGAGAGACTGAAGAAGTACAAGCTGAGGTTGAATCCAAACAAATGCACATTTGGGGTACGGTCTGGTAAGCTCCTAGGCTTTATTGTCAGTAACAAAGGTATTGAAGTCGATCCTGCCAAAGTTAAAGCAATACAGGAGATGCTTGCTCCTCGTACTGAGAAGGAAGTCAGAGGATTCTTGGGACGTTTAAACTATATTTCCATATTCATTTCTCACTTGGCAGCTACTTGTGAACCAATCTTCAAGTTACTGAAGAAAGATCAAGTAGTCAAATGGAATGATGAATGCCAAAATGCTTTTGAAAAGATCAAAGAATACTTACAAGAGCCTCCTGTGTTGATGCCACCAGTCGAAGGAAGACCGCTGATCATGTATCTGACTGTTTTAGAAAACTCAATGGGGTGTGTATTGGGGAAGCATGACGAGTCTGGCCGAAAAGAGCACGCTATTTACTACCTGAGAAAAAATATTACCGACTATGAAACCAGATATTCACTGCTCGAGAAAACTTGATGCGCTCTGGCATGGGCTGCTCACCGGCTAAGACAGTATATGCTGTCTCATACTACTTTGTTGATATCTAAAATGGATCTGATAAAATACATCTTCGAGAAGCCTGCTCTTTCTGGGAGAATAGCGAGATGGAAAATGATCCTAACAGAGTATGACATACAGTATACTACCCAGAAAGAAATAAAGGGCAGTGTACTAGCTGATCACCTTGCTCACCAAGCTATAGAAGACTACCAATCCATGAAATTCGAATTTCCGGATGAAGACATCATGACACTAGACAACTGTGAAGAATTCAGGCCATATGACGGACCTGAACAATTTTCCTGATGGACCCTGTTCTTTGATGGGGCATCTAACACACTCGACAATGGTATTGGTGTTGTACTCATATCTTCGGAAGGGTGTTATACTCCCTTTACTTCCAGACTTTGCTTCAATTGTACAAACAATATGGCTGAATACGAAGCGTGCATCTTTGGACTCAGAGCTGCCATATACTTGGGGATCAAATCCTTGAATGTATTCAAAGACTCAGCTTTGGTTATCATCCAGATCAAAGGGGAATGAGACACCAAACACCCAAACCTTATCCCTTACAAAGAACATGTTTTGACATTGCTATCACATTTTGAGAAGATTACCTTCGAGCGTTTCCCGCGAGAAGAAAATCAGCTAGCAGACACTCTAGCCACAATTTCATATATGGTTAAACTTAATTGGGATAACGAGGCTCCCCAGATCACCATCGAACGAATGGAGGAACCAGCGCACTGTCATGAGATTAATACTGAAGAAGTAGTGGACCAGCCTTGATTTCACGAAATCAAGAGATATCTCGAGGCTCAAGAATACCCAGAAGGAGCTTCAATCAATGATAAGAATTTCTTAAGGAGATTCTCTGCTAAGTTTTTCTTTAGTAATGGCATCCTGTACAAACGCAATCATGACTATGTGTTACTTCAGTGCGTAGATAGGGTTAAAGCTGAAAGGATCATGGCTGAATTACATGAAGACACTTTTGGCACCCACTCCAGTGGGTATACGATGGCAAAGAAAATCCTACGGGCAGGCTATTATTGGTCTACCATGGAAGTAGATTGCTATCAACACTCTCGAACCTGCCATAAATGCCAGATTTATGCTGACAAGGTGCACGTACCTCCGGTTCCTCTGAATGTTTTGACGGATCCTTGGCCCTTTGCTATGTGGGGGATTGATATGATTGGGGAAAACAAACCGACAACCTCTAATGAACACCGTTTCATCCTAGTGGCCATTGACTATTTTACAAAGTGGGTAGAGGCAACTTCCTTTGCTTCTGTCACCAAGAACATGGTTGCCCGCTTCATCAAGCAAAATCTCATCTGCCGGTATGGTATCCCAAAAAGGATCATCACTGACAATGGTACAAATCTCAACAACACTATGATTACCATCTTGTGCAAACAATTCAAGATCCAACATCACAATTCTTCCCCTTACCAGTCGAAGATGAATGGTGTTGTCGAAGCTGCAAATAAGAACATTAAAAAGATCATACAGAAAATGACAACCATGTACAAAGACTAACATAAGATGTTACCATTCGCTCTCCACGGGTATCGTACCACGACTCGCACATCAACCTGGGCAACACCCTATTCTCTGGTCTACAGCATGGAAGTTGTCTTTCCTATCGAGGTCCAGATCCCCTCTCTAAGAATTATAAAGGATGCAGGGCTGAACAAAGACAACTGGATCCAGACTCGACTTGATCAACTGAACTTGATTGATGAGAAGAGACTTACCACTGTTTGCCATAGTCAGATGTATCAAAAACGGATGATCAAGGCTTTCAACAAAAAGGTCAGACGCCAAGTGTACCAAGTTGGAGACCTAGTGATAAAATGCATCATACTGCCACAAGGTGATCCTAGGGGCAAGTGGACTCCTACCTATGAAGGACCATTTGTAATCAAAAACATTTTCTCTGGTGGAGCAATGATCTTGACCACCATGGATGGTGACGACCTGCCGCATCCTGCAAACACGGACATAGTCAAAAGATACTACGCATAAGAGACCCGCTAGGTTGACATACCTAGGCAAAACAAGGGCATCCCGGCGAACCAAAAGGGTTCGGGAAAAAATGATAAAACAAAAAAAATCTGTACACCCGGCAAGTTAAAAACACGAAAGGGCGACTTGGGCAAAAAAGGGTTTCCCGGTGGACTGAAAACCCGAAAGGGCGGTCCAGGAAAAAGTTAGGGAATTAAAGCGTACGACTATGCCCCATTGGATCACTTTACGGACAACCTTTGGCTTCCACTGGAAAACTCAGAGTTTCAGATTAATTCAATCAGCTTCGGACAAGGCAACAAATAGACAAGATGCTCAGAGATACGAAGGCTATAGCAGAATGGAAACCCCATGGAATTATTACACATAGCTATCTTTTCTTTATATCAAAATTTTCATTTTTTACGACGGCAGTCTCTTACTAGAATGTTTATCTCCCTGTACAAAAACGCTTATTCAAAGTCAATAATAAAGATATCTCTTTGAAAGTGCAAAAACTATCCGTTTTTTATTCACGCTTGTATTTTGTTTACAAAAACGTCCAATGATCCATTGTTGAACATATGCATTTGAACATAATTATTGTTTACAAATAAACAAAATGAAAAAAAGGCAATTACTGATGGTTTGAATGGATAGGGAATTACCTCTAGGCTATTCCATAAGAAATCCCCACAAGTATGTCGTTTAAGTCCCCAACGGAACAAAAAACTCCCAGTCATCACTCCCCAATAGAAGTCGTCAAATTTCTCAGAATTTCCCAATGGAATTTTACAAGCAGTATACGACATTTGCCTTACCACAGAGTATATTTCTCTAAACAGAAATTCATCAACACTTAGGCTTCACAACATGAAGACTTACATATCCTCAACAACAGTCAGGGATCTATTTTCCCCAATCCAACAACAGTACAACAAATTATCTCACATGCGCATACATCGCATTCATATATCATAAACATTGATAAACACAAATGCATACAACATAATCCCATTATGCATATATTTCATGTATCATGACTTGGCATTTTAGCTAACATTTTACCCTTTTCAGGATAAGATTAACATCTACCATTCAGATTCACTTCTCAGATACAGTTCAGATACGCTCCAGACACGGACGTCATTCTGATACTCATTCAGATTTCAACTTTGATACAGTTCAGATACGCTCCAGACACGGACGCCATTCTGATACTCATTCAGATTTCAACTTTGATACAGTTCAGATATGCTCCAGACACGGACGCCATTCTGATACTCATTCATATTTCAATTTCAGATACATTACAGATACGCTCCATACACGGATTCCATTCTAATACTCATTCAGACTCAACTTCTCAGATACAGTTCAGATACACTCCAGATATGGATGCCATGCTAATACTCATTCAAAGACAACCTTCGATACTGTTCAGATACGCACCAGACACGGATGCCATTCTGATACTCATTCAGATTCCACTCTTAGATACAGTTCAGATACGATCCAGATTCATATGTTATTCTATCACTCATTCAAATACAGTCCAGATACAATCACCTATGGATGGCATCTATAAGCTCATCTCCAACAACTATCCATCATTTCTTCGAATGGCATCTTTAAGCCTATTCCCTATATAATCAACCATAACATCATCGAGTGCAAATTTCTGGGCACTCTAGTGTTCAATCATCTTCCACCTTCAAGTCATGAATGACAAATTCGCCAATCTAACTCTTCAAGCGTAAGAAGATTGAACAGGGGAAGTTGTTGTACCCCAAAATTTGCCCTCTCATTTCTCAAAGGACCAACCTGGACCCTCAGGTTTGCTTTCATCCAATTTCAAGCCTTGAATTACAAATTTTCCAAGAAAGTCATTCACAGGGGCAAAATGGTCATTTGCATACTAAAAAGTCAAACTTTAACATTTGGATCAAAATCAAGTTTCAAGGATCATATTTCATCAAGACATGTTGAAATATGAAGTTTGTTTCATCAATAAATTCAAAAGTAAAAAATTACTTTGGAAAAGTCAAAATTCTAAATACTTAGAATTTTTCTAAGTGTTTAAGAAATATGCCAAGCTCAAAACTTTTGATCAGATTATCACCATGATGCAAGCTGATTCTGGAAGAACTTCTGGCACAAAAATTATAGATTTCAATAAGATCTAAAGCATTGCAGAACAGAACTTCCCCTGGAAATACTGGAATTTCAAGTTACAAATGTTCAAAGACACGTCCATGAAACTAAAGCACTCAGCAAATTCTGGACACTTTCAAGACAGAGTTGGGTCAGAACTTCTGGGCCAGTTTTCATAAAGATTCAGTCAGAGTTTGAAAGGATAATTAAAAGAAGGTTACAAAGCATGCTACATGCTTCCTGAAAAGTCTAAGAGTTCCTTCAGAACATACTGGAGCAAGGAGATACAAAGATCAGAAGTTGGATGTTTACTCTAAATTATGCTGAAGCTGAACCTCTGACCCATAATCAAGAAATGATGCAAAATCTCATATTGTAGGATTTCTGGTTTGATAAATCTCGTCATCATTTAATGCTCACAACTACTTTTGAGTCTTTACCCAAAGGATTTCCCCACGTGTGGCATAGAAGTACCATTGTTGTCCTTGAAAAGAAGATTTTGTACAAAGTTTATACTAGGGCCCATGCTTCGCTTTTGCATCTGAGGTTACTTTTCCTTAATTCATGGTTATAAACCCAGCTTAGGCACGGCTAAAAGCTGCTAACCACCTTACTTTGTGCCTTGAACCATACTTGTTTGAACTTAAAGAACAAGTCAACACCTAGCATATGATGGTTGTACTTTTGATTTCTCCAAGCTACTAAATCCTTGCCTATAAATTGAACTACATTTGCAACTGTGAAGGGGTTGAAAAATTGAGAAATAAAAAGCTTTGAACCCCTGTTAAAATTCCAAGAGTCTAAAGTTGCAAACACAAAATACAAAAACTTGTTAACTTTTGATTTCTTGCACTAAAACTCCATTTGTTCTCAAGTGTTTCTTGACTAAAACCATCCACACCGTTTCTGATTCACATATTAGAAGATGTACTAACTTCTGTGTTCATACTGTAATACACTCTCCCTCCACCTTCACCTCAAAGAAGTCAGAACATTACCCCTTGGCTATTCCAGAAGTGGAAAATTTCCAGCCTGCTGAGTACGTGAAGAAACTTCTCAGAATATCACCAGTGTTCAGGACCAAACTTCAGTTCACAGAGTCTTTTCCAGCTGTAAGGTAAGCTTCTGCTGACTCTCACCATATTAATTAGGCATTATCAGATTTTCATGTTAAAAAAAATACAATGTAGACATCATGTTTCTGAGGCTGCACGTATTCTGAGGTTTCACGTATTTGTATGCCTAAGTAGGGAGTAAATTAGTTCATAAGTTCTTAAGGAAATTAGAATTAGCAAATTCATGTTTGCCTCTGATTTATAGTTCTGATACTTCTTGTTTCTGAAACACTGTGAAACCAGCCATAACTGTTATATGCGCATCTTCTATTCTATTGAGAAATGACTAAGTTGCAGATGTTCTGACTAGCACGAAGAGGGAGACGAAGTTCTTCCAGTGGCATCAGAACTTATGAAATCTTCTTTGTTCCCAGCGGGCCCAGAACTTCTAACTTTACCTATTTTTACTAATATGATCTCTGTTTTGCAGCACGCCAAGAGTCAGAACTTCTGATCTCCTTTAGTCAGCAATACACTGATTCTATTTTCTTTTTCCTTACTATTTTTGCTATCACTTCTATTTTACTAATCAAAAACACCAAAAATATTTTACATTTTACATGCTTTATTTTCTTTCTTAAAACAAAAAGATTAAAAATATTTTCTTAAACAAAACTTATTTCTTTGCTTAAACAAAACAAGTCCATTTCACATTTTCTTGTACATTCTTATCCATTTCAATATGGTTGTAATAGTTAATTAGGATTTAAATTCTTGTGATCCCCATTTGTAAGTTTGTACACCCCACCCCCCCCCCCCCCCAATGCGTGTAATAACGTAGAATATCTATTTTCTGCACTTTTTGTTGCTTTCATGTATTGTTAGTAATTAGGGTGTGTATGATAAGACATGAAATCAACAAATAGATCACCCTAATCAAGACTAAAATTCATGCAATCAAATACACTTGCACACTAGCACCCTTAAGGTTAACTCCACTTGTTGCTTAAAATGGTCATGTTATGCATGTGAGGTGTCTTAGCAAAAATAATCGAAATACAAGATCATAGTCCCTCGATGACGCTATAAATGTTGTCTTTCAAAATGATCTTAGTCCCTCAAAAAGAAATCTTAAGATACCTCACAACATTGCTAATCATGGCTATATGATGACCCACGCCCGTCCCGCTTACATCCAAAGATAGGGTTGCTTACCAAATCAATGGTAAGACAACAATGTCAAAGGAAAAGGAAATGAACAAGAAAGACATTTGAGTAGGTAGAATGTTCCTAATTACTTGCTCAATTTCAAACAAATCATCCTTGCTATTTTCCAAAAAAACACTTACACTTTCAAAACATCTTACAAAACTTGAAAACATTTTCAAAAGATTAAACACTTTATATACATTCTTACGAACGAGAATCATTACAAAGTTTGCCTAAACGATGACGCCTTTTCAAAATACTTTCAAAAACCACACAACGCACAATTTCAAACAAAAGCAAGTGATCTAACAAGTAACTAAGAGCCCATGGAAAACCATGGATGAAAAGGATGCTAATACCTTCCCTTTTCATAATCTACCCCCCGAACTCAAGAAATAATCTCAAAGGTCTTTCCTGTGCTTTTTCGCCTTTCCTTTTGGATAAAAGAAAAGTCGGTGGTGACTCTTGCTAACCGCAACATTTGCGATCAAACGCGAAACACCCAAGTCAGTTCTCCCACCGTATCACACCTAGCAACACCCAAGCATGGCGAGGTAGAATCAATTTTTTTTCTAGAAAAGGCTATCTCGCTTAACGATGATAAAGCGACATCCTAGAGAGAACTCTCTTAGCGAACCCTCTGGTCGCTTAGCGAGAAAACCCAAACTGGTGTTCTTCATATGCATGAAGGCTCACTTAGAGAACCCTTTGGCCGTTTAGCGAGAAAGCCCATAAACTGATTTTCTCCACGCATTAACACTCACTTAGCAAAATCTTGCTCGCCTAGCGAGCATAGCATCAGAACATGTTCTAAGCCCAGAAAACCAGAATTTCTCACAATAATACACACTCTCTAAGCTTAATAACCACACAACAACATGGATAACAAGTATACACATATGTACCACGAAATTCACAATAATCACAACATATAGGCATGCAATAAATCATGAACACGCAAAAACCCCATTTTCCTCACATGCAAAACCATTCCTAAGCATTGTTACCCTTTTTAATCTATAGAACCCCACTTGTTCAAGCTTCCAAATTCTGGTGAGGAGGTGGTGAGGATGAGATTATAGATACCTCCTTGATTGCTCTTCAAAACCTAACAATTCTACACAGACATGCAACAAGAACAAATGGTGCTCCGATTAAGAATTTTTCCTCCCTCTTCCTCCAAGCTTGCGCCTCCTTCTCTCTAGTTCTTCATGTCTCAACTTTTGAATTTTGATAGAAAATGAGTAGAATAAGAGAATGAAAGAAGAGTGATAAGAGATAAGGGCTTTATGTTCCTATGGAAAAAAGACTAAAATGCCCTTTTCACATTTAAGTGAAAAGACCCTCCCACTAAGCTCTAATTACAAAACTTAACTCTATCTCGACTAACTAGACGTTATGCATTCAAAATTAGATCACAATATTACAAGTGGTCATAATAGTAATCAATGATGATTAGATTGAACGTTGTAAATATTTAAAATGATGATCAAAGATGGTCATAATAGTTGAAGTGGTGGTGAATAAATTGTTGAGTGAATATGACGTCTTAGAGAAAAAAAAGAAGGGTTAATAACCATTTACCCCCTGCCATATGAGGTGAATCCCAAAATTAAACCTGTAAAAAAATACAGATTTCGTCCTTGCCATTTGTAAATTATCCTAGTTTGCTCCCTCGCTGGAGTTGGTCAACAAAATCAGTGATTTAGCTTTGCTATGTTGACTTTTTTCAATTATTTATTTATTTAATTATTACGTGGATTATCCACGTTGGTTATTTTTATTTTTATTTTATTTTTGGCAAAATATTCATTTTGATCCCTTAACTATACCTCCTTTAATTTTTTTCGTGTCACTTTGGTCCCCTAACTTTCAAAACGTTTCATTTTAGTCCCTTTTGCCTAATTAACGACAGATTTAAAGTTTTTCCGTCGCTAATTAGATAAAAAAGACTAAAATGAAGCGTTTTAAAAGTTAAAGGACTAAAATAACACGAAAAAAAATTAAAAGACCAAACTAAATCCAAAGGTATAGTTAATGGACCAAAATTAATATTTTACCTTTATTTTTTTATCACAATGCCACATGTTGCGTTTGTAGACTAGGTGGGATTCAAACCATACACTACCACCATGCTCACCAAATTCTCTTCCACTAAATCGATTGTTCTTTCACATTAATAACTACACTAAATTAAACTTAACATAAATATTTAATTAAACTGAAAGTATATAAAATAAACTGAAATATTATACTAGATATATTTTTACTTTAAGTTTATTATTTACTTTCAATTTATTAATTAGATATATTTTTACATTAACTAACCTTACTTTCAATTATTTTATTATTTTCAGTTTTTAAATAATAAATATTAAAATAATATTTATTTAAATAATTATATAATTTTTAATTTCAATTTAATTATAATATACTATATAAAAAAATAACATTTTAATTTTTGGAATATATACTATCTAATAATAATGTAGTCATTTTGAAATAGTATACATGTAGAATAATACTCATATAATAAATAATAAATAATACTCATGTAATAAAATAATTCTCAATAATATCTGATCTGACCTGATCAGAAATGGACCGTCACGGCTGGCTCCGAGCTGAAAGCTTTTTGAACGAGGTGGGGGGTACCTGCAAGACACTCCGATGCTGAAGTAAGTAGAAGCACGAGCAGGTAATAGCAAGTGTATGGGTAGAATGATGAATACCTGACCCTCTGGAAACATAGGGTATTTATAGCCTCCAGCGCTGGGCCAAGGTTCCTCCGTTGGGCCGGGCAGGTTTGGCCCAATGGGGGAACTGCCAGGTTCTACGTGCGTAGTGGGGACCCGCACGTGGTCTCCTTCCTGGATGTTCTGCGTGAAGTGCGGGCGGACGGAGACGCGGTCTTTTCGGGGTCTCGTTGGGAGTGCAGTGGGCTGAGTCTGCCCTAGTTGGGGGTGCTCGAGGTGATGTCGAGCTGGACAGCAGGATGTCGAGCTGGAGATGTAGAGGTCGAGCACGTGACCTCAGGGAGCACGTCGGACACGACTTTGACCCTTTGGTCAGCGTGGTCCTTAGCAAGTCCATTTGGATTGGGCCTTAGCAATGCTATTGGGCCTGTCGGGCCCAGTCCAGAACAGGAGCCCCCCAAGTCGTGGTTCCTTTGTTAGGAGCCATGGCTTGATCTCAGGTCGTTTCCGCTTCGGGGTCTCGCGCCCGGGTCAGAGATGCAGGCCCTCGAGGGCCTCTCCGTGTCGTGCTCGGAGACAAATCTTTCGCGGTGGATGCTCGGAGGATCCTTGCCGGCGCGTGTCTGTCGAGCACACGAGGTATCTTTTGGGAATTGTGCCGCCACCCTATGAAGATAGGGTCATCATTGCGTTGGGAGCAGTGCGTCGAGGATAGAAACTCCGTGGTTTCCCGAGGTGACGTTTGGTATTCCACGTCATCACTATAAATAGGAACCTTGGGCCCCATAACACGTTTCTACTCTTTGCGCTCCTACTGCTGTTGTTCTTCCAGATTTTTCATAGCTGAGATCTTCTGTTACAGATTCTTTTCCTCCGCAGCCGAATCCACTTTTTGATTCAAGTAAGTGACTTATCTTCTTTATTTTCCTGTTGTAATGCATGATTTACAGCGTTGTAGACGTTTTAGGGACTGTGCGCGTGGGACTAGCCCGGTAAACTCATGCTTAGCTCGACATATTCATGCTTAGGACCGGCAAACACATGCTCGTGGCCAGTAGATTCATAGTTTTAGGTAATAATCTACAGCGCTGCCCGGGGTCTTCATGATCCAGGGCGCCTGATTCATGATCGTGCCCGGTATGTTCATGGTTCTGGCCGTAGGTTTCATGATATTGCTCGCCATGTTCATACCTTGGGTCGACATGTTGGAGAGTGGCCGCGTTGTCGGTTTGCTCAGGCGGTTTGGAGAAGGACACATCGAGTTATCTGGACGTCGGGGAGGCGACTGCTTGTTGCAAATTAACTTTTGTGGTCGTGCATGGAACGACGTGGTTTGTCGTACATTACACCTGGTACGCTAAGTCGAGCGTATGGTTTCGTGCCCAATTGACTGGTTTCCCGTGCTCTGCAGGTAACCATGGCGGACGAGTCGTGCTCCTCTGGACGCCACGAACATGAGGAACAAAGTTCCGATGAGGCGGTGAGCTTGATTGATACTGTAGACGACCCTTTGTTGGATTGGGTGGGCGTCGAGCCCCGAGGAATCGCGTCGATATATAGTCGGCGTGACCGAAAGCCATATGTTGTCCTCGAAGCAGGCCAGGGCCAGCCTGATTTCCAAAAGAATTTCGTTGTCACACGTCCGACCTCCCGTGCCCGGATCTGCTCGGTGTACCCAGAGTATAGCTTCCCGATGTACGAGATCGCGTTCAAAGATCTTGGGCTGCAGCTGCCCTTCAGTGACTTTCAGACCGGGGTCTTTGCCCATCTGGAGCTGGCCCCGTTGCAGCTACACCCGAACTCACTCGCCTTCATCCGGGCGTTTGAGCTGACATGTCGCTTTCTGAGGATCGGGGCGACCATACCGCTCTTCTTCAGAATTTTTCATCTGCAGCGCCAGTCCCGAGGAGGGAAACACAGCTGGGTCTCCTTAAAACAGTCGAGGAGACTGTTCAAAATGTACATGGACTCCGTAAGGGGTTTTAAAGACAAGTGGTATGTCGTGAGGCCAGTTACAACGTCTGCTTTAGGATCCCTGTACGAGGAAGAGGCGCCCATAAGCGATGATGACGGGGAGGCGGTCTTAGACAACGATGGGTATCCCGTGATGGCCCGTACAACCAAGTTCCCTGTGCATTGGATGTTCAGGCACTACGAGCACGGGATTGGATACTATCATACCGCCACGGGCGACATGTGTTCGGAGGACGAGGAGGCGTACGCCACTCTTTGTCGGTTCGTCGACAGCTTCCACCCCGCCCGGTGGCCCATGAGGGAAGGGGAAGATGTCTTGGATGCAGAGGGTTATCCGACATTTGAGTCCCGGCCGATTGATACTAAGGCACTCGTGGAGTGTCAGACGTTCAGGCAGGCTGCTCGTCTGCTAGGTCGTTTATCGCTTGAATTTCTTTGCTCGTCATTTATTTATGATCTTGCTCGACACTAACCCGTCTTTTATTTTGTGCAGGTTCGATGGCCGGTCGAAGGGAAAGACTTTTGAAGCTGTCTTGCGACCAGAAGCGGGGTAGGAGGGTCGTGAAGGCTCCCCAAGCAACGAGGATGGGCCCGCCACATAGTCGGGGCGCTCCTCAGGTGGTGAGGGTGGATTCGTCGCCTAGCTCGGGGGCCGCGTCGGACGATATCCCAGAGGTTCAAGAGGTCGATCCTAATGCCGACCTGATACAAAGAAAGAGGACCCGGGTGGAAAGCGGCCCGGCGGTCAGCGAGGACACCAGTGCCGTCAGATCTTTCGGGTTCCCCCCTTGCTTCAAAGAGGAGGGTTTCTTCGAGAGATTCCCTCTGTCTGTGGTTGCCGATGAGGCTGAAACTATCAAGAGGATGAGTAAGGAGGATCGGAAGAGGCATCTGGCCGCCAGCATGGACGGGCTGGTGAAAATGGCCGAAATGGCCCTGGTGTTGTCCGAGGAAGGGGGGGATCCTGTCCGTATTGAAGAACTTGAGCAGGAGAAAGCGGCTCTCACCTCGAGCTCGCGGAAGTTGAGGACTGCCCTGGAACGCTTCGAGGAGATGTTCCGCGAGCAGGCATCGCTGCTGGATGCTGAGAGGGAGATGCTGGTCCTGGAGAAAGAAAGGTCGGGGAAGCTGATCGAGGAGGGAGAGCTTCTCCGTGCGGACAGGGATCGTCTGGAGACCGACGTCGGGCGCTTGACCCAATAGATCGAGGACATGAAAGGCGCCATGCTTCCTGCCGAGGACGAGCCGGAGGACATAGCGGCTTTGAAGAGTCGATCGGAGCTAGTCGCCCATATCCGGCTATTCGAGGCAGATTGCGTCGGTGCTCTAGAGGAGGGGTTCGACTCCGCAGTCGGCCAGCTTTCCTTGTTAAACCTTGGTTTGGTCACTGAGGGGACGGGCTACACACATCAGATAGTGGATGGCGCGATTGTGCCCCCGCCTGACTCTCCAGTTGTCGACGCTGATGGTTCCGGGGAAGCCTGATCGTAGGATAGCGGGCCTGCGTGCCTTTGATATTTGTATTTTTTGGGCATGCGTGCCCGTTGGTTGTACTTTATGAACATCGCCGGCCTTCTTGGTCGGTTTATAATTTTTTGCTTTGTTGCCTTCGGGCATTTATTTTGAATGAATGCTGTTTTACATTTGATTGTTGCCCGTGCTTTAGATCTTATATTTTGCATAAAATTCAGCCTAAGTCATGGGCCCGAGGAGTGCCCGTGAGTGGCTGCGATTTGGCGGGCGAGTCTGCCCGTCTTTCGTTTGTATGCGTGCCCGGCCTTCTTTCGCTGGCCAGAGTCACCTAAGTGTTGCACTCGAGGGGAGAGGCTTCCCTTTGACCCTTTTAGATGGCCCGTCATTCTTGACGATTTGTCGGGCATATGGAGCGAAGTTGCTCAGTCGGGCGCGAAGCCCGGTAGGGGCTATTCGCCCTTGGCGTGAACTGCCCATCGCGAGCTGGGTGTTCTGCCTTACAGGTACTACGGCGGTGGTGCTCGGTGTAGCTGTCCACGTCGTGCACTATCGATCGGTCTCGTTTGTTGAGCGATGTTGTGAGATTTAGCCATATGTCGGGCTCGTACCTCAGCCTCTATACAGAGTCGGACGTTTTTCCTTGTCGACTGGGCGCGGGTGCCGATGGTCGAGGGTCCTAGGTGTTGGTAGTTTTTAACTATAGTACTGCTTTAGCTTAGCAGCGTTCCAGGGTCGTGGTAATGGCTCTCCATCTAATTGCTCGAGATAGTACGCCCCGGTACCAGTGGTGCCGTGGACGCGATAAGGTCCTTCCCAGTTCGCGGCCAGCTTCCCTTCGCGGGAATCCTTCTGGTTCCTACGTAATACCAGGCTGCCGATTTCGAACTCGCGCTTGATGACCTTGTCGTTGTGGCGTAGAGTCACTCGTTGTTTTAGGGTGGCTTCGCGCAGGGCTGCACCCGATCGGATTTCCTCGACTAGGTCGAGTTCATCCCTTAGCGCCTCGTCGTTCATTTCTTCGTCGAGGGGGTTCTCTGTTCGTCTGGAAGGTTCCATGATTTCAACTGGGATGACGGCCTCGGTGCCATACGTCAACCGAAATGGGGTCTCGCCCGTCGTTGAGTGGGGCGTGGTTCGGTATGCCCACAAGACGCTGTGGAGCTCCTCGACCCATCCCCTCTTGACCTCGCCGAGTCGACGTTTGAGTCCTCGGAGGATGACTCTGTTCGCGGCTTCGGCTTGCCCGTTGGTCTGAGGGTGCTCGACCGACGTGAAATGTTGCTTTGTACCTAGTTTGGTGACGAAGTCTTGGAACCCGTGGTCGGTGAACTGGGTACCGTTGTCGGTCACCAGGGCCCGCGGAATTCCGAATATGGCGAGGATGTTTCTTTTGTAGAAACGGAGGATATTGTGCGAGGTGATTTTTGCGAGGGCCTCGGCCTCGATCCATTTCGTGAAGTAATCCACGGCGACGATGAGGAATTTGTTCTGATAGGTTCCTTGCACGAAGGGCCCGAGGATGTCCATACCCCACCAGGCGAACGGCCACGGGGACGACAGTATGCTCAGCTCGTGTGGAGGGGCGAGGTGCATGTCCCCGTGTTTCTGGAACTTATCACATTTCTTGACGTGCTCCTTGGCATCCTGTTGCATCGTCGGCCAGTAGTATCCCGCTCGAAGGGCTTTCATTGCTAAGGATTTACCGCCCATGTGCTGGGCGTTGATCCCTTCGTGTATTTCCCGTAGTACTTCGGGGACTGCGGACTCGTCGATGCATTTCAAGAGGGGGATGGAGAATCCTCTTCGGTACAGTTTCTGTTCGAGAACCACGTAGGAACATGCTCGTCGCTTTGTGACGGTAGCCTCGGCCTGGTTCGATGGGAGTTCGCCTTTTGTCAGAAAATTATAAACCGGGGTCATCCAGGACGTCGCATCCCCGATGGCGTGGATCTCGACTATAGTCGAGGATCGTTCGATACTTGGGCGCGCTAGAGATTCCTGGATGACGGATTTGTTCCCGCCCTTCTTTCGTGTGCTCGCGAGTTTGGACAATATGTCCGCCCTCGTGTTTTGCTCGCGGGGAACATGTGAAATTTCTGCTCGTACGAACTTTGTCATGTATTTTTTGACTAAGTTCAAATACTCGAGCTGTACCTTGCGGGCTCCCAGGTCCTCGGCCAGTCTCAGTCCTGCGAGCAGGGCTTCGTATTCTGCCTGGTTGTTTGACGTCGGGAAGGAGAGAGCTAAGGAGTGCTCGATTACTACGCCTTCTTCGTTTTCCAGGAGGATTCCTGCGCCGCTTCCGGACGAGCTGGATGCTCCGTCGACGAAGATGGTCCACTTGTGTTCTTTCCCCGGGGGAGGGTCGTGAGTGGTCATTTCCGCGACAAAGTCGGCCAAGGCCTGTGCTTTCAGGGCTTTCCTGCTTTCGTACTGAATGTCGAATTCGGAGAGTTCCAAGGACCACTTCAGCATCCTGCCCGCCATATCTGGCCGACCCAGGAGTTGCCTCACCGGTTGGTCGGTTCGCACGATGATGGTGTGGGCTAGAAAGTAGTGTCTGAGCCTCCTCGCAGCGTTGACGAGGGCCAGAGCAACCTTTTCTATTTGCTGGTATCTGCTTTCGGGCCCCTGTAAGGCCTTGCTCATGAAGTAGACGGGTTTCTGCCCGTCGAGGGTCTCGCGGACAAGAGCTGCGCTGATGGCTTCGTTTGAAACGGCCAAGTATAAGTACAGCGGTTCCCCGTCGTCTGGTCGAGATAGCACGGGCGGCTGAGACAGACTTTGCTTTAGGTGGCGTAGTGCCTGCTCGCATTCCTCATTCCATTCGAAGGCTGCTTCCTTTCGAAGGAGTTTGAAGAAGGGGAGGGCGTGCTGAGCGGACTTCGCGACGAAGCGGGACAACAACGTGAGCATGCCGTTCATGATTTGTATCGACTTCTTCGACGTCGGTGTTGGGAGGTCGGAGAATGCCCGACATTTGTCGGGGTTGGCTTCGATTCCCCGTTCTGTTAGATAGAATCCAAGGAATTTTCCTGCCTTAACCCCGAACGTACATTTCTCGGGGTTGAACCTCATTTTACACTGTCTTGCTTGGGCAAAAACTGTCTTGAGATGAGCTGCGTGATCGGTGTCTGCTCGGGATTTGACGATCATGTCGTCCATATATACCTCGAGCATGTCGCCGATCTGTTTGTTGAAAACTCTGTTCATCATGCGTTGGTAAGTTGCTCCGGCATTTTTCAGTCCGAAGGGCATTACGTTGTAGTAATAGTTGCCCGAGCTGGTTATGAATGCCGTGCAGTGTTTGTCGCCCAGAGCCATTGGGATTTGGTTATAGCCCGAATAGGCGTCCATGAACGACAAAGTTTTGTAGCCGGCCGAGTTGTCGACCAGCATATCTATGTTAGGCAAGGGAAAAGCATCTTTCGGGAAAGCCCGGTTGAGATCAGTATAATCAACGCACATTCTCCATTTTCCATTATTCTTTTTCACGAGTACAACATTTGACAGCCAGGTGGAATACCGGGCTTCAGAAATAAAATTTGCCTCTAGGAGGTCTTTTACAGCTTTTTCAGCAGCCTCCGTTTTTTCTGGAGACTGCCTACGCCTACGTTGTACTACAGCCTTAGCGGCTGGATCAATGGCGAGGTGGTGACAGGCGACCTCAGGGTCGAGTCCGGGCATCTCCGCAGCGCTCCAGGCGAAGAGATCAGCATTCTCGCGCAGACAGGCCTTGATTTGCTTCCTGGCCAAGTCGGGGAGGTCTTTACCAATCTTTACTCCCTTGGTCGGGTCTGTGCCGAGGGGAACGAGCTCAAAATCCCCGTCCGGTATTGGTCGGAGTGGGATTTGCTCGCTGCTGGATGGCTCGTCCTGATCGAAGCGGGTGTCCAGGGCTATGGAGTCGACCTCTGGTGGAGCTTTCTGGACTTCTTCCTCGGGGGATGCTTTCCTGTCGGGCTCCTGTTTTGTCCTTTTAGCGGGTCTGATCCCTATGTCGACGGTATCCCGTCCCTTAGAAGTAGCGTTGAAGCACCTACGGGCAGCGGCTAGGTCTCCTTAGATGGTGGCTACCCGTGCCCTTCTGGTGTAGAACTTCATCTTCAAATGGACGGTCGAGGGCACCGCTGTTAGCTCTGCCAGTGTCGGTCTCCCCAAGATGCAATTGTATAGAGACAGGCAGTCAATGACGAGGAACCGGACTTTAACTTGTCTCGTAGCCGTTCCTTCGCCGAACGTAACTAGGAGCTCGACATAACCCCAAGGTTTGGAAGTCGAGCCGTTGAAGCCTTGTAGATCTGACCCCACATACGGAGAGAGATGTGAGTCGTCCAGCTGTAAGGTTCGAAACAGCTGGCTGTACATCACGTCGACGGAACTCCCCTCGTCGACCAGGATGCGATGCACGTCGAAATTAGCCATTCTTGCCCTTATCAGTAAGGGGATGACCGCGTTCGGGGCTCCACCGGGGAGCTCTTCTAGGTAGAAGGTGATGGGCTCTGACCTGCCCTTCACCCTTTCGAACGTTACTGTTTGCGGGGGAGCCGCGTCGACCAGCTCGTCCAACTTCCTCTTAGCTGAATTGATGGTGAGGTCGTTGAACCCACCCCCGTTGATGACCATGGCGGAGGGAAAGTATTCCCACCTGCTGTGCATTGTCAGCGGCTCCTGCAGGTGCTCGGGAATGTCGAAATCCTCGGGCCTGGTTACCGAGAAGGCGGTCTGGATAGGCACCGACTCGTCTGATGGTCGGGCGTCTTCTTCTGGCTCCTTGGCTTCATGGGCGTCACGATGAGGAGCGTCGTTTCGCCTGTATTGCGCGAGCCTCCCTCCCTTGATGAGGGTTTCAATGGCGTCCTTGAGGTGGACGCAGTCCTCTGTCAGATGACCATGACTCCTATGGTATTGACAGTATTTATTTTTGTCCGCCCCTGGCTTGGCGGGAGCAGGTCGGGGACGCTTGACGCCGCCGTCCTTGAAGTCTGTACTGGCACACTCCGCCAGAATACGCTCGCGGGAAGCTGTGAGCGGAGTGTACTCGGTGAAACGGCCTGAGGGGCCCCTTTGTTCCCGGACTTCCCGGGGTCAGTCTTCTTTCCTTTTCTCCCCGGTACGTCGGGGAGGAGCCTCTTGGCGTGAGCTGCTGCTATTGTTGGGACCCCGAGTCTTGGAGTCTCGGGCCCTGTTGGCAGCTTCCCTCTCCTCGTAATCCATATATGCTCGAGCTTTATCGAGGAGGGCGTCGAAAGACCTGGGCGGCTCGATTCCCACGACTTTTCTGAATTCTGTGCCGGGGAGGAGCCCCCTCTCCAGCAGATATCTCTTCATGTGGTCCGTGCAGGGGACCTGTATCGCTTCTCGGTTGAAGCAGTTGATGAACTCCCTCAAGGTCTCATCCTGTCTTTGGATGATGGCCTCGAGCGCCGCCTCGGTCTTTGGATGGCGCCGAGAAGCGGTGAAGGAACTGATGAACTAGTTCTTCAGGTTCCGCCACGAGGTGATTGAGCCCGGGGCGAGTCCTTTGTACCAGTCCATGGCCGCCTTCCTGAGAGTCGTGGGGAAAAGATGGCACTTGATGGGCCCCCCGACATTATGATAATGGAGCATGACCTCGAACCCGTCAATGTGGTCGACCGGGTCCACAACTCCGTCATACTCCTTCAGATGTGGGGGCTTCTCCATGCCCGGGGGGATGGGTGCATCCATGATGGCCTGCGACAGGGGACCGCGGGGGTCGTCCTCGTCGCTCCTCTCCGGAGACAGAGAT
Organism: Vicia faba; assembly: GCA_948472305.1. Taxonomy (NCBI): domain Eukaryota; kingdom Viridiplantae; phylum Streptophyta; class Magnoliopsida; order Fabales; family Fabaceae; genus Vicia; species Vicia faba. The sequence continues at coordinate 124,894,582 of OX451738.1, forward strand.
GGGGACCTGTAGTATTGTCTGGCACGGTGGTCGTGCTGAGTCTCCCTCGAGCGTGATGCTCGCTGGTTGAATGTTTCACGCCCGTCCCCGGCGTGTCTCTTGTCGTGCCTCGCCGGGTCGCGACTGGGTTCTCCGGCGGGGATGATGGGATCTCTCTCCAAATATGGTCGCCTCTGCTTTGGCCGGGGAGAAGGGCTTCTGGAGTTTTCCCTGTAGTGTCTCCGCGAGGGAGAAGGGTGTCAGACTTCAGTCACCCGAGGAGGGGGAGTATGTGGTCTCCGATGCTTCCTCGAGGGTCTTCGCTCGTCTTCAAGCGCCTTTAATCTCTCTCCTTGGGCGAAGATGAGATAGTTCGTTTGGTTAATTGCTGCGAACAACGCTTGTGTGGTGGCATCCGCCCCGGGGGGGACGGGGACTTCCTGAAACCGGACGGCTCTGTAGTGGGCGAGGGCCGCCGGGTCGTCCTCGAGTGGTGGTGGGAGCGAGGAGGATGATGCTGTGGCTCCGTCCCTGTGCGAGGAAGTTCCGAGGACAGTTGTTGCAGGAGCGGTGTTATGGCCGGGATTGCCGACGTTGTCGAGATGTCCGTTTTTGTCCGCCGTGCCATTATTGGTGTTGGCGACACGGACGTTCTGCTCATCGCGAGCTGGATCAGCCATGACAGGTAATTGAATTTTGAGCTTTGGTCTTTTGAGTTGTTTGTAAGACGGGGAAGCTAGATTCCCACAGACGGCGCCACTGATCTGACCTGATCAGAAATGGACCGTCACGACTGGCTCCGAGCTGAAAGCTTTTTGAACGAGGTGGAGGGGGGGGGGGGGGGGGTACCTGCAAGACACTCCGATGCTGAAGTAAGTAGAAGCACGAGCAGGTAATAGCAAGTGTATGGGTAGAATGATGAATACCTGACCCTCTGGAAACAGATGGTATTTATAGCCCCCAGCGCTGGGCCAAGGTTCCTCCGTTGGGCCGGGCAAGTTTGGCCCAATGGGGGAACTGCCAGGTTCTACGTGCGTAGTGGGGACCCGCACGTGGTCCCCTTCCTGGATGTTCTGCGTGAAGTGCGGGCGGACGGAGACGCGGTCTTTTCGGGGTCTCGTTGGGAGTGCAGTGGACTGAGTCTGCCCTAGTAGGGGGTGCTCGAGGTGATGTCGAGCTGGACAGCAGGATGTCGAGCTGGAGATGTAGAGGTCGAGCACGTGACCTCAGGGAGCACGTCGGACACGACTTTGACCCTTTGGTAGGCGTGGTCCTTAACAAGTCCATTTGGATTGGGCCTCAGCAATGCTATTGGGCCTGTCGGGCTCAGTTTTTAAATAATAAATATTAAAATAATATTTATTTAAATAATTATATAATTTTTAATTTCAATTTAATTATAATATACTATATAAAAAAATAACATTTTAATTTTTGGAATATATACTATATAATAATAATGTATTCATTTTGAAATAGTATACATGTAGAATAATACTCATATAATAAATAATAAATAATACTCATGTAATAAAATAATTCTCAATAATATCAATTTAAAAATAAATATTAATTATGTAATATATAGTGTTGAGAAGAAAATAAAATATATGAAATAAATTGGCCTAGTGGTAGATGGCCCCATTGATCTTGTGTAGGGTCATGGGTTCTCAATTATGACCACAAAGTTTTCAATTTTTTTCTCTTTGGCCACAAAGTTTTCATTTTTTGTAAAACTTTTAATTTCTTCAAGCATTAAAATAATTATTATAAAATGCTACAAAGAATTAAAAAAATATATTTTTGATTAGTACATTAGGAAAAAACGAAAGCCGGTGTTCTCGGTTCATGATTCAAAGGAGAGATCCAATAAAAGACCCTCTTTCTCTCATTCCCCCTACAAATATGAAAACCCATTCCCTTCTTCCTCTGCCGCCACTCACTCCTCGTTCTTCCATTCTTCCCCAATTTCTAAGCATTCAAAAACAACACAGTTTTCATATTTTCTTGATTCATATAAATTAATATTAACCTTTGTTTATCCATTTTGGTTAGGATTTAATTCAGGACATTTTTTCTCTATGGTAAGTATTTACTTCCATTCAAGGATTACGTGTGTCTCGAAATGAGATACACTTTTGATTACGTTTAATTTATTTTTTTTTTTCAAATTATTATGTGTTTATGGTTAAAAACAATTAGGAATGTGTTTAGCTTATGATTTTGAATTGATTTATGAAACCATTTTATGATCAACAGGGAGAAGCACCAATACTCGTTCATCAAGACCAGCAGAATGGAGCTAGTAATGGTTCTGAATTAAAAGACGGAAATTTCCAAACAACTACCACCATTGGCGATAAAACGGTATTAATCATATAGTTGACTATGAACATTAACTTTCGATACGTTACTACTTATTCATTAGATTTGTACATAATCAACTCTCTAATTGAAACAAAAGATGGACCTCTGTTTCTTTGACAGTATGTCATCGGTGGAGCTGATAATGAAACTCTGTCCAGTGATGTTCGAGTTTTCGATAAGTGTCTCGGAGAATGGTCAGTCGAAGGCTTCTTGTTTGATTGCATTTTTTTGAACTTTCATGCTTTTGTTGCTGATATCTATTTTAATTTGTAGGGTTAATCCAACTGTCTTAGGCACCAAACCCTTGTTATGTGAAGGTCACTCAGCAGTGTTTTTGAAAGACCGAATCGTAGTTCTTAAGAAGAATCTTAAGCCAGATGATCATACATGGTTTCTGGAGGTTAGTGCTTTTAAACCAAAGTGCTTGATCTAATCACGAAGAAAGAACTATTAATGCATAAAATCTATGAAGCAGTGTTGTTAAATAGGCACTTTAGCGATATAGCATAGCGGAATTTTAACAAATCCCTAATGTTCCGTGATACGTTTTTTTACTACAAAATACTTTCATTTATATAGCGGCGTTATAGCACTGTTACATTGCATAATTTGAACAAACCGCTTTATACGATCCATAGTTCACACTTGACAATGCTCTGAAGCTATATAGTAGATTCCAATGTTAAATGGTCTAATTGATGTCAAAATTTTCGTTTTTGTAATGTTGGTAGGTAGACACTCAATATGTCAGGCAACAGAAAAAGAAATTGGGGACTGAGGTTGTTGCATGGAGTAAGGGTGTGATAGGAAATGTTGAGAAACCTGTTGTTATTAGCGGTCCTTCTGGAGTAGGTAAAGGAACATTGATATCGGTGCTCATGAAGGAATTTCCATCCATGTTTGGTTTCTCAGTGAGCCACACAACCCGTGCCGCAAGAGGAAAGGAGAAAGATGGTGTCCATTATCATTTTACTGAGAAGAGTATTATGGAGAGAGAGATCCAAGATGGAAAGTTTCTTGAGTTTGCTGCTGTGCATGGTAATTTGTATGGGACCAGTGTTGAGGCTGTTGAAATGGTATCAGATGCAGGGAAAGTAAGTTCCTTTTACTCGCACGCCTTGGTACATTCGTATCAATTCAATCTTTTGAGCATTGCCTTCAAATATTACATTTCATTCTTTCTCATCTAAGATAGTTAAATCTTTTTAATTTTTGAATCATGTTCAGAGGTGTATTCTTGATATTGATGTTCAAGGGGCAAGATCTGTGAGGGCTAGTTATCTTGAAGCTATATTCATCTTTATCTGTCCCCCATCAATGGAAGAGCTGGAGAAGCGTCTTCGTAAAAGGTGACTAATAGCTTTTTCTTACAAAGTTACACATGTCTGTTACCTTTCAAATGAATCTAAATCCTAAATGTTTTGAGCAGAGGAACGGAGACAGAAGAACAGGTTTTAAAAAGATTACGAAATGCTCAGGCCGAGATTGAGCAAGGGAAGTCATCAGGCGTATTTGATTTCATCTTATACAACGACAAACTTGACGTGTGCTATGACAGTCTCAAGGTAACTCTCAGATTCCTTCATGCAAACATTCTTGCATCAACTCGATTTCAACATCCTGATATACAATATTCACTTGTTCAGAAATTATTGGGACATGATGGTTATGTCACTCCTCCACCTAATCCAGCTGCAAGAGAGTTCAATCTCCCAACGGATTATTCAGTAACCGAACTTAATGACAAAATCATCATATACTGCAACTCTTCCGAACTAGACAACATGTAAACCTTGTGAAACACATTTACTTAAAAGCAACCACGAGTAATAGATCAAGTACTTACTTTGTGTTTCGCTGAACAGGATAATGTTAGACGTGTCCTCGCTTAAAGGCGGTGCACCTGGCAGGACAAGAGGGCTGGATTTCATTCAGATGGAACAGCTTCACATTCAATGAGTTTTGCTGACTAACATGGTTTTTCTCCTTCAACTCGATGAGGCACTAGGTTCATTTCTTAATTTTTTCTTAATGTCTTGGTTTTTTATTCTTATGTCAATTGGTTTTGATTCGAGGAGTTCCCTACAAAGAGTGAGAGATTATTATCATTTTTGCGGCGATAGTTTATTCCTTCAACAATGAAAGCAAAATATTGGTGAAATTTATGTAAATTCATTGAATTTTTGGTCTCCAACAAAGCCTTTGTTGGTATTTTGGTTGTCATTTTAGCAATTTATAATTTTGTTCTGCATGAAGCATCTTTATTGTTTGTTCAAAGTATTAGAGTTTTCATCTCTAAAATTTCTCTTTGAAAATTCTAAACCTTCATTGTTGTTCAAATTTAACTTATGCTAGAGGGAAGTGAAAAGCTGAAAATTTTGATAAGGACTATTAAATTTGAAAATCTGAAATTTTGCCGGGACTAAATATATATGACAGTTTTAATCTATTGAAGATTTTGTTTTTTTGAAATAACCACTCAAATCTCTAATCAACCTGAAAAGTATCCTTTATTTAATTCTGCAAGTTGAAAATTTTGCTATTTCTCTATTTTTGCAAAGTTTGAAACTTTTCAACTAATGTTGTGGAAGGTTGTTAAACTCTCGAGTTAATATTTAACTGAGTTAATAATGTTGTGGAAGGTTGTTAAACTCTGAACTTATATTTATTTGATTTTTTGAGATAATTTATATAGTTTCATAAGATTATGACACTTTAATATATGATTTAGTATATTTTTGTTTTATTATTAAATTAAAATTAAAATTAAAATTTAAAAATATATTTATGATTTTATATAAATATAATGTTATGTGCTTATTAATATAAATATGAGATTAACTCTACAAATTTACGCCTTTACAAATTGATTATACTTGATTAAAATAATTTGATTTAAACTCTCCAACTTGATCTTGAGAAACAAAGTCAAATGTGGTACAAAATTATATACTCTAGTAAAATTCTATTTTTCCTATCTTAAACATAAGTGTGTAATTGGTTCAGTTTGTACTAATTTTCGGTTAAAAAAACATTCAAAAAAATAATATTTCTACCAATTTAGTTAGGTTTGGCTTTAGTTTTAAAAAAAAAAAAATTAAAACTGAACTAGTTTGGTTTGATTTGATTGATCAACTTATAATATTTTTTACAATTATATTTTTTAAATAATATATTTCATATAATCTATTTTATACTTTATTTTTCAAACAATTTATATTTAACCCATACAAAATAGTGATATAATTTTTATTACATCATTAAATAAGTTCATTACCAAATATAAAAGTTGGTATTTAACAATGACTAATGCAATCAAAATAAATTCACCATCACATATAAAAAAATTTGTACTTTACACTTAAAAGTGGCTAATACAACCAAAAGAAATTCATCATTAAATGTAAACGTAGGTATTTAAAAGTGACTAATACACCTAAAATAAATTCCCAATTATATCAAATATAAAATACAACTAAATTTATTAGTTCACCATCAAATAACAAAATACAACAAAAACAAGATTTTAATTTCCCACTTAAATCCTCAATTCACCATCCTAAAATAAATTAAAACAAACAAATATTTAGAATATAGAACGTAAAATATATTTTTCAAAATTAAATTCAACCATAGATTATTTTATTAAAATAATGTTGTGATTTCATTATTGTTAACCTTGGTATTAGTTAGAATTATTCCAACAATTTCTAAAAATTAAAACATACACACATACCATAAAAGATTAGTTTACAATGTCATTAGTTCGATTCATCAGTTTGGCGTTCTTAAAAATTAAAAGACACCATTTCAGTTTACATCGATTTGATTCAATTTTTAAATCGAACTAAAAAATCATTTTTTTTCAATTTGATTTTGTTCTGTTCTGAAACCATAAATAGAGTGAGGAGGAGGGGTGGTAATGGCAGATCAAAGCTTCATGTGAGGTGGAGAGGAAGATAACTTGCAAGGTTAGCACTTCAATGCACAAGTCAGCATGTGAGGGAGAAGGGTGAATTGAAATTGAGTTTGAAACTAAGTACCTGACTTTGGTGTCTTCTCTATATATAATAGAGAGAATAAAAACTTTGTTATTTGCCAAGTGCGGATTATAGGAAATCGTTGGATGCATTTGGAGTTTAGATCCTATATGAGTATATGTATGATAGTCTTCACGCATTGAGAAGGTTCTCAAAGAATTACTATTCCTTGAGAGTAGTCGACCGAGGACACTATGGTTAGCCCAAAAAGTTGATCCTTAAGTCTGTGTCTATGCACAACAAGGCCGAGCTTTGTTGTTTAGCCTCGAAAACCAACCTCTCTCGTGGTCATCTTTAGGAGAGAGAGAGGAAACATTTTAGTCTTTTGGAGATTCACGTGTTTAATGCTCCACACTTCAAATATTCTTTCAAATGTTGACAACTGAAGCACTCGAGTGTTGCGTGCGAGTGATTTGATACGTTTGATAGAGTAATACTTCCTTTTGTATGTTATCACACAATTCTTGAGGAGTTAGCGTCATAATTTTTTTGATTCATTTTCTCAATTTAATGGTTACTCTTCTTTTTGATACTTGTGAGTGCATTATCCTTTTAGTTATTTTGAATGTTGTTAAAACTAGAACTTAGTATTTGTTTACATTGGACCTTAATCTCTAATTTAGATGTGCATTTTTATATTAGAACACTTAAAATCATGTTATAGAGGTTTTACAAGTTAAAAATCAAGTTTTATGAGAAAACTAGTTTATGTATCAACACATAAGATTTTCAGATTGACACATTAAAGCCTTTGTTCAGTATATATCAACGCATAAGGTTTTCAGGTTGACACATAAAAGCCATGGTCTAGTATGTATCGACACATACATGTTTCAGGTTGACACATATATTGTATTTTTGTTCTGTAGATCGAGACATTCGTATTTCAAGTTCACACATTTTGAAATAATTTTAAAAAATTACATTTTGCTCAGTATGTGTCGACACATACGTCTTATATGTCAACACATAGAAGTAAAAATATTTCTATAGGTCGACACATCTGAGTTAAAGGTCGACACATATTGTATGTTTCAAAAATCAGAAGTTTCTGTTTGTTTTAGTTCAACACATAAGACATTTAGATCGACACATAGAAATAAATTTCTATTATGTGTCGACACAGAAATTTCAGGTCGAAACATACTGTTTCATTTCTCAAAAATTTCTAAAACTCTCTAATATGTTTTTCTGTTATTTCTTTCTAACACTCACTCATATATATATATATATATATATATATATATATATATATATATATATATATATATATATATATATATATATATATATATATATATATATATATATATATATATATATATATATATATATATATATATATATATATATATATATATATATATATATATATATATATATATATATATATATATATATATATATATATATATATATATATATATATATATATATATATATATATATATATATATATATATATATATATATATATATATATATTATTGGAATATTCCTTAAAACCTTTGTTGATGAAGAAAAAGAAAACATAGTTTGAGATTGTTAAAAATTAAAATATTTTATATTAATTTGGAGATCATATAAATTAATATAAAAAATATTCTAAGATATTTATAATATTTTAAAAGATGTTATAAGATATATATTTATAATAGTCTAAGAAATATTATAAGATATTTATAATATTTGAGAGATATTATAAGATTATAATAATATCTTTTATTTTAACAATTAAGGAGATATGTTTTGCGATTTGTTATGGGTTTAGAAATCAATGGCATGGTCATCCTCAGTCTGCTGGTTCTCTAAGATCTCCTCATGAGCTGGCCTAGGTGGACGTCCAGGAACATCTGATGTCATGGTAAAATGTGACACTATGTAGAACCATGTCACGTATTTGCTGAAGCGTAAAGCGGAAAGCAAAAGTAAGTATTTATTTAGTTTTATCACATCGTCTCCACATGTATTAGTGCTACTGAATTGTCATTCGACAATATCTCGCGTTTATGAGTTTAGATTTGAATGGGTTTAAAGTGAATGCAGAAATTAGACATATAAACAAGAAAGAATATATTCTTTAGAGAGGAGAACCTATCAAGCATGGATCTACACTACTAAAACCAAACTTAAACCCATCGATCATTCGCACCCAACATACAATACTCATCAAAATCATCATGTATCGCTCATAATAGTGATAATCTCTACAACACTGAGCTGATAGAGCAACTGTATTACTCACGTCGACGATCTCTCGACTGACTCAAACAACACGAAAGTATTAAGCTTCGATACCCATGTGATTATTAGCTCTAAATCTATCTCTAGAATCTAGAAACTAATAGATTTCCTTTCCTAATCAAGATTTGTGAGGTCTATCTCTACAACAACACAAATCCAAACATAAATGTAAAAAGATCAAGGAAAGCACAAGATTGATTTATAAAGCATATGTATTATACAACACCATGATCAATACATATACATAGGTTTAGAGTGAGAGTACAAACAAAACCTAACAAATAGAGAAACACATAGGGAAAAAATGAAGGAAAACCAAACATCTCATAGATTTTCAGCACCAATTAATGGGAAATCTGACTCCGGATCATCCATATGCAAGCTCCATTGTTGTTTTCTAGCTTCTCCTACACAAAAAAAAAAACGATCTTTGATGGTTTGGGATAAAAAACTATCGAATAACCTAAAAATGTTATTTTTGCATCTTTATAATGAGATTATGCCCAGACCGTCTCGCCCAGCGAGCCTCGGGCTCAAAAAAGTGTTGTTCACACTTATGGGTGCATTTCCACGCTTCTGACTCGCCTCTGCTTCGCCCGACGAATTTCGGGAGAGCCTGATAGCAAATTGGAAATATTTTCGCCATAACTTGAGAATCATAACTCCGATTTGCACACAGTTTGAAGCGTTGGAAAGACTATTAAATGCTCTATCTAAAAATGACTAAATATAAAACAAATTAATAATTTTTATCATCTTTGATTTGAGCCTTATTCTTCGATGAATTTCTCAAAATCGCATCTCTGAAGTTGTGCCTTTGGACCTTATTACTCAATTCTCCAAATATGCACGAATACTGTTGAAAGTGGTGTAGCGACAAGCAACAAAAGTTTTGGAAATATTTATCCAGGAATTTATCATGTCCACAGAGATTGGTTATTGAATTTCCGTTCGGAAAATATCTTGTTAATGAGTTTGGAATAGAATGGTTTTGTATGTAAACAAAATGTTATCAACAGAAAATAAATGTAAACAAAATAAAAAACTTAGGAAGAACTTATCAAGCCTGCAAATAATCTAATCATCACAAACTTAAATCGACCGACCAATTACATTCAACCTAACAATACTCATCAATATCACTACGTATCACTCACAACCTAAGTCATTTCTAACCCAAATTGAGAGACCGACTGTATCACCAAGGAAATGATCTCTCTACCTCCTCAAAAACACAAAAGACAACTATGTAATCGCACTGATGATCTCCCAGCACAACACAACCACATAGAGGCATTAAGCTATGATACCCAAGTAGAGTCAGCTCTAAATCTATCTCTAGAGTTCAGAAACTAACAGATAATTATCCTAGATAAGAATCTAAGCAGTATATGCCTATAACAACTCAAATCCCTAGCACATAGCAAAAATCTAAGATAATAATCGATAAAGATTTGTAAAGCAAGTTTAATATAACACCATGGACGACAAATATGCATGATTTCAAAGTAGATACAAATATAAACTCAACACATAAAGAGTACACAAAGAGAAAGAGAAATGAACCATAAATCTCCCGATTTGTCAATACCGATTGATGAGCAATCCACCTCAGATCATCTGTATGCAAGCTTCAAAGTTGTTTCTAAGCTAATCCTATCCAAAAATGAAGGGTGATGGAGTTGGCATCAAAAATACCCGAAACCATACCCAAAAAATGTGTTTTTACACCTAAATACGCATTTCTGAATGTCCAGGATCGCCCGGCGACCAGAAAGCATCACCTGGCGACCAAAAACAACGTTTTTCTCATGCTACAGCTAGCCTAGCGTCGCCCGGCGACTAAAATTTTCGCCCGGCGAAAGACGTCAGCAAGTTGAAAATTCAGCACAGCATCCTGCATTGTTTCGGTCATAACTTTTAAATCGTAACTCCGATTTGCGCCCGGTTCGAAGCGTTGGAAAGTTTATTCAATTCTCCTTCCAAAAATGACAAAATAATAACCAAATTGATGATTTCTTATTCTTTTATTTTGAGCCTTATTCATTGACGAGTTGCTCAAAATCGCGCGTTTGAAACCGTGTCTTCGACACTTTATTGCTCATATTCCAAATACGCATCAATACCTATAAAATGAATAGAAAACTATCAAACGATACACTTTATACATGAAAACGTATTATACACAAACTAAACGTATTTATATACAAAGTTAGGTTATTCAACTGATATTAACAACCAAGAGTCGATAAGTGCAACAAAAAGTATATACAAAATAACTACACTTTTGAACTTTTCAAACTCTCCCCAACTTGAATCATTGTTTGTCCTCAAACAAAGTCAAATAACATAAAGAACAAAGAATGATAAATCAAAGAATCACGAATCAACAGGTTTTGAAAACGGAAAACAAATACAGTGGTTCAAATGAAAAATGGTACACACGAAGAAACATACTTACCACTCAACTACGACGATAACATAAATATGAAACAAATGCTAAATACAAAGAATATGCTAAAAATTCTAAAATAATACTTGGTCACAAATGAATCACACCTAGCAAACATAATCATCTGTAGATGAAAAAGACACAAAAATAGGGTATTTTCACTCATCCAACAATCTTGTAAACAATAGACTAAATTATGAATTCATCCAAAAATTTACATTGAAAGTATAAAAGAAAGAATCTCAAGGGCTTTTCAAGGTTGTAATATGGCTTGGTTAACAAACAAGTGATAAGTCCTAAAGCTAATCCAAACAAAAACTTGCCTAAGCTTAAGGGAGTAATTACTTCCACAAAGTTTCAAACAATAGAATTTCAATCAAACTTCTTCTTCATCCCAAATTTTAAACCAACACACATCACTTATTCAACACAACATTGTTCCATAATTTTTTTTGTTTTTATTTTTCAAAGCTTTTCAATTTTTTTCTATCTTTCTTTTTCACATTTTTTCTTCTTCTTTTCTTTTCTTTTCAATCTAATAACAATCAACCAATAAATGCACTATCATTTTTCTCCCCAACTTGAATTCAACCATACATTAAAGTAAATACTCCATACTTTCTAAGGCAAGGTAAAAATTCAAACCAAAACAATGGTTGAGGGTTCAAGAAAAAAACGAATCAATATCTATGCAAAAAGAGAAATTAAACACTCACAAACAATCATTTAGAAAATACAACATGGATATCGACAAAAAGCTCAAAGGGGTTACTAATGATCACACACTCACAAGGTGAATTGACTTATTTGGCCAAGGTAGTTGTGCTCAAAATGAAACAAAAAATGCCTTGATCATGTTCAAGCTTTCATACAATCAACACAAACAAAAGATTAAGCATACTAAAATCCAATTAAAACAAGAATTATGGTCTCCAGCATATGTGAACAATGAAAAGCTACCTCATAAAAAGGGTAGGAACAAAAGTGATTCATAAATGAACAAGTATACAAAATAATGAATGGCATAAAAATTGTAAAAAGTCTAAGTATCATGAATATGCTAAAGTATAGAAAGCGATTAACACATACCTCGAACATGTACAAAACTTTAACAAAATCATTACCACGCATTCGCAAGTCGAAACGATCAAACTTGACAAATCACCTCAATATTCTACAAGTTACCGGACCAAAACTTGAGTCCAAACAACAACAAAAGAATTATAAAAATAATACTCCTACAAAATTTCAGTGTACAAAATTTACAATATATACAATGAAGAAAACTCCTCAAGCTAAACACGACAAGCTTTCAGAAAACACAAATTAACATAACAAAACAAATACAAATAACAATATGAAAACCAGGTGAAAATGAATTAACAAGTTGAAAAGTGAAGATATAAGAATTTAGAACAAGTCCTATTTCAACTTGTTTATACAACAATCAACACACTACCTAAACTAATAAAATGGAAAATGATAAAACATGCTTGTTTTACGTCGTAAGCTTGACGCCTGTTATTTAAGAATGTTCCTCCAAGTTGCTTCCACCCGGTTATTCCTAACCAACACACAAGAAAACGTGAAAGGAAACAAACAATGATATAACAAATTTATAAGTATAGTAAACATATACAAGTATCAATATTTTACAAGTAAAAATAGACAATATATGCGATATCTACAAAACTCAAAAACAAAAGAATTATCGCAATGCGAAATCAATAGAACCAGTCCCCGACGACGGCTCTATTTTGTTGAAAACGGTGTAGCGGAAAGCAACAAAAGTTTTGGAAATATTTATCCAGGAATTTATCGTGTCCATAGAGATTGGTTATTGAATTGTCGTTCGACAAATCTCTCGTTAATGAGTTTGGGATAGAATGGTTTTGTATGTAAATAAAATGTTATCAGCAGAAAATAAATGTAAACAAAATAAAAAACTTAGGAAGAACTTATCAAGCCTGCAAATAATCTACTCATCACAGACTTAAATCTACCGACCAGTTACATTCAACCTAACAATACTCATCAATATCATTACGTATCACTCACAACCTAAGTCATTTCTAACCCAAATTGAGAGGCCGACTATATCACCAAGGAAATGATCTCTCTACCTCCTCAACAACATAGAAGACAACTATGTAATCACATTGACGATCTCTCAGCACAGCACAACCACACAGAGGCATTAAGCTATGATACCTAAGTAGATGTCAGCTCTAAATCTATCTCTAGAGTTCAGAAACTAACAAATAATTATCCTAGATAAGAATCTAAGAAGTATATGTCTATAACAACTCAAATCCCTAGTACATAGCAAAACTCTAAGATGATAATCGATAAAGATTTGTAAAGCAAGTTTAATATAACACCATGGGCGACAAATATACATGAGTTCAAAGTAAATACAAATACAAACTCAACACATAAAGAATACACAAAGAGGAAGAGAAATGAACCACAAATCTCCCAGTTTGTCAGTGCTGATTGATGAACAATCCACCCCGGATCATCCGTATGCAAGCTTCAATGTTGTTTTCTAAGCTAATCCTATCCAAAAATGAAGGGTGGTGGAGTTGGGGTCAAAAATACCCAAAACCATACCCAAAAAATGTGTTTTTACACCTAAATACGCATTTTTTACTGTCTAGAATCGCCCGACGATCAAAAACAGCAATTTCTCCATGCTACTGCTAGCCTAGCGTTTCTCGGCGACCAAAAATTTCGCCCGGCGAAAGATGACATCAAGTTGAAAATTCAGCACAACATCCTGCATTATTTCGGCCATAACTTTTGAACCGTAACTCCGATTTACGCCCGGGTTAAAGTGTTGGAAAGCTTATTTAATGCTCCTTCTAACAGTGACAAAATATAAATCAAATGATGATTTCTTATTATTTGATTTTGAGCCTTATTCATTGACGAGTTGCTCAAAATCACGCGTTTGAAGCTGTGTCTTCGATACTTTATTGCTCATGCTCCAAATACGCATCAATACCTATAAAATGAATGGAAAATTATCAAACGATACACTTTATACATTAAAATGCATTATACACAAACTAAACGTATTTATATACTAAGTTATGTTATTCAATTGATATTAACAACCAAGAGTCGATAAGTGCAAGAAAAAGTATATACAAATAACTACATTTTTGCACTTATTAAATACCTATCAAATGAATGGTAAACTATTAAGCGGTACACAATATACATGAAAACTCGATTAAATACAAAGTATATATATTTACACAATAAACATAAATATTCACAAAAGTTGAGGCAAAACAAACGATAAGTGTCCCAAAACTGAATATAGAAATAACAACAAAATGGCACCTATCAAAGTCTCCCCAAATTGAACTTGTTTGTCCTCAAACAAGGCCAAACTACTTAAAGAACAAAAGTAACAAACCAAAGAATCATGAATCAATAAGTTTTTAAACGGAAAACAAATGTATGGTTCAAACAAAAACGCACAAGCAAAGTAAATACTTACCATAATCCTACAACGACAACATGAAAACGAAACGAATCCTAAGTACAAAAATTATGCCAAACATTCTAAAATAATACAAGCTCACATTATGAATCACACCTAAAAAAATTTATCGAGGGATAAAAAAAACACAAAGGTGAGGATTTGACACTCATCCAACAATCTTGCAAACAGAAGACTAAATTCATCATTCATCCAAAACTCATATTGAAAATACAAAGGCAAGAATCACAATGGCTTTTAAAGATTGTAATGTGGCTTGGTTAACAAACAAGGGATAATTCCTAAGGCTAATCGAAACAAAAACTTACCTAAACCTAAGGGAGTGATAAACTCACAAAGACTCAAGCACAAAATTCCAATTAAACTTTTTCACAAACCCAAATTGTCAAACCAAAACATCATACTTATTTGCACCATTATTTGAACTCTTTTTGTTTTTATTTTTCAAAGCTTTTTCAAATTATTTTTCTTTTTATTTTCTTTTTCACATTTTTTTCTTTTCTTTTTTTTATAATTAATTTCTCACCCTCATAGCAACTTGTTGTACCCCAAAGTTTGCCCTCTTTTCATACACGCATATTATTGGTTTTATGGTTATGGAATAAAGGTATATTTATCAAGCTTCTTCAGGTTACAAGTGACGTTTATTTCGTCAATGGATATTCTTAGAGTATTTTCCGTGCTGAAGATCGGTTTTCCGTTTTGCAACGATTCGGGGTTCAAAGATTCACAAGTCCAACCCGACGCGTCATATTCAGGTGTTCTTTCGCCAAGATATCCCTGATAATGTATTCTCAAATTCAAGTTTGGCTCAAGAGTCAATTCTTTAAAGAAGGTATTTGAATGTGTGAGTTTTCTCGAAGAAATGTGGTGAAAAAGTGTGCTGAAAGTGAAGTTTTTACGCGCTAAAAATTCATAACTTGAAGATCGTGACTCGTTTTGAACCCGTTTCAGTGGCTAAAATTCCATCTTGACATCATCTACATTTTCATATCTCACGGCTGGAAGCCAATTTTGATCAGAAGGTCTTCAAAAATACGGATTTATCAAGTATTTTTATACAAAAAATTTGTGACAGAAGTTTATTTGCGTCATGTTCAGAAAATCATAACTTGGTCGATTTTCATCGTATCGAGATGGTTCCGGCGCCAAAATTTCACAAATTGAGTTGGCTACATTTTCAAAGGAGGTATCAAGTTCGAATGGTATTCAAAAGGCCTTCGTTTTTTGCTCATAGTGCATGTGAGGCGCCGAAAATCTTGAATGCTGAATATTATTTCATCTGGGTCAAAACTTCAAAAATTCATAACTCGGTCAATTTTTATCGGATTGGGCTCATATTTTTACACAAGATCACTGACTCAGAGATCAACAACTTTGCTTCCAAAGTCGAGACTGAATTATGCTCCGATCAATACCAGTTTTTTATTGAAGAACGTGTCAGAGTCGACACTGGAGCCCAAAATAAGTTTGTCTGAGCTGAAACTTCAAAAATTTATAACTAATTCACCGTTTATCCAATTCAACCCATTTTCGGACAGGAGTTATTTCTCGACGTCGGCTACATTTTGTTTTCACATTTCAACTTCAAAAATTGCACTTAAGCCCCTGCAATTTTACCTAGAACGTGACGGACTCAAGTGAACATTGGAGGTCCAATTGCACATTCAAAGCCCATTTTTTTCTCTCTAATTTCCATTATATAATCTCATTCTTTTCACACAAACGAAAGGAGAAAAAAATCTTTTGCCACAACGCTGTCAGAATATCAAATTCTTTCAAGAACCCTAAAACCTTGAAATCCTTATTACAAACCTCCATCTCACTACAAACAAGCCATCTCTGTTACAAACCCACATCTCACTACTTCTCCAGTAAGGGTAAGGCTGACTTGATCTCCATGATCAAAAGGGCATAAAAGCATTCATATCGCTACTTCTCCAGTAAGGGTAAGACTGATTTGATCTCCATGATCAAAAGGGTATATTCATTCATACATGCCGTATCGGTTTTAACATTAAATTTTTTCATATATTGGCTTTATTTGTATTTCATGATATATAATAATTTATTTAATTTGTTCATGAGATTCAACACTGCAGATTTAGACAGGATCCCATGCAGGCTCATTACAGAACGTTGATACAAAAACACAAATGGCCAAAACAAAACAACTAACACATGACACCAATACATGGCGAGGCAGACATCCTGAGAAGGTTAAGGGCGTGGGTTCAACAACCACCCCTATTGGTTTTGATTTTCTTCCTACAGAACATTGAGGCCAAAACACAAATGGCCAAAACAGAACAACCAACACATGACACCAATACATGGCGAGGCTAACATCCTGAGAAGGTTAATGGCGTGGGTTCAACAACCACCCCTATTGGTTTTGATGCCAAAACACAAATGGCCAAAACAGAACAGCCAACACATGACACCAATACACGGTGAGGCAGACATCCTGAGAAGGTTAAAGGCGTGGGTTCAACAACCACCCCTATTGGTTTTGATTTTCTTCCTTCCTATTTATCCTTTTACCTATTTTTATTCTTTCTGTTTAAAATCTTTTTTTATAAAACTTAACATTTTTCACAAACCTTTGATTTTTTCTCCTAAACTCGAATAATTAATTTTAGGATTTAATTTAATTTTAAGTAACTTTAATTATTTTTTAAATAAATTAAAATTAATTAGAACAATTAGGATTTCGTTTCTAACTTAATTCTATTTTCTTTTTTCTTAAAATAACAAAAATACAAAAATAGGCCATTTAATTATTTTTTTAAAACTAATTTAATTACTAATTAATTTTGTATTTAATTTTAAAAAAACCTAATTCTTTTTTCTTAGAAATAATTAAAAACAACAAAAAAATAATTTTTCTTTCGATTAGGTTAGGCGGGGTCAAAACCCTAATTCTCTCTCGTTCTTTATTCGCGCGCGCTTTATTTTATTTTATCATATTAATGTAATTTCTCACAAGTTGTAATAGATTAATTATGACCTTTTTACTTTCATTTATCGTTTTTTAAGGGTTTGTTTTTGGCTACGTAAATACCCAAAGCCTTGTAATAGCTTAGCTTATTTTCCGCACTTTAAATTCTGCAAACTATAAACTGCTTAGATGTATGTTAATAGGATTGTATGGAAAGACTACTTGAAAATTAAAACGGTAGATCACCTAATGTGCAAAGATTAAATAACTGAAACAAATCATATGCACATATTCACTCTTAGGGTATGCCTCACTTGGTTGCCTCGAAAAATAATGGTCATGTCCCTCGAATGTAGGGATACCCTTAGCAAAGACCCTCGGTTAAAATCATCATAAAGATCATGGTCCCTCGATGTCCCTCGAAGTTTCCTATGGTATATGATCTTGTCCCTCGATGTTACCTACGAATATATGATGACAGTCCCTTTGAAATGCTAAGGTATCCTTACATGTTGCCTTCAATGACCATTACGTCCCTTTCGAATTGACCCTTACAACTCCAACGATGGTGCTACCTACTCACTAATAGTAGGATAGCATTTTCTAAAGGAAACAGACATAGAAACATTCTTTTTTTCCGAGTAGGTAGATACTAGTAGATACTTGCTCAAAACAAACTTTTTCCACACTTACACTCTTTTCAAACAAAGTTTTCAAAACAACTTCGTAACACTCTTGAAGACAGAAGCAAGGGTTAAATCAAAGTCAAAATAAAAGCTTTTCAAATCACACAAACACGGAAGCAACTTTTAAAATGATGAGCAAGTACCTAACAACCCGTAGAAAACTACTGATAGAAAGGGTGCTAACACCTTCCTTTTCTATAATCTACCCCCCGTACTCAAAATATCTCGAAAAAGGAATTTTTCTGTGCTTTTTTCCTTTCCCGTTGGATAAAATAAAAGTCAATGACAACTCTTGCTTACCGCGACATTTGCAAACAAAAAACGCAAACCAGTATTAACAGTCGGTTCTGCCACCGTATCACAGAACTGACGACTCTGCTGGGGAGTTAATAAGTAAGGTGTACCTTAGGATTAGTTCATCATATTGTTTTCTATTGTTTGATTTGATTGCTTTATCTTTGTGGGCTTTGTATCGGAGTTACTATAGATCCTAACCTGGATCTGGGGGACACCTTTTAGGTAAGTAGCAATAGAGTGTGAGGGAACTGTACGGCGTAGACCGATACGGTTGAAGCAGTAGCTACATTGATGTGGCACATTTGTTGGTATCGATATCCCTTGTGGAGCAACAAGGAGAATATGGGGCTGCTATATGGGTCATTAAGCATCAACTGAACTTAGAACCTATAATTGACCAACTTGGCCATATGAAGTAGTGATATGCTACACTCATTGAGACCATACTCTCGAGATGGTTCCGACCGCAAGAAAAGATTGCGTGAGCTGAAACTATGACCGATGGAGGATGGTCAGTGATATTGAGAACCCCTAGAACCCGGTTACTATTATTAGGACAGGTTGAACACACTAAACTTCAAGAGGGTACTACCCTAAAACCCATGCAAGCCTAAACCTAAGGCTGTTTGTGTGACTTGTGTGCATTCAACTTGAACTACTTGCACATTTTTATTATCTGACAACATGAGTTCCTTGCAGGTTTTGTTTACAGTCCTTATCCAATAACTTGGATTTCTTGTCGAGTTTACTTGCTTAGATCACCTTGCACTTTTGCTTAAATGCATAACATACACATCATATCATCATGCCTTAACATTTCCTTAACCATTTCAAGGATCTCAAGGGTTTGTGATGCAGGTTATGGTAAATCAGACGTCTAGCAAGGGGAAAAGGGATTTATTTTCCTCTAGCCAATGTCGTCTAGAGATCAAAACACGATAACTTGAGTCAGTGGCTATGACCCACTCGATATGGTGAGCTTGACTCCTAAAGAAGGACTCTCAATGACACAAAGTTTCTTCAATCAAGCTGTAATCAAATTCTAACAGTTTCTTGTTTATCCCGCGAGATCCTTGAAAACATTGCATACATATATCATACATATCATTGCATAACAGGTCTTCCAGTACATGTCTCTCATGTTCTCGCTGTTTATTTCAGCAATGGCTCTCCAACAAGACAACATAGATCTTCAAACTCAAGAAGCTCAGTTCAGGGAAATATTCCTAAACCTATCCAAGGGACAAGAAGAGTTGAAAACATTCCTCGTTGGGAACTTGGTCAAGGAAAGTCCTGAAGACAATAAGGACGAACGACTGGAACAACTGCAAGCTGAGGTAGGTGCAATGAGAACCCAGATGCTGGGGCAGATGGTTCTTATCCAAGGCCTAGCCCGGAGACAAGAAGAGCTGAAAGCCATCATCAACCAACTTCATCAAGACTGATACAACAGTATGAAGCAAACAGTCGAGGTCGGAGACCAAGTCATTGATCAACCTCCAAGAAGACAAAAGGTTGGTTTGGTGAAAAGTGGACCTTTCCAAATTGCTACTACATCACGGGTCCAACAACAACCTCTCCAACAACAGCGGGGAAATCGACATAAGAAGAATACATCTGAAAGGCGCTTCACCGAAATCAGCATGTCATTGGATCAAGCATTGCAACGCCTGTTGAAGGCCAAGTTGGTTATATTAAGGAACTCTCCTCAGAATCCCAACATAGCCTCCCCAAGGTATAATCCTGATGCTAGGTGTGCATACCATTCCAACAACCCTGGACATGACACCAAAAACTGTTGGGCGTTGAGAAACAAAATTCAAGACCTGATTGATGAAGGAGCATTGGAATTCACACAAGACGGTCAGGTTGAGTTCTTCTTCCATCTCTCCAAGGCATACCATCTGAAGTGACAAGTTCTCACAAGAAGACTTTTTGTTCATTAGAATTTTCAATTTGTAATTTTCTTTTGATTGTTCAAACATTTAGTCATGTCAAAACTTTATTATTTCATTAATGCATTGCATATGTCTGTTTTGAATCAATCCATTCGTATTCACTATTTCAAAAAATGCATTCTTATTTCCTTTTGTGATGTTCAACTCTCGATTTAAAAACTCTAAGCCTTTAGAGGGAGGATGACGAAAATGATACCACAATCTCTACAGTATGCTTTTGAACAGACCCCGCTGACGATGTACATGCGTTGTTTCAAATCCTAAACAGTGGAGTTATAAGGAAGATAATCCCTAGTAAACCCCTTCGAGCCAAAGAAGTAGGAGTTTTTCTTTTCACACAAATTAAAACCCTTAATTATAACCTGGGGCAGAGTAGTTTTCTCAGTTAATTCAGAGGCGCATTCAGTCACAATCTGCCGCTTCGTACACAATGAATGGCATCGAAGACGTCCTTCCAAAATAAAAGACGGTGATGGTTCGGCATAATCATCCAAGCAGACAGTCATTATCTCTCGAAATAAAAGCCCATTAAGTCAAAACCTATGAAGGAGACTTAAGAAAAAGCTGGGGCATCCCGCTGACTGTAATCATAAAAAGAAACAGTTCAGGAAAAAGACAGGGATAATAAAATAAAAAATAAAGAGGTCCTACAAACCCTCAACCAAAATGATTGCCTATTCAAAATAAACTGTCAATATCCGAACCATCACTGGAACATCAAGGACAATATTCCAGAACTCAACTGGGGTTCTAAATGCACAATTAGCCGAGTTTAGGATCGAAGAACATCACGAAGAACGGGTGGGCACAAATAAAATTTGAGCCTTTATCCTTTGTTTCTTAAACCGTGAACCAGGCCACGTTATAACCCTTAAAAGTCCTAGCTGAAGCATGGGTTAGTTCGAAAGCATACTGTTACAAATGGTATCCTGACTCCTGTAGGACTTGCTATAAATCCTGAGTTGACATCACATTTTATAAAATTTGCTTGTTTTATTGAAAAATGAAATTTCAAAACTTCAAGACAGACGTAAGCTTTGCATTCTTAAAATAACATTGTTTGCATATGACTATTTATTCAACAGCAGAGAAATTCGCATGACGAATATCTAGTGAACAAAAACCTTCTCAATAAAAAGGATCACCTCAAGTGGAAAAAACACTTCCCACCAAGGGGAACAACATGATCATTGTCCATCATCTGGGGCAGTCAAGTCAAGATTCAAGGAATCTCTCAAAGATGCCAAATAGCCAGGGGAAGATCTCCATCTGAATCACTTGGGGCATTGGACATGAATTCCAGCAATGAATATTGTATGATCAAACGAACATCTTCTGGTAGTGTGGCAACACAACACTACCGACAGTGACAACTCCCTACACCCTGAGAGCGTGGACATAGTCAAAAAATACTGCGCATGAACAAAGACCCACTAGGTTGACACACCTAGGCAAAACAAGGGCGTCCCGGCGAACCAAAAGGTTCGGGAAAAAATTAGGGATAAAAACAAAAAAATATTTGTACACCCGGCAAGTCGAAAGCCTGAGAAGGCGACTTGGGAAAAAAAGGGTATCCCGGTGGACTGAAAATCTGAAAAGACAGTCCAGGAAAAATTTAGGGATTAAAGTGTACGACTATGTCTCGTTATCTTGTCACTTTCCTATCAGTAGAAGACTTATCATTCCGATCGGTAGTTACCAAGCACCTCATAAGTTGGGATGACACTCAATCCACAAGGCCTCCGCAGGCACTTTCTCCAGCAGGTACAGGGGCAGAAAAGTCTTGATGCAAAGTCATTGTCATATCCTTAGCACGCGCCCCAGTAACATCTACATTCCCCGCAAAGTAAGAAATATCCAAAAGCAGTGGTGTTAATTCTCCCCAAGCAGTGTTCATCTTTCACCAACAATGGAAGACCATCCCCAGTGGAGTTTATTTCTTCCATAGACAGAAATTTTATCCCCGACAGAGTTCATCATCACCAGCAACAGTAATTCATCCCCAACCGAGGTTATTGCTCCAAATCAGTGGATCTTCTGACAGAGTATCTCTTCCCCACAAAGTCATTTTTTTCTCGCCAGTTTATTTTCCAGCAGAATTATTCTCCCGCCAAGTTATTCTCAAATCATCTTCGGTTGTTGTCCACAGCGAGCGAAACTCTTTATTCTCCAACAACAGTCAGGGATTTATTTTCCCAAACTAGGACGTGCCACAATAGCATTTCATGTTCATATATCATGACGTGCGCATACATATTGCATACAACATAATCTCATTTATTTTGAGAACATCATCATACAATGCATGTCATGCATCATATATGATTAATCATGTACCTTTTCAGGAAAGATGATTATCATCAACAACTTCCAGCAAGTTCAAGATTAACTCCGGAAGCTAAACAGAGTAATTATCTGCACGATCAAATGCAGCTTTACACTGGTTCGTCACGAAGAAATCTTACACAGGTTTCTCCTAAATGCAGCTTCACACGAGTTTATCCTGAGAAATCTTACACGAGTCCTTTCTCATATATTTCTGAATGAAGTTTTACACGAACTTATCACAAAGTAACCTTACCCAGGTTCCTCTTGAAGTTTTACACGAACTTATCACAAGGTGACCTTACCCAGCTTCCTCCTGAAGTTTTACACGAACTTATCATAAAGTAACCTTACCCAGGTTCCTCCTGAAGTTTTACACAAACTTATCTCAAAGTAACCTTACCCTAGTTCATTCTGAAGTTTCACACGAACTTATCACAAAGTAACCTTACCCAGGTTCCTCCCGAAGTTTTACACAAACTTATCTCAAAGTAACCTTACCCCGGTCCATTCTGAAGTTTTACACGAACTTATCACAAAGTAACCTTACCCAGGTTCCTCCTGAAGTTTTACACAAGCTTATCCCGAAGTAACCTTACCCAAGTTCCTCCTGAAGTTTTACACAGACTTATCCCAAAGCAACCTTACCCAGGTTCCTTCTCAGTCCCGATGTAGTTTCACCCAAACTCATCCTGAAGCAACCTTACCCAGGTTCCTCCTTACAATTTCCCGATGTAGTTTCACCCAGACTCATCCTGAAGCAACCTTACCCAGGTTCCTCCTTACAATTTCCCGATGTAGTTTCACCCAGACTCATCCTGAAGCAACCTTACCCAGGTTCCTCCTTACAATTTCCCGATGTAGTTTTACCTAGACTCATCCTGAAGCAACCTTATCTAGGTTCCTTCTCGGTTCAGATGCAGTTTTACCCAAACTCCTCGCAAAGCAACCTTACCCAGGTTCCTTTTTGGTTCAGATGCAGTTTTACCCAAACTCCTCGCAAAGCAACCTTACCTAGGTTCCTTCTCGGTTCAGATGCAGTTTTACCCAAACTCCTCAGAAAGCAACCTTACCCAGGTTCCTTCTCAGTTCAGATGCAATTTTATCCAAACTCCTCATGAAGCAACCTTACCCAGGTTCCTTCCCATAAGCCCTACTATCCAGGTTCCTTCTCATAACCTTACCATCCAGGTTTCTTTTCTCTTATCTCTAGACAGCAGTCCACAACACTGTAAGACCCGGACCTATCAAACACGATCGGTTTCACCTTTCCCTAGTAGGTCGCGATGCAGCCTATACACGACTAGATACGCAGTTCTCTTCCGCTTCCTCAAGTCGGAGTTAATTCCCCAGTAGATTAACGGACAACTAAAGCTCCTAGAATTCTATTTCTCCCAAGATAGAGACCAACATTCCTCAGCAGATTCCTCCTCAATGATAGGAAAAGGAATTCTCATCAAAGGAATATCTCGGGAAATCAACATCCTCTAGATGGCATCTTTAAGCCCATCTCCGGTGACCTCCCGTCATCTCCTCCAAATGGCATCTGTAAGCCCATTCCCGATACTACCTACATAGTCAAGCATCATTACAGACGAGTGCAAATTTCTGGGCACTCTAGTGTTCAATCATCTTGCACCTTCAGATCACGAAAGACAGACGAGCCAATCTAAATCTTCAGGTTTAAGAAGATTGAACAGGGGCTGCTATTGTACCCCAAAATTTGCCCTCTTTTTATAAACGCATATTATTGGTTTTATGGTTATGGAATAAAGGTATATTTATCAAGCTTCTTCAGGTTACAAGTGACGTTTATTTCGTCAATGGATATTCTCAGAGTATTTTCCGTGCTGAAGATCGGTTTGCCGTTTTGCAACGATTCGGGGTTCAAAGATTCATAAGTCCAACCCGGCGCGTCATATTCAGGTGTTCTTTCGCTAAGATATCCATAATAACGTATTCTCAAATTCAGGTTCGGCTCAAGAGTCAATTCTTTAAAGAAGGTATCTGAATGTGTGAGTTTTCTCGAAGAAATATGGTGAAAAAGTGTGCTGAAAGTGCAGTTTTTACGCGGTAAAAAAATTCATAACTTGAAGATCGTAACTCGTTTTGAACCCGTTCCGGTGGCCAAAATTTCGTCTTGACGTCATCTACGTTTTCATCTCTCACGGCTGGAAGCCAATTTCGATAAGAAGGTCTTCAAAAATGCGAATTTATCAAGTATATTCGTAAAAAAAATTTGTGACAGAAGTTTATTTGCGTCATGTTCAGAAAATCATAACTTAGTCGATTTTCATTGTATCGAGCTGGTTCCGGTGCCAAAATATCAAAAATTGAGTTGGCTACGATTTCATAGGAGGTATCGAGTTCGAATAGTATTCAAAAGGCCTTCTTTTTTTGCTCAGAGTGCGTGTGACGCGCCGAAAATCCTGAATGCTGAATATTATTTCATCTGGGTCGAAACTTCGAAAATTCATAACTCGGTCAATTTTTATTGGATTGGGCTCATATTTTTAAACAAGGTCACTGACTCAGAGATCTACAACTTTTCTTCCAAAGTCGAGACCGGATTATTCTCCGATCAATACCAATTTTTTATTGAAGAACATGTCAGAGTCGACACTAGAGCCCAAAATAAGTTTGTCTGAGCTGAAACATCAAAAATTCATAACTAATTCACCGTTTATCCGATTGAGCCCATTTTCGGACAGGAGTTATTTCCCGATGTTGGCCACATTTTGTTTTCACATTTCAACTTCAAAAATTGCACTTAAGCCCCTGCGATTTTGCCTAGAACGTGACAGACTCAAGTGAACATTGGAGGCCCAATTGCACATTCAAAGCCTATTTTTCTCTCTCTCTAATTTCCATTATATAATCTCATTCTTTTCACATAAACGGAAGAAGGAAAAAAAAGCTTTTGCCACAACGCTGTCAGAATATCAAATTCTTTCAAGAACCCTAAAACCTTGAAATCTTTATTACAAACCTCCATCTCACTACAAACAAGACATCCCTGTTACAAACCCACATCTCACTACTTCTCCAGTAAGGGTAAGGCTGGCTTGATCTCCATGATCAAAAGGGCATAAAAGTATTCATTTCACTACTTCTCCAGTAAGGATAAGGCTGATTTGATCTCCATGATCAAAAGAGTATAATCATTCATACATGTCGTATCGGTTTTAATATTAAATTTTTTCATATATTGACTTTATTTGTATTTCATGATATATAATAATTTATTTAATATGTTCATGAGATTCAACACTGTAGATTTAGACAGGATCCCATGCAGGTTCATTACAGAATGTTGAGGCCAAAACACAAATGGCCAAAACAGAACAACTAACACATGACACCAATACATGGCGAGGCAGACATCCTGAGAAGGTTAAGGGCGTGGGTTCAACAACCACCCCTATTGGTTTTGATTTTCTTCCTACAGAATGTTGAGGCCAAAACACAAATGGCCAAAACAGAACAGCCAACACATGACACCAATACATGGCGAGGCAGACATCCTGAGAAGGTTAAGGGCGTGGGTTCAACAACCACCCCTATTAGTTTTGATTTTCTTCCTTCCTATTTATCCTTTTACCTATTTTTATTCTTTCTGTTTAAATTTTTTTTTCATAAAACTTAACATTTTTCACAAACCTTTGATTTTTCCTCCTAAACTCGAATAATTAATTTTAGGTTTTAATTTAATTTTAAGTAATTTTAATTGTTTTGTAAATAAATTAAAATTAATTAGAACAATTAGGATTTTGTTTCTAACTTAATTATATTTTCTTTTTTCTTAAAATAACAAAAATACAAAAATAGGCCATTTAATTATTATTTTTAAACTAATTTAATTACTAATTAATTTTGTATTTAATTTTAAAAAAAACCTAATTCTTTTTTCTTAGAAATAATTAAAAACAACAAAAAAATAAATTTTCTTTCAATTAGGTTAGACGGGGTCAAAACCCTAATTCTCTCTCGTTCTTTATTCGCGCGCGCTTTATTTTATTTTACCATATTAATGTAATTGCTCACAAGTTGTAATAGATTAATTACTTTCATTTATCATTTTTTTAAGGGTTTGTTTTTGGCTATGTAAATACCCGAAGCCTTGTAATAGCTTAGCTTATTTTCCGCACTTTAAATTCCGCAAACTATAAACTGCTTAGATGTATGTTAATAGGATTGTATGGAAAGACTACTTGAAAATTAAAACGGTAGATCACCTAATGTGCAAAGATTAAATAACCGAAACAAATCATATGCACATATTCACTCTTAGGGTATGCCTCACTTGGTTCCCTCAAAAAATAATGGTCATGTCCCTCGAATGTAGGGATACCCTTAGCAAAGACCCTCAGTTAAAATCATCATAAAGATCATGGTCCCTCGATGGTCCTCGAAGTTTCCTATGGTATATGATCTTGTCCCTCGATGTTACCTACGAATATATGATGACAGTCCCTTTGAAATGCTAAGGTATCCTTACATGTTGCCTTCAATGACCATTACGTCCCTTTCGAATTGACCCTTACAACTCCAACGATGGTGCTACCTACTCACTAATAGTAGGATAGCATTGTCTAAAGGAAACGGACATAGAAACATTCTTTTTTTTCGAGTAGGTAGATACTAGTAGGTACTTGCTCAAAACAAACTTTTTCCACACTTACACTCTTTTCAAACAAAGTTTTTAAAACAACTTCGTAACACTCTTGAAGACAGAAGCAAGGGTTAAATCGAAGTCAAAATAAAATCTTTTCAAATCACACAAACACGGAAGCAATTTTTAAAATGATGAGTAAGTACCTAAGAGCCCGTAGAAAACTACGGATAGAAAGGGTGCTAACACCTTCCCTTTCTATAATCTACCCCCCGTACTCAGAATATCTCGAAAAAGGATTTTTTTTGTGCTTTTTTCCTCACCTGTTGGATAAAATAAAAGTCGGTGGCGAATCTTGCTTACCGCGACATTTGCAAACAAAAAACGCAAACCAGTATTAACAATCGGTTCTGCCACCGTATCACACAACCAATATATAAATGAGCAAACATTCTCTCCCCAACTGGAATTCAACTGCATCATCATGTGAATACTCCCTACATTCTAAGGTAATATAAAAATTCATACAACAACACAAAGTTGAGGGTTCAAGAAAAAACAACAATCAAAATCCATACAAAAAGTGAAATCAATACTCTAAGACAAGCATCAAGTTCAAACAACATGGATAATGACAAAAGACTCAAAGCGGGTATGAATGATCACATACTCACAAGGTGAATTGACTATTTGGCTAGGTAGTTGTGCTCAAAATGAAACAAAGTGCCTTGATCCTTTTCATGCTTTCATACAATCAATACAAATAAAATATTAAACATAATGAAATCCAGTTAAAATAAGAATGTTGGTACTCCGCACATATGATAAATAATGGAAAGCTTCCTCACAATGGGGTAAGAACTAAAGTGATTCAAATCATGAAAAAGTAGTACAAAAGAATGAATGACATGGAATTTGTAAAGAGCTTAAGCTTCATGTACATGTCATATTCTAGAAAGCGATAAACACATACATTGGAAATGTACCAAATTTTAGACAACATCATTACCATGCATTCGCAAGTTGAAATGATCAAACTTGGAAAAATCGCCTTAATTTTTTCTCAAGCTACTCAAAACAAGCTCTTGGACAAATACAAAAATAACATATTAAAATAACTACTATAAATATACTAAAATAATAGATGAAAATGGATGAACAAGTTGAAAAGCGAAGATTAAGAATTTCAAAGTTTGTACGATTTCAACTTGTTTAGACAATTTCACCACACTACCTATATTACAATAACTAAAAACAATACAACATGATTGTTTTACGTCATTAGCTCGACGCCATTATTGTGCTTAGCTAGTAACTTCCTCCCGTCATGCCATGGTGTTAGCATTACCACGCAAACCAAAAGCAAGTGTCATAACCAAACACTTGAGCAAACATTAACTATAACAAGTATATATACAACGGGTAAAATGTACAAGTATCAAAGTATGCATATACACAAGTATGGAAGAAAAGTTTAAAACAATATTATACACAATATGGACATTATATGCAAAACTTAAAAACAAAGAAACTATCACAATGTGATCCAATAAAAATACTAATCCCCGGTGTTGTACCCTAAAATTTGCCCTCCAATTTTTCAAGACAAATTGATTCAAGATATCTCCTCATGCTCCTAAGGGTCTCAAACACTCAAGACTACTCAAGGATTGATCAGATGAATCCCCGTCCTAAGTAGTAACCTACAACTGGGGTTTTGTTCTTCTCAAGGAAAATTGGGCTTCTAATGCCTCAAGTGAATTTCATGGTTTCTTATATGTCTCAAAGAAATCTCATACCAAGTTTCAAGCCTTGCATCACAAGTTTGCTCAGTCTATTAGCCAGATGATTGAAACTTAACTATATTGGACAAAAAGTCAACTTTGACCAATTTACAGTCAAACTTCAAGATTTTTGGTCAACATCAATGTTTTGAAGTCACATTCATAAATTGATCAAGGGCTGATCATGATTCATCAAGAAAACTCAAGATTCATCAAAAGTCAAAAGTTACTAAATTAGGGTTTCCTTTAGAAGAAGTCAACT
Source organism: Vicia faba (assembly GCA_948472305.1). NCBI lineage: Eukaryota > Viridiplantae > Streptophyta > Magnoliopsida > Fabales > Fabaceae > Vicia > Vicia faba. The sequence continues at coordinate 124,924,043 of OX451738.1, forward strand.
GAACTTTGACCAGACATAACTTTCACATACTTCATCATAAATATCTCAACCAAATCTTATTTTGAAGTAAATTCAATTCACTACAAATTTGTCTCTCTAAGCTCAAGGCCAAAATATGTTTCATTTGAGAGATATGAGCCAAAACATTACAGGTCATTTTAAAAGTCAACAAAAAGACACTTTTTACCAAAGCAATTTACATCAAGTTAAAGTCTTCCAATAAAAAAATGACCAACATGAAGGTTATAGGGGACATCTTGTGATTTACAAAAAGTCTAAGATCACCTTCATATGATAAAGATTGAGTGAGATATGATTTATGCAAGTTGGGCAATTTTGAGAAAATGCATGAAGTTCAATTTGAGTAAATTTGAATTTTTGGACTAATGAACCTATCTTTTAAGGTCTAAACATGTTCATGATACCTTAGAGGACTTCTAAGTCCATTCATTCATCCTTTTAATTTTTATTTCATTTATTTTGATTTTTATTTATTTAAATTCAAAATTAAATCAAATAAATATTAAGTAAATGTATAAGGCATAAAAGGCTTGTGATCTGAATCTTTTGGACGCCCAAGGTCATGCTACAAACCGTGCGCACCTATTTGTGAATCAAATATTTATCGTTTTGTATTATGTCAACTTATTTTCAAACAAAATCAAAGATATGTTTCACATGATGTCCAAGCCCACCTCCTAACCTAATTTTTTTCTTAATACTAATAATTTAGGATTAGGATTTTTAACTAGTACTTAATTTTCTTGATATATTTCTTATTTAATAAATTAATTAATTAATCAACTTTTTTTCTTAAATATCAAAATCAATTAGAATTTAGCTTTTATTAATTACTTTTATCACTTAAATTATTTTCTATAAAATACCAAAACATTAACTTAGATCTTAGGTCTTGTTAACATTTTTCTTAACATTTTTCTTTTTTTCTTTATTTTTTCTATTTAATTTTCTTAGACAAAATGTATAGGGCGCACTCTCTAATTGTAATAACGTAGATTTACTTTCTGCGTCTTTTTTTTCATATTATGTAACTGCTCACAGGATGTAATAGCGTAGGACATTTATATTCTCTCACTTATATTTTTATGCTATGGTTAGTAACTAGGGTTTGTATGGCAAGACTAATAACTGAACATAAAAACTCTAGTTCTCAAGATAAATAATTGAAATCAATACACTCTTCACACTTGCACCTCTAGGGTAACCTCTCTTGTTGCCTTATGATAATTGGTTATGTCCCTCGAAAGTGGGGATACTTTAGCAAGAGACCCTCGATCAAACATCATGTCTCTTTTGAATAAAGATCATATTCCCTCGATGACCCTTCGAAATTTCCTATAAAATAATCTAGTCCCTACGAGTAAATGATGATAATCCTTCCGCTACACTTGTTAAAATATCATTACATGTTGCCTTCGATGACCATACGATGACCCTACGCCTGTCCCTTCACATCCAATATATAGGGTTATCTACCAACTAATGGTATGGATGGCACTATCTCTAAAGGAGAAGGAAAAGAATAAGAAAGACTTTAATGGGTAAGGAACTCTTAAATGCTTGCTCACAACATTTTTCACAGTTAATTTTTTTTCAAAACACTTTGTACGCGTTCTTGTGGGCTGATGCAAGAATCATTACAAAGTCATCCTTACACTGGCATTTCAAAATATTTTCAAACAAATCACACACACACAAAACAAGTTTTTAAAAAGTGAGCTAAGCAATTAAGAGCCCGTAGATAACTACGGATGAGAAGGGTGCTAACACCTTCCCTTTTCATAACTTACCCCCCATACTCAAAATCTATCAAGGTTTTTCCTATTCTTTCCTAAATATTGGATAAAAGAAAAGTCGGTGGCGACTCTAGCTATCTGCACATTTGGATAAAACCAAGAAAGTCAGTTCTCCCACTGTATTACATACTATGATGTTGTTTGGTGTATCTAATGCGCCATGTGTTTTCATGGAATACATGAACCATATTTTTCAGAAGTATTTGGACAAGTTTGTGATGGTTTTCACTAACGAAGTTTTGATTTATTCCAAATCAGAAGAAGAGCATGTTAAGCATTTGCAAACTGTGTTAAAAGTGTTGAAAGAGAAGAAGTTGTATGCAAAACTACCAAAGTGTGAATTTTGGTTGAAGGAAGTGAGTTTCCTTGGCCATGTGATTTCTAGTGGTAGAATTGTTTTAGATCCTTCTAAAGTCGATGTTGTGTTACAATGGGAGACTCTGAAGTCTGTGACTGAGACTCAAAGTTTTCTTAGTTTAGATGGATATTATCGAAGGTTTATTGAAGGATTTTCTAAGTTGGTTTTACTGTTAACTCAACTGACTCAAAATGGTTAAGCTTATGTGTGGAATGTTGCGTGTGAAGAAAGTTTTGTGGAACTAAAGAAGAAGTTGACGACTGCTCCGATGTTGATTTTCCCTAATCCAAATGAATCTTTTATGGTTTATTGTGATGTATCTAAAATGGGCCTTGGTGGCGTATTAATGCAAAAGGGACAGGTTATTGCTTATGCTTCTAGGAAATTGAAAGTGCATGAGAGGAATTATACTACTCATGACTTAGAACTAGCAACAGTGGTATTTATGCTGAAAATTTGGAGACATTATCTTTTTGGCTCTAAATTTTAAGTATTCAGCGATCATAAGAGTCTGAAGTACTTGTTTGATCAGAAAGAATTAAATATAAGGAAAAATGAGGTGGCTCAAACTTTTAAAAGACTATGATTTTGACTTGAGTTACCATCCTGGTAAAGTAAATGTAGTGGTTGACGCTTTGAGTAGGAAGTCCTTGCATATGTCAATGCTTATGGTGAAGGAGTTGGAATTGATCGAGCAATTTAGAGACACGAGTTTAGTATGTGAAGAGACATCTAACTGTGTGAAGTTAGGAATGTTGAAACTGACTAGTGGTATCCTTGAAGAAATCCGAGAAGGTCATAAATGTAATTTAAATTTGGCGGATCGATTAACATTGATAAACTAAGGTAACAATGGTGAATTCCTAGTAGATGAAAATGGTGTGTTGAAGTTCAGTAATAGAGTATGTGTTCCAGATGTTCTAGAACTTAAGAAGAGTATTCTTGAGGAAGGACATAGAAGTGGTTTGAGTATTCATCCAGGCTCTACGAAGATGTATCTGGATTTTAAGAAATTGTTTTGTTGGTCGGGAATGAAAAAGGAAGTTGCGAAATTTGTGTATGCCTATTTGACTTGCCAAAAGTCCATGGTCAAACATCAAAAGCCTACGGGTATTATGCAACCGTTGAGTACTCCACAATGGAAATGGGATAGTGTTTTAATTGATTTAGTATTGGGATTGCCAAGGAACACTAAAGGCAATGATTCAATTTGGGTGATCGTTGATAGGTGTACTAAGTCGACGAGTTTCTTGCTGATGAAAATTAATCATTCCTTAGAGAAGCTAGTAGAGATGTATATTGATGATATCATAAAGTTTCACGGTATACCTCCGAGTATTGTGTCAGACCGAGACCCGAGGTTCGGGTCAAAATTCTGGAAAGGTTTTCATAATTCTTTCGGTACTAAATTGAATTTAAGTTCTGCATATCATCCGCAGACAGATGGTCAGACTGAGAGAACTATTCAGTCTTTAAAGGATTTGTTGAGAGCTTATATGTTGGAAAAAGGAGGTGCTTGAGACAACCACTTGTCGTTGATCGAGTTTACATACAATAATATTTTTCATGATAGTATTGGGATGGTACCGTATGAAGCGTTGTATGGTAGGAGGTGTAGAACTCCATTGTTTTAGCATGAGTCAGGTGAGAGTATTGTACTCAGATCCGAAATTATGCAGGAAATGACTGAGAAGACCAAGATGATCTAGGAGAAGATGAGAGCTTCTAAGAGTTGTCAGAAGATTTATCACGATAAGCGAAGTAAGGCGTTTGAGTTTCAAAAGGGTGATCACGTGTTTTTACGGGTCACTCTGGTTACTGGTGTTGGTAGAGCTCTAAAGTTGAGAAAGCTTACGTTGTGTTTAGTTATCCCATATAAGATATCTGAGAATATAGGTGAAGTGGCTTATCGCATTACTTTACCTTTGTCGCTTGCAAATCTTCATAATGTGTTTCATGTGTCTCAATTGAGAAAATACATTATGGATCCTTAACATGTGATTCAGATGGATGATGTACAAATAAGAGATAACCTAACTATCGAAGCATCACCGTATGGATAGAAGGTCGAAAAGTGAAGCAATTTAGGGGTAACGATATTGACTTGGTGAAGGTATTGTGGGGTGGACCGACTGATGGAAGTTTGACTTGGGAGCATAAGGATCAAATGAAGGAGTCGTACCCGACTCTATTTTCCTCAGGTAATTTTTGAGGCAAAAATTCTTTAAGTGGGGGATGATTGTAACACCCTAAAATTCGTAATTACTTATTTAATTAATTAATTATGAGTATTTATGAATTATTGATGAGTATATGATGTTTTATAGAGTACGATGTGTGATGTGCTGATATGTTATGGGAAAATGGGAATTTAGATGAGTAAGGAGTATTCTAGTAATTTAGATAAATAGTTAATTATTATTTAAAATTAGTTAGAATCATTACTAATAATAAAATAGAGGAATAATTGATGTAGAGAAGATAAGGGAAAGATGGTAATAGGTGAAAGGCTAAGTGAGGACGAGTTGGGAAAAACATATTAGGGGTCCAAAGGTTAAATGAGGAATAAGGAAAATATGGTTCATTTGGTACGATAGTGAAAACATTGGAAAGAGCAGAGGAGAAGTTAGGGCACGAAGGACATAGAGGAATTTCGGTAGATTGCGTAGAGAGGAGACCCAATCTAGGAATCTAAGGTAAGGGGGGCATCTTCCATTATAATTTATATGAGGTTTAGAGGTATGTTGGGATTTATTGGGGTTATGATGATTTGATGATTGTTGCATTTGTGATGAAATTATGTTGAAATTGATGAAAATACCATGTTGATTTGCCATGAGTTTGTGTATATAATGCCTATAATATTGTATGGTTGTATATGATGATCATGTGTTGAAAACTATGAGAATTTAGACTATATTGGAATGAAATCGCAAGAGGAATTGAGGCTGAACAGGTGCAGAATCGCAACAGGAAGTTGCCGTCTGCTACATATTGCTGGGCGAAGGGATGCGTCACTGAGCGAGGTAACATCACCTTGTCATCGTCGGGCGAGCAGAGGGGCAAAGGAAGGGATGGAGAAGTGATGTTACTTGTTGTACCCCAAAAATTTTCCTCCTATTATTCAAGACAAATTAATTCAAGATGCCTCCTCAGCTCATGAAGGTCTCAATTGCTCAAGACTACTCAAATGTTGATCAAACAAACCCTTCTCCTAAACAGTTGACCTACAACTAGGGTTTCACTTTTCTCAAAGGAAATTGGACTTCTAATGCCTCAAATGGATTTCATGGGTTCTCATATACTTCAACAAATCCTCATGCCAAATTTCAAGCCTTGCAGCACAAGTTTGCTCAAAGAACTAGCCAGATGATTGAAAGTCAACTGTATTGGACAAAAGTCAACTTTGACCAATTTGTAGTCAAACTTCAAGATTTTTGGTCAACATCAAGATTTTGAAGTCACATTCATAATTTGATCAAGGGTTGATCACGATTCATAAAAAAAACTCAAGATTCATCAAAAAGTCAAAAGTTACTAAATTAGGGTTTTCTTTAAGAGAAGTCAACTGAACTTGACCAAGCATAACTTTCACATGCTTCATCATAAAATTCTCAACCAAATCTCATTTTGAAGTAAATTAAATTCTCTACAACTTTGTATTTATAAGCTTAAGGCCAAAGAATGCTTCATTTGAGAGATATGGGCCAAAACATTATAGGTCATTTTAAAAGTCAACAAAAAGACACTTTTTGTCAAGGCACTTTACATCAAGATAATAGCTTCAAATAAAAAAATGTCCGTCATTAAGGTTATAGGGGTAATCTTGAGCTTTCCAAAAAGTCTAAAATAACCTTCATATGACAAAATTTGAGTGAGTTATGATTGGTGCAAGTTGGATAATTTTGAGAAAATGCATGAAATCCAAATTGAACAAATTTAAATTTTTGGGCTAATGTGCCTATCTTTTAAAGTCCAAACGTGTTTCGGACCTCATAATGGACCTCTAAGACCATTCATGCATCATTTTATTTTTTATTTCGTTTATTTTGATTTTTATTCATTTAAATTCAAAATTAAATCAAATAAATATTAAATAAATGTATAAGGCATAAAAGGCTTGTGATCTGAAGATTTTGGAAGCCCAAGGTCATGCTACAAACCGTGTGCACCTATTTGTGAATCAAATCTTGATGTTTTTGTAATATTTCAACCTATTTTAAAACAAAATCAAAGATATGTTTCATGTGACGTCCAAACCCATATTTTAACATAATCCTTTCTCCTATAAGTATACTAGATGTTCAGACCAAAAAGACATGCGTGGTTGTCCAAGAAACAAGGGTTTGGAGATTTAAAATTTTCAAAGAAGGAGTGAACTCGATTTCCAGTTTCAGCCTCCTCAAGGCTAGGCAACCATTCAAAACGATCCCTGAGGTATCCTAGAGTAAGTACTGACCATTCTTGATGATCAAATATACCTGAAACGTGCATTCCAAACATCGCCGGTTTTACATATGTTGTGAAATTCATATTTTAATATTTTGATGCTTTGATTTAAACCAACAGTTTCAATGTGTTCATGAGACAAACTAGCACATGTTTTATCCCTTGCATGAGGCTCATGATGCCAGAACACTCAACCACCATTATTGCACCGTTTTGCTTGATTTTGATCGTATCTCACTATACAGGTTAAGTTAGCCAAAAATAATGCCATCATTGGATTCACAAGGGTTGAATTAGGGGGATATGGTCCTTCTTAATCTCTAACACATGCTATTTTTGAAGATTCATATTTGGCCTTACCGGAGAAGACGATCGTAGCTAGGGCTCCGACGCTTCTCCGGTTCATATGTTTTATTATATATTGTTTGGTTTCTATTATATTAACAGGATGGAAGCGCAACACAGTTGGTTGAGACATAGGCGTGTGCTGTAGAAGGCGTGGGTTCGATCCCTGCGTCTTGCAATATTTTTTGCTATTTTTTCAAATTAACATGCTGGCTTACAATATAATGATCAATTCATGTTTGCTATCACCAATAACACGCTGAATCAATGGTGAGGCGTGCGCTTGTGAAGCTAAGGGGCGTGGGTTTAACACCCACCCTATGCAAATCTTTTTTTCCCTTCTATTTTCTAACCTAATTTCTTTTCTATTTTCTTTTCTAACCCTAATTAATTTCAAATTAATCATCATTAAACTAACCTAATTTTTTTATTAATACCAATAAATTAGGATTAGGATTTTAATTAGTATTTAATTTTCTTATTTTATTTATTAAATTAATTAATTAACCTTTTTTCTTAAATATTAAAATCAATTAGAATCCAGGTCTCATTAATTATTATCACTTAAATTATTTTCTACAAAAAAAATATCAAAAACATTAACTTAGAACTTTAGGTCTTAAACATTTTTCAAACATTTTTCTTATTTCTTCTTGCCATTTAATTTCCTAGAAAATTGTATAGGTTGCATTCTTTTATTGTAATAGCGTAGATTTCTTTTCTCGCATTTTTCCCAATTATGTAACTGCTCACAGGATGTAATAGCGTAGATTTACTTTCTCACAAATTTTTATACTTATGCATCTGCCCCAAAGCCATGTAATAGTGTAGGACTTTACATTCCGAACTTTAATTTCCTGTACATATTTAACTGTTAGTAACTATATTTTGCATGGCAAGACTAAAAATAAATATAGAAAACCCTAATTTTCAAGATAAGGCAACTGAATTAACACACTTCACACACTTGCACCTTTAGGGTAACCACTCTTGTTGCCTTACGAATATTGGTCATGTCCCTCGAAAGTGGGGATACTTTAGCAAAAGACCCTCGATCAAATCATCATAGTCCCTTTTGAATAAAGATTATAATTCCTCAATGACCCTTCAAGTTGCCTACAAAATAATCTAGTCCCTACGAGTAAATGATGATAGTCCCTCCGATACAATTGCTAAAGTATTCTTACATGTTGCCTTCGATGACCATACGATGACCCTACGCATGTCCCTTCACATCAAATAGAAGGGGCTACCTACCAACTAATGGTATGGATACTACTATCTCTAAAGGAGAAGGAAAAGAATAAGAAAGACCATACTTAGTGGGTAAGAACTCCTAATTGCTTACTCACAACCTTTTTCCATAAAAAATATATTTTCAATACACTTTCAAACAAATATTTTCAAAAAAACTTTGTACACATTCTTGAGGACTTATACAAGAATTATTAAAAAGTCTACCTTACGTTGGAATTTCAAAATATTTTCAAATTACACACACAGAAAACAAGTTTTTAAAAGTGAGCTAAGTAATTAAGAGCTCGTAGATAAGTACATATGGAAAGGGTGATAACAACTTCCCTTTTCATAACTTACCCCTTGTTGTACCCCAAAAGTTTCCCTCCAATTTTCTTCAAGACACCTTCTCATGCTCCTAGGGTTTTGAATTGCTCAAGGCTACTCAATCTTTGATCAGACAAATTCTCCTCCTAAGCAGTTGACCTACAACTAGGGTTTCACTTTTCTCAAGGAAATTTACGCTTATAATGCCTCAAGTGGATTTCATGGTTCCTCATATATCTCAAGGAATGCTCATTCCAAATTTCAAGCCTTGCATCACAAGTTTGCTCAGTCAATTGCTCAGATGACTAAAAATCAACAGTATTGGGTAAAAAGTCAAATATGGTCAACATACAGTCAAACTCAAGATTTTTGGTCAAAATCAAAAATTTGAAGTCACATTAATCATTTGATCAAGGGTTGATCATGATTCGTGAAGAAAACTTTTAATTCATCAAAAGTCAAAGTTGCCAAATTAGGGTGTTCCTCAGGAGAAGTCAACTGAACTTTGACCAAGCATAAATTTCACATGCTTCATCAAATTTTTCTCAACCAAAGCTCATTTTGAAGGAAATTAAATTCTTTACAACTTTGTATCTCTAAGCTCAAATCCATAAAATGCTTCATTTGAGAGATATGGGCCAAAACATTATAGGTCATTTCAAAAGTCAACAAAAATAAACTTTTTGTCAAGGCAACTTACATCAAGATAAATTCTTCAAATGAAAAAATGATCAACATAGATATTGTATAGGATATCTTAAGATTTCTAAAAAGTCCAAGATCACATTCATATGGTAAAAATTGAGAGGGTTATGGTTGACATAAGTTTGAAAATTTCGAGAAAATGTATGAAACCCAAATTGCCTAAACTCAAATTTTTGGGCTAATGAGCTTGTGTTTCAAGGTCCAAACGTGTATTAGGCCTCATAGTGGACCTCAGAACCTATTCATACACCTCTTTGATTTTTTCCATTTATTTTTGATTTTATTTATTTAAATTCAAAATAAATTAAATAAAATCAAGGCTTTCATACAAAGGTCCAAACCCACTTATTTTGACCTAATTTTCCTATATATATATATATATATATATATATATATATATATATATATATATATATATATATATATATATATATATATATATATATATATATATATATATATATATATATATATATATATATATATATATATATATATATATATATATATATATATATATATCCCATATTCAGAAAACAACAAGGACACAAAATGCTTGGCAAGAGATCATTATTCCAAAAAACTCCAAAATTAGGGCAAACTTTAAACCTTATTTTTAGCCTCTCTCAAGCAAGCCAATCATCCAAACCAATCCCCGAGGCATTGTAGGGTAAAAATGGATCAATCTTGATGATCCAAAGGGTTTGAAAATCGCATACATTCATCTCCAGTTTCCTTGTTTTTTTTGTAATTCTTATTTTTTGTTTTCATGTTGTTTTGGTGCATACTAATATTACTAACATGCTTATGATGTGTAGCTATATAGGATAAACCCTATTTTCCATTGATGCTTCTTGCCCTATCTATTTTTTGGCAAGCCATGCTATTGTGAAGGCAAAGGGCGTGGGTTAAGCATCCACCCCTGACATTTGCACTATTTTTGTTTTCTAACCCTATTTTTCATTGGTGCTTGTTCCCTATCTATTTTTTGGCAAACTTAATTCTTTTTTATTAATCATTAAACATAAACCTTTTTTTAAAACCGTTTTTTATTAAATAACCTTTTTTTTATTAATTAAAATTAATTAGGTTTTAGGTTTTTTAATTAAATTTTTTCTCAAAATTAAGCTTTTTTTATTAATTAAAATTAATTAGGTTTTAGGTTTTTTAATTAAATTTTTTTCAAAACTAATTTTTTTAATTAAAATTAATTAGGTTTTAGGTTTTTTAATTAACTTTTATTTTTAAAATTAACCTTTTTTTATTAACTAAAATTAATTAGTTTTTTTAGGTTTATTTAATTAATTATCATAAATCATTTTTTTCATAAAAAATTACCAAAACATTTTCTTTGTTATTTTCATTTTTATTTTCCTAAGATAAAGTGTATAACATAGCTTTATTTTCCCACATTTTTCTATTATGTAACTGCTCCTAGTATGTAATAGTTGTAGGTTTTTATTTTCCACATTTCACTATTATGTAACTTCCCCAAAGCTCCGTAGTAGCCTAGGTTTACATTTCCGCCTTTACCTTCTGCTACTATATTTTATGCAATTATTAGTAATTAGGGTTTGAATGGCAAGACTAAAAACAAATGCTAGAAAACCTAATTCCAAGATAAATAACTGAATCAAATACACTCTTCACACTTTCACCTCTAGGATAGCCTGTCTTCGTTGCCTTTCGGAATAACGGTCATATCCCTCGAACGTAGGGATGCTTTAGCAAAGACCCTCGAATAAAAGATCATAAGTCCCTCGGTGACCCTTCGATGTTGCCTACGAATAACATGATCTAGTCCCTTATGAAACTGCTAAAACATCCTTACAAGTTGCCTTCGATGACCATACGATGATCCTTCGCTTGTCCATTCACATCCAACAGATGAGGCTACCTACTAACTAATGGTACTAATAGCATTATCTCTAAAGGAGGAGGAAAATACAAAAACAACCTTGAATAGGTAAAACGCTATTAATTGCTTGCTCACAAACATTTCAAAATAAAAAAACATTTCACACAAACACTTTTAAAATATTTTTAAACAAAACACTTTGTACGCATTCTTGAGGACAAATACGAGAATCATTACAAAGTTTTGCCTCACATTGGCATTTCAAAATATTTTCAAACATACACCTTCACAAAGAGATTTTCAAAGTGAACTAGCAATTAAGATCCCGTTGATAACTACAGATGAAAATGGGGCTAACACCTTCCCTTTTCATAACCTTCCCCCCGAACTAAAAATATTTAAAGGTCTTTCTTGTTCTTTTCACCCTTTCCTTATTGGACAAAAGAAAAGTCAGTGACGACTCTTGTTATCCGCAACATTTGCGATAAAATTGAAAACCAAGTCAGTTCACCCACCGTATTACACCCCCGAACTCAGAATCTATCAAAGGTCTTTCCTGTTCTTTTTACCTTTCCTAAATATTGGATAAAGAAAAGTCAATGGCGACTCTTGCTATCTGCATATTTGGATAAAACCAAAAAAGACAGTTCACCCACCATATTACAGAACTGGAGACTCTGCTGGGAACTACTTAAAAAAGAGGGTTACCATAGGGTTAGATCACTTCGCTTATTTTAATTGTATGTTTTGCTTGCTTTACTTCAACAGTTTTGTTTGGGTATAAATACTTGTAAGATCCTACACCCGAATCTAGGAACTCCTTAGGTAAGTATAAATAGATCATAAATACTGTACAACATAGACCGATATGGTTGAAATTATGACTACGGTTAGTATGACACTTTGGTTTATACTGATGTTCCTTGAGTCAGCCAAGGATAATATTGGGCTTCCGCGTGGTGTCGTTAACACTAACTTACTTTTAGAACCCTAATTTACCCATCTTGGTCATTAGAAAGTAGTGAGATGGCCGACTTTGGTGCAGTTCAAGGTTGGTTGATACTTGAAACTACGCTCATTGAGATTCGACTATTGGGATGTTTTGGTGGTAATCAGTTGCCGTGCTAAAATAAAGCATGCGCGAAAAATCAGTGATATGAGATTCCTAGAACCCGGTTACTATTTTAGGACAGGTTGAGCCAACTTAACTTCAATGGGGAAGGGCATTTACCTATGTACTTTGTTGTACCCCAAAATTTTCCCTCTCATATTTCCCAAGACATTTCAAGAAAAATCTCCAAAGTGGTTCAAGATTGCTCAAGAGTTGGACAATCAAGCTATCTCCTAGGGCAGTCAACCTCAAATTAGGGTTTTGTGTTGCATCAAGGTCCTTGAATCCAAATTACCTCAAGTGCTACCCAATGTCCTAATATGTTCTCAAGGTCATCCATGTCAAGTTTCAAGCCTTGCAGAGGAAGTTTGCTCAGTCAATTGCTTAAAGGGTCCAAAAATCGACTAAGCTAGGGCAAAAGTCAACTGTGACCTATAAACAGTCAAACTTCAAGATTTTTTGTCAACATTCTCATTTTGAAGGATATTTCATCATTTTATAAAGGGTTGATCATGATTCATCAAAGATTGCTCAAAATTCATCAAGACTCAAAAGTTGCTAAATTAGGGTTTTGTAGGAAAAGTCAACTCAACTTTGACCAAGCATAACTTTCTCATACTTTATGATAAATGACCCATCCAAAGCTCATTTTTAAGAGGATGCAATTTCCTACAATCCATATTAATACCCCAAGATCAATAAATGCACTCACAAGAAGTTATGAATTTGGACATTATAGGTCATTTTTGAAAGTCAACAAAAACACATTTTTGCCAAAGCTTATAACTTTAGCATTGAATATCAAAATGTGATGAGACCAAAAGGGTTGGTTATAGGACATCTCAGGCTTTCTAAAAAGTCTAAGAACACTTCCAAAAGTTCAAAATTGAAGTAGTTATGCATTGTTGAAGTTGGGCATTTTTGCAAAATTGCCAAAAGTCAACTATCCCCAAAACTTCAAATTTTTTCAAAGGGGCCCATTCTTTTCCACTTGATTTAATCTTGTCACACTACACACGTGTCCTAGCTTCAGCCTTATGTACATTTATCAAATTTTCTATTTTATTTGGTTTTTATTTGAATTATCCATTTTAAATCAATTTAAATCAAATAAAATCACAGAACTTGATTACATGAAATCTTTTTATACTTTCAGGACCTAATCATCATCATCATCAAGTGAATCAAATCCGTATCATACATTCCATGTGCAAAAAGATTGGATTTTGGACAAAATTGGAAGGTTATTAATGGTGAATCATATCAAATCTCAAAACATCAATGTGCAAAGATTCAAGACCCAAAAGTTGACCTAATGCATTGCTCATTACATATACAAGTGAAAGGCACACGAATTTTAGGTTGGAGACTGCAAGAACATCAAAAGCAAACTTGGAAAAAAGGTGAAAAAGTGTGAAACTGAAATCGTGCTTAGAGGCAGTTTCAACACCAAATCTCAATGCTAATCAATTGTTGGGCAGCCCTTGAAGCGAAACCAATCCCTAACAAGCTCTCACACCCTCTCAATCGCGCTGTAAGTCTCTCAAAATACCGCCCTGTGTTCGAAATCGAAACTCCACATTCTTGCATTTTCTTGGCAAATCATTGACATATTCATGATCCTTGTTCAATTTACAAGCTTTCTGCATTATTTGATTGCATTTATATAGCCTGTAACCCGCTAGCCGAATCTAGGGTTCTTGGTTTGTGTTTTTGGGCGTTTCTTTTTCAGGCAAAATCAGCCCCATTAATGGACATGGATGTAACCAGGGGAGACAGACGAGCATGACCATGTGCTTGGAATCAATTTCCATGGCCTAGAATGGGTTTTAGGGTTGACCTAGGGATTCAGCTGCAGATATGAATCCGCAGGAAATATTACAGGGATGAACGAGGAAGACGATGACGCGTCTCCCCCTGGTTGGCCGGTTTAAACTTTACGCGTGTTTTTTTTTATTTCTGGCATATTATTGTTTTTCCCCATATTATAATTATTATCCATTGTATTAACAATTAAAACGCGCTGGTTGAGTGGTAGTGGAGTGTATGCTGTGACTCATAGGACCTGGGTTCGAATCCTAGGTCCACCATATTTCTTTGTATTATTTTTCAACAGGTAATTCAGTGTGAACTCAAGCGCGCAGTAGATGATACTCCCTCACTCAAATGCTTGCCAGATGGCCTCAGGCCAGATCTGGTGGTCCAGATGGAATGTCCACCATACTCCCAAGTCAAGGTGCCACGCTGGATCCAAAAAGTCCACCAGGCTTGCATGTAAATGGGCCTTGGAAATTGCCTTTCTCACCCCCTGATCAGGCCCAAACCCTAACTCACTCTTTATTTTTATTTTTTTTCTTTTAATTAATTAATTGTTATTATTTTTATATTAACTAACCAATTAAAATCTTTTTCTTCATTAAAATTAAAAACCAAAAATATTTTCTTAATTAAAATTAAATTCCAGCATTTTAATTTTTTGTTAATAAATATTAATTGAATTAATTTAGTTTTAATTAGGGTTAACTTTTAATATTTTTTGCAATAATTAAAATTAACTTAGATAATTAGGTTTTATTAACTTTGATCAAATTATTTTTATTTCTTTAAATATCAAAAATCCAAAAACATCATTTTATTAATTAATTAATTAATTTGTTAATTTAATGCTTAACTTAATTTAATTTCTTTCTTAATTCAAAAATAAACAAAAAAATATTTTCTTTAATAAACAAAGGGTCAAAACCCTAGAATGCGCCCGATTTAATTTCTCGCACGCGATCCATATTTATTTCAATATTGTATCTGTTTCCCGGAATGTAATAGTTTAATTAGGACTTTAATTATTTTACCGCTTTATTTATTTTCCGCATTTTAATTTCAAGGGTTGCTTTTGGCGATGTAAATACCCGACGCCTTGTAATAGTTAGTTTTAATTTCCGCAATTTAATTTCCGCAACTTATACACTGTTAGATGTTTGATAATAGGGAATGCATGACAAGATCAAATGTTTAAACCTAAAATCAACATAGATAACCATTGACATGTACAAAGATAATATTAACCGAAACAACACACTCGCACATGCACACTCTTAGGGTACACCTCACTTGGTTACCTTCAAACTTGGTCATTGAGTATAGGAAGTTTTAGAGGTCGTCCTCTTGTCCAAAGATCATAGTTGCCTCAAAACAGTTGCCTCGGAAAAATGATCTAAGACATTAGGGTTACCGCTAAGGCGTCCTAACATTTCTTTAGTGGCCACACGTCCCTTAATCGAATTGACCCTTAAAACTCCAACGACGATGCTACCTACTCATCAATAGTGGAATAACATTGTCTAAAGGACATTAGTATAAATTGATTCCTTTTTAGAGTAGGTAGATGGTTCTTAAGTACTTGCTCTTTCAAAACAAAACAAAAACTTTTCGCACTTACACCCTTTCAAACAAAAACTTCTTTCAAACCCACAAACACAAAGAAAAAGCAAATTTTTGAAAACAATTTGAGCAAGTACCTAAGAGCCCGTGGATAAACACAGATAGAAAGGGTGCTAACACCTTCCCTTTCTATAATCTACCCCCCAGACCCGAGAAACATCTCGAAAAAGGAATTTTTCTGTGCTTTTTTCCTTTCCTTGTTGGATAAAATAAAAGACGGTGGCGACTCTTTCTTACCGCGACATTTTGCAAAAACAAACACAAAACGCGAACCAGCATTCCAAAAACAGTCAGTTCTCTCCCACCGTATCACTGAACTGGCGACTCTGCTGGGGATATTATAAGTGGGGTGTACCGTAGGATTAAATCATTGTGTTTTCAATTGTCTGCTTTGTATGATTTATCTTTGTGGGCTTGTATCGGAGTTACTATAGATCCTAACCCGGATCTGGGGGATACCTTTTAGGTAAGTAGCAATAAACTGTGAGGGAACTGTACGGCATAGACCGATACGGTTGAAGCAGTAGCTACGTTGGTGTGGCACTTTAGATTGTACCGATATCCCTTGTGTTGGAACGAGGAGAATATGGGTCATCTAAGGGGTCATTAAGCACCAACTGACCTTATAACCTTTAAATTGACCAACTTGGCCATAGAACGGTAGCAGTATGCTACACTCATTGAGACTAAACTCTCGCGATGATTCCGACCGCAAGAAAAGGTTACTAAACTGGAAATATGATCGACCGAGGGTAGTCATTGATATTGAGATCCTCTAGAACCCGGTTACTATTTTTAGGGCAGGTTTAAACCAACTGAACTGAAAGAGGGTAATACCTAAGCTCCTTGCCAGCCTGAAATCTAAGGGCTCTCTGTGTGACTTGTGTGCCTTTACCATGTTTTCCATTTGTGGATACTTGTGATGTGCCTTCTATCATGACATCATGACATCATAACATTGCATACATCTTGCATTGGACTAACCTATTTCAAAGACAGGAGGGATTCATCTTTGTTCTGTATTGTAGGTCATGATGCCCATGCGTAAGAATACCATCCGGATCAAATTTGTCCAGGTTCCCACTGTGCTTAAAGAATTGATTGCAAAGATGCCTGATACTACCTCCTTCATCAGAAGACATGGGTATCTTCTCAGTTTGGTTACCTCCAAATTGGACAAACAGATGATGAGTGTTTTGGTCCAATTCTATGATCCGCTGTACCATTGCTTTACTTTTCAAGACTACCAGTTGGTTCCCACCTTATAAGAGTTCTCTGATCTGCTCGATATCTCTATTCTGGAGCAGACCCTGTTTACTGGTTGGGAGAAGACCCTTAGGCCAGAAGAGATTGCTTCAACCCTTCACATGACCAAGGATGAGGTAATGGCTAATTGGGAGACTAGAAGTGGAGCAAAGGGATTTCTGACTAAGTTCTTGGTTGGTAAGGCTAATTATTTCTAGGATAGTCTAGACTTCAAGGCTTTCGAAGATATTCTGGCTCTTCTGATATATAGCTTGGTATTGTTTCCAAATCCTGACTCTTTTGTTGATGTGAATGCGGTGAAATCTTCATCTCTCGTAATCCTGTACCCACTCTCTTGGGTGACATTCTTCATCAGCTTTATGCTCGTACTATCCGAAAGCGGGGAACCTTGATGTGCTGTGCTCCATTATTGGCGAGGTGGTTTATTTCGTACCTCCCCAAATCAGTGCTGAAGAACAAAGAAGGCATGGGCTGGGCTTATAGGGTTATGTCTCTCTCTCATAATGACATCATCTGGACTATCAAGGGTATGGATGAGGTGGCTATCATTGATCGCTATGTGGAATACCCCAATGTTCCACTGATAGGAACCCATGGAGGAATTTCTTATAATCCGTGCTTGGCCTTACGTTAGTTTGGGAGAGCCAGAAGAGAAAGACCTCATGAGCTGCTAATGCCTAGTATCATATTTGATTTTCAAGGGGATAGCGACGAGCAACGCTGCAGGTTCATAAGGGCTTGGGATAGAGTTCACAGATCTGATCCACACGAGCTGGGCCCAAAGACTTCTCTTCCAATGGAGCCATATCTCAGATGGGTTCGTATCCGTGCCCAGAAGCTGGGTATGCCATATGAAGCCGTCCTGCCTATCATTGTTGAAGTTGCTAATGAAGAGGGGGTTCTTCCTACCATCCTCCATCCTTACACGCCCACTGACATTGGGGCACTGAAAAGGTCTTGGATGCAGCTGAGAGAAGAACAGGATGCTTACCGAGAAAAGTTCAACGAGCAAGAGCAGAAGATCCAGAAGTTGACTAGACAGCTGGAGAACGAGCGGATCCTCAATGACTATGTCCGCACCGACAAGAAGAGACCATGGGAACACTGATTGTCCTTTGTTTATTTCCCTTCCAGTTTTATTTACTTTTCTGTATTTCCTTTCTTGTAACGCCTTAAGGGAAATTTGTTGAACAATTTGAATTTCAAAGTTTACCTAATAAAAGTGTGTTTCCTTTTTGTTTACGAATTTGAATCTCCCGATTGTCTTTGAAATCATATCATACGCATTTCATCCCATGCACTTCATAACAGGTACCCGTTACAGGTCTCTTATCTTCTTCGTTGTTTATTTCAGCACTCATCATGTCTACTGAACCATCAACTGAGCAAGCAATCAAGGCCCTACAGGCTCAAAATGCCCAATTCCAAGAGCTGTTCATGAATCTAGCTAAGGGTCAGCAAGATCTAAAGACCCTGATTCTGAAAGATAAGAAGAAGAAGAAGAAGAGGACAGTCCTGTTTAGCACATGTCACAGGTTTAGAAACAGGCTACGGGAGGAGGTTGATTTGACCACCTCATCTGGAGGGAAAGATAGTCAAGAAGAAAGGAGGGCTCCTAGCCCAGTGGTCTCTGACAACAAGACGGACTTCGACGAAGACCAGTATCCTCCCGCTGAGGATAGATACAAGCAACTGGAAGACCGGTTGAGTGCGATGGAAGTTCAGAAGGTGCCTGGTCTGGACTTTGGTGATTTGGGTCTATCATCTGGGGTAGTGATTCCCCATAAATTCAAGGCACCATCCTTTGCTAAGTATGATGGAGTTTCTTGTCTGAAGCTGCACCTCCGGTCATATGTAAGGAAGATTCAGCCGTACACCGCTGATAAGAACCTATGGATCCACTTCTTTCAAGACAGTCTCTCAAGGACTCAACTTGAATGGTTTTACCAGTTAGACGGAGCTAGTATCCGCAGTTGGGAAGATTTGGATACTGATTTCTACAGGCAGTACCAGTATAATTCCAACCTTGCTCCCACGCGTACCCAACTCCAGGGTATGTCAATGGGAACGGGCGAAGGTTTCAAAGATTATGCTCATAAGTGGAGGGACCTCGCCGGAATAGTGCAACCACCCTTGGCTGATCGGGAGCTTGTGGATATGTTTCTGGGGAACCTGTCTGGTCCATTTTTCAACCACCTGATTGGAAGCTCTTCGTCTGGGTTTACAGAGCTAATTATGACCGATGAGAGGAATGAGGCTGGTATTAAGGCTGGTAAGATACAGAAGGGTGCCTCATCAAGCACCAAGAAGAAACCTTTTAAGAAAGAGTCTAGTGCTGTCTACAGTTCGAAAAGCCAGAATAGACCTGAACGCCGCCAAGCTATTAATACGGTTGTTATTTCAAGACCTGCTGGTGCTCCACAGTACAACAATCAACAAAAGGACAAGAAACCTCGAAGGCAATTCACCCGTCTCAACATGACTTTGTCTCAGATTCTACCACAATTACTGAAAACCAACCTAGTGATTCCAAGGGAAGCCCCGAAGAATCCAAATACAACATCACCGAAGTATAACCCTAATGCCCGCTGTGCTTTTCACTCTGATAGCCCGGGGCATAATACAGATGATTGTTGGTCTTTGAAAAACAAAATACAGGACTTAATTGATGCTAAGGAGATTGAGTTCGAGGCGCCCGAAAGGCCTAATGCTGTGACTGCTCCTATGCCCAAGCATGGAGTGAATGCTATAGATGAAGACTCGTTTGTGGTTTCTGTGAACGACATTGTTACCCCTTTGATGACTGTGAAGAAGAACCTTTTGCTAGCCGGTTTATTTCTGGGCTGTGACGAAGGTTGCCGTATGTGCTCTGTTCTACCAACCGGTTGCCATCTTTTGAAATCAAGTATCCAACACCTGATGGATAGTAAAGAAATTCTGTTTGAGAAGACTGTTGTTACCTTAGTCCATACTAAAGAAGTTGCCATTATCACCATTTTCGACAATTCTTCCAAGGCTCCCTCGAGGAAGCCTGTTAGAATTACATTTGTTCCAAGAATCACACCGTTGATCATCACTATTCCTGGGCCTATCCCCTACACATCTGATAAAGCTGTCCCTTGGCATTACGGGGCCGATGTTTATTTTCATGGAGTTAAGCAAGAGTTGGATGCTGATACTGACGTCAACAATATTGTTGGACCTGCTAAAGTCACCCGCAGCGGAAGACTTTTCTCACCTAATATCTCTCCACCAACTGCCCGAAAGCCTATTGTTATTACACCTGCCAGTGTACCTGCTACTATTCCTGTTCAAGTTCCTATTCTTACCCCTGTCGCCGAGTCCTCTGACGCTCGGGGAAAAGGGACCACTGATGAGCCTGCCCAGACGGAGGCACCAAAGACGATTACTGTTGAAGCTTCTAAACAAGAGATGGAGGAGATTCTGAAGATCATAAAAAAGAGTGACTACAATGTAGTCGAACAGCTGGGGAAAACCCCATCCAAAATCTCTATGTTGTCATTGTTGTTGTGCTCAGAGGCCCATGCCAAGGATCTGATTACATTTCTGAAGACCGCACACGTATCACAAGAGACATCAGCTGATTAGTTTAAAGATTGCATGGCCAATCTGACTGCTGATAATGGGTTGGGTTTCTCTGACGCCGACTTGACTGCTAAGGGGAAGAATCACAATGATGCCCTGCATGTCTCCATTGAATGCAGGGGCACTACTCTTGCTCATGTATTGGTGGATGCTGGTTCCTCATTGAAAGTTTTGCCTAAGAAAGCTCTAGACCGGTTAGACTGTGAAGGGTTAGAATGGAAACCAAGAAATATTGTCGTCAGGGCCTTTGATGGGTCTAAGAGGATGGTGCATGGAGAATTTGATATCCCGATTAAGGTTGGTTCTCAGGTTTTCAACTCTACATTCTATGTGATGGACATTCGGCCATCTTATTCTTGTTTGCTGGGTCATCCATGGATCCACAAAGTTGGGGCCGTAACCTCAACGCTCCACCAGAAGCTGAAGTACCCAGTGAAAGGGAAGATTGTGACAGTACAAGAAGAGGAAGAGTACATGGTTAGCCACCTCAACTCTTTCCGATACATAGAAATGGATGGGGAGTTCATTGAGACCCCATTTCATCATTTTGAAGAGGTTCCCCAGACGCTGGCATCAACTGAGACCGTTGTTGAAGATTCCCCTATGAAGATGGCTTCCCTAAAGGATGCCCGGGCTGTTGTCGAGAAAGGTGGGTGTGCAAATTGGGGCCGACTCCCTGATTTTACACAGAAGACTAACAAGTTTGGTTTGGGTTTCCTGCAGAGGCTCAAAAGGCTGTTCGAAATGCACGGATCGAAAGACCTTCCGTGTTCATCAGCAACTCGGGAGTGAATGCCATTGAAGACGATGTGGAAGAGTCTGAGTTCGACAGTTGGATCTATCCTACGACCGACGGTGAACTAGACAAATAGACAGCAAAGGACTTCATCCCTATTTCTTTTGTTACCCAGTGATGAAACTTTTTGTTTTGAATATGTAACATAAAATGTTTTAAACTCTATGACCCGGTGTCTTACCCGGGGCACCGTGGCCTTATTTGTGAGGGCTTTATGTGTGTCATTTTCATATATCATTAATAAAAGCATTGGACGTTTCTTACATTTAAAATCTTGCGCTCCTTGTTTTTCTTTTATTATATATTGCAAAACAACTATTTTACACACACTCACATATACAGGTCTACATCCACTCTGGATCTCACCGGTAACGACTCTGCTACTACCAGTTATGACTTCGAAAGTCTGATCAACTTAGCCGAAGACGAAGGTGAAGATGATTGCGAAGTGCCTGGTGAACTTGCAAGGCTGTTACTTCAGGAAGAGAGGGCTATTCAGCCACACGAAGAGCCGGTGGAATCAGTAAATCTGGGTATTGAGATAGACAAAAAGGAAGTTAAGATCAGTGCAAATCTGGAGCTTAGTGTGAAGCAACGATTGATTCAAATGCTGCATGACTATGTTGAGATCTTTGCCTGGTCTTATGAAGATATGCCTGGGTTGGATACTGATATTGTGGTTCATCGCCTGCCTACCAAGGAAGATTGTCCTCCAGTGAAACAGAAAGTCTGCCGAATGCGCCCAGAGATGTCTGAGAAAATCAAGGCTGAAGTTATGAAACAGTTTGACGCCGATTTTCTAGCAGTTACTTCTTACCCTCAGTGGGTTGCCAATGTGGTTCTTGTGCCAAAGAAGGATGGTAAGGTTCGAATGTGTGTTGACTACAAGGATCTGAACAGGGCGAGCCCCAAGGATGACTTCCCTCTACCTCATATCGATGTTCTGGTTGACAACACCGCTCAGCATAAGGTATTCTCCTTTATGGATGGTTTCTCCGGTTATAATCAGATTAAAATGGCTCCCAAAGACATGGAGAAGACAACCTTTGTTACTCAATGGGGTACCTTTTGCTACAAGGTCATACCTTTTGGATTGAAGAATGCTGGGGCAACGTATCAGCGTGCCATGGTTGCTTTGTTTCATGACATGATCCATCATGAGATTGAGGTATACGTCAACGACATGATTGAGGAGGAACACCTTGACCATCTGCAGAAGCTGTTTGACAGGTTGAAGATGTACAAGCTGAGGTTAAACCTGAACAAGTGCACCTTCGGGGTGAGATCTGGTAAGTTACTGGGTTTCGTCGTAAGCGACAAAGGTATTCAAGTGGATCCTGCAAAGATGAAGGCCATACAGGAGATGCCAGCTCCCAGAACAGAGAAAGAAGTCAGAGGCTTCCTGGGACGACTGAACTACATTGCCCGATTCATCTCGCACCTGACTGCTACTTGTGAGCCAATCTTTAAGTTACTGAAGAAAGATCAACTGGTAAGATGGAACGATGAATGTTAGGCCACTTTCGAAAGGATCAAAGAGTATCTCCAAGAGCCACCCATTCTGATGCCTCCAGTTGAAGGGAGACCTCTGATCCTATACTTGACAGTACTCGATAACTCAATGGGGTGTGTGCTGGGTCAACATGACGAGTCTGGCCGAAAAAAGCATGCTATTTATTACCTTAGCAAAAAGTTTACCGATTGTGAGACCCGATACTCACTGCTCGAGAAAACTTGCTGCGCTTTGGCATGGGCTGCTCGCCGGATGAGATAGTATATGCTGACTCACACTACTCTATTGATATCAAAGATGGATCCAATCAAGTATATCTTCGAGAAGCCTGCCTTATCCGGAAGAATGACAAGATGGCAGATGATCTTGACTGAGTATGACATCCAGTATACGACCCAAAAGGAAATCAAGGGAAGTGTGTTGGAAGATCATTTGGCACATCAAGCAGTGGGCGATTATCAGTCTATAAACTTTGAATTCCCGGACGAGAATATCATGTTGGTAACTGATTATGAGACACCTGGACCGGATGAAGGACCTGAGGAGGGATCCCGATGGTCTATGTACTTTGATGGAGCTTCAAACGCTTTGGGTAATGGAATTTGCGCCGTGATAATATCTCCTAAAGGCTCTCATACTCCGTTTACCGCCCGACTGTGTTTCAACTGCACTAACAACATGGCGGAGTATGAAGCATGTATTATGGGTCTTCGAGCAGCAATTGACCTAAGGATTAAGTTTCTAAGTGTCTTCGGAGATTCCGCTCTCGTGATCAGTCAGATCAAAGGCGAGTGGGATACAAAACACCCAAATCTTGTTCCTTATAAAGAGTATGTGTTGACATTACTTCCCCATTTCGAGGAGATAACCTTTAAACACTTCCCTAGAGAGGAGAATCAGCTGGAGGACGCGCTGGCTACAATGTCTTCTATGTTCAAGGTCAATTGGGACAACGAAGCTCCCCGGATCATCATTGAAAGATTGGACGAACCTGCACATTGCTGTGATATTGAGACTGAAGAGGTAGAGGATAAACCCTGGTTTCATGAGGTGAAGAGATATCTCGAGGCTCAAGAATACCCCGAGGGTGCATCTGTTAATGATAAGAAATTTCTGAGGAGGTTCGCGGCGAAGTTCTTCATCAGTAATGGTATCCTTTACAAGCGTAACCATGATTCAACCCTACTGCGTTGTGTGGATAAGAATGAAGCAGAAAGGATTATGACAGAGTTGCATGAAGTTACCTTCGGAACTCATTCCAGTGGGCATACCATGGCAAAGAAAATCCTTCGGGCAGGATATTATTGGTCCATAATGGAAGCTAACTATTATCAGCATTCTCGGACATGTCACAAGTGCCAGGTCTATGCTGATAAAGTGCACATACCTCCAGTACCTCTAAACGTCCTGACAGCTCCTTGGACTTTTGCAATGTGGGGCATTGATATGATCGGCGAGATCAGACCTACGGCATCCAACGGGCATCGTTTCATCCTGGTAGCAATTGATTACTTTACGAAGTGGGTTAAAGCATCTTCTTTTGCTACTGTAACCAAGAACGTCGTGGCATGGTTCATTCGGCACAATCTGATCTGTCGATATGGTGTACCAGAGAGGATCATTACAGACAATGGTACCAATCTCAACAACAAGATGATCACCGAGCTCTGCGAGAAATTCAAGATACAACATCACAACTCTTCTCCTTACCTGCCAAAGATGAATGGGGCTGTTGAAGCGGCTAATAAGAACATTAAGAAGATTGTGCAGAAGATGACAATGACATACAAAGATTGGCACGAGATGTTACCATTTGCTCTTCATGGGTACCGTACCTCAGCACGGACGTCAACAGGGGCAACACCCTACTCCTTGGTATATGGCATGAAGGCAGTCTTGCCCATCGAAGTTCAGATACCCTCTCTCCGAATCATGAAGGATGCAGGTTTGAGTGAAGATGACTGGATTCAGACCCGGCTTGATCAGCTAAACCTAATCGACGAAAAAATACTTACTGCTATTTATCATGGTCAGACGTATCAAAAGTGGATGATCAAGGCGTTTAACAAGAAAGTCAGACGACAAGAGTATCAAGTTGGAGACCTGGTAATCAAGCGTATTATCCTACCTCAAGGTGATCCCAGGGGCAAATGGACCCCTACTTACGAAGGTCCATTTGTGGTTAAGAACATTTTCTCTGGCGGAGCTATGATTCTAACCACCATGGATGGTGACGACCTTCCTCACCCCGTCAATGCATACATAGTGAAAAGATACTACGCATAATCAAAGACCCATTAAGTTGACTGACCTAGGCAAAAATAAGGGCTTTCTAGCGAACCAAAAGGGTCCGGGAAAAAGTAAGGGATGAAAATGAAAAATCTGTACACCCGGCAAGTCGAAAACCTGAAAAGGCGGCTTGGGCAAAAATGGGTATCCCGGTGGACTGAAAACCCGAAAGGGCGGTCCAGGCAAAAGTTAGGGATCAAAGCGTAACACTATGTCTCATTGGATCACCTTGCATCCAGACTTCGGTATCGACTATCAAGCTCGGACGACACTAATCAATCTGATCTACCTTCAACCAAGTAGAAAAGTGATGAGATGCTCGAGGACATAAAGGCAATAGCAGAGTTGGAACCCAGTGGGATTATTCACATAGCTGTTTTGTTTTATTTTCACCATTTGTATAAATTCTATTTGTTCGGCGGTGTTCTCTTACTATGACGTCAGCCTCTTGTACAAAAACTCCTATTTACAGGCCAAACTTCAAAATCAATACAAATTCATTTTCAGAAAAATTTCAAACCGTTTTTCCTTTATCTGTTTTGTTTTGCAAAAAACGTCCAATGTTCATTCTTGATATATGCATTTGACATTAATTGCTGCTCATGAATATTTACATGCGAAACAAAAGACGATTACGGGTAATATCAGAAACAGGGGCAAATAAGATTTGTCCGAATTGTACAGTTGCTCTGTCAACCAGGTACAAAGGTATATTCAGCGGAAGAATATGGCTAAGGTACTTTCACTCCCCGCAGAGTAAGGCAGTAATGGTAGCTCTCCCCCAGCTGAGACTTGCAACTTTGAATGAATGAATTGGTAATATTCTCCCCAAGTAGAGTTTATCTACCATCAGCACTAAAAAGGCTCGATATCCCCGGCAGTCTTAACATTCCCTGGAAGAGTATAAGAATGTTCCCCGGCAGAATACAAGATATCCCTAGTGGAGTTAAAATTTTCCCAGCACAATCTGAAAAAGCTTCCCCAACGAAGTTGAAGCATCATCCCCAGTAGACTCTGGAAGTTTATCCCCCAGCGGAGTACAAAATAAATCTCCCCAGCCAAGTTCAAAGGATTATCCCCACAAAAGCCTAACAGAGTTATCCCCAGCAAGTCGCAACTGAAAGATCATCCCCAACGAAGTTCTTCCCTTTCACAAACAGGAATCCAATCCTCAACAGATTCAATATCACCAGCAATGATAATTCATCCCAACAGAATTTATCAGCGGAATCCTCAATAGAGCATCTCTTCCCCACAGAGTAATCTCCTCATCAGTTTATTCCTCTACAAAGTTATCTTCTCCTGTAGGTTTATTCTCACAATCATCTTCGTTCGTCATCCCCAGTGGAAACGAAGAATCCAGCTCTATTCTCTAGCAGCTATCCAAGATTTATTTTCCCCAGCTGAAACATTACATTTCCATACATCATGATACATGCATATACACATCATATAACACAATCTCACTTATTTTGAGAACATCATTGCTTGATCCATATCATGCATTGCATATAACTGACCTTTACCTTTCAGGAAAAATGCAGTTAAATTCTCAGTTAATCCAAAACCTCCTCTGGTTCAGTCAGATCGACGCGAAGATCTCCCTGATTCGTATTCCAGTTGAAGTTATTCCAAGACTTTTGTCTGGTCCAGTTAAATCGATTCGAAGATTTTTCTGATGCCGATCCAGCCAAAGTTATTCCAAGACTTTTTGTCTGGTCCAGTTAAATCGATTCGAAGATTTTTCTGATGCCGATCCAGTCAAAGTTAATCCAAAACCTCCTCTGGTTCAGTCAGATCGACGCGAAGATCTCCCTGATTCGTATTCCAGTTAAAGTTATTCCAAGAATTTTGTCTGGTCCAGTTAAATCGATTCGAAGATTTTTCTAATGCCGGTCCAGCCAAAGTTATTCCAAGACTTTTTGTCTGGTCCAGTTAAATCGATTCGAAGATTTTTCTGATGCCGATCCAGTCAAAGTTAATCCAAGACCTCCTCTGGTTCAGTCAGATTGACGATAAGATCTCCCTGATTCGTTTTCCAGTCGAAGTTCAGACCACCTATCATAAATCTCCAAATGGCATCTGTAAGCCCATTCCCGGCATAACCAGGCTGATACCACTTCATGCGAGAGCAAATTTTTGGGCACTCTAGTGTTCAATCATCTTCTACCTTCGGATCACGAAAGGCCCGAAAGCCAATCTACATCCTCAGGTTTAAGAAAATTGAACAGGGGCAGCTGTTGTACCCCAAAATTTTCCCTGTCATATTTCCCAAGACATTTCAAGAAAAATCTCCGAAGTGGTTCAAGATTGCTCAAGAGTTGGACAGTCAAGCTATCTCCTAGGGCAGTCAACCTCAAATTAGGGTTTTGTGTTGCATCAAGGTCCTTACATCCAAATGACTTCAAGTGCTCCCCAATGTCCTAATATGTTCTCAAGGTCATCCATGTCAAGTTTCAAGCCTTGCAGAGGAAGTTTGCTCAGTCAATTGCTCAAAGGGTCCAAAAATCGACCGTGCTAGGGCAAAAGTCAACTGTGACCTATAAATAGTCAAACTTCAAGATTTTTTGTCAACATTCTCATTTTGAAGGATATTTCATCATTTGATCAAGTTTTGATCATGATTCATCAAGGATTGCTCAAAATTCATCAAGACTCAAAAGTTGCTAAATTAGGGTTTTGTAGGAAAAGTCAACTCAACTTTGACCAAGCATAACTTTCTCATACTTTATGAGAAATGACCCATCCAAAGCTCATTTTGAAGAGGATTAAATTTCCAACAAACCATATTCATACCCCAAGATCAAGAAATGCACTCACAAGAAGTTATGAATTTGGACATTATAGGTCATTTTTGAAAGTCAACAAAAACACCTTTTTTGCCAAAGCTTATAACTTGAGCATGGAATATCAAAATGAGATGAGACCAAAAGGGTTGGTTAGCGGACATCTGAAGCTTTCTAAAAGGTCCAAGAAAACTTCCAAATGTTCAAAATTGAAAAAGTTATGCATTGTTGAAGTTGGGCATTTTTGCAAAATTGCCAAAAGTCAACTATCCCCAAAACTTCAAATTTTGTCAAAGGGGCCCATTCTTTTCCAATTGATTTGATCTTGTCACACTACACACGTGTCCTAGCTTCAGCCTTATGTCCATTTATCAATCTTTCTATTTTATTTGATTTTTATTTGAATTATTCAATTTTAAATCAATTTAAATCAAATAAAATCACAAAACTTGATTACATGAGATCTTTTTATACTTTCAGGACCTAATCATCATCATCAAGTGAATCAAATCCGTATCATACATTCCATGTGCAAAAAGATTGGATTTTGGACAAAATTGGAAGGTTATCAATGGTGAATCATATCAAATCTCAAAACATCAATGTGCAAAGATTCAAGACCCAAAAGTTGACCTAATGCATTGCTCATTACATATACAAGTGAAAGGCACACAAATTTTAGGTTGGAGACTGCAAGAACATCAAAAGCAAACTTGGAAAAAAGGTGAAAAAGTGTGAAACTGAAATCGTGCTTAGAGGTAGTTTCAACACCAAATCTCAACGCTAATCAATTGCTGGGCAACCCTTGAAGCGAAAACAATCCCTAACAAGCTCTCACACCCTCTCAATCGCGCTGTAAGTCTCTCAAAATACCGCCCTGTGTTCGAAATCGAAACTCCACATTCTTGCATTTTCATGGCAAATCGTTGACATATTCGTGATCCTTGTTTAATTTACAAGATTTCTGCATTATTTGATTGCATTTATATAGCCTGTAACCCCCTAGCCGAATCTAGGGTTCTTGGTTTGTGTTTTTGGGCGTTTCTTTTTCAGGCAAAATCAGCCTCATTAATCGACATGGATGTAACTAGGGGAGGCAGACGAGCATGACCATGTGCTTGGAATCAATTTCCATGGCCTAGAATGGGTTTTAGGGTTGACCTAGGGATTCAACTGCGGATATGAATCCGCAGGAAATATTACAGGGATGAACGAGGAAGACGATGACGCGTCTCCCCCTGGTTGTCCGGTTTAAACTTCGCGCGTGTTTTTTTTTATTTCTGGCATATTATTGTTTTTCCCCATATTATAATTATTATCCATTGTATTAACAATTAAAACGCGCTGGTTGAGTGGTAGTGGAGTGTATGCTGTGACTCACAGGACCTGGGTTCGAATCTCAGGTCCACCATATTGCTTTATATTATTTTTCAACAAGTAATTCAGTGTGAACTCAAGCGCGCAGTACATGATACTCCCTCACTCAAATGCTTGCCAGATGGCCTCAGGCCAGATCTGGTGGTCCAGATGGGATGTCCACCATACTCCTAAGTCAAGGTGCCACGCTGGATCCAGAAAGTCCACCAGGCTTGCATGTAAATGGGCCTTGGAAATTGCCTTTCTCACCCCCTGATCAGGCCCAAACCCTAACTCACTCTTTATTTTTATTTTTTTTCTTCTTTTAATTAATTAATTGTTATTATTTTTATATTAACTAACCAATTAAAATCTTTTTCTTCATTAAAATTAAAAACCCAAAAATATTTTCTTAATTAAAATTAAATTCCAGCATTTTTATTTTTTGTTAATAAATATTAATTGAATTAATTTAGTTTTAATTAGGGTTAACTTTTAATATTTTTTGCAATAATTAAAATTAACTTAGATAATTAGGTTTTATTAACTTTGATCAAATTATTTTTATTTCTTTAAATATCAAAAATCCAAAAATATCATTTTTATTAATTAATTAATTAATTTTTTAATTTAATGCTTAACTTAATTTAATTTCTTTCTTAATTCAAAAATAAACAAAAAAAATATTTTCATTAATAAACAAAGGGTTAAAACCCTAGAATGCGCCCGATTTAATTTCTCGCACGCGATCCATATTTATTTCAATATTGTATCTGTTTCCCGGAATGTAATAGTTTAATTAGGACTTTAATTATTTTACCGCTTTATTTATTTTCCGCATTTTAATTTCAAGGGTTGCTTTTGGCGATGTAAATACCCGACGCCTTGTAATAGTTAGTTTTCATTTCCGCAATTTAATTTCCGCAACTTATACACTGTTAGATGTTTGATAATAGGGAATGCATGACAATATCAAATGTTTAAACCTAAAATCAACATAGATAACCATTGACATGTACAAAGATAATATTAACCGAAACAACACACTCGCACATGCGCACTCTTAGGGTACACCTCACTTGGTTACCTTCAAACTTGGTCATTGAGTATAGGAAGTTTTAGAGGTCGTCCTCTTGTCCAAAGATCATAGTTGCCTCGAAACGGTTGCCTCGGAAAAATGATCTAAGACATTAGGTTTACCGCTAAGGCGTCCTTACATTGCTTTAGTGACCACACGTCCCTTAATCGAATTGACCCTTAAAACTCCAACAACGATGCTACCTACTCATCAATAGTGGGATAGCATTGTCTAAAGGACATTAGTACATATTGATTCCTTTTTAGAGTAGGTAGATGGTTCTTAAGTACTTTCTCTTTCAAAACAAAAAAAAACTTTTCGCACTTACACCCTTTCAAACAAAAACTTCTTTCAAACCCACAAACACAAAGAAAAAGCAAATTTTTGAAAACACTTTGATCAAGTACCTAAGAGCCTGTGGATAACCACGGATAGAAAGGGTGCTAACACCTTCCCTTTCTATAATCTACCCCCCGGACCCGAGAAACATCCTGAAAAAGGAATTTTTCGGTGCTTTTTTCCTTTCCTTGTTGGATAAAATAAAAGACGGTGGCGACTCTTGCTTACCGCGACATTTTTCGAAAACAAACGCAAAACACAAACCAACATTCCAAAAACAGCCAGTTCTCTCCCACCGTATCACAGACTTCATGCAAGCTGTAGAGGTAGAAATGTTTAAGACTAAGCCATGGGATTGACTAGACTTGTACAAATCAAAATAGAAATCGCCACCGCACTTTATTGTTTCTAAAGGAATGGGAAAAGAGAGAGTAACCCAAAAAAGATGGGGGAAATATTCAAGGTAAGGGGGTTGGTTATGTAAAGGTAAGGTATTAACACCCTAGACATTTACGGTACTCCGCAGGAACCTCTTTGTAAAATCTATATATTTTGGCTATGAAATGTTGTGTAAAAATGGATGGTGGAGATGAGAAAAGAGATATATTTTATGGTTTTTGCACCCTCCGCGATTGCGAACCTATAGTGCCTACGTACCACCTTTCGTGCAATAGGGGATCAGGGTACACGTAGTTCACCTTAATATATTTTTTTTAAAATACAAGTGTGTTGGTTAATTTTATGAGATAAAACATCATCATCATTGTCCGTGTGGAAAACATACCTACTACCCACAATCATGAGAAAGAAGAATTTTCATCATCTCAAAGTGGAGGATATGGCTTGGATTTTAAAATCAACAATGCCTCACTCAACACCCAAGTGGAAAATATCTCTCTTCATTATATATTATTGAAGTGTAGTTGTTTACATCACTACAAGGATTGACAAGAGTCTAATCTTTTGAGAAAGGTTTTAAAATAAGAAAGCCAAAGTGGGAAAATGATTTGAAATGAGATTGATTGACTTTTAGTCTTCTCACAAAAAATTATGTCAAAATATTATTAAGTTGATTGAAGTTTATTCATGAAAAATGTTTTGAAAATGCATGGACCTAAGTCCAAGTTTATTATGAAAGTGGTTCAAGTTTCAAAACAAGAAGAGTTTTCAAAAGGAGGAAGAATATTTTTGAAATTAAAGAAGATGGGAGGAGAAGAAGAGACTATCCTAATGCATAAGGTAAAAGCTAGGGATATGAACCATCTAACCAACAAGAAGCGAATACTTGACACTATGAGCCAAGATATAATTCCCATTCTTTGGATTGAAACCAAGCAAGCAAAGATACTAGACCTCTTGAAAGAACCAAACTTCAAGTGTATTAAGTCTTCACAAAAATTGGGCAGAGTAACGACTGTATACGGGTGAATTCCAGACTACAAACAAAGAATATAATCACAATAACCTGCACACAAAACAAACAAACAACCAAATGTCTTGAGGTAAACCTCAAGAACTCCAGACAAAATATCAATTAAGGTTACATAGTCTCCAACATAGGCCAAGGTTTCTAATCCTAAGTCCAAGAAGTCCCATACTCCATAATGCCAAGGATAGTAACCAAATAGTCCAAGTATCATTAAATTTTTTATGGTTTATGTTGATTATTAGGTGTCTTAGAAGAAAAAAAGAAAAGGCTCAAGTGAGCAAAGATGAAGGTAGCATGAAATGTAATGCTTAAAGTATATGGTACATAAAGCATAAAAAAATAAAAGGCATAAAGTAAAAACAATTTAATAATTACTGGTTAGTTTGATGACCATCTTGAAACTTGCATTTGGAATCATTAGAGGATTGGTAGAACCAAATCCTCCAAACAACAAGTTGCATTTGCTTTTTGTCAAGTATATCATCCATTTGGAATCCTCAAAAGTACCATTTAATGATCAATGATGTTTAAGTGATCTGCATTGACCAAAAGTGTTGTAGATCCATTAGAGGATTGGTAGAACCAAAGCCTCCACACAATGAATCTCAAGGTTATTGGATTAAAGAGATCAAATTAACATACTTGGGCTTGCAAACATAGGTTTGGGCCACGAATGATCATTTATTCGAATCAGGGTAAAATTTAGCGCTATGTAAAGCAATCGTAAGTGAACTTATGTAGAAGTCGCACCTATTTTGAGGCCGGTTAATAGCAATCTATGCACCATTTGTTTTGAGACATGATATAGAGATCATGCTCCAATAACACTTAGTGCAATAAGAAAGGGATGAGATGAAGAGGGGTGGAAAAGAATATACAAACCACATTTGAATTAAAATTTGAACAAACTATTATTAAAATCATTCATCCATTTTTGTGGAGTTAAACTCAACACCATGGATCCAATGATGTTAATAAAGTTCATGATAAAAAATTCAACCCAAGATTAGCCAGAAAATAATCACAAAATAATATTGTATTTAATATATACATTAAAAAACGTTTTAAAAATGTTTTAAAATAGAAATAAAGAGAAAAATATCAACTATATTCAAATTAATCAAGAAATAAAAAGTAAGACCATAGAAAAATTAGAAATAAACTAAAATGATTTTATAAAATTTTTGGTAATTTTTTAAAGTCAGAAACTATTTTTAAAATTAAAAGAAATGAGTAGAATAAACCAAAAATGATAAAAAATAACAAACTCAGAAATAAAAAATAAACGAGGTCACCAATATTTGTCACAATATCATTGGACCATTCCATATTTTTTTCAGAATTTAAAAATGCATAAAAGTATTTTTAAACATTTAAAACAAATCAAATAAAGTGAAAATTTATAAAAAAAATACCAAAACAAAAAATAAAATGGTGAAAAAATAAAAGTGAGAAAGAGAAAAATGAAAAATATTTTTCATAATTTTTTCAGATTTTTTAGCCTAAAAATGAATTTTCTATGATTTTTTGAAATTTAAAACAATTAAATATAAAAATCAGAAAAGAAAAAAAAGGGCCATCTGATCAATGTCAAAACGCGTTAGTAAACAGATCAAGTGGACCTGGCGCGCTGTGCATGTTATGGACTTTAGTGGATTATACATCGAATCATTAATTAAATCAGATTTAAAAAAAACAAGTGGCGTGCCATCATTGGTTGTAAGATGACACGTTGGTCATCTTCAACCTCCAGCCAACGTGAATTACAGGTCTCTCAAACTGTAAAATCAGCAGCTCAGACCTATGCCATTTGCTTCGTCTCTTTAAGACGAAGACAACCACACCTTCGCAACAAATTTATATAAACTGTAGCTCAAGCAAATTGGAAGGAAAGTTTTGAAAATGGATTTGAAATTTCGTGGTCAAAACAAGTTTCCAGATGAA
The DNA here is from genome assembly GCA_948472305.1 of Vicia faba. Taxonomy (NCBI): domain Eukaryota; kingdom Viridiplantae; phylum Streptophyta; class Magnoliopsida; order Fabales; family Fabaceae; genus Vicia; species Vicia faba. The sequence continues at coordinate 124,958,089 of OX451738.1, forward strand.
AGTAAGTGTTGCAACTAGAACCAGGGCAACGAGAGCATCACAATGATATCAAAGTTTTAAATAATTGATGAAGGAATCTACCTATTGAAGTTGAGTTGTAGAGCTCTGAAACTGGACTTCTATGGAGCAATCTAAGGCACGATTCTTGAATGTAATTATATGGTTAGCTTCAAGGAAGATAAAGGAATGTGAATTGATGGAAAAATTGGATTAAAAAAGGCTTGAAAGCAGATTTCAAAGTAGCAGAATTTTTAGTTATGGAACAAGTTTGGCAAGGTGATTCTAGCTATCCAAGCTTGAGGAAATTAATGGGGGATGGCCCTCTATTTATAGGGAATCAAATGGAATGTCCAAGCGTGTAAAATGATGAAGTTTAGATGGAAATCATGTGAAGTTGCAAACAAGAAAAGTGTGACTTCTAATTTGATTAAAACTCATCCAAAACACACCTTTTATTGTGCTAATCAACTCCGGAACTCCACTAAATATGTTTAGAGGAAAAAACGCATGGAAAACTTGTGATTAGAAGCCAAAACAAAGACTTCAAATTCTGACTTATGGGGAAAATTCTGTTCCAAGTTACCAAGTTCAATCCAATGGCATTCTCAGCTCAAGGGGTCTTAAGGCATGATTCTTGATACTTTATAAAGATGAGGTTACAAGCTTTGCAATGGAAAAAGAAGGGAATCAAATGTATGCTTGAGCTGAAAGTTGCTTTGAGTCAAAGTTGGGGGAAAAAGGTTGACTTTCCATACTTAGAAATATTTCATGTTTTTCTTCAAAAGTGACCTATAATGTTTTGCATCCAAACATGTACTTCCTCTTGGAATTTGATCTTGACCAAAAAAGATGGCATGAAATAAACCTCTTTAATGACATTTTGAAACTTGAACCAATCAAAATCTCCAAAAATTGAGAGAGTTATGGATTGTTGAAGTTGGAAAACAAATCATGAAATGACCTATAATATTTTGTATCCTTAGGTACTCTTCCATCCTTTTCTCACTTTGCACATAAAATAAGGAATAAAGTTCACATCCTCAAGATAATTATGGAAAAAGAGTGGGCTCAAGGTGATAAAAATTGACCAAGTTATGATCATTTGAAGTCACACATAGGAAAATAGAGGTTCATCTGGAGGACTTGTAATCTTTCTTCATCTTAAAGTTTCATCAACATGAAAACTCCTTGTAACTTTTGAAGTTATTTGTTTATAAACCTTTTAAGAGATGGGTGTCTTTGGAATCACTCAAAAATACCAAAAGATGAGCAAGATATGCTTCTTTGAAGTTCAAAACCCTAGATCCTAGATCAAGAAAAATGCCTTGAGGGACTTTGACAATTTTGAACAAACTCTTGTACCAACACAAATGCTTTGTAAATATAAGTTGTTGAGGATGATAATGAGAACTCGTAGCAACCACAACCACTTATATATCTTGAGAATTTAGAGAAATATGCATTTGTGACCAATGGGAACAAAGCCTTGTCCAAGCATGACAACTTCTCCAATCAATTCCTTGTACTTTTGAACCAAATTTGATAATCTTGAAATGTGGTGAACCAAATAACCTTGCCAAGCCATTTACTCCAAAACAAATCCAATGGTGAGGTTTTAACTTCTCAAGCTTAGGGCATGGAAATAAACTCATGAACCCATGGAGCAACTTGCTGAATCTCATTGCCTTTACCTACATGAGTAACAAGCAAGACAAACCAACATTGCATTTTATTAATTAAAAGAAGAAAGCAAGACAAAAAATATTCATGATCACAAACGAACACAAGTCAAGGTGCTTGGTGATTCCTCAAAGATCAAAGCTAAATATAGGGAGGGGAACCAAGAATCCTAATGTGATCTTGTTGTGATGGAATCAACATGGTATGATGAGGGTTTCTTAGGGGCAAAAATTGGGGTACAACAGCTGCCCTTATTTAAGTTTCTTCTATGCAGAGATACGAAGGTTGAAAATTTTCGTGTCGACGCGATCGAAGATACTTAAATTTAAAATAAACCCTATTTTTGGCCCTAAGATGCTATGCAATGCTTATGAGTATGAATGCATATGAACGACACCAAGGCGATGCAAAACACCACTGGGGATGTAGCAAAGAAAATACCGAAACAAAAGAGAAACCCTACCAAGAAAATAAATCAAAGGTGGATCAAAAGACCTGTCTTAAAGGATGGTAAAAAGTCAAAGGATACACCAACTTCTACTGAAGGCAAAACTACCAACGTTCACTGAAATTAGAAAAAGGAAAGAAATAACAACACCTACGTTCACTGAAGGTGAGCTACCATCATTCACTGAAGGTAGAGAGAAAATATATCATAGCACCTCCGTTTACTGATGATGAACTACCAACGTTCACTGAAGGTAGCAAAAAGATAACAATCACCAATGTTCACTGAAGGTGACCTACCAACTTTCACTGAAGGTAGAGATAAAATATATCATAGCATCGCCATTCACTGACCATGAACTACCAACATTCACTAAAGGTAGAAAAAAGATAACAATCACCAACTTTCACTGAAGGTGACCTACCAACTTTCACTGAAGGTAGAGATAAAATATATCATAGCATCGCCGTTCACTGACGATGAACTACCAACGTTCACTGAAGGTAGCAAAAAGATAACAATCACCAACTTTCACTGAAGGTGACCTACCAACTTTCACTAAAGGTAGAGAGAAAATATATCATAGCACCGCCGTTCACTGACGATGAACTACCAACATTCACTGAAGGTAGCAAAAAGATAACAATCACCAACTTTCACTGAAGATGACCTACCAACTTTCATGAAGGTAGAGAGGAAATATATCATAGCACCTCCGTTCACTGAAGATGAACTACCAACGTTCACTGAAGGTAGCAAAAAGATAACAATCACCAACCTTCACTGAAGGTGACCTACCAACTTTCACTGAAGGTAGAGAGAAAATATATCATAGCACCGCCGTTCACTGATGATGAACTACCAACGTTCACTAAAGGTAGAAAAAAGATAACAATCACCAACTTTCAATGAAGGTGACCTACCAACTTTCACTGAAGGTAGAGAGAAAATATATCATAACATCGCCGTTCACTGATGATGAACTACCAACGTTCACTGAAGGTAGCAAAAAGATAACACTCACCAACTTTCACTGAAGGTGACCTACCAACTTTCACTAAAGGTAGAGAGGAAATATATCATAGCATCGCCGTTCACTGACGATGAACTACCAACGTTCACTGAAGGTAGCAAAAAGATAACAATCACAAACTTTCACTGAAGGTGACCTACCAACTTTCATTGAAGGTAGAGAGAAAATATATCATAGCACCGCCGTTCACTGATGATGAACTACCAACGTTCATTGAAGGTAGCAAAAAGATAACAATCACCAACTTTCACTGAAGGTGACCTACCAACTTTCACTGAAGGTAGAGAGAAAATATAAGTTTCCCCAAAATTCTGGCATTTCACCTAGAACGGGTCTCAACTTCTTCTTTAACCAAAGAATTCTGTCTGGAAAGGGTAATACATAAGCTGTCTCAAATAAAGAGACAACGACTTGTAAAAATTTCACAATGATCTGTCTCTGCGATATTGAAAGTCTTGTCATCCACTGGGGTAATTTGGGAAATGGGCTGCAAACTATTAACTCATAGAGAAGATAGCAAAAAAATGTAATGTCGACTTTTATAGGATGTACAAGTTGCTCAAATAAAGAGACCTGTCACTTGCTATCATGGAGGATTGTAAAAATGACTCTCTGGGGAGAATAGTATGGCTTCCTGGGGAAAGAAATATGACTTCTTGGGAAGAACAATATGGCTTCTTGGGGAAAGAAATATGACTTCTTGGGGAGATGCCAATATATTTCTGCTGAGGAGATAAAGTCTTCTCGTGCAAAACAAATGCACATTCTCAAACCAAGGCTCGAAGGCTGCAGATATCATAAGTAATAATATTGCTGAGGATCAAAGATTCAAACCAGAAATAAATTGGGATGGACCAATCAACCATAATACATCCTTTGAGAAATAAAATCAAGAGGGAAACCCAAATCATCCATACAAAGAGGTGTTCAAGAAGGCTAAAGAAAAATTCTTCCACGAGGGATAACTCAGTGGGGAAATTGAAAGAATATACGCTTTCTGCTTAAGGCCAACACTCTATTGGAGAGAGGATAACGTAACTCTGCAAAACTGGGTGATATGTCAACAAAATATTAACGAATGTGAATGAGCAATGATTTGCCAATTTTAGCGATGCATGATGTATGTATGTATGAATGTATGAGTGTTATCGTGTGTATTCTGACAAAACATATATACAACACTGGGAGTAACTAGGAAAAACCACCTCGGGCACAATCAACACTCGACTAAATTACATTCAAGATGAACAATCCGAGAAAAAGTAAGCGCCAGCTGAGGAAACAAAACCTACTACCTGGTTTAAATTTACTGGGGAGAAACGTAATCCGAAAGTAAACAAAACATAGCGACCAAATAGTATAGATACAGAGATACAACCTCCTTCTCCAGGCTTTACCAGGTGTAGCACTCAGACTTCAGCGGGAAATCAAATATTTTCAAAAGTAATGCTTCTACTGGGGACTTTGAAAAATCAATTTCAAGTAGAGCAGACGGTCATCAAATCATCAAAACATTCACTGGGGAATTCAGGACCATTTTGAAATAGGAAACACACAAACTTTGTTAAGGCGTATAATGTCTTATCATCAAGCCATTAAATGGGGATTTCACGCTAACTTCACTGAGGAGGTTAACACCACATCCTCAAAGGGAAAACCAATATACATTCTTCGCTAGAGAAACCGGAGACCTGTGTTCTTCAAGAGCAATTAATGTACCAACTTCTCTGGGTAGAAAGAACCTCTATTAAACAAACGAAAACCTTTATTGGAGGAAATTGAGATTGAAACTTAATATCATGCAAACTTGGAAAAGAGGAGAAATGAACCACAACTTGACCGGGGACACTGGAGTCACAAACCCGACACAATGAGAACATCCTGAGAAAAACTTCCACGGGAAACAAAACTTCTCAAAACAACTGGAGTCCGTCCATTCCTGGGATCATCACTTTTGTTTTCCTATTGCGTCACAAATTTTAAAGTAACAGTAAATTGTAAATTCTTTTTGAAAATCAATTTTGTTATTTAATCTTTTTGCTTTGAAAGTTATTATCAATAATAAATGGAGCCTTTGCAAGCTAAATAAAATAAGAACTACAAAGAATTGGGTAAAAGCTCAAATTTCATTAATAGAATGGTAGTCTGTAAATGGAGAGACTCCATGGATGACTACAAAGTTCGGAAAATGGTAATATATAATGGAAAAGATACATTGAGACACAATGACCACTATCCCCTCTAACAACTTTTGAAATCCTGAGCAACAACTTCTGTTGAAGTATGATGAGGATCCAAGAAGATTGTTGCTCTAACAATCAAGTCTTGTCTGATGTAGTTACTAGCCAAGAAAGCACCTAACTTTTGCCTAAGCTGCCCTTGCGGGTTTTCAACTTAGCGAGAAATTTATTCTGTTTATGTCTCTAATTTTTGCCTAGACCGCCCTTTCGGGTTTTCGACCTACCGAGACGCTCTTTTTTCCCTAAGCCTCCCTTTCGGGTTTTCAACTTAGCGAACTGTTCTTTTATTTCTTTAGGCGAAGTATTTCTTGACTGCATCAACATTCATGGGACGTGGAAACTCCTCGCCATCCATAGTTTCAAGAATTAATGCACCGCCAGAGAAGGCTTTCTTGACAACATATGGGCCTTCAAAATTGGGAGTCCACTTGCCCCTAGAATCAGTGTTGAAAGACATGATCTTCCTGAGCACGAGGTTGCCTTCTCTGAATTCACGAGGCTTGACCTTCTTATCAAAAGCTTTCTTCATTCTCTTCTGATATAACTGTCCATGACACAAAGCTGTCATTCTCTTTTCTTCGATCAAATTCAATTGGTCAAACCTGTTATGGACCCATTCAGCCTCTGACAACTTGGTTTCCATTATCACATGCAAAGAGGGGATCTCAACCTCGACTGGGAGTACAACTTCCATTCTATACACAAGGGAAAATGAGGTTGCTCCCGTTGAGGCATGGACATATGTTCGATATCCATGCAAAGCAAAAGGGAGCATTTCATGCCAATCCTTATAAGTAACAACCATCTTCTGGATAATTTTCTTGATATTCTTATTAGCTGCTTCAACAACCCCATTCATCTTTGGCCTGTACGGAGAGGAATTATGATGGACAATCTTGAATTCTTCACACAGTTATATCATCATTTTATTGTTCAGATTTGAGCCATTGTTGGTGATAATTCTGCTCGACACACCATACCGACATATAAGATTATTCTTGATGAAGTGCACAACCACCTGCTTAGTGACATTAACATATGAATCAGCCTCCACCCACCTGGTGAAGTAATCAATTGCTACCAAGATGATACGGTGTCCATTCGAAGCTTTGGGTTCTATCATCACAATCATATCAATACCCCACATAGAGAAAGGCCACGGGGAGGAAACCACATTGAGAAGTGTCAGAGGCACATGAACCTTATCTGCATAAATCTGGCATTTATGACACTTCTTTGCAAATTTGTAACAATCAGATTCCATTCTTAGCCAATAGTAACCTGCCCTTAGCATCTTTTTAGCCATCGAATGTCCATTGGCATGAGTGCCAAATGAACCTTCATGAATCTCATGCATCAGCATGTCTGCTTCGTGTGTATCCATGCATCTGAGCAAGACCATGTCATAATTTCTCTTATACAACACATTTTCACTAAGGAAGAAACTGCCTGCCAATCTTCTCAATGTCTTTCTATCTTTCTTCGAAGCACCAATTGGGTATTCCTGAGTCTGGAGAAAATGCTTGATATCATAATACCGAGGCTTCTCATCTGCTACCTCTTTTGTTGTAAGCACATGAGCGGGACTATCCAGTCGCCGAACTATAATTTGAGGTATATCATTCCAAGTATTTACTTGATACATAGAAGCTAGAGTTTCCAGAGCATCTGCCATTTGATTTTCATCTCTTGGAATATGATGGAATTCAACTTTATTAAATAAGGGTAACAACCTTCTAGAATAATCTTTGTAAGGGATCAATCCAGGGTGACGAGTATCCCATTCTCCTTTAATCTGATTTATTACCAAAGCTGAATCACCACACACATCTAGAATTTTAATTCTGAGATCAATAGCTTCCTCGAGACCCATGATGCAAGCCTCATATTCTGCCATATTATTAGTACAATCAAATGTCAACCTTGCAGTAAAAGGAATGTGTGATCCGCGTGGATTAACAATCACATCACCAATTCCTTTACCATAAGCATTCACAGCTCCATCAAATATCATACTCCAACGAGATTCAGGGTCAGGATCTTCCTCGGGCAATGGTTCATCACAATCTTTCACTTTCAGGAACATCACATCCATTATCGGGGAATTCATACTCCACAGACTGATGATCCTCCACTGGTTGGTAAGCAAGATAATCTGCCAACACACTGCTTTTAATAGCTTTTTGAGTGCGGTATTCAATGTCATATTCAGATAACAACATCTGCCAGCGGGAAATTCTCCCAATAAGAGCAGGCTTTTCAAAAATGTACTTGATTGGATCCATCTTGGAGATCAACCAAGTGGTATGATTCAACATATACTGCCGCAAACGTTTTGCCGCCCAGGCCAGAGCACAACATGTCTTTTCCAGCATGGAATACCGCGACTCGTAATTAGTAAACTTTTTTACTGAAATAATAAATGGCATATTCTTTCTTCCCCGTTTGGTCTTGTTGTCCCAGAATACAACCCATGGATTTATCTAGCACTGTCATATACATAATCAACGGTCTTCCTTCGACAGGAGGGAGAAAGATAGGAGGTTCAAGTAGATATTCTTTAATACTCTCGAATTCCCTTTGGCAGTCATCCGTCCATACACAACCTTGATCTTTCTTTAACAACTTAAAGATTGGTTCACATGTTGTAGTCATGTGGGAAATGAATCTGGAAATGCAATTCAAATGCCCGAGGAACCCTCTAACTTGTTTTTCAGTTCTCGGCGCTGGCATCTCTTGAATTGCTTTGACTTTATCAGGGTCAACTTCAATTCCTTTCTGGCTAACAATGAAACCCAACAATTTTCCTGATCGAACACCGAAGGTGCATTTATTTGGATTCAAGTAGAGACGATACTTCCTCAAACACTGAAACAACTTCAACAAATCTTCTACATGCCCTTCTTCCATCTGGGATTTAGCAATCATATCATCAACATATACCTCGATTTCCTTGTGCATCAGATCATGGAATAGGGTTGTCATAGCCCTCTAGTACGTTGCACCAGCGTTCTTCAACCCGAAGGGCATCACTCTGTAATAGAATGTTCCCCAGGGTGTGATGAACGTTGTTTTTTCCATGTCCTCCGGAGCCATTATTATTTGATTATAACCAGAAAATCCGTCCATGAACGAGAAAACTTTGAATTTTGTTGTGCTATCCACTAACATATCAATGTGTGACAATGGAAAATCATCTTTTAGACTAGCTTTATTTAGATCTCTGTAATCTACGCACATGTGGACTTTTCCGTCTTTTTTGGTACTGGGACAATATTTGCAATCCATTGAGGATACACTGACCTCACAAGAAAACCAACATTAATTTGCTTTAGAACCGCCTCTTTGATCTTCACTGCCATATCTGGGTGAATTCTTCTCAACTTCTGTTTGATTGGCGGACACTCTGGTTTAAACGTAAACGGTGCTCCACAATATCTGTATCTAGACCAGGAATATCTTGGTAAGACCAAGAAAAAATATCCACATACTCTTTCAACAGCTCAATCAACCTGCTCTTCACATCAGGATGCAACGATGCTCCAATCTTGACTTCTTTCAGATCTTCTTCTGAGCCCAAATTGATCACTACTAATGGCTATTTATATGGCTGAATGGTATTTTCCCCGTGCTCAAGCAACCGTGAGACCTCTTTTGGAATCTCATCATAGTCTTCTTCTTCGGCCCCATACACAAGACATTCAAAGTTGGGAGAGGGTGCCGGGTCATTGTATTCAACAGGTTTTTTAATTAATCTGCACATATGATTTATGATTGCTTTTAGAAACTGACACATATAACAAGTGATCATGCATATTAAATTTCAGTTTTTATTTATTTTGAAGGTTTTTTTTATTACCATTTTCCAAGAAAAAGCAGAAAATAAAGACACAATTTGGGAAACAAAGACAACTTTTATTATTGATTTTAAAAGTCACATCAAACAGATAAGTCCTACAACATTAATACTTCCACTTTGGGCAGAGTGAATTTTTTTCAAAAGACTAACAAAACAAATTACTTTGAAACGTGTATGCAAGAGGGAACATCAATGGTGATCCAGTTCTGAACCCTAACTCTGTGCGTCACATAATTCGGCATTTCCTGCTCTGCTTCATCTTCCACAATGACATTAATCCCGAAAACAGTTGGATGAAGATAACCCCCGCTACAGAAGATGTCTTGATAACTGCCTGCAGCAGACTTCGGCTTCATGCTCTTACCTTTGTCATTCTTCAAAGAGAACCCCAAGCCGGCTCTGTTCTTGTTTACAGGTGGATCCACAATCTGTCCCCATACCTCGCTATGACCCTTTCACACAACTTGTTGCGCATCCTTAAGAGAAACCATGGAACTCTCATTTCTTCTTATGTTGTCAATGGATAAGGCTTGGAACTGGATTCCAACAACAGCTTCATCCGCCTCCACAATGCTGAAAGAGGATAAATGAGATATCAATAATGCCTGTTCCCCATTTATGATTACTAATTTCCCTTCACATACAAATTTCAGTTTCTGGTGTAAAGTTGAAGTGACATCCCCTGCCTCATGAATCCACGGCCGTCCCAACAAACAACTATAAGCGGGAACAATGTGCATGACCTGGAAAGTTATCTGAAACAAATGTGGTCCTATATGAATAGGCAAGTCCACTTCACCAATAATAGATTTCCTTGATCCATCAAATGCTTTCACAATGATGCCACTCAGGCGCATAGGCATTCCTTGATATTTCAACTTCATAACAGTGCTCCTCGGTATAACGTTCAAAGCGGATCCATTATCAATTAACATATTGGATAGTGAATCATTCTTGAAGTTCATAGAGATGTGTAGGGCCAAGTTGTGATTCCTTCCTTCATCTGGAAATTCATCATCGCAGAAACTCAAGTTATTACATGATGTAATGTTCCCTATTACGCTGCTGAATTGGTCTACTGGCATATCACTCTCCATAAAAGCTTGGTCCAATACTCTCATCAAGGACTCTATGTGAGCATATGAGTTCATCAATAAAGCCAAGATAGATATTTTTGAAGGAGTACGCAGTAGCTGATCTATAATTCTGTAGTCTCTCATCTTGATTATCTTCAAAATATCACCCACTTCTTTCTCTAACGTAGCCCCACTAGTCTCACCCATATCCTTCTTGGGTTCAACCTTCTCAGCAATTTTATTTCCAGCACTAACATCTCCTTGAACAACTGGTGCAAACACACGACCGCTGCGGGTCACCCTGATATTTTTAGAGATATTTCCAACATCAGAAATTGGCTGGATGGGAACTTCCACTCCATCCTCTAAGATTGTAGCGTTGTATTTGTAGGGCACCGCCTTATCTTACTTGTAGGGAACGGGCCCCGACAAGCTAATCACCAATGGGGTTACAACTGGCTTGCTATAATATTCAACTTCAAGATGGGCGGGTGCCCCAAAACAAGGTACAATGACGTTTACCCCTTCTTCAACATAATCAATCATTATTGAGTCATTTCTGGAAAACAAATCCTCATCTGAGGAGAAATACTTGTCTGTAGAGGCATACTCTTCATCCGACTCCTCTTTAGTCAAACAAACCTCAACCAAATAAACTGCATGGTAATCACCCCTTTGACCTATAACCTTGATAGTTCCATTATCTAACAACAATTGAACACCTTTCTTCATGATTGAACATCCTCGGGAGTCCCGACAGCAAATTCGGCAAGACCCATACTGGTGTTCTACCTGACCAGCCATATGGCAGAAAGTAGCATGAAATTGCATAAGGTCCTCATTCATATACTCTACATAAAAAATTCTGAATTCTCCAGGACATCCATAAACCATATTAACCTCCTCTTCATACTCTGTCCTAGGCCTGATTATATAGATGAGGCCCTCATCCACCATTTCCTGTAAATCATCCTTTATCTTATCGCAACCCTGTATGTCTGTACTACAAATAGCACAACCGGAATGGTCATGTGTATAGTAGCTAAATTCAGAGGTCTGCATGAATTTTAACCAAATCTCCTCTAACCATATTAATATCAAAAATCCAGAAGTCGCCTGGATATCCGGCCACCATATTCACATCATTTACTCCTCCATGCTTGGGTAGAGGATTGCTTTTCACATTAGGGCCCACATCCTTGAAAGATAGAATACCAGACTTCACCAATTTCTGCACTTCAGTCTTCAAAGGATAACAATTCTCAACATCATGCCCTGGTGCTCCCTGATGAAAAGCACATGTTTGGTCTGCCTTGTAATACCAAGGCAATGGTGATGGTACAGCGGGAGATGGTCGGGTATGTACCAACTTTTTCTGAATCAATGCCGGTATTAACTCCGTATAGCTCATAGGAATAAGGTCATAACTCTCCCTTCTCTGATTATACCCTTGATTCCTTCTAAGAGTATTAACCCTCCTCTCTTGCATGACTACATTTGCATCCCCTTCTTTCTTCTTGGTAAACCCATAAGATGGCTTCTTCACACCTCCAGATCCTTCACTTCTCATCAAACGACCCTCTCTTACAGCCTCTTCTAAGCGGATACCCATTCCTACCATTTCAGTAAAGTCACTTGGCGCACTCGCTACCATCCTCTCGTAGTAGAAAGCACCCAAAGTTTTCAAGAAAATCTTAGTCATCTACTTCTCTTCCATGGGAGGAATCACTTGGGCGGCCACCTCACGCCATCTCTGTACATATTCTTTTAATGATTCCCTGTCTTTCTGAACCATGGCCCTGAGTTAATCACGGTCAGGCGCCATGTCCATGTTGTACTTGTATTGTTTGATGAACGCTTCTCCCAAGACATTGAAAGTATGGATGTTAACACTGTCCAAACTCATATACCACTTTAGCATGGCATCGGTCAAACTATCCTGAAAAAATTGAATCAGCAGACGCTGATCATCAGTATGGGTAAACATTCTCCTTACATACATCACCGGATGAGCATGAGGGCAAGTGTTGCCCTTGTACTTCTCAAACTCCGGGACCTTAAACTTAGCAGGTATCATAACATTCTGGACTAAGCATAATTCATTCACATTCTGCCCGAACAACTCTTTTCCCCTGAGGGCCTTCATCTCCCTCTGCATCTTGTTAAACTGCTCTTGAAAATCATCCATTCTATCGTAAAGACCCAAGTCTTCACTCGATGGAAGGAAAGGACGACACATATCATCGTTTACAAAGGGAACCATATTCATCGAAGGAGGTGCAACAGGAGCAGCATGCACCACAGGAGGTGCCGGACTAACAATAGTCTGAACAATTGGAGTATCTTGAGGACCAAGGTTGAAACTTTCAGGCGCAAAATTCTCTGGCATTCCCCAAGGGTAACCTTGAGGCATGCGATTCTGAACAACAGCTGGAGTAGCAGATACAGGAACAGCCGGAGCTTCAGTAGTAACCCTTTTTGGATGAGGTTGAACACTCGGTGGCTGATGTTGTACACCAAAAATTTCCCTCCCATTTTACTCAAAATATGCTCATTAAGACCCTCAACTTGCTCAAGGATACCCAAGGGTTGACCAGACAAACTCTCTCCTAAAACAAGGAACCTCCAACTAGGGTTTCCATTTTCATCAATATGGCTGAGCTCCAAAGGCCTCATATTCTCTCTATAGTCCTAATATGTCCTCAAGATCATCCATGCCAAGTTTCATGCCTTGCACAAGAAGTTTGCTCAGTCAACTGTTCAGATGCTTGAAAATCAACTATATTAGGTCAAAAGTCAACCGTGACCCACATACAGTAAAACTTCAAGATTTTTGGTCAACATCAACATTTTGAAGTTATATCCATCATTTGATCAAGGGTTGATCATGATTCCTCAAGGAATGCTCCTAATTCAATAAAACTCAAAAGTTGCTTAATTAGGGTTTCTCAGAAAAAGTCAACCAAACTTTGACCAAGCATAACTTTCTCATACTTTATCAAACATTTCTCATCCAAAGCTCATTTTTGAAGAGAATCCAATTTTCTACAACTCATATTAATCCCTCAAGTTCAAAAAATGCACTCATAAAAAGATATGGATTTCTACATTATAGGTCCTTTTGAAAAGTCAACAAAAACACCTTTTGGGGTCAAAGCTTCTTACATGAACATGGAGACCCAATTGAGATGAAACCAAAAGGGTTGTTTAGGGTACATCCTAAGCTTTCTAAAAAGTCCAAGAACACCTCTCTAGGGTTAAAATTGGAAGAGATATGCATTGTCAAAGTTGGCCATTTTTGGAAAATTGCCAAAAGTCAAATATGCTCAAAAGTGCATTTTTTGTCAAATGGGCCTAGCTTTTCATGATTGTATCTTGTTGAAGACATGGTCCACGACCCAAATCAGCATCCATATATTATTTTCTCTATTTATTTATTTTATTTTAATTTTTATTATTTAAAAGTCAAATTAAATAAAATAAATGGCTAAAAATATAAAAGATTGATTTTTTGATCTGATTTTTGTTAGAATCAAATCTAATCAAGCTGGCCTAATCAGATCAAATCAACTCAAAGCAAATTGAGGCAAAAATAGCATGATTAGGATGGTTTTGGAAAGATATCATATAGCAAACAAATCACATTCAATTTCCATAATTCAATAAGATTTAGTATGTTCTTGTTGATCTAATCACTCTATTACATATACACAACGTAGCCAAGGTAAAAGGACAAGGATTGCAGTCGTGATAGCTGAAGAAAAAAACTCAAAAATTGGACAAAAAGTGTGGATCTGATTTCTAACCTAGGGGACGATTCAAGGCCATTCAAAGCTTCTAATCGCTTCCTAGACGTCTCCTGAAGCTAACACGATCAATTGCAAGAATTCCCAAGTCCAGAATAGTCTCATAGCCTTCACACAACTTTCTCTTTGTTTCAAAATTGATTACAATAATTCTTGCATCATAAATATATTCTAATGATGTATTTGTGATTATTGACATATTTGCAACATGCTTGAATGATTTAATTGGCGTTTTGATGTATATATTGATAATTGCCATGGCTAGGGTTTAAGAAGCCATTTTAGGGCTTCTCTGTACAAGCAAAATTAGGCCAAGAAAAGGATACCATGATGCTCGTGGGATCAAGACGAATTGATCCATGTAATCACCTTTAATTTATCATGCGTTGTGTAGATTTTTTAAGCTTGCAGGACTATGGCTATGGAGTTCTGTCCGTAGGTAAAAGCTTGAAACCTAAGACGACACTTCTGGGAAGAAGATGAAGGCGTGGCAATCAACCACTGGTCCATTTGAAATTCACGCGTTTTTTGGAGGAAGCTACGTGGCTTGCCTTATATTTTATTTATCTGATTATATTAACAATTGAGTAATGCAGCGCAAATGGTTAAGGGCGAAGGATTTGAAGCAAGCGTCCTGGGTTCGATCCCAGGCGCCTTGCTTTTGCATTTTTCTCAACATTTAATTGTAGATCCAGCGTGCCTCATAGCCTAGCGTCCACCATGCGCCCCAGATCTCAGCCCTGAGATCCATCATCATACAAATCTCACGCTCCAGCATTGAGGGACTACCATGTACCATCAGAGGAGAGAAGCACTGAACCAAACGCCAGACCGTGGGCCATCTTTGGGCCTAACACGAATTTGGCAGCACCCCCCCTGATTGCTTAAGCAGGCCCATTTCTTTTCTTTTTTCTATTTTAATTCTTTTATTTATTAATTAATTATTTTCCTTTTTTCAAATAACACCAAAAATCATGCTTTTTTATTTAATCAAAAAAATCATAAAAACATCAAAAATCATTTTTTTTATAAAAATATTTTTATTAATTAATTAGTTTAATTAAATTAAGGCAATTCAATTCTTTTTTTCATAATTTAAAATAATTAGAATTAGGGTTAAATTTGTACATAGCCTAATTTTTTTCTCAAAAACTAACCTAAATATTTTTTCAATTAGATCTTTAGGTTTTCAAATTATTTCTCGCATTTAATTCATCACGCGCGCCTTTAATTTTCCTTTTTTATTATTATTGTAACTGCTCCGAGTTTGTAATAGTAATTAGGGTTTTAAATTTCCGCATCTTTATTTACAGTCAAAATAATTATGTATATGCGAAAGCCTTGTAATAACTAGGACTTTAATTTCTCGCATTTTAATTTCCGCAAACTATAAACTGTTAGATGTATGTTAATAGGATTGTATGGAAAGACAAATTGCAATTAATACAGTAGAAAACCCTAAATGTGAAAAGATAAATAAACTGAAAAAAAGCACACTTGCACATGCTCACTCCTAGGGTTTACTCCACTCCAGTTACCTTCGATAAACGGTCATGAAGTATAGGGAATGTTAGTGGTTGTCCTCTAGTCCCAAAAGATCTAAAATGACCCATTCGAACGTTGCCTCGGAAAATATCTTTAAGGATTTATGATGATTACTAAAATTTCGTAACATTGCTTTTGTGATCGTACTTATCCCTTCGAAACGTCCCTTAAAACTCTAATGATGGTGCTACCTATTCCTTAATAATATGATAACGCTGTCTAAAGGAAAACAAACAAACTTTTTTCGAGTAGGTAGATTAGTTCCTAGGTACTTGCTCAAACAAATTTTTTCACACAAATACTTTTCAAAAATAGTTTTCGAAATAACTTCGTCACACTCTTGAGGACCGATACAAGGGTTATCACGAAGTAAAACTTTTCAAAACAAGCACACACAAGCAATTTTTAAAAATGAGCAAGTACCTAAGAGCCCATGGAAAACCATGGATAGAAAGGGTGCTAACAACTTCCCTTTCTATAATCTACCCCCCCGTACTAAAAAACTCTCGAAAAAAGGTTTTTTCTGTTCTTTTTCCTTTCCTTTGTTGGATGAAATAAAAGTCGGTGGCGACTCTTGCTTACCGCGACATTTGCGAATACAAAATGCATACCAGTATTAACAGTCGGTTCTGCCACCGTATTACAGTTGATTCTGAGCAGCCATCAGAGATTCCATCAAAGCAGTAAGATTGGTCATGCCGGCCTTCAAAGCAGAAACCTTCTCGCGCAGCTCGCGATTCTCTTGTTCTAAGTTGTCCATCTTCTTTCTAAAATTAGCCCGAGTGTTGTAGTGATGAGTCAACTTGCTGAATGAAGTAAAGAAGCTTGGTAAGACACTTGGATATGCATAACAAATGCAAGAAATATGTGCAATATGATGCATGATGTGCAATGCTCATGATTTTATTTCTTTATTTAATATTTCAATGGATTTAAAATGTAAGGACATATTGCAAATATCAAAGTAATAACACATTTGAGAATACTGAATTTTTTATTTATTATAATAACTTCAAAATGGGTTACAAGTTTTAATGATCCCAAGTACAAGATGAAAATAAAATCTAAAATCATGAGAAGTAAAGCTTGATGGAGATCACTCTACACACTGGCGCTTCCCTGTGAGCCTGACAATCTGAGCCATCAACCTCTGGTTTTCTTCCGCATATCTGATGGAAACCTCCTTCCAACCACCTGAATCAGGGAGTGAGCAAATAACATCTGACTGGGGCTTAGGAAAATAAATCACATTGCCTCTCCATATCCTCTACAGCCCGTCTCTCAAGGATCTCAATCAAGTCGTCTTTCTCCTTCAAGTCCTCTCTATCGGAAATCTCAAAAGTTTGGCACTTATTCTTCCAAGCGTCCTTTTCCTGTTGCATCCTGACCAAAGCAAGCTGCAGCTCTTCTAGATCATATAATAGGGGAGAAGTGGTCTTCACAAATAGATCAGGCATGGGTGTTTCCCAGGAATACGACATCTTCAACTGAATGGCTCTCGTCTGGACCCACTGTAGATATGGCTCCAAGGAAACATCACCCCTAGGTCCCAAATCCTTCCTACTCTTCTTATGAATGTCACGCCAGGCCTTCGTAATCCGCTCCCTAGATTCCCTATGGTCTTCTCCCTCCTTCAGAAATAAACTACTCAAATGAATACTATTTGGTTTATCCCTCATCAGATAACCAAGATGTCATCGTGCAAGAACAGGGTTATAGTTAATTCCTCCCTCTGTACCAAGAAGAGGCACCTTGGGAAAACTACCACAACTGTCAATAATCTCTATATCCTGGTAAGCTCGATGATACCAATCAATATCTGAGTGCGTAAGTGCCATGATCTTAGGAGCCCAACGGGATTCCTTCTTGACATCCCAAAAAGCATCAGACTGAGGCATATGAGAGATAAGCCACCGGTATAATAGAGGCGTGCAACAGATAATCATCCCCCATGGTAAGAATTCCGAATATGAATAGAGTAATAAGCATCACCCAACAATGTAGGAACTGGGTTTCCGATCATGAAGATCTTGATAGCATTAATGTCAACAAACTTGTCCATATTAGGAAATAAGAACAACCCGTAAGCAAGTAGAGCAAAGATGGCCTCAAAAGCGGCTGTACTCTTCATCCTGGAAAAGTAGAGAGCTTTCTCCAATAAGAGCTGAGCTGATAATGGTCTAATCCCTCCTTTAGTAGTCATATGGGCTTCAACCTCAGACTTGCCCAGATGGATCAAAGCAGAAATCTCATGTGATTTTGGCTCATCCTCTAAGCCAGTAAAAGGAACACGGTCGGTAACAGGTAAATCCAATAGATAAGAATACTCCTCTAGCATAAGCATCAATTGATAGTCGGGAAAAGTAAAGAAATGATACATCAGATCATAGAACTGGACCAAGGTCGAGAGAATACCCTCCTTCATCTTCATATTTATGAGAGGAATGATGGATTCATACTTCTTCCGAAAATCTACAGAACACTTGATCTTGGGAATTAGACTGATCAACTCATCTATCTTGGGATCCTTGAAACTGTACTTCCCGGTCTTTCTTTTTCCCGAACCCATGGTTAAAAAGTACTTGAGATATTCACAAATGGTCAACTTTTAAATCCTTTGAAATAAGATTTCTTCAAAAGATGCTTATGAGTGCATGGATGCATGATGCAGTAATCACACACAAGATCACACATATAAGGTTCATAGGTTTAACGTCACGGGAATGAGGTCGAAGGTACTACCCATAAGGTATGGTCTAAAAGTTATCACCTGCCGAAATTGGTAATTAGTAATATTCTCAAGAAAGACTCGTCCGAGCGTAGCATCACGTGATAACTATTTCCGAATTACCCCGTCATAGCTTTCGCACTACACCTAAAAGGCCAAGATGGGTTTGGTATTCTACGGTCCTCAGCTTCAGCAGGCTCCTAGGTTGAAAGCAGTACATCTTCCAGATTACTCGATAAACGACACTACAGTCAAAGGGGCCTCCATTGAGTGGGGGATCTCATGCCTCCTTTTTTGGGATTACTCCCTCAAAGTTAACACGACTATACCACCCGTCCTATCTTAAAGGTTGCCCAAGCCTGGGTATAAGACTTATGAGTAATCACCAAGCACCCTGAAAACCAAGAAAATCCAGATAAACATATATTCAACATATAACACATAAATAACAATATCATATACACATATATAAACAAAGATAGGCTCAACCCACTTAGGGATGGACTGGAAAGAGGTCAATCTTTCCGCAGTGAAGTCGCTATTTTTCTGTAGCGGTAGAAATGTTTAAGACTAAGCCATGGGATTGATTAGACTTGTACAAATCAAAATAGAAATTGCCACCGCGCTTTATTGTTACCAAAGGAATGGGAAAAGAGCGAGTAACCCAAAAAATAGGGGGGAAAGATTCAAGGTAAGGGGGTTGGTTATGTAAAGGGAAGGTATTAGCACCCTAGACATCTATGGTACTCTGCAGGAACCTCTTTGTAAAATCTGTATATTTTGGCTATGAAATGTTGTATAAAAATGGATGGTGGAGGTGACAAAAGAGATATATTTTATGGTTTTTGCATCCTCCGCGGTTGTGAATCTTTAGTGCCTACGTACCACCTTTCGTGCAATAGGGGATCAGGGTACACGTAGTTAACCATAATTTTTTTTAAAAATACAAGTGTGTTGGTTAATTTTATGAGATAAAACATCACCATCATTGTCCGTGTGGAAAACATACCTACTATCCACAATCATGAGAAAGGAGAATTTGCATCATCTCAAAGTTGAGGATATGGCTTGGATTTTAAAATCAATAGTGCCTCACTCAACACCCAAGTGGAAAATATCCGTCTTCACTATATATTATAGAAGTATAGTTGTTTGCATCACTACAAGGATTGACAAGATTCTAATCTTTTGAGAAAAGTTTTAAAATAAGAAAGCCAAAGTGGCAAAATGATTTGAAATGAGATTGATTGACTTTTAGTCTTCTCACAAAAAAATGATGTCAAAATATTATTAAGTTGATTGTAGTTTATTCATGAAAAATGTTTTGAAAATTCATGGACCTAAGTCCAAGTTTATTATGAAAGTGGTTCAAGTTTCAAAACAAGAAGATTTTTCAAAAGGAGGAAGAAGATTTTTGAAATTAAAAGAAGATGGGAGGAGAAGAGACTATCCTAATGCATAAGGTAAAAGCTAGGGATAGGAACCATCTAACCAACAAGAAGCCAATACTCGACACTATGAGCCAATATAGAATTATTATTCTTTGGATTGAAACCAAGCAAGCAAAGATACTAGACCTCTTGAAAGAACCAAACTTCAAGTGTATTAAGTCTTCACAAAAATTAGGCAGAGTAACAGCTGTATACAGATGAATTCCAGACTACAAACAAAGAATGTAATTACAATAACCTACACACAAAACAAACAAAAAACCCAATGTCTTTAGGTAAACCTCAAGAACTCCAGACAAAATATCAATTAAGGTTACAAAGTCTCCAACATAGGCCAAGGTTTCTAATCCTACGTCAAAGAAGTCCCATACTCCATAATGCCAAGGATAGTAACCAAATAGTCCAAGTATCATTAAAGTTTTTATGGTTTATGTTGATTATTAGGTGTCTTAGAAGAAAAAAAGAAAAGGCTCAAGTGACCAAAGATGAATATAGCATGAAATGTAATGTTTAAAGTAAATGGTACATAAAGCATAAAAAAATAAAAGGCATAAAGTAAAAACAATTTAATAATTAGTGGTTAGTTGGATGACCATCTTGAAACTTGCATTTGGAAATCATTAGAGTATTGGTAGAACCAAAGCCTGTACACAACAAGTTGCATTTGCTTTTTGTCAAGTATATGATCCATTTGGAATCCTCAAAAGTACCATTTAATGATCAATGATGTTTAAGTGATCCGTGTTGACCAAAAGTGTTATAGATCCATTAGAGGATTGGTAGAACCAAAGCCTCCACACAATGAATCTCAAGGTTATTGGATCAAAGAGATCAAATTAACAAACTTGGGCTTGCACACATAGGTTTGGGCCACGAATGATCATTTATTCGAATCGGGACAAAATTTAGCGCTATGTTAAGCAATTGTAAGTGGACTTATATAGAAGTCGCACCTATTTTGAGGCCGATCAATAGCAATCTATGCACCATTTATTTTGAGACATGATATAGAGATCATGCTCCAATAACACTTAGTGCAATAAGAAAGGGATGAGATGAAGAGGGGTGGGAAAGAATATATAAACCACATTTGAATTAAAATTTAATCAAACTATTATTAAAATCATTTATCCATTTTTGTGGAGTTAAACTCAACACCATAGATTCAATGATGTTAATAAAGTTCATGATAAAAAATTCAGCCCAAGATTAGCCAGAAAATAATCACAAAATAATATTGCATTTAATATATACATTAAAAAAGGTTTTAAAAATGTTTTAAAATAGAAATAAAGAGAAAAATATCAATTATATTCAAATTAATCAAGAAATAAAAAGTAAGACCATAGAAAAATCAGAAATGAACTAAAATGATTTTATCAAATTTTTGGTAATTTTTTAAAGTCAGAAACTATTTTTAGAATTAAAAGAAATGAGTAAAATAAACAAAAAATGATAAAAAATAACAGTCAGAAATAAAAAATAAATGAGGTCACTAATATTTGTCACAATATACATTTTTGTGGAGTTAAACTCAATACCATAGATTCAATGATGTTAATAAAGTTCATGATAAAAAATTCAGCCCAAGATTAGCCAGAAAATAATCACAAAATAATATTGCATTTAATATATACATTAAAAAAGGTTTTAAAAATGTTTTAAAATAGAAATAAAGAGAAAAATATCAATTATATTCAAATTAATCAAGAAATAAAAAGTAAGACCATAGAAAAATCAGAAATGAACTAAAATGATTTTATCAAATTTTTGGTAATTTTTTAAAGTCAGAAACTATTTTTAGAATTAAAAGAAATGAGTAAAATAAAAAAAAATGATAAAAAATAACAGTCAGAAATAAAAAATAAATGAGGTCACTAATATTTGTCACAATATCATTGGATCGTTCCATATTTTTTTCCAGAATTTAAAAATGCATAAAAGTATTTTTAAACATTTAAAACCAATCAAATAAAGTGAAATTTATAAAAAAAATAGCAAAACACAATAAAATTATGAAAAAAATATAAATCAAAAAGAGAAAAATCAAAAAATTTTTTTATAATTTTTTCAGATTTTTTGGATTAAAAATGAATTTTCTATGATTTTTTGAAATTTAAAACAATTAAATATAAAAATCAGAAAAGAAAAAAAAGGGCCATCTGATCAATGTCAAAACGCGTTAGTAAACATATCAAGTGGACCTGGCGTGCTGTGCATGTTATGGACTTTAGTGGATAATGCATCGAATCATTAATTAAATCAGATTTAAAAAAAACAAGTGGTGTGCCATCATTGGTTGTAAGATGACACGTTGGTCATCTTCAACCTCCAGCCAACGTGAATTACAGGTCTCTCAAACTATAAAATCAGCAGCTCAGACCTATGCCATTTGCTTCGTCTCTTCAAGACGAAGACAATCACACCTTCGCAATAAATTTATATAAACTGTAGCTCAAGCAAATTGGAAGGAAAGTTTTGAAAATGGATTTGAAATTTCGTGGTCAAAACAAGTTTCCAGATGAAAGTAAGTGTTTCAACTAGAACCAGGGCAACGAGAGCATCACAATGATATCAAAGTTTTGAAAAATTGATGAAGGAATCTACCTATTGAAGTTGAGTTGCAGAGCTCTGAAACTGGACTTCTATGGATCAATCTAAGGCACAATTCTTGAATGTAATTATATGGTTAGATTCAGGGAAGATCAAGGAAGGTGAATTGATGGAAAAATTGGATTGGAAAAGGCTTGAAAGCAAATTTTTAAGTAGCATAATTTTGAGTTATGGAACAAGTTTGGCAGGGTAATTTTGGCTATCCAAGCCTGAGGAAATGAATGTGGGATGACCCTCTATTTATATGGAATCAAATGGAATGTCCAAGCGTGTGAAATTATGAAGTTTGGAGGGAAATCGTGTGAAGTCACAAACAAGAAAAGCGTGACTTCTAATTTGATCAAAACTCATCCAAAATGCGTGTTTTGTTGTGCTAATCAATTCTAGAACTTCACTAAACATGTTTAGAGGCAAAAACTCATGGAAAACTTGTGATTAGAGGCCAAAACAAAGACTTCAAATTCTGACTTATGGGGAAACTTCAGTTCTAAGTTACCAAGTTCAATCCAATGGCATTCTCAGGTCAAGGGATCTTAAGTCATGATTCTTGATGCTTTAGAAAGATGAGATTACAAGCTTTGAAATGGAAAAAGAATGGAATCAAATGGATACTTGATCTGAAAGTTGCATTGAGTCAAAGTTGGGGAAAAAGGTTGACTTTCCATACTTAGAAATATTTCAAGTTTTTCTTCAAAAGTGACCTATAATGTTTTGCATCCAAACATGGCCTTCCTCTTGGAATTTACTCTTGACTAAAAAATATGGCATGAAATATACATCTTGAATGACATTTTGAAACTTGAACCAATCAAAATATCCAAAAATTGAGAGAGTTATGGATTGTTGAAGTTGAAAAAAAATCATGAAATGACCTATAATAGTTTGTATCCTTAGGGCCTCTTCCATCCATTTTCTCAATTTGCACATAAAATAAGGAATAAAGTTCACATCCTCAAGATCATTATGGAAAAAGAGTGGGATCAAGGTGATAAAAATGGACCAAGTTATGATCATTTGAAGTCACACATAGGAAAATGGGGGTTCATCTGGAGGACTTGTAATCTTTCTTCATCATCAAGTTTCTTCCACATGAAAAATCCTTGGAACTTTTTAAGTTATTTGTTGATATACCTTTGAATATAAGGATGTATTTGGAATCACTACAAAATACAAAAAGATGAGCAATATATGCTTCTTTGAAGTTCAAAACCCTAGCTCCTAGATTAAGAAAAATGCCTAGAGGGACTTTGACAATTTTGAACAAACTTCTTGTACCAAAACAAATGCTTTATAAATATAAGTTGTTGAGGATGATAATGATAAATAATAGCAACCAAAACCACTTCCATATCTTGAGAATTGAGAGAAATATGCATTTGTGACCAATGGGAACAAAGCCTTGTCCAAGCATGACAACTTCTCCAATCAATCCCTTGTTCTTTTGAACCAAATTTGATAATCTTGAAATATGGTGAACCAAAATAACCTTGCCATGCCATTTCCTCAAAAACAAATCCAATGGTGAGGTTTGAACTTCTCAAGCTTTATTGACTAGGGCATGGAAATAAACTCATGAACCCATGGAGCAACTTGCTGAATCTCATTGCCTTTACCAACATGAGTAACAAGCAAGACAAACCAATATTGCATTTTATTAATTAAAAGAAGAAATAAAGACAAAAAATATTCATGATCACAAACGAACACAAGTCAATGTGCTTGGTGATTCCTCAAAGAGAAAAGCTAAATATAGGGAGGGGAACCAAGAATCCTAATGTGATCTTGTTGTGATGGAATCAACATAGTATGATGAGGGGATCTTAGGGTAAAAAATTGGGGTACAATACAAGCCTTTAAACCTAAGAATCTTGTGTGACTTGTTTGTGTTTTCTTCTCATGAACATAACATCATAGCATCATATCATCATAACATAATATTTTTACTAACCATTTCAAGGATCTTAGGGATTTGTGGTGCAGGATTATCATAAGCCAAATTTCTAGCAAGGGACAAGAGGATTTATTTTCCTCTAGCCAGATGCCGTCAAGATCAAAGTACATTCTCTTGAGTCAGAGGCTACGACCACTTGATATGGTGAGCTTGATTCTTATATAAGGACGTTCAAAGATGAAGACTCAAAGTTCTTCAGACAAAGCTACAACTAGATTCAATTTCTAATATTTCAAATTTAAATCCCACGAGATCCTTGAAAACATTGAATATGCATCTACATGTCATACATATCATCACATAACAGGTTTCCAAGACATGTTTTCTCATCCTCTTGCTATTTATTTCAGCAGGAAAATGGCTCTTGAACAAAAAGTCAAAGAACTCCAGGCTCAGAATGCTCAGTTCAAAGAGATGTTCCTAAACTTAGCCAAGGGACAAGAAGAATTGAAGGCGCTCGTCACCAACGGGAAGAATAAAAAGACAAAGAAACCAATTGGCATCCTTAACATGAGGGAAAAGTTTAGAGGTCTAGTCAAGCAAGCTCAAGATCTTGATATCCCATCGGACGAAGATGAGAAACAGGATAAAGACGGTAAGTGTGTTAAAATTTAAAGAAGCAACCTTGGTTCTGACAAGTTTTCTGATGAAGAGGAAGAGGATTATTTGGATTAACAATATCCCCCTACTGACGAGAAGTATAAGCTGCTGGAAGAGCATCTGAAAGCTTTGGATATCTAGAAGGTGCGTGGCTTGAACTTTGAAGAGTTGGGTTTGGTCTCAGGAGTCGCCATTCCTCCTAAGTTCAAAACTCCTACCTTTTTCAAGTATGATGGCATTTCATGCCCAAAGCTGCATTTGAGATCTTATGTTCGGAAAATTCAACCACACACTACTGACAAGAAATTATGGTTGCATTTCTTTCAAGAGAGTGTATCTGGAACTCAACTAGAATGGTATTAATAACTCGAAGGTACCAACATCCATAACTGGGAAGATTTGGATGCAAATTTCTATAAACAATATCAATATAATTCTGATTTGGCACCAAGCCGCATGCAACTATAGAGTATGTCCATGGGTTATGAGGAAGGCTTTAAAGAGTATGCACAGAAATGGAGAGATCTAGTAAGTAGAGTTCAACCTCCTTTGGCTAATAGGGAGTTGGTTGACATGTTCATGAGTATGCTAACAGGTCCTTTCTATAATAATCTACTTGGAAGTTCTTCAGCCGGTTTCACTGAACTAATATTGACAGGAGAACATATTGAGAATGGAATCAGAAGTGGTAAAATTCAGGTGCCTACATCTTCAAATACTATGAATAAGTCTTATAATGGTAAGAAAGAATCCAATACTGTGTACGGACATAAGGGTCATAATAAAAGTCACCGCAACCAATTTGTGGGGGCAGTGCTGGTCTCTAATCATGCACCAGTGCAACAACAACAAAATAATCTGCGTAGGCACGACGCACCCATGAGACAATTCACAAGAATCAACATGTTGTTGGCTCTAGCATTACAACACATGTTGAAGATGGATCTGATTACATTGAAAGAACTTCCTCGAAATTCCAATACTTCCGCTCCTAGCTACAATCCTAATGCATGGTGTGCATATCACTCCGACAGTCTTGGACATGACACTAACAGTTGTTGGGCTTTGAAACATAAGATTCGGGACCTGATTGATGAAGGAGTTTTCGAGTTCACACAAGACGTTCAGATGGAATTTTTCTATCATCCTTCAAATATCGAAACTACAAGGCACACCATCTGAAGTGACAAGTTCCGGCAGAGAAGCTTTAAGATCATTTGAATTTTTTTTTGCAAATTCTCTTGTTTGTTCAAGCACTTATCTTTATGTCAAACATTGGTTTTTCCCATTAATGCATTACATATGTTTGTCTTGAATTAATCCATTCGTTTCACTATATTTAAATTATGCTTCTTACTTCCTTTTTTGTGGTATTAAACTCTTGTTAAGGCTATAAGCCTTTAAAGGTAGGATGAAGATAATGATACCATAATCTCATACAGTATACTTTTGAACAGACCTTACTGATGATGTACAAGCATTGCTTCAATTCCTAAACAATGGAGATATAAGGAAGTTAATCCCTAGTCAAACCCTTCGAGCCTAAGAAGTAGGAGTTTTCTTTTTCATGCAAATTAAAACCCTTGAACATAACCTGGGGCAGGGTAGTTGCTCAGTCAAATCAATTATGCGTTCACAAGCTTTACCTTCGTACACGATGACTAGTGTCGAAGATACTCTTATAAATCAAAAACTAATGATGATTCCCCATAAACATTGAGTTAGACATTTATTATATTTCAAAAGAAAAGCCTGCTAAGTCAAAATCTATGAAGGAGACTTAAGAAAAAACTTAGGCATTCCGCTGACTGTAATCTCAAACGAAACAATTCAGGCAAAAGTTAGGGATAATAAAGTCAAAAAGAGGTTGCTACAAATCCTCAACAAAGGAAAAGTGTCACAATAAAAATTTATGCCTTCCCAAATAAACTCTCGGTTTCGGAACCATCACCAAAATATTAGTTTCATAATTAGAAACACTATTGGAACCTAAATGCATAATTAACTGTATAGGACTAAAGAACACCATGGAGAAAGGGTAGGGTACAAATAAACTTTGAGCCTTTATCCCTTGTTTCTTAAACCGTGAACCAGGCCACGTTACAACCCTTAAAAGTCCTAACTAAAGCATGTGTTAGTTCGAAAGCATACTGTTACAAAAAGTTATCCTGACTCCTGTAAGGCTTACTGTTATACCCCAAAATTTTCCCTCCCATTTTTAAAAAGACAAATAAGTCCAAGGTACCTCCTCATGCTTCTAAGGTGCTCAAGTACTCAAGACTACTCAAGAATTGATCAGATGAACCCTCCTCTTAAGCAAGTCCTACAATTAGGGTTTTGTTTTTCTTAGAGTAAACTGGACTTCTAATGCCTAAAGTGGACTTCATGGTTTCTCACATGTATCAAGGTATCCTCATGTCAAATTTCAAGCCTTACATCACAAATTTGCTCAGTCAATTGCTTAGATGATTGAAAATCAACTATATTAGGTAAAAAGTCAACTATGGTCAATTTACAGTCAAACTTACAGATTTTTGGTCAACATCAATATCTTGAAGTTCAATTCATCATTTTATCAAGGGTTGATCATAACTCATCAAGAAAACTCAAGATTCATCAAAAGTCAAAAGTTACTAAATTAGGGTTTTCTTAAGGAGAAGTCAACTGAACTTTGACCAAGCATAACTTTCACATGCTTCATCATAAAATTCTCAACCAAAACTCATTTTGATGGAAATTCAATTCTCTACAACTTTTTCCCTCTAAGCTCAAGGCCAAAAAATGTTTCATTTGAGAGATATCGGCTAAAACATTATAGGCCATTTTAAAAGTCAACCAAAAGACACTTTTTATCAAAGCAATTTACATCAAGATAAAATATTCAAATTGAAAAATGATCAACATGAGAGTTGTAGGGGACATCTTGAGTTTCCAAAAAGTCTAAGGTCACCACCATATGATGAAAATTGAGCAAGTTATGAGTTGCACAAGTTGGACAATTTTGAGGAAATGCATGAAACCCAAATTGATCAAACTTGAATTTTGGGCTAGTGGGCTTATCTTTCAAAGTCCAAACGTGTCTTAGATCTCATAGTGAACCTCTGAATATATTTATTTTCTCCTGAGGTTGGTCGAGGTAGGCCCCTCATTCCTGAGGATGAGAATGACAACCACTTGATGCCTGCTCTAGCGCGTATGGAAAAGTTGGCCCATCGCCTCTCAATCAATTCCATTCAGAAAAACTTGAGCCGCGAGGAATGGGGAAGCATTATTACTGCACACCTTTGATTTTTATTCCATTTATTTTGATTTTATTTATTTAAACTCAAAATAAATTAAATAAAATCAAAGGCTTTCATACAAAGGTCCAAGCCCATTTTTTGACATAATTCATAGCCTATATATTCCTCATTTAGACAACAAAGAGGACACAAAAACTTTCAAGAGAAATCACCTTCCAGACACTTCAAAAAAATATCAAAACTAGGGCAAACTTCAAAACCCTATTTTCAGCCTTCCTCAAAGCAAGCTAGTCGTCCTAATCAATTTCAGGACTCTCATAGAGTGAGTATGGATCGACCCTAATGATCCAAAGTGCACAAAACAAACATCCCATGCATCTTTGATTGCCACATATTTTGTAAATTTGTATTTTAATTTCTATCATACTTTAATCAAAACTAACATTGCTAATGTGCTTCTAAGATGTAAATATACAGGTTTGAACCATCGCATGGCCCCCATGAGGCCAGAATCATGTGTTTCCAGTCTTGCACTGATTGACCTTGTTTGCTTCGTATCTCATCATGCAGGGAGAATTAGAAAAAACTAGAGCTACCAATGAACTCACAAGGGTCATATTAGGGGGGTAGAGTCCCTTTGGATCACCTAACGTTTCTTATTTTGCAGGTTGACAAAACGTGCTCGCTGGAGAAGATGATCGAAGCTAGGGCTCCGACACCTCTCCGGTCCAGTCAATTTGGTTTATTTTATATTTATTGATTCCTACCATAATAATGGATGAAACACCCACCCCAGTGGCAAAGCACACTCACGTTAAGACATTGATACAGGAGGGCGTGGGTTTGATCTCTGCCTTTTGTTTTTTTTTCCTTCATATTTTCCAATTTTCTTGCATGTTTAATATATTTTGCGTTGCATCCATTCTCCTAACACTAGCACACGCCTGGCACAAAGGAAAGCTATGCAATAGAGAAGGAAAATGGCGTGAGTTCAACACCCACCCTGGAATTTTTCATTGCTTTTGTTTCTAACCCTTATTTCTTTGGTTTTTTTCTTCGCCTAATTATTTTTTGGTTAACCCTAATTATTTTTTTATTAACCATTAAAAAAACCTTTTCTTTAACCCTAATTATTTAGGTTTAGGTTTTTAATTAACCTTTTTTTTAATTTATTAGTTAAACTTTTTATTTTAAAATTAATTAGATTTTAGGTTTTATTTAATTAATTATCATCAAAAACTATTTTCTTCATAAAAAATCACCAAAGAAATCTTTTTTACAATCTTTCCTATTTTTATTTTCCTTTTTCTTTTTCTTTTTTCAAGATAAACATAAGTGAATCAAACACACTTTGCACACTTACACCTCTAGGTTAACCTCTCTTCGTTGCCTTTCAGAATAATGGTCATGTCCCTCGAAAATAGGGATACTTTAGCAAAGCCCTTCCGAAAAAAGATCATAGTCCCTCGATGACCCTTCGATGTTGTCTATGAAAAATGATCTAGTCCCTTCGATAAATTGCTAAAGTATCCTTATCAGTTGCCTTCGATGGCCATACGATGACCCTCGATTTTCCCTTCACATCCATTAGAAGGGGCTACCTACAACTAATGGTAAGGATAGTACTATCTCTAAAGGAGAAGGAAAATAACAAGAACGACCTTGAGTGGGTAAGACTGTTAATCGCTCGCTCACAAACTTTTCTCACAAACAAACATATATTTTCAAAAACACTTTGTACGCGTTCTTGAGGACTGATACAAGAACCATTACAAAGTCGGCCAGGCTTTTCAAAATATTTTTCAAAACACTCACAAAAAAAAAAGAAATTTTCAAAAGTGAGCTAGCGATTAAGATCCTGTAGATAACTACGGATGAAAAGGGTGCTAACACCTTACCTTTTCATATCTTACCCCCCGAACTCAAAATATTCAAGGTCTTTCCTGTTCTTTTCACCCTTTCCTTATTGGATAAAAGAAAAGTCGATGGCGACTCTAGCTATCTGCACATTTGCGATAAAACACAAAAGTTATTTCTCCTACCGTGTTACAGAACTGGCGACTCTGTTGGGGAATACATCTTTAAAAAAGAGGAGTTACCCTAGAGTCTAGATCACTTTTAATTGCTTTAGTTTTATGAATTGTTTGCTTTACTATAAAGGGTTTCTTGGGTTTACTTTCTTGCAAAGACCCTACACCCAGATCTAGGGTACCTTAGGTAAGTAGCAATAGATCATGGAAACTGTACGGTGTAGACCGATATGGTTGAAGTGATGGATACAGTTAGTGCGACACTTTGGATTGTACTAATGTTCCTTGAGTCAGTCGAGGATAACATTAGGCTTCCGTGTGGTGTCAATAGCACTAACTAGACTTTTAGAACCTTAATTGACCCATCTTGGCCATTAGAAGGTAGTGATATGGCCGACTTTTATGAATTCCAAGTTTGGTCGATACTCGATGCTACACTCATTGAGATTCAACTCGCGAGATGTTTTTGCGGCAAATCAGTTGTTATACTAAAATAAAACCATCGAGAAAGATCCGTCATATGAGATCCCTAGAACCCGATTACTATTTTAAGGCAGGTTGAGCCAACTTACCATCAATAGAAAAGGGTATTTACCTATGGACCTTAGGCAAGCCTTTAAACCTAAGGCTCTTGTGTGATTTGTCTGTGTTTGCTATCTATCTAACATAAACATAACATCATGACATCATAACATCCGACATGACATTTGCTAACCATTTCAAGGATCTTAGGGATCTTTGTTGCAGAATTTTAAGCCAGATTGCTAACAAAGGAGAAGAGGGTTTATTTTCCTCTAACCAGATAATGTCAAAGATCAGAATATATTCTTTGAGTCAAAGGCTAGGACCCACTAGATATGGTGAGCCTGATTCTAATAGAAGGACATCCAAAATTGAAGATTCAAAATTTCATAAGTCGGAGCTATAACCGGATTCACTTTAAAATTTCTTTACCCTGCAAGATCCTTGAAAACATCACATTTGCA
This sequence comes from Vicia faba, assembly GCA_948472305.1. NCBI lineage: Eukaryota > Viridiplantae > Streptophyta > Magnoliopsida > Fabales > Fabaceae > Vicia > Vicia faba. The sequence goes on from OX451738.1 coordinate 124,989,377, forward strand.
TCTACATATCATGCATCTCATTACATAACAGGTACATTCTACACAAGTTTTCTCATACCCTTGCTGTTTATTTCAGTAGAAAAAAATAGATCTTGAACAGACAGTCATAGATCTCTAAGCGTAGAATGCTCAATTCCAACAGATGTTCTTGAACCTAGCCAAGGGACAGGAAGAGCTGAAGGTACTGGTCACCAGTGAAAAGAAGAATACAAATAAATTGATCGGTGTTCTGAACATGGGAAAAATATTCAGAGGTCCAGTAAAGCAAGTCCGAGACCTTGATATCCCCTCGAATGAAAAAGACAAGAAGGATGAAGACAGTAAGAGTGTGAAGAATGAAAGAAGCAATCCTGATTCTAACAAGTGTCCTAGTGAAAAGGAAGATGATTACCTAGATGAGCAATATCCCTCTGCTGATGAGAAATACAAACAGTTGGGAGAGCGCTTGAAGGCTATAAAGATCCAGAAGGTGCCTGGATTGAGTTTTGATGATTTGGGTCTGGTGTCAGAAGTTGTTATCCCTCATAAATTGAAAACTCTTGTCTTTGCTAAGTATGATGGAATTTCTTGTCCGAAGTTGCATTTAAGGTCTTATGTTCGGAAAATCCAATTGCACACTGCTGATAAGAAGTCGTGGGTTCATTTCTTTCAAGAGAGTTTATCTGGAACACAACTGGAATGGTTCTATCAATTGGAAGGGACTAATATTCACACTTGGGAAGATTTGGATACTGCTTTCTATAAGCAATACCAATATAATGCTGATCTGGCGCCAACCCGTATGCAATTGCAGAGCATGACCATGGGTACTGATGAAGGTTTTAAAGAGTATACCCAGAAGTGGAGAGATCTTGCGGGCATAGTTCAACCTCCTTTGGATGATAGAGAGCTAGTTGACATGTTTATGAGCACACTGAGATGTCCCTTTTATAATCATCTGATAGGGAGTTCTTCAACTAGTTTCACTGAACTGATCTTAACAGGGGAACATGTGGAAAATGGAATCAGAAGTAGAAAAATCCAAGTGGCTACATCTTCAAATGTCGCGAGAGCCTTATAATAGTAAGAGGGAATCCAATGCTGTGTATAGTCAGAAGGGTCATAATAAATGTGTTCACAACCAATTTGTGGGGGCAGTACTGATCTCCAATCCTGCGCCAGTGCAACAACAACAAAATAATCAATGTAGGCAACACGCGCCTAGGAGAAAATTTACAAAGAGCAACATACCATTAGCGCAAGCTTTACAACACATGCTGAAGGCAGGGCTGGTTATATTGAGAGAACCTACTCCGAATCCCAACACTTCCTCTCCCCGCTATAATCCTAAGGCAAGGTGTGTAAATTACTTTGACAGCCCCGGGCACGACGCTAGCAACTGTTAGGCTTTGAAGAATAAGATCTAAGACATGATTGATGCCAAGGAAATTGAATTTGACCCTCCTGAGACCCCTAATGTGATTACGGCACCCATGCCTAACCCTGACAAGGGTTTTAATGCTGTTGAAGATGTTTCTTATGTTTCTACTATGGAAAATTTAACTACTCCCTTGATGATTATTAAGAAGAAATTGCTGCAAGCCGATTTATTTCCTGGTTTCATTAAAGGCTGTTACTACTGTGCATCCTAATCCAATGGTTGCGCATTGTTGAAAAAGGGTATTCAGTGTCTGATGGATGACCGTCAGATTCTGTTTGAGAAAATTCTTGTTGAGAAGACTCCTTCTGTGGAGAGTACATCCCAAGACTTGAATCTTTAAGACGTGTCTACAACTTTTGGTACCCCTATAAGGATCACTTCTAAGGGTCCTATGAAGATTACCGCTGGACCTAAAGTCGCTCCCCTGATTATTACTGCCCCATGCTAATTTCATATTCCTCTGATAAGGCTATCCCTTAGAATTATGGAGCTGATGTCTTCTACCATGGAATCAAGAAGGAACCATTGATTGCTGAAGAGGAAAATGTTGAAGTTACTAATCCCGATGTTAAAAATATTGTGGGGACTAGTAAGGTTACTAGAAGTGGAAGGGTTTTATCTCCAGAGATATCTCTGAAGACTGTTACTACACTAGTTCATATCACTTCTATAGAATCTACTACTAAAACTCGAGGTAAAGAACATATGACCGAGCCTGTCTAGACGGAGGCACCAAAAGAAGTTACTGCCGAAGACCCCTCCAAGCAAGAGATGGAGGAAATTTTAAATATTATTTGAGAGACTAACTACAAGATTTTTGAACAGCTGGGGAAGACGCCTTCCAAAATATCTATGTTATCCCTGTTGTTGTGCTCCGAAGCTCATGCTCAAGCTTTAGTGAAATTCTTGAAACATGCCCATGTGCCGCAAGAGATCTCTGTTGACCAATTTGAAAATCACATTGCTAGCCTAACGACCGATAATAGGCTAGGCTTTTTTGATGCAGACTTAACTCCCACAGGAAGGAATCATAATAAAGCCCTGCATGTCTCTATTGAATGCATGAGCACTACTTTATCTCATGTGTTGGTAGACATGGGTTCCTCGTTGAATGTGTTACCGAAAGCTTCTTTGGAAAAACTTGTTGTGAAGGGATTTTTCTAAAACCCAGTGACATTGTGGTAAGAGCTTTTGATGGTTCAAAGAGAATGGTGCATGGAGAGGTGGATCTTCCGATCAAAGTGGGTTCCCAGGTCTTCGAATCTACTTTCCATGTGGTGGACTTTCGTCCAGCCTATTCTTGTTTGCTGGGACGCCCTTGGATCCATGTGGAAGGTGCTGTTACCTCTACCTTACACCAGAAGTTGAAGTATCCCATGAGGCGAAAGATCGTCACAGTTTGCGGCAAAGAAGAATATATGGTGAGCCATTTGAATTCTTTCAAATATGTTGAGGTGGATGGTGAATTCGTTGAGACTCCTTACCAGACCTTTGAAGTTGTTTCTCAGACAACCTCGATTAATAAAGCTGCTTCTATTGTTCATAAAACTCCATAAAAAATGGCTTCGCTTAAAGAAACTAGAGCTGTGGTTGAAGGAGGTGGTTGCATTGTTTGGGGTCAGCTTCCTGACATTCCTTACAAATCCGGCAAGTTTGGCTTGGGTTTCACTTCTCAGGCTCAGAGGGATGTCTGTCATGCTCGTGCTAATTCTAGGAGACTGACATTCCACATCAACAGTAATGAAGTTCACAACAATCATATTAATGTTGTGGAAGACGCTGATAATGACTACAACATAGAGAGTTGGGTCTTCCCTACTACTGGAAATGGGCTTAACAATTAGAAGGCTGAAGACTTTATGCCAATCTCCTTCAATCAGGAGTAAATGCTATTTTCTGTTTTTTTTTTCTTTTAAGTTTTGGTTATGTAATGTAAACAATGACTTTAAGCCTTGTGCCTTAACCGGGGCACAATGGTCCATTTGTTTGGGTTGTCATTATTCACAAGCATATTTTCATTTAATAAATCATTGGATGTTTGCACTCAAATTTTTCATTATTTGTCTTTCTTTTACTTTATTGCTTTCAAAATATCTATGTGTTCTTACACACACCCACACAACAAATTGCAGATCCATGTCCACTATGGATCTCATTGATAATAGTTATGCTATTTCTAATTATGACTTTTAAAATCCGATCTACCAAGTTGAGGACAAAGGTGAGGAAGATTGTGAAATACCTGGAGATCTTGCTAGGATCTTAATGCAAGAAGAAAGAGCCATACGACCACATGAAGAGCCAATCGAGGTTGTGAACTTGGGTACTGAAGAAGATAGGTGCCAGCCTAGAAGACAGTATCAAAAAGAGGTTAATTTAGATGTTGAATTATTATGTTGATATCTTTGCTTGGTCGTACGAAGACATGCCAGGGCTTGATAATGATATTGTGGTTCACCGTCTACCGATGAAGAAGGTTGCCTCCCTATAAAGCAGAAGGTTTGTCGTATGCATCCTGAGATGTATGAAAAGATCAAGGCTAAGGTTAGGAAGAAATTCAATGCATGGTTCTTACCTGTTACATCCTGTTGTATCCAAAATTTTCCCTCTCATTTTACTCAAGACGTACCCATTGAGATCCCCAACTTGCCCTAGGATGACTAAGAATTGACCAGACAAATTCTCCTCCTAAGGCAATAAACCTCTAACTAGGGTTCCAATTTTAATCAAAGATGGATGAGCTCCAAGGGTTCCAAATGTTTTCCATGATCCTAATATGTCCTCAAGATTATCCATGCCAAATTTCATGCCTTGCACAACAAGTTTGCTCAATCAACTGCTCAAGTGCCTGAAAATCAACTATACTAGGTCATAAGTCAACTGTGGCCTATATACAGTCAAACATCAAGATTTTTGGTCAACATCAACATTTTGAAGTAATATCCATCATTTGATCAAGGGTTGATCATTATTCCTCAAGAAATGCTCCTAACTCATCAAAAGTCAAAAATGGCAAATTAGGGTTTTTATAGGAAAAGTCAACCAAATTTTGACCAGGCATAACTTTTTCATACTTTATCAGAAAATTTTCCACCAAAGCTCATTCTAAATAGAATCCAATTACCTACAACTTCTCTTCATCCCACAAGTTCAAGAAATGCCCCAGTTAAAAGATACAAGCTCATACATTATAGGTTCTTTCAAAAAGTCAACAAAAACACCTTTTGGGTCAAAGCTCCTTACATGAACATGGAAGATCCAATTGAAATGAAACCAAAAGGGTTGTTTAAAGGACATACTAAGATCTCTAAAAAGTCAAAGAACACTCTCTTAGGGTTAAAAATGAGAGAGATATGAATTTCTAAAGTTGACCAATTTTTGGAAAAGTGCATGAAACCAATATTGACCAAACTTGAATTTTTTCCAAATGGGCCTATCTTTTTATGTTTGAAACTTGGTTCTAACATGGCCCACGACCTTTGAGCTCATTCATACATTATTTTATTATTTATACTATTTATTTTGATATTTTATCCATTAAAATGCAAAGTTAAATAAAGTAAATAATAAAAATAATGGAAGATTCGATGTGGAATTTTTTTCTTATCAAATGATGGACAAAACATGCTGGCATATAAAAGTAAAAAAGTGCAAGCCAAGATGGGAAAGGATGTCCAAAATAGGAAAGATTTTCAAGTGGATATTTGGAACAAATCTTGCACTCAATGCCATGAATCTTTTTCTACATTTGTTAACCTAATGAGATTCACTACATATACACAACAATTCCAGACCTAATGCATACACGCAGCTGCCTCCACAAACCCTGAAATCTTTTCCAAAAATTCAAAGAAAAAGTGAAAATCGTATTAAACAATCTAAACCCTTTTTAAGACAAACCAAGCACTCCATCACACTCCTGAAGGTCCCAGGAGTCCATCCATATCATTCTTGAAGCTCGTGGCACCCTTGATCACTGTATCCAAGTGCCATCGGTTTGGTAAGATTTTACAATTCAATATTAATAATTCATGCATTGTTGACATGTTTGATGTGTTGTTTTATGTTCAGGACATCCATTAGAATAGGTTAGATGTTTCGCATGAGAGCTTTGATGCTTGAATCATAAGATGCCATTGTTAGAGCATCACAAACTGAAACCTTCGAACCTTACAATACAAGGACTTTTAGGCCAAATGGATACCACCATTGAACTCGCAACATATGATTTAAGGGGGGGGGGGGTAGGCTTAATCTCTTGCTTTGATTCGTGTTATTTTGAAGGTTTCAATTTTTGGTATCACCGGAGAAGAAAGAGTTGACCACCGTGAGGGGTGGTCAGACTCACCGGTGCATGCATGGCATGGTCCCTTCTTTCAATTGGTCCATTCAAATATTCAGGGCCACACTGAAGGGCGCGCATGGACAAGTCAACATCTGTTTTGATTTTCATATTATTTTATGTTATTTCATTTATGTTAACAAATGATAGAATGGTTGGGTGGTAAAGAAGAACGCGTGTGAAGTGTAAGACCTGGGTTCGATACCCAGGTCATGTGTTTTATTTTTCTAACATTCATATTGCAGATCCAGCGCTTCAAGCTCCAGTGTGCACACCATGTGTCGTCACACCATCACCATCAGATCTTCATTGTTCCAGATCTAGCGCTCCTGGGTGCAGCCCCACCAAAGACCTTCCAGATGCAGCATTATTGGATCACGCGCATGAGTATGGACCATCAGATATGGGCCTTGAAAATCTAGTTAACACCCCCCAATTGGGTTTCTCACCCCAGGCCCATTTCTCTTTTTTAATTCTCTTTACTTTCTTTTTTAATTAGTTTCCATTTTTTTAAACTCATTTTTTTATCATAAAATCAACAAAAAGTCACAAAAAAATAGATTTAGTTTTTTTAATTAAAATTAATTCTTGCAAATTAATTTAATTAAATTTTAACTTGTTTTATTTAATTTAAAATTAGTTAGAAATTAGGTTAAATCTCAATTTTTTTTATAAAATGCCAAAAATATTTTTAATAAGCAATTAGATTTTTAGGGCTTCAAACATATTCCCGTTTTAATTTTTGCACGTTGTTATTTTTCCTATGATTATTTTTTAATTATGTAATTGTGCCTGGTTTGTAATAGCCTAATTAGGTTTTTTTTATTTAATTTTCGCACTTTACATTTCAGTCATATATAATTGTAATCGCCCCAAAGCCTTGTAATAGCTGTAGGTTTTACTTTCCACACTATATTATATGCCCGTATATAAACTGCTAGTAAATTAGGCGTGTATGGCAAGAACTAAATAATCAATCTTAGATCACTAACATCAAGATAAAAATACCTGAAAAAAGCACACTGTTGCACACTCTCACTCCTAGGGTATTTCCAACTTTGGTTTCCTTCGGAAATGGTCATGTCCCTCGAACATAGGGATACTCTTAGAGAAGACCCTCAGTTTAAAGTCATCATAAAGATCATAGTCCCTCAATGTCCCTCGAGTTGCCTACGAGAAATGATCTTGTCCCTCGATGTTGCCTACGAATATATGATGACAGTCCCTTCGAGCTGCTAAGGTATCCTTAAATGTTACCTTCAATGACCAAAAACGTCCCTTCGATAGTCCCTCAACATCCGACGATAAGGATACCTACTCACTAATAGTAGGATAGCACTATCTAAAGGAAAGGAGGAAAATAATGCCCTTTTTCGAGTAGGTAGATAGTTCTTAAGTACTTGCTCAAATCTAATTCATTTTCACACCACACTTTCAAAACTCTTTTTCAAAAACGCTTTATCACACTCTTGAGGACTGATACAAGAGTTATCATAAAGAAAGTAAAACTTTTCAAAACACACAAACACGAAAGCAATTTTAAAAAATGAGCAAGCACCTAAGAGCCCGTGGAAAACCACGGATGGAAAGGGTGCTAACACCGTCCCTTTCCATAATCTACCCCCTTACTCAGAAAATATCGAAAAAGGTCTTTTTCTGTTCTTTTGACCCTTTTCTTTGTTGGATAAAAGAATAGTCGGTGACGACTCTTGCTTACTGCGAAATTTGCGAATACAAAACACAAACCAGTATTAACAGTCGGTTCTGCCACCGTATCATAGAACTGGCGACTCTGTTGGGGAAACTTATAAAGTGGGGTTTACTTTAGGGTCTAGATCATTTTAAAATTGCTTTCTTTGTTTGCTTTGACTGCTTTATCTTTGAGGGTTTGTTGGGGTATTCTTGTAAAGATCTTATACCCGGATCTGGGGACACTTTTTAGGTAAACAACAATAGATCATGGAGATTGTACGATGTATATCAATATGGTTGAAGCGATAACTGTGTTGGTGTGACACTTTGGTTGGTACCGGTATCCCTTGTGTCTAATCAAGGAGAATACGTGGCCGCCGCGTGGTGTCTCGAAGCACTAACCAACCTTAGAACCTTAGTTGAAAAAACTTGGCCATTAGAAAGTAGTGAGATAGCCGGTCTTGGTGTAAAGCTGGGAATCAGATGATACTCAATACTACACTCATTGAGATTGGACTTTCGGGATGTTTCGGCCGCAAGAAAATATTGCTAAGCTGAAATAATACCGATAAAGAAAGATCAGTGATATTGAGACTCCTTAGAACCCGGTTACTATTTCTAGGACAGGTTTGAAACCAACTAAACTTCAAGAGGGTACTTACCTTAAACCTCATGCAAGCCTTTGAACCTAAGGTCTATTGTGTGCTTTGCTTGTGTGTGATTAATTTTCTTAAACATGAGATCATGCATCATAAACATTCATTCTTCATTACACTAACCATTTCAAGGATTAGGGGAATTTATCTTTGTTCTGTTTTACAGATTTCAAGGGTTTCTGAGACTACTTCATTAACCAAGAACTATGGTCGACTTCTCAATCTGGTTACCTCAGGTTTTGATGAGAAAATGATGAGTGTGCTCTTTCAATTCTTTGACCCTAAGCACCATTGCTTCACATTTCAAGACTATCAGTTGGTACCCACCATGGAAGAGTTCTCTCAGATATTGGGTATACCTATTTTAGATCAGTTGCCTTTCACCAGTTTGGAAGAAGCTCCAAAGCCAGAGATCATTGCAGCATCTTTGCACCTGAAACGGTCCGACATTGTATCCAACTGGGAAACAAGAAGTGGAGTTAAGGGTTTTCTAGCCAAGTTCCTAATAGAGAAGGCTTAGCTGTTTTGGGATGTGTGATACGGCGGGAGAACTAACTTGGGTGTTTTGCGTTTTGATCGCATTTGTGCGGATATCAAGAGTCGCCACCGACTTTTCTTTTATCCAAAAGGAAAGGTAAAAAAGCATAAGAAAGACCTTTCGAGATTATTTCTCGGGTTCGGGGGGTAGATTATGAAAAGGGAAGGTATTAACACCCTTTTCATCCATGGTTTTCCATGGACTCTTAGTTACTCGCTAGATAACTTGCTTTTGTTTGAATGTGTTTGTGGTGTGGGTTTTGAAAGTATTTTTAAAATGTCTTTGCAATGGTTCTCGTCTCTATAAGAACGCACACAAAGTTTTATTTCGAAAAATAGTTCAAAGATGTGTTTGTGGAATGTGTTTTTGAAAGTGGTTTTTGAAAATATGTTTTGCAATGGTTCTCATCTCTATAAGAACGTATAAAAAATGTTTTTTCTTTTCGAAAATGTTTTGAGATGAAAGTGTCGGTGTAAAAAGGTTTTTGTCGTGAGCAAGCGAGTAACTAGGAGCGAATCTACCTACTCAAAAGGTCTTAAATGTTCTTTTCTTCCTCCTTTGAATGTTTCTATCTTACCATTGATTTGTTAAGAAGCCCCATCTTGGATGTGAAGGGACAGGCGTGGGACGTTTGTATAGTCATAGAAGGCAACTTGTGAGATGCTTTAGCAATTTCGTAAGGGACTAGATCTTTCTACGGAAGGCAACATTGAGGGACATCGAGGGGCTACGATCTTTTTTATCAAAGGGGCTTTGCTAAAGCGTCCCATATTCGAGGGACATGACCGTATTTCAGAGGCAATGAGCGAGGTTACCCTAGAGGTGCGCGTGTGAAAAAGTGTGTTTGGTTCAAGTTATTTTGTCTTTGAAATTAGGTTATCTAGCGATTGATTTTGAATCTTGCCATACACGCCTAAGTACTATACAGTAATAAGTAAAACAGTAAAGTGCGGAAATTGAAATTCTACGTTATTACAAAGCTTCGGGAATGGGGGTACAAATTAATGAATAGGGGTGACAATAAGAAATAAACACTTAAGTTATACGTAAATCACACAATACAAGTCCAAACCATTAAATAATTATTTAAGTTAAAACTCTTTTCATTTGATAAAATTAATTAATAATTTAATTAATAATGTCAAACAAAAATTATTTTAAAGTTAATAATTATTTAAAACAATATTGATCTATTTACAACTTTAAATATATGTTGAAATATAAAATAAAAATCAAATAATTAAAAATAAAAAAAGAAATAAGGGAAAAGTTTAGAAATGGCCCTGCATCAGAGAAAATCTGGGGGGTGTAGAAATAAATCTGGTTGGCCCAAATAAAGGGAAAAGCCCAATGCTCCTGGCTGATCAGGTGCAGCAATCTCCAGGAGGTGCACCATGGGCGTGCTCCTGTGGTGTGCTAAAGAGTGTTGATTGATGATGATATGAATCAGACGAAAGGATGATGAGGGTGCACAAATTGCTAACATGGGAATGCATGCGCAAGATCCCTCAGAGTGATTAAGGGGTGGTGACAAGTGTCACCACCAGATTAGGCATTATAATGTTGTAATTAACAAACAAAAAAAACAAATTAAGTAAAAAAACAAACAAACTCATAACTCATTTCTCTCTCTCTCTCTCTCTCTCTCTCTCTCTCTCTCTCTCTCTCTCTCTTAACACGACACTCTCTCTTCTCTCTTGTTGGGAGTCTCCACCGGAGAAGACAACCTGGCTGCACGAGAAATCGCCTTACAACGGTGACGGCAGAAGTGCGACTCTGATCCTCACTTTTCTTACATAAATCTAACCGTCTCTTCTTTCTAATTGCTAATCCAAGGTTATTTTTTGCAGATTTTTAGCCTATAACCCTAGATCTAAAAAGGGGTGAACGAAACCCTAAGTCAAAGATGTGACAAAAATTAGTGATTATGATGAAGGATGCTAAATGGAAAGCAAAAAAAAAACAAAAAGAAAAAGGAAGACAAAGGTTGTGGTTTTTGGATCCGTGAGCTTCCAACCTTTTTTGAAGTTTTCTTTCTGGTATTATCTAAGCTTATATCTTGCTTTCTCTCTTCTTCTGGTCTTAGATTATTCTGAAAGGATTTTTTTTGAATAGAATGGAAAATGACGATGATGATTAGGGTTTGGCTTACTTGATAGTTTGCTATGATTTTGTGGGGTTCTTGCAATTTCTGGGATTTGGATGTGGCTTTGTATCTTCTGAATGAACTCTAAGGAGTGAAAAATGATGAACAATTTTTTTGGCCTTTTGTGCTGTTTGTTTTGAGTTACTGGTTCACTGTGAATCTTTGTTTTTTGAGTTGTTGGTTATTCTTGCTGGTTTTTTGAGTATTTGTTTGGGACTAGAGATTTATGGAATAATTTAACTCTTTTTTTGTAGTTGGTGATTCTCGATGGCTTTTGTATATTATTCTGTCTCCTTTGTTTTTTTCCCCTTTGGTCCTGTGTTATAGTGACTGAGAAGTCTGCAAAATGGAGGGAAGGTTTGATGAGTTTTTAATAAAATTGGTTTTCTAACTTTAGGCTTTAGAGTGGAGGTTATGTTTTCCCATTTTAGTGCAAGTTTTGGCGCAGGCTGTAGCAGGGCTGTTTTTGTAGCCAGTGATAGCAGTTGGCTTGGAAATTTTTGGACTGTTTTGGCCTTGGTGATACCTTTCCAAAACTTGTCTCTTTCCCTCTTCATCTTTCCATCAAATAAAGCAGTCCTTGCTTATTATTATATATTTTATGAAGGGTTTGTATTAGGGAAATTATGACATGTGATTGTTTGAGCATGCTTGCCTCTTTGCTATATTATTGCTTTTACTTGTTGCCTTAACAGCCTATGTTGCCTTGTTTGACATGAAACTGTATTGCTATGTTTTTTGCACTAGCCTGCTGTTTGGACTGTGGTTGCCTGCTGCCTTTATGATGCAGTTTAGCTTACTTTTGCCTTGTACTGCTGTGTTATTCGATAGCCTGTTGTTGCTGCCTACTATTTGTGATGCAGTTTAGCTTGCTTTTGTAATGTTTGCAACTTCTGTGACTTGCCCTTTTGTATTTTACTGCTGTTGTTTGCTATTTTGGTTTGCTTGTAGGCCTGCCTTGCATATGTCTTTTTTCTTTTTCTTTTGTGAACCAAGAAAGGCAATCTTTCTTGTGATTTGCAATAGAATTTGGGGCCTATGATTAAACATTTAAAAATATGATTATGTGAAACAAATCAAATGAGGCTTTGTGGAATGTTTGAACATGATTTGATAACCACCCCCTAATTCTGATTCCTACACAAACCCTAGTGATGAATTTGTGAAATAGTTCTTTGAAAATTCTTTGTTCATGTTCATGTTTCTTTCTTGTACTAATCATGCTCTCTTTCTCTTGTTTCATGTGAGCAAAATTGGAGATGGCAAGGCAAAGAATGCAAGGAATCCGTGGCAAACATGAAGGTCTTGGAGAAAAGTCAAAAGAATTGATATAATTTGAATTTTCAAGCAACTTGATCATGGATTAGTTTCTCTTAGGTCAAATGTTCACTTGATTTTCTCTGTAACTTAGAAAAATTCCTCTTGTACTTTGATGTATTTTTGAAGTATTGTATTCAATAGTTGTACCAATGTATCCTTGAATAACAATAAGTTGTAAAACATAAAATATTGAAAGAATTGAAGTTTTGTAACAACCTTGGATGGTGTGTTTGAAATTGGGGAAGAACTTGAATTGTAGCATGAAGTAACCTTGTGATCAATGAAGTATTAGAACTTGAAATCCTTTGTAAAGAAGAAAATTGAAATTCTTTGTAAACAAATAAAATTTGTAATTTTATTTGCAGTGCAATGATACAAAGATTTGAACTATCTTGGTATGATAGGATCTTGTACAAATTTTTGTATTCTAATTGGATTTTTTTGAAATTCCCAATCAGAATATTTGTAATAAAATACTTCAGTCTGGTAACTTGAATTCCAAATAATCCAAATAACTTTGTAACTGTATTTCAAACAAACATGCACCTTGTACTCCAATTCCTAAACAAAATAAATGTTTAAGAATGTAATTCATTTGGTCAACTTGAATCCAAGATCATGATTATTTTAAATGACAGTCTTAATCTTCACATCTTGTCCAAACAAACATGCTCTAAGAACAAACGTTAATCTTTCAGTAAACTGTGTTTAAGAAAAATTCAAAATAAACAAATGCCTTGCGACGATTCGATAATTTTAAAGTCTTACAAACCCAAATTTCCTTAGATTCTTTGAAGATGAATCAGTGAGAAGCCTCACATATGACCATGAACAGAAATAATCGTCTCAAAGTCTTGTAACTTGAAGAAATCACAATTCTTAGAAATCAGACGACTGTTATTTGAAATTAGGCCAAAATTCATGATGCGTCTTCCAACGCATTCGAATTTTTGGTGATCCTCTACGCGTAATCAGTTCTTGATTTGTGAAGAGAGATTTGGGATGGAATCAAGGAGAATCATACGCAAGAAAAACTATTCAAAAATATTGAATAATAAAGAAGTTACGATCGTTTGAATTTGTTTTCGCAAAAAGGCGATTTTCAAGTCGACGTAGTCGTTTTCAGTTATCTGGACCATTGATTGAGCAAACTTGCAATGTGAGGTTTGAAATCTGACTTAAACAACCTTGAGGAGACATGAAGACATATGAATACCATTTGAAACCTTGAAGACTCAATTTTCTTTGAGAAATGCAAAACCCTAATTGCTGATTTACTACTTTGGAAGAGAATTTGTCTGATCAAATTCTGAGCCAAATTAGGTATTCGACAAACCCTAGGATAGTATCTTCAATGAAAAATGGGAGGGAAAATTTTGGGGTAGAACAACTGCCCCTGTTCAATATTCTTAAACTTGAAAAATGAGATCGACGTGTTTGTCGTTCGTGGCTTGAAAGTGGAAGATGATTGAACACTAGAGTACCCAGAAATTTGCACTTGATGATGCGCTTGGTTGATTGTGTAGGGAATGGGCTTAAAGATGCCATTTGGAGAAATGATGGAGAGTTGTTGGAGATGGGCTTATAGATGCCATCTAAAGGTGATTATTGACAGAATTGGACGAAGTCTGAACTTGACTTCAACAGAAAAGAAAATTAGAATAAACCTTTGGTTGATTTAAACTGGAACTTGCAGAAATCTTGAATGTTGTTTGATTTGAAAGAATCAAAATAAATCTTGGGGAAATTTAAATTGAACCAATATAGGTCTTGGATTAACTTTGACTGGGAAGCATCAGAATAAATCTTGGTGCAATTTATATGAACCAGAGAAAATTGTCGGTGGGGAAGAATCAGAACAAATCATTGGGAGATTTATCTGAACCAGTAAGGGTTTAGAGAAGAATCAGAATAAACCGTTGAGAGATTTATCTGAACCAGAGAAAATCTGGAGAAAAATCAGAATAAACCGTTGAGAGATTTATCTGAACCAGTAAGAATCTGAAGAAGAATCAAAATAAATCGTTGAGAGATTTATCTGAACCAATACGAATCTGGAGAAGAATCAGAATAAATCATTGAGAGATTTATCTGAACCAGTAAGAATCTAGAGAAGAATCAGAATAAATCGTTGAGATATTTATCTGAACCAGTACGAATCTGGAGAAGAATCAGAATAAACTGTTGAGAGATTTATCTGAACTAGTGAGAATCTGGAGAAGAATCATAATAAACCGTTGAGAGATTTATATGAACCAGTAAGAATCTGGAGAAGAATCAGAATAAATCGTTGAGAGATTTATCTGAACCAGTAAGAATCTGGAGAAGAATCAGAATAAATTATTGAGAGATTTATCTGAACCAGAGCAAATATGTCTGCGAGGAAAGAATCAAGATAAACCGTTGAGAGATTTAAATTGAACCAGTAGGAATCTGTATTTGACTTGTTGAAAATATTTGTCTGTCGGAAATTTGTTGATGATAACTTCCTATCGATTGTTTTTTTCCTGTAAAGGTGAAGAGTTAATTGTATGCAATACTATGTCGTATTCAATGAATGGTATGATGCTGTTTTCTTAGAATAAATGAGATTGGACTGTATGTACTTGTGTTGTCAATGCTTATGACGTATGAATGTAAATGTATGGACATATTAATTGTTCTGCCATAGTGTTGCTGGAGTCAGGGAAAATAAATCCCTGGGTATTGCTGGGAACATGGAGTGTGAGTCTCCACATTTTAAAATTGATGTGCTGATGGATGAATTTCCACTTTTTTAGAGAAATAAACTCTGTTGTGGAAGGGAAACGCCGTGTATTACTCGTGGACTTCATGAAATCCTGTTGGGGAAACCTGAGAAGTCGGGCATCCTTTGTTGGGGAATCTTTGGAGCGGTAGATGAAGGTTTTGATCTGTCAGGGATGTGAGAGCGCTTGATACCACTAGGCTGCACATTGTAAATACGTTAGCGATTCTGTAGTAGGATGTCTTTGCTTCCGCTCTTGCTGGAGAAGGTACCTACGGGGATTTTATGGAATGACCTATAGATATTATCCTATTTCTTAAAGCCATTAGTAATTGTCTTTTCGTTTTTTGTTCATTTGTAAAAAGTAATCACGTTCAAATGCATATGTTCAAAAATAAATCATTAATAGATAGTTTTGCATTTTCAAAAGGGATATCTTTGTATTAACTTAAATAAGTCTTCTTTTTTTGTACAACGAGACGAGCATTCTAGTAAGAGAATGTCGTCGTAAAAAGATGAAAATTGATACAAAGAAAAGATAACTATGCGAAATAATCCCATGGGGTTCCCATTCTGCTATAGTTTTCGTGCCTCTGAGTGTCCTGTCTACTTGTCGCCTCGGCGAAGCTGATTGGATTAATTAGAACTGTTTGAGCTGGTTGGTCGACGTTGAAGATTGTCTACAATATGATCTAACGGGACATAGTCATACGCTTTAAATCCCTAACTTTTGCCTGGACCTCCCTTTCGGGTTTTCGATCCACCGGGATACCCTTTTTTGCCCAAGCCGCCCTTTCAGGTTTTCAGCTTGCCGGGTGTATAGATTTTTTTGTATTTTATCCCTAATTTTTGCCCGAATCTTTTGGTTCGCCAAGATGCCCTAATTTTTGCCTAGGTCAGTCGACCTAGCGGGTCCTTGTTTATACATAGTATCTTTTAACTATGTTCTTATTTACAGGGTGTGGAAGGTCGTCGCCATCCATAGTGGTCAAGATCATTGCTCCACCAGAGAATATGTTTTTGATCACAAATGATCCTTCGTATGTAGGAGTCCATTTACCCCTGGAATCACCTCGTGGCAATATGATACGCTTGATTACCAAGTCACCGACCCGATATACCTGAAGTTTGACCTTTTTTTTAAAGGCTTTGATCATGCGTTTTTGGTACATCTGACCATGACAGATAGCTGCAAGCCTCTTCTCATCAATCCAGTTCAACTGGTCAAGTCGAGTCTGGATCCAATCTTCTTCTTTCAACCCCGCATCCTTCATGATCCTTAGAGAGGGGATCTGGACCTCAATAGGTAAGACAATCTCCATGCTGTATACCAGAGAATAGGGTGTTACCCCAGTTGATGTAAGAGTTGTGGTATGATACCCGTGGAGAGCGAATGGTAGCATCTTATGCCAGTCTTTGTATGTGACTGTCATTTTCTGTATGATCTTCTTAATGTTTTTGTTGGTAGCTTCTACAACGCCATTCTTCTTTGGCCGTTAAGGGGAAGAATTATGATGCTGGATCTTAAATTGCTCGCACAAGGCGGTGATCATAGTGTTGTTTAGATTCGTACCATTATCAGTGAGGATTCTCTCTGGGATACCGTACCAACTGAGGAGATTATGTTTGATGAACCGGGCGATAACATTCTTGGTAACGGAAGCGAAGGAAGCTGCCTCAACCCACTTTGTAAAATAGTCGATGGCCACTAAGATTAAACGGTGTCCATTGGCTTGATTTCCCCAATCATATCGATTCCCCTAATAGCAAATGTCAAAGGAGCCGTCAATACATTTAGAGGAACCGGGGGGACATGCACTTTATCAGCATAAATCTGACATTTTTGGCAAGTCCGGGAGTGTTGATAGCAATCTGCCTCCATGGTAGACCAATAATAGCCTGCCCGTAGGATTTTCTTTGCCATCGTATGCCCACTGGAATGGGTGCCAAAGGTTCCTTCATGCAATTCAGCCATGATCCTTTCAGCTTTAACTTTGTCTACGCACCGAAGTAATACAGAGTCATGATTGCATTTGTACAAAATGTCGTTACTAAGGAAGAACTTAGCCGAGAATCTTCTTAAGAATTTTTTGTCATTAACTGAAGCTCCTTTCGGATACTCTTGAGACTCGAGATACCTCTTGACTTCGTGAAACCAGGGTTGGTCCACTACTTCTTCAGTATTAATCTCGTGACAGTGTGCTGGTTCATCCATTCATCTGATGGTGATCCAAGGAGCCTCGTTATCCCAATTAACTTTAAACATAGACGACATTGTAGCTAGTGTGTCTGCTAGCTGATTTTCTTCTCGCGGAAAATGCTCGAAGGTAATCTTCTCAAAATGTGGCAGCAATGTCAACACATGTTCTTTGTAAGGGATAAGGTTAGGGTGTTTGGTGTCCCATTCCCCTTTGATTTGATCTGACTGATGACCAAAGCGGAATCTCCGAACACAACCAAAGATTTGATCCCCAAATTTATGGCAGCTCTGAGACCAAAGATGCATTCTTCATATTCCGCCATGTTGTTTGTACAATGGAAGCAGAGTCTTGCGGTAAAGGGAGTATAACACCCTTCAGAAGATACGAGTACAACGCCAATACCATTGCCAAGTGCGTTGGATGCCCCGTCGAAAAACAGAATCCATCGGGATCCTTGTTCAGGTCCATCATATGGTCTGATCTCTTCACAATTGTTTACTGTCATGATGTCCTCACCTGGGAATTTGAACTTCATGGATTGACAGTCTTCCACTGCTTGGTGAGCAAGGTGATCAGCCAGTACACTGCCCTTTATTGCTTTATGGGTAGTATATTGTATGTCATATTCCGTCAGGATCATCTTCCATCTTGCTATTCTCCCAGAGAGAGCAGGCTTCTCGAAGATGTATTTTATTGGATCCATTTTAGATATCAACAAGGTAGTATGTGTAGCGATAAAAAATGTAGCGGGGTAAATCGGAGATCGAATTATTGATTAATTCGTCTCACAAAAAGCAAGAGTCGCCACCACACTTTATTGTTTCCAAAGGAAAAGGGAAAAGAGCGAAATAAAACCCTAAATATGCAATGTAAATAATAATAAAATACAAAGCGTTTTTGAAAAGAGATCTTATGGTTCGGGGGTTGGTTATACAATGGGAAGGTATTAGCACCCAGTGCATCTATAGTACTCTATAGGAACCTTTTGAAATATCTGTTTTATTTAAAATTGATTGCTTGATCGAAAATAAATCATTTTGGCCGAAACGGGATACTGACGGGTTTTTGAAGTTACGACGACCTAATGTCGAAGTTTTTGCTTAAAGGGCATAAATTTTGAAAAGGTTGAATACTTGAGGAAAAATTATCCTAAGTTTTAATGAAATGCAAAAGTTCGCGCAGTTAGACTTGAGGACATGAAGTCAACAAATTTACTGTTTTTCCTTTGGATTTAAACATAAACAGAATAAACAAATAAATATGGAATAAATAAACAGACAAAATAAACGGATAATGATTAAATAACGATAATTTAAATAATTGACTAAATGATGCGAATAATGCATTTTCATGATTTTTTGTTTAATATTAACGAAAAGGAAGTATTCTTAATTTACGCATTTTTTGATATGGATAAAAAAGCAAGAGAATTATTTAACGAAGACATAATGTTTTTTTTTAGTTTTTTTAAGTTTTATTTTATATATTTTGATATTAATATTAATAAAGCAAGAAAATGAATTAATAAAATATTTTTTAAGTTTCTCTATTTTTATATGTTTTAGAGTTTTGTTTAATAACGATGTAAGAGGGGAATTAGTTAAAAAAAATAAAGTGTCTACCTTCTTAAATTCTATATTTTTATGTATGTGAAACTAAAATACTTATTAAGAGATTTTAAATTAAATGGAAAGTTATTAATTCACCCTAATGAAATAAAATTAAAACTCTTAAATTAAATCCAAAGTTTAAACTAAAAAGGTCAAACTAATTAAAAAAAATCACCTAGTTAGACATATCTCTTGTTTTTTATTATACTTACCAATTAATTAACATAATAATAATTCTAAAAAAAGATTAGAGAAAGTAAAATAAAAGAGAAAAAAAGTGTATCAACTAAAAAAAACAAGTAAAATATATGGGCTAGATGGTTTGAGAGGGCCCAAACAGAAAGAAAAACAGGGGGTGCAGAAGCAGGTCGCGTGGGCTAAAGTAGGAGAATGGGGTGAGGCCCATTAGTTTTACAAATCATTTTAGGGTTAATTGTTTTAGCATAATTGGGGATTAGGGTTCTGTGGTGCAGAACGACGCTCATCTCTCTTCTTCGTCTTCGCGTCTTCTTCTCCATGCTTTTGCTTCTGAGTTTGCTTTCTAACTCCTTGCCATGGCCACCCGCTCTCACTGCCTCTTCCCTCCGACGCAAGCCAAGGCACGATGGGTTCACGGTACGAAAACGCTTCTGATTTGTTAAAGCTTGGTTACATTTTTTTGCATGTGTTGATTCTGATTACATTGATTCTTATTCTGTTTTGATTCTTATTATTTGTTGGAGGTACTATAGAAGTAAAAAGGGAGAGGGAATCGTTACCTAGGCGGAGACGGAGGAGGGATAGTTGGGAGCGAAGGAGGCCAGGCGGCAAGGAGAGGAGGAGCGTCGCGAGCTTGCTTCGGTGGCCGGTACTTTATATGGTTTCTTTCTTCTTCTTCCTGGTTACCTTAACTTTCATCTTTCTCTTCTTCTTTTTCCTTGGTACTGTGCTTTGATGTTTATCCTCTTCTTTTGCCTTGGTACTGTGCTTTGATGTTTCGGACGATTGAGTGCTACTGTTGAAATGCTTACTTTTTGACTAGCATTTTCTTCTTCTTCTCGCCTATACTACTGTATGATTTTTGCTTTTTTGGCCAATGATGAACGTATTGAGGCCTTGCTTATGTTGCCTTCGAAGTTGGTTTTGGATTGGATCGTTTCAGGTTTGGCCTAGCTTGGCTTCAGCAGGTTTGTGATTGATGATGTTCATGGCTTGGGCAATAAGTTTGACAGGTTTATGGGTATACTGGTTATGTGTTGGTTGGACAGTGGAAAAGATGGTTCCTTGTTTAGGCCATGTGGTGAAATGGTTTAAACTGGTTTTTGTGTGAAATTGTTTTTTTGACATATATTTGACAGTAGGATGGTGATGTTGGCTTGAGGGCTCAATCAGTTTTGTGAGGTTTAGGCCATATCGGTTTTTATGGTTTTTGACAATAGGAATGGTTATGCAGGTTCTGCTGGTTTTTGTATGTTTTTTGTTGATAACTATTTTTTCTAAGTCTTGAAGGCTTGGAGATTGATGGTCTGATATGTGATTTTTTGGTTGTTATGTTATAACAGTCCTCTCTTCTTTTTTTTGTTTACGTTACAGGCTGGAGATTTGAAATACTTTCACCCTCTTTCCTGGCATTCTGCACCATACTGCTACCTCTAATTTGTTTCTATTCCTATTTTATGTTTTTACTTCTACTGGCTATATTACTGCAGTTTGTCTTGTATCCCTTTCCTGCCTAAGCCAAACCTGTAAAACCACACTTCCTCCTCTCTTTTTCTCTCTCAGTACAGTTTTGACAATAAAATGATATGCTGTACTATTTTCTGAAATTGCAAAAGGCCAGAATATGATGAAAAAAGGAATGTTACATTGCTTGCATATTGGTTAAACTGCATATTTTTGACTTTCAATGCAATAGTAGCTTATGTTTTGTTTTCTACTATATGGGCATAGGTTTACGTTGGCATTTGCTTGCTTGCATATGCTGTTGAGATTATGCAGGGACTTTGTATGCTGTGCATATTTTGAAAAAATGCATTGAATTTTAAAAAAAGCAATTAATTTGAAACATGCAATTTTTGACAAAAAATGAACTTGTGCATTCATTTAAAAATTCCTCTCTTTTTTTGTGAACCGGGAGAAATCCCGTGATTTGCAAAAAAGAGTAAACTGATTCCGGCCATTGCTTTTAATGATGAACATTAAATAATTTTGCTTTTAATTATTTGTTCGAATTCTAATTTCTTTTAATTTTGCAGGTAACATCAAATGAGCAGACAAAAATGCATTGGATCAGAAGATTTAGAATTAGGAATATTAGATTAATTTTTTATTTCATTTTAGCTTTGTAAACTTATTATTGTAATTTTGTTGTAATAGATACAATATTTACATAATAATTGTACAATTAGAAAAAATGAATAAAAATCCAATATTCGCCAATTAATTTCTTCTTTCTCTCTAATTATTTATTTTATCGTTTACAATTCTTTAAATTATATGATAATCGAAAATAAATCTCAATTACCTAAATTCAGAATAGTAAACAAATAAATAAATAACATCATTGATCAATTATAGTTTCAATTATTTAATTCATTATCCATAACTTTCTAAATTATAATAATTAAAATAGAATTTCAATTATTTAACTTAGAATGACAAATGATTAAATAATCATTATTGACCAATTAATAAAATTTTCCGAATACTTATTATATTATTCATAAATCTTTAAATTATGTAATAACTGAGAATGAATTCCAATTATTTAAATTTAAGATAGTGAGTAATAAATAAATACTGTCTGCATAATTACTGCGCCTCTTCTCTAATGTTTATTTTATTATCTATACATCTTTAAATTACATAATAATCGAAAACAAATTCCAATTATTTAAATTTAAGATAATAAATAATTAATAAACATTATTTTAGCACGAATCGATTAAATGATTTAGTGTTCAACATAAATAGCTCTCGGCCTGAAAAAAGTTATGAATTTTAAAATCAATGGATCAAACACTTGTAATGTAATGATGCAGGTAGGAGATGATATCTTAGGTCAAAATTTGGGGTACAACAGCTGCCCCTATTTAAGTTTCTTCTATCCGGAGATATGAAGATTGAAATCTTCATTTCGACGATATTGAAGGTACTTAAATACATAATTACGCAAATTTTGTCCTAAGATGCCGTCGTCAAGTTTGATATGAATGCAGTGATTGAACTCACAGAGAAAGATATTGTATGAAACCAGATAATGTTGGGGGAATCGAACACCAACAAAACACAGAGACATGGATTATACATTACTGGGGAAACGAGTTATCGACTTTAAACGACAGACTCTTGACAGTGAACAAAAACCGAGGGGATACAACCCCTGACCCTAACAAAGAGAGCATCTTGCATAGGCCATAACAGATCATTGATCCAAAACAGTGAGTTCGCAACTCAAGGTCAATGATAGACAGAGAGTATCAAATTGCTGATAACTGATTACCGACTTCTGGAGGTACAGATTCGTAACGGACTTCTCTGCTAGATTTTCGGAGAGATACCAATTAATGCTGAAGTGATAAGATTGTAGATACGAAAGTTGTTCAAATAAAGAAAACTGCCACTTGTTGTCGTCCAAAGAAAATACCGATAACATACAAGCTGCTCAAATAAAGAGGCTGCCGCTTGTTGTTGTCCAAAGAAAATACCAATAACATACAAGCTGCTCAAATAAAGAGGCTGCCGCTTGTTGTTGTCCAAAGAAAATACCAATAACATACAAGCTGCTCAAATAAAGAAGCTGCCGCTTGTTGTATTCCAGAAAAGTAATAACGTACTGGTAACTCATGAAGAGTTTGCTGCTTGTCGCTTTCAGAAAAATAAAATGACGCACTAGTAGCTCGTGAAGAACTGCTGCTCGGCGCTTTCAAAAAGTAATAACACACTAGTAGCTCATGAAGAACTGCTGCTCGGCGCTTTCAAAAAGTAAATGACGCACTAGTAGCTCGTGAAGAACTGCTGCTCGGCGCTTTCAAAAAGTAAATGACGCACTAGTAGCTCGTGAAGAACTGCTGCTCGGCGCTTTCAAAAAGTAAATGACGCACTAGTAGCTCGTGAAGAACTGCTGCTCGGCGCTTTCAAAACGTAACGTACAAGTTGCTCATGAAGAGCTGCCGCTTGTCGTTTTCCAACGGTGTCTATAACATACAAGTTTCTCATGAAGAGCTACCGCTTGTCGTCTTCCAAAAACCAAACAGAAGGAAATTGCGATGATATTGGCAGAGAATAAAATCCTCGTCAAAGAGAACCATGAATCAATCCTTCCCGAGGAGATCACCTACTTAAAGGTGCAACATAAATGCACCAGCCGTCTAGGTCGCGAACTTACTGGGGAGAATCAAAGAAATAGCCTATGCAAGAGGCAGCAACTTCATCCAGGAATAACCTAGAGAGAAAATAGTCAAACAAGACTCCACCCAATGAGAAAGGAAGTCGATTGGGGAATTCATCCTATCCAGAAATGGACAAAGTAAGCTGAATCAAAAATCATCCACGAGGGTTAGCTCAGTTGGGGAATTTAGAAAGGAAACACATTTTCTGCCCAAGCTAACCTTCTACCTGGAAATAAATATGTACGTTGTTCGAATAAACAACGTACAACCCAAAATCAAAGGCAAATGTGAATATGCATGCGTGATATAAGTGTAAATGAATAAATGAATGTTATGCTGACAAAACAACCAGACGGAATAACTTGAAGATAATAAGATGTCACAACATAATAGATACTTGGCCAATCTTGAAAAGACGGAAGATAAACGGAACTGGAAACACAAAGCAACGTCGGAGAGTATCACGCTACAAGGCTCAAGTCTTCTGAGGAGAAAAGCATCCAAATCCAATCTTCTAAAACCAATAGACCACGGTATGAGACAAAGCGTACCACACTTCAGAAATCGCCCAAATAAAGATAGCCAAAACAATGCTTAACTGGAACAACCGGGGAGTCACCAAACTTAGTACCCCGAAAAAACACAAGTTTACACAACCAACACCTCATGACGATTTTAAAAGAAAACGAGTTCATCACGCAAGGATAAACTACTGTACTGCTTCGCATTTCATGGCTTGACCATCTTTGGAACAACCGTTAATATTCCTTTCGTTATTCACGACACTTTTTTTTAAAATGAGAATACTTTAATAACTTTGTTTCAAATATTTCCGAAAAAATTAAAATTTTGCCCACAGAAGGTAAATGCTCAAATTCATTAATAAGATGGTAGTTCGCTAACAACGCGACTCCAACGATTTACAAAAATGTGGGAAATAGTACATGAAATAAAAGGTTATACAAAAACAATGATCATTATTCTCCCTAACAACTTTGAATTCCAGAATGTGCTCAGATGCCAAGACTGATTTGACCAGAAGTTCGCCTAAGCGAAATACTTCTTGACTGCATCGGCGTTTATGGAACGCGGGAGCTCTTCACCGTCCATATTGGTGAGAATCATGGCACCTCCAGAGAAGACTTTCTTAACAACATACGGTCCTTCATAATTCGGAGCCCACTTGCCCCTAGAATCAGGTCGGAAAGATAATATTTTCTTGAGTACAAGGTCACCTTCTCTGAACTCGCGCGGTCGAACCCTCTTATCAAAAGCCTTCTTCATCCTCTGCTGATACAATTGACCGTGACACAAAGCTGTCAATCTCTTCTCTTCGATTAGATTCAACTGATCATATCTACTTTGACACCATTCAGCCTCAGAAAGTTTAGCTTCCATCAACACTCTCAGAGACGGAATCTCAACCTCCACGGGGAGTACTGCTTCCATACCATAAACTAGGGAAAAAGGGGTCGCGCCCGTTGAAGTTCAAACTGAAGTACGGTATCCATGCAGGGCAAACGGGAAATCTCAACAGGAACCTCTTCATCATCCTCTTCTTCGGCTCTGAACACAGGGAATTCAAAGTTGGGAGAGGGCATAGGATCACTGTTTTCGATGGTTAAGTCATGGATTAATCTGCACATATGATTATGCTTTATTTTAGAAATCGATTTGTGCAAATAAAACAAAATGTTATTAATTAATTTTCATTGTTATTTCCCAGAAAAAGTGAAAAATAAAACAGCAGTGGACAAAATAACATTTTTATTCATTAAAGGGAAATACTTGAAACAAAAAGCCCAGACATCTCTCTTTTGCCTTGGGCAGAGCAAAAGGAATTATTTTTCATAGCCCGACACAAAATACATTTCGCCTTGGGCAGAGCGAATTTTTCAAAGGAAAATAAACAAAACATTACTCGGAAATGTGCATAACCACAGGAATATCAACAGCTATCCAGTTTTGGCAAGCCAATCCAGGCGTCACAAACACGGGCAAATCTTCCTCGGAATCATCATCTATGATAGCATCAACCTCAGGATGTACAAACCCTGTACTTCGGAAAACCTCTTGAATCGGACAAACAACCACCTCTTTCTCGACCCTTGCAGATATTGGATGAAAACCCAGACCTTCCCCAGACTTGTTCTCGGGTAACGTCAACACCTGGCCCCATCCTTCGGATTTCGGTCATAGGTAATAGTGATAACTCTCTGATCTAGCAACTTTTGAATATCCTCTTTCACAATAGGACAATCATCCTCTCTTGAACAAAACTCACAAACGTCATAATCATGCTGGCGCCTAACAAAGGCAAGTCTTCTCAAACTCTGATGTAGCCTGACCAACGACTCTCTTATGTGTTCGACTTGAAAAACCCGAAACTTCCCCGGACAACCTTCCACCATATTCACTGAAGCTGCCCCATGTCGAGGCAAAGGATTATCTCTAACATTTGGATTAACATCCTTAAAAGACAAGATACCATTCTTAATTAATCTCTGTACGTCCGCCTTCAGAGCAAAGCAATTCTCAAGGTTGTGCCCCGGCGACCCTTGATGATATTCACAAAATTGATCCGCCTTGTACCACGGAGAAGCACTGTTCGGCGCGACAGGAGGAGGCTTTGTTGTGATGAGATTCTTTCTGATGAGAGCAGGGAACAATTCAGTATAAGTCATAGGAATGGCATCGAACTGCGGTTTTCTGGGTGAACGGTTCTGATTGTTGAACGGATAAGCCTGTTGTCGAGGCTGCTGCTGAAAAGGCCGTTGTTGAGTTGGTGGAGTTTGATGAGCTGGGGTCATCAAAGTTGGGCGGACAGCCGGAGTGACTGCCGCAACGTGAGAGTAACCTCTCCTAGGCCTACCTGGGAACAAAGCACTGACGTCCTGCTCTTTTCTTTTCGGAAAAACACTTCCAAACTTCTTCGCACTGCTAGACGGACTCCCTTCTTTAACCAAACGCCCTTCGCAAATCCCTTCCTCTAATCGCATGCCCATGCTTACCATTTCGGTGAAGTCACTGGGTGCGCTGGCTATCATTCTTTCATAGTAAAAGGATCCTAAAGTCTTCAAAAATATCTTAGTCATCTCTTTCTCCTCAAGAGGTGGATAGATTTGAGCAGCAATTTCACGCCACCTCTGGGCGTATTCCTTAAAAGATTCTCGGTCTCTTTGCGACATCGCCCAGAGTTGATCCCTGTCCGGCGCCATGTCAACATTGTACTTGTACTGATGGACAAAGGCTTCACTAAGATCGTTAAAGTTGCGGATTCGAATGATGTCTAAACCCATATACCACTTTAGAGCAGCACCCGTCAAACTGTCTTGAAAATAATGAATCAACAGGTCATGATCATCGGAGTACGTAGACATCTTCCTCACGTACATTGTCAAATGACTTCTAGGACACGAATCACCCTTATATCTCTCAAAGTCTGGCACTTTGAATTTTGCTAGAATCTTGACATTCAGAACTAAATAAAGGTCATGCGTACTCTTCCCAAACAAATCCTTCCCTTTCAATGCTCTAAGCTCCTTCTGCATTTCCTGGAACTGATCCTGAAATTCTTCCATTCTATCAAAAAGACCCAAACTTTCGGCGGGCTCGGCAGGATAAGGAGGTTCATTCAAGTAAGGAACGGAGTGGACCACATGAGCAACGATCGTCATAATTGGTTGCGGAAAAGGTGTTACAGACGGAATTACTGGAGGCATGGCAGTTGTCTCTGACTGAGGGAGAGACAAAGCAGGTTGAAATAGAGGTTGTACGGCAGGCTGATACCCTTCTGGCACAAAGTTGTAAGGCATTCCCCACGGAAAACCTTTCAACATCTGATGTTGAAGCAGAGAGTTGATTTGAGTTACGGAAGTAGAAGCGGTGACCATCTCGGAAACCACTGGAGTTGAAGTCTGAATCTCGGCGGCTGTAGTTGATGGCTGATTCTGAACAGCCACCAAACTTTCCACTAACGCAGTTAACTTTTCCATCTCGACACGAAGTGTAGCAACTTCCCCACGAAGCTCATGATTTTCCTGTTCCAAATCTTCCATTTTCCTTTGACGATTGGCCCGAGTGTCGTATCGGTGAGACAGCTTGACAACCTTCGGTGGAAAAAGAACAAGGATGAGACTCTAGAAAACATGTGAGGTGGAATGTGAAATGATGCATGATGGCGATGCAAATGATGACTCATTTTAAAAGTTTTTTCAAGGAACTTTAATAATTTTGCATACATCAATGGTAAAGGAAGTTGGAACGACAAAAACTCAATCCATTAATCGAAAGCGATAAATTACAACTTACAATTTGGAACAGTAAATTACAACCTTGGGATAACAAATCCAATAATGAAAGCAATAAATTACAACTTCGAAACATGAAAACCATAATAAAGTGATAAATTAAC
Source organism: Vicia faba (assembly GCA_948472305.1). NCBI lineage: Eukaryota > Viridiplantae > Streptophyta > Magnoliopsida > Fabales > Fabaceae > Vicia > Vicia faba. The sequence goes on from OX451738.1 coordinate 125,016,832, forward strand.
AATTTTAAAACATGAAAGCAATAAATTACAACTTTGGAGCATGAAGCCCATAATAAAACAATAAATTACAACTTCGGAGCATGAAGCCCTTTTACATAGTTTTACAAAATGACATCAATAAAATAAACTAAAAACTAAAGCTCACTCGGAATCCTCAGATGACGGACCAAACACCAGCTGTAATCGGAGCTTCTTGACCTTTTCTTCGTAAAAGTCTTCCATCTCCTTCTTCTCAGCTATCAGTCGATCGATGATTTCCTTCTGCGGATTAGGAACAAGAGCAACGCTTACCGGACCCTCCTTCTTTCTTTTCCTTTCACTCGCATACTTCTTCAGCAAGGCATCCTTCTGACGAAGTTTCTCATCGTGGTCAACGAACCGGCCGTCTTGAATAAGCAGCAACTCCTTCTTTTCTTTTAGCTGTCGAGTCAGGACTCGATTCTCATATTCAGACATATGGTACTTTTCCTTCCAAGCATCCCTCTCGGACTTCATCCTGGCCAGATTTCCTTGATATTCTCCTACATCCGCGATAGGGATAACAACAGATGATGGTGCAATGGCAGGGAATAAAGGTTTCTCAAGTTTATATGGCATCTTGAGAGCACAAGCCCTAGCACGGACCCACTGCAGGTAAGGCTCCAAAGAAACGGCACCTCTATGTCCCAGCATATCTCTCCCTTTCTTGTGGATATGGCGCCAAGCTCCTTCAATCTCCCTCTTAGCAGCCTGATGATCTTGTCCTTCCTGAAGAAAGAGACCACTCACATGGATATTGTTCGGCTTATCTCTCATCGGGTACCCGAACTGACGGCGCGCTAGAACAGGGTTGTAGTTGATTCCACCCCTCGTACCGAGAAGAGGTACGTTAGGAAAAGCACCACAGCTATCAATGATCTCCACGTCGTGGTAAACTCGATTGTACCAGTCAATGTCGAAATGAGTGAGAGCCATAATCTTTGGCGCCCAACGTGGTTCCTTCTCGAGATCCCAGAAAGCATTGGACCCAGGTAAATGCGAGACGTACCACTGATACAGCAACGGCGCACAACAAATAATCATCCCTCCTTGATAAGAGTTTCGAAGATGGATGGAGTAATACGTATCCCCTAGCAGCGTAGGGACCAGATTTCCAATCAGGAAAATTCTGATGGCGTTGATATCCACAAATTTATCATCGTTAGGGAATAAGAAAAGACCATATGCGAGTAAAGCAAACACGTCATCGAAGGCAACAATATCCTTTATATCAGCAAAGTGGCGAGCTTTCTTCAACAGAAACTGCGCCGGCAAACCCCGGATTCCCCCTTTCGTAGTCATATTCTCCTCTATCTCTGACTTCTTCAGGTGGGTGATGGTTGCTATCTCGTGAGATTTGGGCTCCTCTTCTAATCCAGAAAAAGGAACACGGTCGGCGATCGGCAAACCAAGAATATAGGAGTACTCCTCTAAAGTGGGCATCAACTGATAATCCGGAAAGGTGAAACATCGGTACAAGGGATCATAGAACTGAACCAACGTTTTGAGGATGCCTTTCTTCATCTTGCGCTTCATGAGCGGTACGATGGACCCATACTTCTTCTGAAAATCTGTCGGACTCTCTATCTTCGGAATCAAACTCTTCAGTTCTTCAATCTCGGGCTCCTTGAAGCTAAAGCTTCGAGTATTTCTCCTTCCAAGTTCCATAATAACCTAAGATGTCTTCAAAAATCATTCCAAAGTTCCTTGAAAAACAAGTTTTTTTACAAAGATGTTGATGAATGCATGAATGAATGATAATGCAACAGTCACACACAAGCTTGCAAACATGGGGTTCAAAGGTTCAACGTTCAGCATGGAGTCGAGGGTAAATCCCACCCAAAGGTATGTACTAACGTTTCAATCACACCTGTAAGACATGGTTCTAAGAGTTCCCAGAGTCTACATTCCTCCTTCGGATATTGCCAACGTCTTGATTACTCGATAATTAGCAATATTCTCAAGAGAAACTCATCCGAGCGTAGCATCGCGTAACAACTACTTCCGAATTACTCCGTTATAGTCTCCGCGCTACACCTAAAAAGGCCAAGATGGGTTAGGGTTCTACGGTCCTCAACTTCTCGGGCTCCTAGGTCGAAAATAATAATGTCTTCCCGATTACTCGGTAAACAAATATTAAGTTCAAGAGGGCCTTCCATTGAGTGGGGGATCTCATGCCTCCTTCTTCGGGATTACTCCCTCAAAGTTAACATGACTATACCGCCCGTCCTATTCCTTAAGTGTTACTTAATCCGGGTATAGGATTCGTCCTTTGCAAAAAACCCAAACACCCCAATTTAAACATATAATCAAGCAAATCAAATAATAGTAAACAGATAAAACAAATTAGGCTTAACCCACTTAGGGATGGACCAGCAAGAGGTAAATCTTTATTCCCCAGCAGAGTCGCCAATTCTGTAGCGATAAAAAATGTAGCGGGGTAAATCGGAGATCGAATTATTGATTAATTTGTCTCACAAAAAGCAAGAGTCGCCACCGCACTTTATTGTTTCCAAAGGAAAAGGGAAAAGAGCGAAATAAAACCCTAAATATGCAATGTAAATAATAATAAAATACAAAGCGTTTTTTAAAAGAGATCTTATGGTTCGGGGGTTGGTTATACAATGGGAAGGTATTAGCACCCAGTGCATCTATAGTACTCTATAGGAACCTTTTGAAATATCAGTTTTATTTAAAATTGATTGCTTGATCGAAAATAAATCGTTTTGGCCGAAACGGGATACGGACGGGTTTTTGAAGTTACGACGACCTAATGTCGAAGTTTTTGCTTAAAGGGCATAAATTTTGAAAAGGTTGAATACTTGAGGAAAAATTATCCTAAGTTTTAATGAAATGCAAAAGTTCGCGCAGTTAGACTTGAGGACATGAAGTCAACAAATTTACTGTTTTTCCTTTGGATTTAAACATAAACAGAATAAACAAATAAATATGGAATAAATAAACAGACAAAATAAACGGATAATGATTAAATAACGATAATTTAAATGATTGACTAAATGATGCGAATAATGCATTTTCATGATTTTTTGTTTAATATTAACGAAAAGGAAGTATTCTTAATTTACGCATTTTTTGATATGGATAAAAAAGCAAGAGAATTATTTAACGAAGACATAATGTTTTTTTATAGTTTTTTTAAGTTTTATTTTATATATTTTGATATTAATATTAATAAAGCAAGAAAATGAATTAATAAAATATTTTTTAAGTTTCTCTATTTTTATATGTTTTAGAGTTTTGTTTAATAACGATGTAAGAGGGGAATTAGTTAAAAAAAATAAAGTGTCTACCTTCTTAAATTCTATATTTTTATGTATGTGAAACTAAAATACTTATTAAGAGATTTTAAATTAAATGGAAAGTTATTAATTCACCCTAATGAAATAAAATTAAAATTCCTAAATTAAATCCAAAGTTTAAACTAAAAAGGTCAAACTAATTAAAAAAAATCACCTAGTTAGACATATCTCTTGTTTTTTATTATACTTACCAATTAATTAACATAATAATAATTCTAAAAAAAGATTAGAGAAATTAAAATAAAAGAGAAAAAAAGTGTATCAAATAAAAAAAACAAGTAAAATATATGGGCTAGATGGTTTGAGAGGGCCCAAACAGAAAGAAAAACAGGGGGTGCAGAAGCAGGTCGTGTGGGCTTAAGTAGGAGAATGGGGTGAGGCCCATTAGTTTTACAAATCATTTTAGGGTTAATTGTTTTAGCATAATTGGGGATTAGGGTTCTGTGGTGCAGAACGACGCTCATCTCTCTTCTTCGTCTTCGCGTCTTCTTCTCCATGCTTTTGCTTCTGAGTTCGCTTTCTAACTCCTTGCCATGGCCACCCGCTCTCACTGCCTCTTCCCTCCGACGCAAGCCAAGGCACGATGGGTTCACGGTACGAAAACGCTTCTGATTTGTTAAAGCTTGGTTACATTTTTTTGCATGTGTTGATTCTGATTACATTGATTCTTATTCTGTTTTGATTCTTATTATTTGTTGGAGGTACTATAGAAGTAAAAAGGGAGAGGGAATCGTTACCTAGGCGGAGACGGAGGAGGGATAGTTGGGAGCGAAGGAGGCCAGGCGGCGAGGAGAGGAGGAGCGTCGCGAGCTTGCTTCGGTGGCCGGTACTTTATATGGTTTCTTTCTTCTTCTTCCTGGTTACCTTAGCTTTGATCTTTCTCTTCTTCTTTTGCCTTGGTACTGTGCTTTGATGTTTCTCCTCTTCTTTTGCCTTGGTACTGTGCTTTGATGTTTCGGACGATTGAGTGTTACTGTTGAAATGCTTACTTTTTGACTAGCATTTTCTTCTTCTTCTCGCCTATACAACTGTATGATTTTTGCTTTTTTGGCCAATGATGAACGTATTGAGGCCTTGCTTATGTTGCCTTCGAAGTTGGTTTTGGCTTGGATCGTTTCAGGTTTGGCCTAGCTTGGCTTCAGCAGGTTTATGATTGATGATGTTCATGGCTTGGGCAATAAGTTTGACAGGTATATGGGTATACTGGTTATGTGTTGGTTGGACAGTGGAAAAGATGGTTCCTTGTTTAGGCCATGTGGTGAAATGGTTTAAACTGGTTTTTGTGTGAAATTGTTTTTTTTGACATATATTTGACAGTAGGATGGGGATGTTAGCTTGAGGGCTCAATCAGTTTTGTGAGGTTTAGGCCATATCAGTTTTTATGGTTTTTGACAATAGGAATGGTTATGCAGGTTCTGCTGGTTTTTGTATGTTTTTTGTTGATAACTATTTTTTCTAAGTCTTGAAGGCTTGGAGATTGATGGTCTGATATGTGATTTTTTGGTTGTTATGTTATAACAATCCTCTCTTCTTTTTTTTTGTTTACGTTACAGGCTGGAGATTTGAAATACTTTCACCCTCTTTCCTGGCATTCTGCACCATACTGCTACCTCTAATTTGTTTCTATTCCTATTTTATGTTTTTACTTCTACTGGCTATATTACTGCAGTTTGTCTTGTATCCCTTTCCTGCCTAAGCCAAACCTGTAAAACCACACTTCCTCCTCTCTTTTTCTCTCTCAGTACAGTTTTGACAATAAAATGATATGCTGTACTATTTTCTGAAATTGCAAAAGGCCAGAATATGATGAAAAAAGGAATGTTACATTGCTTGCATATTGGTTAAACTGCATATTTTTGACTTTCAATGCAATAGTAGCTTATGTTTTGTTTTCTACTATATGGGCATAGGTTTACGTTGGCATTTGCTTGCTTGCATATGCTGTTGAGATTATGCAGGGACTTTGTATGCTGTGCATATTTTGAAAAAATGCATTGAATTTTAAAAAATGCAATTAATTTGAAACATGCAATTTTTGACAAAAAATGAACTTGTGCATTCATTTAAAAATTCCTCTCTTTTTTTGTGAACCGGGAGAAATCCCGTGATTTGCAAAAAAGAGTAAACTGATTCCGGCCATTGCTTTTAATGATGAACATTAAATAATTTTGCTTTTAATTATTTGTTCGAATTCTAATTTATTTTAATTTTGCAGGTAACATCAAGTGAGCAGACAAAAATGCATTGGATCAGAAGATTTAGAATTAGGAATATTAGATTAATTTTTTATTTCATTTTAGCTTTGTAAACTTATTATTGTAATTTTGTTGTAATAGATACAATATTTACATAATAATTGTACAATTAGAAAAAATGAATAAAAATCCAATATTCGCCAATTAATTTCTTCTTTCTCTCTAATTATTTATTTTATCGTTTACAATTCTTTAAATTATATGATAATCGAAAATAAATCTCAATTACATAAATTCAGAATAGTAAACAAATAAATAAATAACATCATTGATCAATTATAGTTTCAATTATTTAATTCATTATCCATAACTTTCTAAATTATAATAATTAAAATAGAATTTCAATTATTTAACTTAGAATGACAAATGATTAAATAATCATTATTGACCAATTAATAAAATTTTCCGAATACTTATTATATTATTCATAAATCTTTAAATTATGTAATAACTGAGAATGAATTCCAGTTATTTAAATTTAAGATAGTGAGTAATAAATAAATATTGTCTGCACAATTACTGCGCCTCTTCTCTAATGTTTATTTTATTATCTATACATCTTTAAATTACATAATAATCGAAAACAAATTCCAATTATTTAAATTTAAGATAATAAATAATTAATAAACATTATTTTAGCACGAATCGATTAAATGATTTAGTGTTCAACATAAATAGCTCTCAGCCTGAAAAAAGTTATGAATTTTAAAATCAATGGATCAAACACTTGTAATGTAATGATGCAGGTAGGAGATGATATCTTAGGTCAAAATTTGGGGTACAACAGTATGGGTCAGCATATACTATCTTAGCCAGCAAGCAGCCCATGCCAGATCGAAACAGGTTTTCTCGAGCAGTGAATATCATGTTTCACAGTCGGTAAACTTTTTGCTCATGTAATAAATATCATGCTCTTTTCGGCCAGCCTCGTCATGCTGCCCCAACACACACCCCATTGAGTTTTCTAATACAGTCAGATACAAGATCAATGGTCTTCCCTCGACGGGTGGTAACAACACAAGAGGCTCTTGTAAGTATTCTTTGATTTTGTCAAAAGCGATTTGGCATTCGTCATTCCATTTGACTACTTAATCTTTCCTCAATAATTTGAAGATTGGTTCACAAGTAGCTGTCTGGTGAGAAATGAATCTGGAAATGTAATTCAAACGTCCCAAAAATCCTCTGACTTCCTTCTCAGTACAAGGAGAAGGCATCTCTTGTATTGCTTTAACTTTGGCAGGATCAACCTCGATACCTTTGTTGCTGACGACAAAGCCTAGGTGTTTACCAGACCGTACCCCGAACGTGCATTTATTTAGGTTCAACCTTAGCTTGTATTTCTTCAGCCTCTCAAATAGCTTCTGTAAATGATCGATATTCTCTTCTTCCGTTTGAGATTTGGCTATCATATCGTCCATGTAGACCTCTATTTCGTGATGTATCATGTCGTGAAACAGAGCTACCATGGCACGCTGATAGGTTGCCCCCGCATTCTTCAGTCTGAATGGCATGTGTTGTACCCCAAAATTTGCCCTCCCTTTTCATCAACATTTTCTCACCACAAGACTCTTGGAACTCAAGATCAAGTTAGGGTTTGCTCTGCTCAAGGCCTCTCCTTGCACTGTTGACCCAAATTAGGGTTTGAGTTTGCACAAGGATGTTTTGACCTAAAATGCCCAAAGTGACTTTCATGCTTCATGTTGGACTCACAAGTTTATCTATGCCAAGTTTCAAGCCTTGATTCCAATCTTTGCCCAGTCAATTGGACAGTTGACCTAGAAATCAGTTGTATTGGGGAAAAAGTCAACTGTGGCCAATTGACAGTCAAACCTCATGATTTTTGACCCACATCAACATTATGAACTCATATGAATCATTTGATCAAGTTTGGATCACAACTCCACAAGAAACTTGATCAGATCACCAAAAGGGCAAAATGGTCATTTTTAGGGTTTTGACTGCACAAAGGCAATTTTTGACTGTTTGACCTAACCAATGGCAAACCAAGCTCATATATGGACTCAAGGACTCAATGGCATTGTCTTGACCCATTCAACAAGTTCAAAAGATCTCAAATGCATAGGATTGACAGATGAATTTTTCAGTCAACTGATCAAAATTTGACAGTATACTGAAAAGTCAAACTTTGACTTTTTGGTCAAAATCAAGTGCCAAGATTAATTTTTCATCAAGACATGTCAAATTATTAAAATTTTTCATCAAGAAACCCAAAATTGCAAATTAGGGTTTTAAAATGAAAAATTTCATAACTTAGAAATTTTCAAAGTTATGAAATTTCCTTATTTTTTCCTAACTTTGTCCCATTTTTTCACCAAGATGCAATTGGATTCAAACAAAACTTGAAACATGAAAGTTGTAGTACATTTCAAAATCTACAAATTTTATTCACAAAGTTTTCTCAAAGGAAGCTTGTATCTCAAGTTATGAATTTTGGAACAAGAGTACAAAACATTTTTAACTTAGAGAAATTTTGCCCTATTCTAGGCAGGATTTTTGTCCAAATTCTTGGCCATTTTTCATATGGTTCCACTTGGAGTTTCAATTTGTATTACAAATATGGATTATAGTACACATTCCAAGCTTTCCAAATTGTCCAAGAACTTCTCAAACACCCTTGTGGTTAGAGAGAATCGAATTTGCAAAGTTGGCCAAAACTCACTTTTGTTCATGACCAATACATGTTCATAGCAAATGGCATTTTCAAATCAGCTTGGTTTGTGCTAGCTTGCAGGCCTCTAAACCCTTTTACACTCCTTAATTGAATGCAAATCCACTGAGCTAATGCATTGTTTTGTTCATTTGGACATTGCACACAAAATTAACCCTTAAATGGAAAAAGGTAGAATGCCATTTTGATAAAGTTATGCTTTATGTCAAATACCAAATCCTTGAGGCATGGGGCCAGATCTTAGAGCCAAATCAAATCCACAAATCCCAGTTATCAAGAGCCTAACTTGCAGCATACATTAGGGCATGGTACTGGCTGGTAACAGAACTTACACTTCTTTGCTTCACTTTGAAGAAACATTGCAAAAGCACTCCAACTTCCACTTCCTGTCTACACAGCCAAGAACAAACCTTGTAAAAATTTTCCATACATCAAGCCAAGCCTAAAACACGATTTAACCATCCCTCATACCTCCCAAAACACAAAAACACTGTTTTGCTGCAAAAACAGGGCATCCCTGCAGATTGAGTTGCCCAACTCAATTCACTCGTGCGTTTTGGCCAAAGCAAGTTCAAACACACTCCATATCTTCCACCTAAACTATTCCAAGCCCCAAACACAAGTTGTAACACCTCTAACCTCACTTGCCATTTTCACTTTTCAGTTTTGCAGGTGGACTTCTATAGCACGATACAGGCTGATTTAAAGAAAGCCAGGTATTGAGGAAGCTTCCTTGGACTTCAGGCAAGCTATACATAAGCTCAAACTCCATTGAAGTTGGCCACATTGCTGTACACGATTCAAACTGAAACAGGTAAAACCATGGACTTTTATCTCTCAATCTAGGAAGAGTTAAGCTTAGGTTTGTGAATGAAACATGTCCTACTCATAGCCCTGAAGCCATACATATGATCACTTTTCATTTATGTTAAGCATGCTGTGAGAATTTTAGCCATGAACATGAGGAAAAAATTAGGTTAAAATTTAGGGCCAGAGAAATTCTCTCTGGCCTTTAAGTGTTAATCCAAGTTTTTTACATGTTTGAACTCGTGATCTGATGCTCTACAATGTTTGTGTTATGAGTTTTGCAAAATAATCAAGGAATCAGGAGTTAGTGTTGAACAAGGAAGGGCGCGCGTTTTCTGTTTCAAATGGCTGGAGGTTGAAGAAGGTGGTGACTTAGGCTGGGCCTGAGTCACCCTTACTGTTTGCACCCCCCTTTTCAATTTACACCCCCCTGGCCCATTTAACTAAGCAAAGGCAAGTGATCTAAGCAAGTAACTAAGAGCCCATGGATAACCATGGATAGAAAGGGTGCTAATACCTTCCCTTTCTATAATCTACTCCCCGAACCCAAGAAAACATCTCAAAGGTTTTTCCTGTGCTTTTTAACCTTTCCTTAGGATAAAATAAAAAGTCGGTGGCGACTCTTGCTAAACCGAAATATTTGCAAACACAAACACAAAACCTCAAGTCAGTTCTCCCACCGTATCACAGAACTGGCGACTCTGCTGGGGATTTCTTTAAAAGTGGAGTAACCTTAGGGCTTAGATCACCTTTTGCATGACTAATTGTTTGCTTTGATTGCTTTACATTTTGGTTCTCTTGTTTGGTCTTGAAATCCTACACCCGGATTTGGGAAACATTCATAGATAGCAATACGTTGTGGAAACTGTGCGGGGTATACCGACACGGTTGAAGAAATAGATATATTAGTGCGACATATTTGTGAGTTCCGGTAACCCTTGAGTTCAATCAAGGAGAGTACGTGGCCGCTAAGTGATGTCACTAAGCACTACTGACCTAGAACCTTACTTGACCATCTTGGCCTTTTATTAGGGGTAGTGAGATGACCGACTTTGGTGCAGTCTGAAGTTGGTAGATACTCGATACTACACTCATTGAGGGTTGTTTTCTTGGAATATTTTGGTCACTAGTTAAGTGGATAAACCAAAACAGTGAACATGGAAAACAATCCAATGATATTGAGCTCCTTAGAACCCGGTTACTATTTTTAGGACAGGTTTTAAGCCAACTAAACTCAAGAGGGTACTTACCTATGAAACCCCATGCAAGCCTGAAACTAGGGTTTTGTGTGACTTGCTTGTACATGTGTTTGTGCATACATCATGAACATCATAAAGCATCATATGCATCCACTAACCATTTCAAGGGTTTGGATCTTCATCTTTGTTCTTGTTTTATAGGTCATGGAAATTCTTCGCAGGAAAACTATCCAAGTCAACCTTGTGAGAATCCCTCCTCAACTCAAGGAGCTTACATCCAGAATTCCGGAAAGTTCTCTCTTCAGTGAAAGACATGGTAGACTGCTCAGCCTAGTCAACACCAGCATTGAAGAAGACATGGTGAAAGTGTTGTTCCAGTTCTTTGACCACCTTCACCACTGTTTCACCTTTCCCGACTACCAATCGGTGCCTACTTTGGAGGAATTTTCTCAACTCCTGAGAATTCCTATTCTTAATCAACTACCCTACAACGGTACGGAAAAAGAACCAAAACCTGAAGATGTTGCTCAAGCACTACACTTGCAATCATCTGACATCAAGGGGCATTGGGAAACCAAAAGTGGTGTCAAGGGCTTCTTGGCAAAGTTCTTGTTTGAGAAGGCACAAGAGTGTTGGAATTCTTTGGATCTTCAAGCCTTTGAAGAGATTGTGGCACTCCTCATTTATGGGTTGGTCTTGTTCCCAAATCCTGACCAACTTATAGATGTGAATGCTGTCAAGATTTTCATGTCCAGGAATCCCATACCTACATTGCTTGGGGACATCCTCCACTCATTTTACACACGAACAATGAGGAAGAGAGGTGTTCTCATGTGCTGTACTCCTCTACTAGCAAGGTGGTTTATTCCTCACCTTCCACAATCAGTTTTGAAGAACGAGCAAGGTTCAAGGTGGTCACAACGGTTGATGACCCTCACACATTCTGATGTACATTGGTGTTCTCGGTCTAGAGAAAATGTCATCATCGTCGATCATTGTGGTGAGTTCCCTAATGTTCCATTACTTGGCATTAGAGGAGGCATTACCTACAACCCCTGTCTAGCTTTGAGACAATTTGGATATGCACGGAGGGATGGCCCTCATGACATGCTGATTCCTGACCTAGTTTTTGACTTCGACAATGATGCGCAAGGACTTCGACAAAGATTCATCAGAGCTTGGAGGATGCCTAACAAGGTAGATAGCAAGACACTGGGACACAAGAACTCCATCCCTCTTGAGCCTTACCTCAAGTGGGTACGAACCTGCGCCCAGAGTCTTATGATGCCTTACCCTCACATTCTCCCTTTGATCAAAGAGCATGTTAAGAAAGGAGAGGTTCCATACACCATCCTACATTCTGACATGCCAACATCATGGGAGGAAATGTAGAAGAGTTGGATCCAACTCAAGGAAGAACGGGATACTTTTTAAGCCAGCTTCTACGCCAGTGAGAAAAAAGTTCTGGAGCTTACCCGCTGACTTCACGAGGAGGAGACCCTCAACACTTACATCGCACCAAAGAGGATGCACAACGTCTTTTTACCTTAAGAAGTTTTTGTAATATTTGGCCCATGGGGCATTTATGTACTGACAAAATTTCTTCTTATTAATATGACGTGTGTTCTTTTTGTCTGCAACAACTTTGAATTTCTAAATCCTTGAATGCATTACATGAATAAACATATCATTCATCATATGCATAAACAGGTCTTCACACCAGGTTTCCTTATCTTTCTGCTGTTTATTTCAGTGAAATGGATATTGAGGAGACAGTCAAAGATCTGCAGGCACAAAACTCGCAGTTTCAACAGCTCCTTATGACTTTGGAAAATAGTCAGGAGGATCTTAAAGCATTGTTAGGGAATAAAGAGCAAGAAAAAGGAAAAAGGAAAAAGAAAAGAGTTGGGGTAGCTACACTGGGAAGAAGATTTGAGAATGAAGCTATGAGAGTTCTTGAATTCCCCTCCACATCTGATGAGGGGACCGATAAGGGAAAGGGGGCTGCATTACCTTTTGAGTCCGAGGCTGAAGAGGAAGAGGTTGAAGAAGATGAAGATTATTCAGAGCAGCAATACCTGCCAGCGGACGACAAATACAAAAACCTGGAAGATAGACTGGCAGCTATGGAGCTGCAAAGGGTTCCCGGGCTAGATTTTGAGGAATTGGGATTGATTGCTGGGATTGTTATCCCTCCCAAGTTCAAAGTACCAACTTTCGCAAAATATGACGGTCTGTGTTGCCCAAAGATGCACCTAAGGTCGTATGTCAAAAAAATTCAACCTCATTCATCCGATAAAAATCTTTGGGTACACTTCTTCCAGGACAGCCTGTCCGGTACACAGCTAGATTGGTTTTACCAGCTTGAGAGGTCAGAAGTGCATAGTTGGGAGGATTTGGAAGCTGCCTTTTATTGCCAGTATCAATATAACACTGACTTGGCGCCGACCCGTACACAGCTACAAAGTATGGGGATGGCATCAAATGAGGGATTCAAAGAATACGCCCAGAAATGGCGTGACTTGGCCGGAAGAGTACAACCACCGCTTTCAGATAGGGAGCTAGTTGATATGTTCTTGGGGACCCTATCTGGCCCTTTCTCCAACCATTTGATCGGGAGCTCTTCTGTAGGGTTTACCAAACTGATTCTGATTGGCGAACGGGTGGAAGCTGGTATTAAGAGTGGGAAGATACAGAGGGATTCCTCTGCATCCACATCTGTTAAAAAACCATTCCCGACCAAGAAGGAAGCAGCTGTTATATACTCTCAGAAAGGATTGGGAAGAACTGAGCGCCGGTCGACTGTAGGGGCCGTGATGATTCAAAATTCGTCAAATGATCAGCCTCGTAACAACCAGTCTAGACCTAATCAGCAACGGATAGAACGGCCACAACGGAAGTTCACCCGCATCAATATGACGCCTGCACAAGTTCTTCCCCATTTGTTGAAGTTGAATCTGACTGGTTTAAAGGAGGCGCCGAAAAACCCTAACACCACATCTCCATACTATCATGCCAATGCTAAATGTGCCTATCATTCTGACAGCGTCGGGCATGACACCAACAATTGCTGGGCGTTAAAGAATAAAATTCAGGATTTGATAGACGCTAAAGAGGTTGAGTTCGACGCCCCTGAGAATCCGAATGTAATCTCCGCTCCAATGCCAAAGCATGGTCGCAATGTCCATGTTGTTGAAGAAGATCTATTTGTTTCTACTGTTGATGATCTGATAACTCCACTACTGACAATCAAGTTGAATCTGTTAAAGGCTGGGGTTTTCCCAGGTTGTAAAGAAGATTGCTACCTTTGTTCCTCCCTACCGATCGACTGTCCATTGCTGAAGATAGGAATCCAACGCCTAATGGACAACCAACAAATTCTTTTCGAAAAGACTCCTGTTACTCCAACTCCTATCAATGAAGTTTCAATAATAACCATTTCCGCCAATCATTCCAAGGTCCCCCAAAGGCCTGTTAAGATTACATCCGCTCCGAAGACTATACCGTTGAAGATAACCATGCCTGGGCCCGTCCCATACAAATCTGACAAATCAATACCGTGGAATTATGGTGGAGAAATCTATTACCACAGTGTTAAACAAATTGAGATAACTGAAGAGAGCTCTGACGAAGAAACTGTCGACATTGGAAACAATGCCGGTACGAGCAAACTTACCCGAAGTGGAAGAATTTTCTCTCCAGAGATTGCCCCTCCAAAGGAAATCTTTGGACCCTCAGCTGCTCCCAAGGTTACTCCTGCACCGGTAAAACTATCTGCAAGAACTCCAATGATTAAAGAAGCTGTTACTCCTATGGTTGTCCCTTCTGCTGTTGCTGATAAAGGGAAAGGGATCCAAGAAGAGCTCGTCAGGACGAGGGCTCAGACATTGGTTATCCCTGAAACCTCTAAGAAAGAAATGGAGGAGATTTTGAAAATAATAAAGAAAAGTGATTATGATGTTGTAGAGCAACTGGGGCAAACCCCCTCGAAGATCTCCATGTTGGCCCTACTGCTTTGTTCGGAGGCTCATGCCAAAGCATTGATAAGATTTTTGAAGACATCCCATGTTCCCCAAGAAACCTCATCCGATCAATTCCAGGATTGTGTAGCCAGCCTTACCGCATACAACGGCCTGGGTTTCTCTGATGCTGACCTGACTCCGAAGGGAAGAAAGCACAATGACACATTGCACGTGTCAGTTGAATGCCGAGGAAACACTCTCGCCCATGTCTTGGTCGATACTGGTTCTTCTCTAAATGTGCTGCCTAAGAAGGCTCTCGACCGGTTGGATTGTGAAGGCTTGGAGCTGAAACCAAGTAATATCATTGTCAGGGCCTTTGACGGGTCTAAAAGAATGGTGCATGGGGAGGTCGACATTCCCATCAAGATAGGCATTGAAGTGTTCAACTCCATATTCTATGTGATGGACATCCGCCCATCATACTCTTGCTTGCTAGGAAGGCCGTGGATTCATAATGCTGGGGCAGTCACTTCTTCTCTACATCAGATGCTGAAATACCCTGTTAAGGGTAAAATTATAACTGTACACGGTGAGAAGGAGTACATGATCAGTCATCTGAATTCCTTTCGGTATGTGGAAGTGGATGGCAAATTCATCGAAACACCGTTCCAACACTTCGAGGAAGTTTCTCCCGAGGTTGCAGTATCAAAGGCAGTAGCTGAGGTACCCAAGCAGGTGGCCAGGATGGCATCTCTGAAAGACGCAAAGGCTGCAATGAAGGAGGGGAAGAGCACAGTGTGGGGTCAGTTGCCTGACTTTCCCCACAAGACAGACAAGTTTGGGTTGGGGTTTACCACTGCGGGGCAAAAGGCTATGCGTCGCTCAAAAATTGAAAGGACACTCATCAAGGTTTCTCCTCATGGAATCAATGCTTTAGGAGACGAAGACGAAGAGGACAACTTTGAAGACTGGATCTTTCCAACCATCGAAGGAGGACTGCACAACTGGGAGGTGAAAGACTTCGTTCCCATTACTTTCATCAATCAGTAATTTATCTTTCGAACATTTCCTGTTGGTCTGTAATAATTACTAAGACAATCTGCACACTATTTTTCACCTCATGCCTTGCCCGGGGCATGTAGGTCCATTTGTAAGGGTTTTGATTCTCTTCATAATCATATGCCATGTTTAATGAATCATTGGACGTTTTTCATTTATAAACTGCTGTGTTCATTTTCTTTCCTTTTGCATTTTTGTTTGTTTAAGGATGGCTATCCCTTACACACACCCACACTCGCAAATGCAGGAACCCATCCACTCCGGATTCCATGGGTGACTATTCTGTTGTATCCTTCAATAACTCTGAAGATTTGGTCAGTCAGGCTGAGTACGAAGACGATGAAGATTGTGAAGTACCGGGAGAGTTAGCCAGACTTCTACAACAAGAAGAAAGGGCTATCTTGCCTCATGAAGAGTTGTTGGAAACCGTCAACTTAGGAACAAGGGAAGACAGGAAAGAAGTACAAGTGGGTGCTAGCTTGAAACCAAGTGTCAAGGAACTCTTAATACAGTTGTTGAATGAGTATGTTGAAATCTTCGCCTGGTCTTATAAAGACATGCCAGGATTAGACACAGACATCGTGGTTCACCGTCTCCCTACAAGAGAGGACTGTCCACCGATCAAGTAAAAAGTCCGCCGAATGAGGCTCGACATGTCTGAGAAGATTAAAGCTGAAGTAATGAAGCAATTCAACGCTGGCTTTCTGGCTGTTACATCCTATCCGCAATGGGTTGCTAACATTGTTCCCGTTACCAAAAAAGACGGCAAGGTCAGAATGCGTGTGGACTATCGGGATTTGAATAGGGCCAACCCTAAAGATGATTTTCCGCTACCACACATCGACATTTTGATTGACAACACAACTCAGCACAAAGTATTTTCTTTCATGGACGGATTCTCGGGCTACAACCAAATCAAAATGGCCCCCGAGGACATGGAGAAAACAACCTTTGTTACACAATGGGGTACCTTCTGCTACAAGGTGATGTCGTTCGGACTGAAGAACGCAGGGGAAACCTATCAACGCGCCATGGTAGCTTTGTTTCATGATATGATACATCATGAGATTGAAGTTTACGTAGACAACATGATAGCTCGATCACAAATGGAAGAAGAACACCTTGAACATTTGCAAAAGATGTTTGCCAGGTTGACGGAATACAAACTCAGGCTAAATCCAAGTAAGTGCACTTTTGGAGTTAGGTCTGGTAAACTTCTGGGATTTATTGTCAGCAACAAAGGCATTGAGGTCGATCCAGCAAAAGTGAAAGCTATACAAGAAATGCCTTCCCCCCGTACTGAAAAGGAGGTTAGAGGATTCTTGGGACGCTTGAACTATATCGTCAGGTTCATCTCTCACCTGACGTCTACCTGTGAGCCAATTTTCAAACTATTGAAGAAGGATCAGGTAGTTGAATGGAACGACGATTGCCAAGTTGCTTTTGATAAGATCAAGGAGTATTTGCTAGAACCTCCTATTCTGATGCCACCCATCGAAGGAAGGCCGCTGATCATGTATCTGACTGTTTTGGACAACTCAATGGGGTGCGTACTGGGCCAACATGACGAGTCTGGTCGAAAAGAGCATGCCATTTATTACCTTAGCAAAAAGTTTACCGACTGTGAGACTCACTATTCACTGCTCGAGAAAACTTGTTGCGCTTTGGTATGGGCTGCTCGCCGACTAAGGCAGTATATGTTGACTCATACCACTTTGCTGATTTCCAAAATGGATCCTATCAAGTATATCTTCGAGAAGCATGCTTTATTTGGAAGAATTGCTAGATGGCAAATGATCCTGACTGAATATGACATCCAGTATACTACCCAAAAAGCTATAAAAGGGAGTGTACTAGCTGACCATCTAGCTCATCAAGCTATCGAAGATTATCAATCCATGAGATTCGACTTCCCGGACGAGGACATCATGACTTTGGACAACATTGAAGGTGACGGACCGTATGACGGACCTGGAAATGGATCCCGATGGACCCTGTACTTTAATGGTGCCT
This sequence comes from Vicia faba, assembly GCA_948472305.1. Taxonomy (NCBI): domain Eukaryota; kingdom Viridiplantae; phylum Streptophyta; class Magnoliopsida; order Fabales; family Fabaceae; genus Vicia; species Vicia faba. The sequence goes on from OX451738.1 coordinate 125,034,154, forward strand.
CCAATGCACTTGGAAACGGTATCAGTGCGGTACTCATTTCCCTAGAAGGTTGCCATACACCTTTCACTTCCCGACTTTGTTTCAGCTGTACCAACAACATGGCCGAATATGAAGTTTGCATCTTTGGTCTCAAGGCTGCTATAGACTTGGGGATCAAATCTTTGATCGTATTTGGGGACTCGACTTTGGTTATCAGTCAAATCAAAGGAGAGTGGGATACCAAACATCTTAATCTTATCCCATACAAAGAACATGTCCTAACATTGCTGCCTCATTTCGAGCAGATTACTTTCGAGCATTTACCGCGAGAAGAAAATCAGCTAGCAGATGCTCTGGCTACAATGTCTTCCATGTTTAAACTCAACTGGGATAACGAGGCTCCCCAAATCACCATCGAGCGAATGAACGAACCTGCGCATTGTCATGAGATTAATACCGAAGAAGTAGTGGAACAACCCTGGTTTCATGAAATCAAAAAGTATCTCCAGACTAGAGAATATCCCGAAGGAGCTTCCGTCAATGACAAAAAGTTCTTAAGGAGATTTGCGGCCAAGTTCTTCCTAAGCAATGGCATCCTTTATAAGCGCAGCCATGATTGTGTTTTACTTCGTTGTGTGGATAAAGCTGAAGCAGAGTTGATCATGACTGAGATACACAACGACACATTTGGCACCCACTTGAGCGGACATACGATGGCTAAGAAGATTCTAAGGGCAGGCTATTACTGGTCTACCATGGAAGCTGATTGCCATCAATATTCCCGTACTTGCCACAAATGTCAAGTCTACGCCGACAAGGTTCATATTCCTCCTATTCCTCTCAATGTTCTGACAGCTCCTTGGCCATTCGCAATGTGGGGCATTGACATGATTGGAGAGATCAAGCCCACAGCGTCTAATGGACATCTCTTCATCCTGGTCGCTATTGACTATTTTACCAAGTGGGTCGAAGCAGCTTCCTTTGCCTTTGTTACAAAAAATGTGGTTGTCCGCTTCATCAAGCAGTACCTCATATGCCGGTATGGTGTCCCCGACAGGATCATCACAGACAACGGTACAAATCTAAACAATACTATGATCACCGCTCTATGCGAACAGTTCAAGATTTATCATCACAATTCATCTCCCTATTGGCCGAAGATGAACGGTGCTGTTGAAGCCGCGAACAAAAACATCAAGAAGATCATTCAGAAAATGATAGTTACCTACAAGGACTGGCATGAGATGTTACCGTTTGCTCTGCATGGATATCGTACCACGACACATACTTCAACAGGGGAAACCCCATTTTCTTTGGTATATGGCATGGAAGCTGTCCTACCCATGGAAGTTCAGATTCCTTCTTTAAGGATTATGAAGGACACTGGTTTGAGTGAAGACGATTGGATTCAGACCCGACTTGATCAACTCAATTTGATCGACGAGAAACGAGTCACTGCTGTTTGCCATGGTCAGACGTACCAAAAACGGATGATCATGGCTTTCAACAAGAAAGTCAGAAGTCAAGTATACCAAGTCGGAGATCTTGTAATCAAGCGGATCATCTTGCCGCAAAGTGATCCCAGGGGCAAATGGACTCCTACTTACGAAGGACCGTTTGTGATCAAGAGCATATTTTCTGGTGGTGCAATGATTCTGACCACCATGGACGACGACGATTTGCCCCACCCTGCGAACGCAGACATAGTCAAAAGATACAACGCATAAAACAACCCGACAAGTCGAAAACCCGAAAGGGCGACTTGGGAAAAATGGGCATCCCGGTGAACCAAAAACCCGAAAAGGCGGTTCAGGAAAAAAATTAGGGATAAAACAAAAAAATCTGTACAACCGGCAAGTTGAAAACCCGAAAGGGCGACTTGGGCAAAAAATGGTTTCCCGGTGGATCAAAAACCCGAAAGGGCGATCCAGGAAAAAGTTAGGGAATTAAAGCGTATGACTATGTCTCGTCGGATCACTTTAAAGAACAATCTCTTCATCAACAAGCTCCGAGCTTCTGATCAATCCAATCATCGGCGGACGAAGCATTGAATAGACAAGATATTCAGAGTTGTGAAGGCTATAACAGAATGGAATCCCATGGAATTGTTACACATAGCCATCTTTCTTTTGTATAAAATTTTCAATTTTTTACGATAACATCCTCTTACTAGGATGCCTGTCTCCTTTGTATAAAGATACTCATAAAAAGTTAATACAAACACTTTTCCAAATACAGAAATTTGCTTTGTCTTCCTTTTTCTTTTTACACTTATGTTTTATTTGAGAAACGTCCAATGTTTTGTTAAAATAGGCATATGCATTTGAACATAGTCATTTTATTACAAATCAAGAAAGATGATTGCTGATAGGTTGAAGGTACAGATAGATATCTTGATGCCCTTTCAGAAGGAATCCCAAACAGAATTAAACTCCAAATTCCTCAACAAAGTTAAAATCCAGAGCTTAATTCCCCAAACAGAGTTAAACTTCAGGATCCTCAGCAGAACAAAAGCTTTCTCAAAGCTGATTTCCCCAGCCAGAGATCCTTCCAGAATCTAATTCCCCTCAGAGTCAAGTTTCAAGATCCCCAGTGGAGCCAAAACTGTTAATCCCCAGCGGAGCTAAAACTTCCAACTATCAATCCCCAGCAGAACCAGATTAGTGAACATTCTCCCCACAGAGATACTTCCCATCAGATTGAAGATTCTCAGTCTCACTCCTCCAGCATGAGTCTCCCAGGTTCTGAACTCCCCAGTAGAGATCATCGTAATTCTCATTCCCCACAAATCACCAAGGATTTTCAATCCCCAGCAGTGGTCCTAAAATCCCTCAACAATTGAAGATCTTGCTCCCCAAGCAATCAGCAGTCAGCAAGGATTTCTCACCCCCAGTAATCAAAGGATTTTCAATCCCCAGCTTCGGTTATGGGTTTATTTCCCCAACATTTGTCAAGGATTTATTCTCCAAAGCAAAATTACATTTCAAGTTGAAAGGTCGTTCAAAATTTCCTTCATCACCTGCTGGAAGTTACGATCATCATCAAAAATTCCTTCATCACCTGCTGGAATTCAAGAGCGTTCAAAATTTCCTTCATCACCTGCTGGAAGTTACAACCACCAACAAGATAACCGACAAATGAAGCTCCTAAAAATCTGTTTCTCTCAAGAATGAAGACTCTCATCCTTAAAACCTCAGAAGATTGGTATACTCCCAATTTCTGACCCTTAACAGAATCAAGACTCTCATCCTTAAAACCTCAGAAGATTGGTATACTCCCAATTTTTGACCCTTAACATAATGAAGACTCTCATCCTTAAAACCTCAGAAGATTGGTATACTCCCAATTTCGGACCCTTAACAGAATGAAGACTCTCATCCTTAAAACCTCAGATGATTGGTATACTCCCAATTTCTGACCCTTAACAGAATGAAGACTCTCATCCTTAAAACCTCAGAAGATTGGTATACTCCCAATTTCTGACCCTTAACAGAATGAAGACTCTCATCCTTAAAACCTCAGAAGATTGGTATACTCCCAATTTCTGACCCTTAACAGAATAAAGACTCTCATCCTTAAAACCTCAGAAGATTGGTATACTCCCAATTTCTGACCCTTAACAGAATAAAGACTCTCATCCTTGAAACCTCAGAAGATTGGTATACTCCAAATTTCTGACCCTTAACAGAATGAAGACTCTCAGAAGATTGGTATACTCCTAATTTCTGACCCAACAGAGTGAAGATTCTCATTCTCAAAGTGGCGTATAACCTGAATTCCTGATATTCCCGACAGAATAAAGATTCTCATTCTCAAAGTGGTATATAACCTGAGCTCCTGATTCCCCAACAGTGGTCCCAGGACTTCTCATTTTCAACGATCAAAAGATTCTTGCAATCCCCTGCAGCAGTCAAGGATTCACTTTCCCCGGCAGCAGTCAAGATTCTATTATCCCCAACTATCCAGGATTCATCTATCCTCAGCAAGACAACTCATCAGCTTACATGCATATTCACTACATTCATATATCATAAGCATTGATATAACATATATATTGCATCATACATTTCATGCAACATAACTTTGTGTTTTAGCTAATATTTTACCCTTTTCAGGACAAGATTAATAAGGTTCAACTTCAACTTTTGAAAACAGTTTACGGACACTTCCCAACATGGATGCTGATCTATTGCTTATTCAACTTCAAGACTTCTGAAAACAGTTCATGGGTTCTCCAGATACGGATGTTAACCTATCGCTTGTTCAGATTCAAGACCTCTGAAAACAGTTTACAGGTTCTCCAGATATGGATGTTAACCTATCGCTTGTTCAGATCCAAGACTTCTGAAAATATTTTACGGATTCTCCAAACACGGATGTCAATCTATTGCTTATTCAGATCCCAGTTCTGAGATGTTCCAAACAAGGATACCTTTCTGATACTCATCCACTCACCAACGACATAACAGTTCAACAAACATTCCAAATGGCATCTCTAAGCCCATCCCCGACAAGATTCTGTCATATCTCCAGATGGCATCTTTAAGCCCATTCCCTCAAACTACGCTTTGACGAGTGCAAATTTTTTGGGCACTCTAGTGTCCAATCTCCTTTTACCTTCGAGACGTGAAAGGCAAACCTGCCAATCTAACTCTTCAGGTTCAAGAAGATTGAACAGGGGCAACTGTTGTACCCCAAAATTTTCCCTCCCTTTTCATCAACATTTTCTCACCACATGACTCTTGGAACTCAAGATCAAGTTAGGGTTTGCTCTGCTCAAGGCCTCTCCTTGCACTATTGAACCAAATTAGGGTTTGAGTTTGCACAAGGATGTTTTGACCTAAAATGCCCAAAGTGACTTTCATGCTTCATGTTGGACTCACAAGTTTATCTATGCCAAGTTTCAAGCCTTGATTCCAATCTTTGCCCAATCAATTGGACAGTTGACCTAGAAATCAACTGTATTAGGGAAAAAGTCAACTGTGGCCAATTGATAGTCAAACCTCATGATTTTTGACCCACATCAACATTATGAACTCATATGAATCATTTGATCAAGTTTGGATCACAACTCCACAAGAAATTAGATCAGATCACCAAAAGGGCAAAATGGTCATTTTTAGGGTTTTGACTGCACAAAGGCAATTTTTGACTGTTTGACCTAACCAATGGCAAACCAAGCTCATATATGGACTCAAGGACTCAATGGAATTGTCTTAACCCATTCAAAAAGTTCAAAAGATCTCAAATGCATAGGATTGACAGATTAATTTTTCAGTCAATTGATCAAAATTTGACTGTATACTGAAAAGTCAAACTTTGACTTTTTGGTCAAAATCAAGTTCCAAGATTCATTTTTCATCAAGACATGTAAAATTATGAAACTTGTTCATCAAGAAACCCAAAATTGCAAATTAGGGTTTAAAAATGAAAAATTTCATAACTTAGAAATTTTCTAAGTTATGAAATTTACTTATTTTTTCCTAACTTTGTCCCATTTTTTCACCAAGATGCAATTGGATTCAAACAAAACTTGAAACATGAAAGTTGTAGTCCATTGCAAAATCTACAACTTTTATTCACAAAGTTTTCTCAAAGGAAGCTTGTATCTCAAGTTATGATTTTTGGAACAAGAGTACAAAACATTTTTAACTTAGAGAAATTTTGCCCTATTCTAGGCAGGATTTTTGTCCAACTTCTTGGCCATTTTTCACATGGTTCCACTTGGAGTTTCAATTTGCATTACAAAGATGGATTATAGTACACATTCCAATCTTTACAAATTGTCAAAGAACTTCTCAAACACCCTTGTGGTTAGAGAGAATCGAATTTGCAAAGTTGGCCAAAACTCACTTTTGTTCATGACCAATACATGTTCATAGCAAATGGCATTTTCAAATCAGCTTGGTTTGTGCTAGCTTTCAGGCCTCTAAACCCTTTTAAACTCCTTAATTGAATGCAAATCCACTGAGCTAATGCATTATTTTGTTCATTTGGACATTGCACACAAAATTAACCCTTAAATGGAAAAAGGTAGAATACCATTTTGATAAAGTTATGCTTTATGTCAAATACCAAATCCTTGAGGCATGGGGCCAGATCTTAGAGCCAAATCAAATCCATAAATCCCAGTTATCAAGAGCCTAACTTGCAGCATACATTAGGGCATGGTACTGGCTGGTAACAGAACTTACACTTCTTTGCTTCACTTTGAAGAAACATTGCAAAAGCACTCCAACTTCCACTTCCTGTCAACACAGCCAAGAACAAACCTTGTAAACATTTTCCATACATCAAGCCAAGCCTAAAACACGATTGAACCATCCCTCATACCTCCCAAAACACAAAAACACTGTTTTGCTGCAAAAACAGGGCATCCCTGCAGATTGAGTTGCACAACTCAATTCACTCGTGCATTTTGGCCAAAGCAAGTTCAAACACACTCCATATCATCCACCTAAACTATTCCAAGCCCCAAACACAAGCTGTAACACCTCTAACCTCACTTGCCATTTTCACTTTTCAGTTTTGCAGGTGGACTTCTATAGCACGATACAGGCTGATTCAAAGCAAGCCAGGTATTGAGGAAGCTTCCTTGGACTTCAGGCAAGCTATACAGAAGCTCAAACTCCATTGAAGTTGGCCACATTGCTGTACACGATTCAAGCTGAAACAGGTAAAACCATGGACTTCTATCTCTCAATCTAGGAAGAGTTAAGCTTAGGTTTGTGAATGAAACATGTCCTACTCATAACCCTGAAGCCATACATATGATCACTTTTCATTTATGTTAAGCATGCTGTGAGAATTTTAGCCATGAACATGAGGAAAAAATTAGGTTAAAATTTAGGGCCATAGAAATTCCCTCTGGCCTTTGAGTGTTAATCCAAGTTTTTTACATGTTTGAACTCGTGATTTGATGCTCTACAATGTTTGTGTTATGAGTTTTGCAAAATAATCAAGGAATCAGGAGTTAGTGTTGAACAAGGAAGGGCGCGCGTTTTCTGTTTCAAATGGCTGAAGGTTGAAGAAGGTGGTGACTTGGGCTGGGCCTGAGTCACCCTTACTGTTTGCACCCCCCTTTTCAATTTATACCCCCTGGCCCATTTAATTAAATACTTGTCATTTTTATGATTTTTTTTTATTCTGATTTCATATTTTTTGTTCAAACATAAAAAACACCAAAAATATTTTTCCACATTTTTTTACATTTATTTGGTATTTATTTGCTTTATTAGAATGTATGTATGTAAATAAATATATTTCCTTTTCATTTTAAAACCCTAAAAATAATACAAAAAATATTTATTTTTAGTTATTATTTTTTATTTACATTTTGAAAACATTTTCTAAAATATACATTTTTGTAAATAATTAATATTTTTATTTTTGTTCATATTTAGCATATTTAATATATATAATATATAAATACTTGTATATTTCATTTTATTAGATAATTATGACAAAAAATATAGAAATAATACATTTTTATTTTTTATTTAATATTTGACATCAAAAATACTTTTTACAATATACTTTTTATTTTTTGTATAAATTAATATATATTTGTATACATTTAATAAATAAATGCTATTTACTTGAAAATTAGGGTTTTGCCCTAAACAACAAAAATAATCAAAAATATGACTTTTTTTATTTTGTTTATACTTCAAACATGAAAACCTTTTTCACATACATAAACAAATCTTTTTTTGCATAATACATTGCATTTTGATATTTATTTAATTGTATTTATTTAATTGTATTTATTTAAATGTCAAATATTAATTTGTATATTTGATATGGTTGTAATAATTTTAGCATTTATTTCCTTGTCAAATATCCCCCAATTCAAACTTGTATCCCCATCCCCATAATCATGTTGTAATAATTTAGGACTTTAAATTCTCGCACATTTAAAAGTTTCCAAATTATGCCATGATAGACCTAGGGTTTTTATGTAAAATCAATCAACAAATAGCTTGACCTAATTAAAGATAAATGCATGAAAAACAAACAATGCACACTTGCACCCCTAGGGTTACATCCACTTGTTGCCTTCAAAAATGGGCCATGTTTGCATGTCAAGTACTTTGGCAAAACAAAAACAAACAAAATGATCATAGTCCCTCGATGACGCTATCGGAGTTGCCTAAACAAAAATGATCATAGTCCCTCAAGAAAATTGCCAAAATACTTGACACTATTGCATTCATGGTCTAAACGATGACCCGCGCCCGTCCCGTTAACATCCTAACACAAGGTTGTTCACCAAATACAATGGTGAAACAACACTGTTAAAAGGGTTAAAACATGAGAAAGATCTTTGAGAAATTTAGGGTAGATAGCTCTTGGTTACTTGATCAATCTTGCAAAACATCCTTGCTACTTTTCAAAAACACACCTCACAACACAACTTCCAAACAACTTTCAAAAACTTTGAATTATCTTTTCAAAAAGACAAACACCTTTGTAAAACATTCAAACAAGAATTGTTACAATGGTTGCCTAGACAAGGCATCTTTTTCAAAACATTTTCAAAACCACACACAAAGCACCATTTCAAACAATTGAAAAGCAAAGGCAAGTGATCTAAGCAAGTAACTAAGAGCCCATGGATAACCATGGATAGAAAGAGTGCTAATACCTTCCCTTTCTATAATCTACTCCCCGAACCCAAGAAAACATCTCAAAGGTTTTTCCTGTGCTTTTTAACCTTTCCTTAGGATAAAATAAAAAGTCGATGGCGACTCTTGCTAAACCGAAACATTTGCGAACACAAACGTAAAACCTCAAGTCAGTTCTCCCACCGTATCACAGCATGACCTTATAGCAGAATGTGCCACACTGTGTTACAAAGGTTGTTTTCTCCATATCCTCAGAAGCCATTTTGATTTGGTTATAGTCTGAGAAACCGTCCATGAAGGAAAACACTTTGTGTTGTGCCGTATTGTCAACCAGAATATCAATGTGGGGTAGCGGGAAGTCATCCTTGGGGCTTTCCCTATTCAAATCTCTGTAGTCCACACACATTCGCACTTTGCCGTCTTTCTTAGGCACGAGAACAACATTGGAAACCCATTGGGGATAAAAGGTGACAACCAAGAATCCAGCATTGAATTGCTTCATGACTTCCACTTTAATATTTTCTGACATATCAGGCCTCATGCGGTGAACCTTTTGCTTTATTGGAGAACAATCCTCTCTTGTAGGCAGATGATGTACCACAATGTGTGTATCAAGTCCTGACATGTCTTCATACGACCAGGTAAAGACTTTAACATAATCGTGCAGTAACTGAATCAGACGTTTTTGACACTGGGTTCCAGATTGGTACCCACCTTGACTTCTTTCCAAATTGGTACCCACCATGACTTCTTTTTTGACACTGTTTCCACTGGCTCTTCGTGAGGATGAATGGTCCTTTCTTCCTGTTGTAACAATCTAGCAAGTTCCCATGGTACCTCACATTCTTCCTCACCTTCGTCCTCGACTTGGTAGATCGAATTTTAAAAGTCACAATAGGCCATAGCAGAACCATTACCCATGGAATCCTGAGTGGATGTAGATATGCATTTTAATATGTGAGTGTGTGTAAGAGAATAGCTACCTTTGAAAGAAATAAAATGTAAGAAAGAAAGATAGAGAATACAAAATTTGTATGCAAAAACGTCCATGTTCATTGATGACATATGAGAATGAAGTGACAACCCTCACAAATTGACCGTTGTGCCTCGGGTAAGACACAAGGTTTTAAAAAGTTTGAATTGTTTAAATATTATAAGCATGAAAAAATTAAAATACAATTACTCTTGAATAAAATTAATAGGAATAAAATCCTTGGCCTCCCAATTGTTGAGCCCTCCGCTGATGGTTGGAAAAATCCACTCGTCCATATCACAGCTGCCATCACTGTCTTCTACTGAATTAACCCCTTGATTGTTGATACGCAAAGGTGGTTCCCCGACGCGAGAACATCGAATAGCTCTTTGGGCCCCTGTAGTGAATCCCAAACCAAATTTGTCGGACTTGTAGGGGATATCCGGAAGTTGACCTCAGATGGTACACCCGCCTTCTTCAACTACTGGTCTAGCATCTTTCAAAGAGGCCATCTTCAGTGGAGGGATGGTAATCTTCGGGATTTTAGGAGTATACTTGGTTGCCGCGACTATTTCTGGAACCTCCTCAAAGTTCTGACACAGAGTCTCAATGAATTCACCATCCATTTCAACATACCTGAAATAGTTCAGGTGGCTAACCATGTACTCCTCCTCCCTGTGAAATGTGACAATTTTTCCTTTGATCGGGTATTTTAGCATCTGATGTAGGGTAGAAGTGAAGACACCAGCACCATGGATCCAGGGTCAACTCAATAAACAGGAGTAAGACGGGCAGATGTCCATTACATAGAAAGTTGAATCAAAAGTCCGAGTTCTAACTTTTATGGGGATATTAACTTCTCTGTGAACTGTCCTCTTAGAACAATCAAAGGCCCTCACTATGATGTTGCTAGGTTTTAAAATGAGTCCCTCGCAGTCCAGTCGGTCGAGAGTGTTTTTGGGCAAGACATTCAATGATGAGCCGGTATCCACCAGAACATGGGCAAGTGTGATGCCCATGCATTCAATGGAAAAATGTAGGGCATCGTTGTGCTTCCTTCCCTTAGAAGTTAAATCAGCGTCGGAAAAGCCCAATCCGTTATCAGCAGTTAGACTGGCCACACAATTCTCAAATTGGTCGATAGAGATCTCTTGGGGCACGTGGGCGGTCTTGAGAAACTTTACCAAGGCTTTGCTACGGGCCTCAGAACATAATAGTAATGACAACAATGATATCTTCGAGGGGGTCTGCCCCAACTATTCTACGATGTTGTAGTCACTTTTCTTGATTATCTTCAGTATTTCTTCTATCTCCTTTCTAGAAGCTTCAAGGATGATCTCGGGATGCTCTCTCGCTTGGACAGGCTCATTCAAGACCTCTTTTCCCCTTGTCTCGGTATCAGGGATAACAGTAGGAGTATCACTAGGAGTGTTGGTAGGAGTGGCAGTGGGAATGATCACAGGAGTAGCAACGGTCTTTGGTGAAATCTCGGGTGAGAAGACTCTTCCACTTCTTGTTATCTTACTGGTCCCAGTGATATTATCAATGTCAGGATCGGCATCTCTCGCAACTTCGTCTTTGACAGCCAACTGATCTTGCTTGACGCCATAGTAATAGACGTCAACCGCATAGTCCCAGGGAACAAATTTAACTGAAGAGTATGATGTTGGTCTAGGCATAGTGATGATTAGAGGTGCAGACATTGGAACAAATGTAATCCTGATGGGTCTTTTGATGGAGACCCCATGAGGATTGTTGGAAATAGTGATTATCGAGACATCTTGATAAGAAGTTCTGATAAGAGGAATTTTTTCAAACAAGATTTCTTTTCTAGTCATCAGGCACTGAACGCCTATCTTTAGTAACAAACAACCATTTGGTAGATACTTGCATGAGTGAAAATTCTTATCACAACCCGGGAATAGACCGGCTTGCAACAGATTATGTTTAATGGTCAACAGAGGAGTAATTAAGTCATTCACGGAGGAGACGAAACGATCATCATCAATGGCGTTGACACCTTGGCCATGTCTGTGCATTGGCGCCGTTATTACATTAGGCGTTTCTGGGGGATCAAACTCAATTGCTTTAGCATCGATAAGGTCTTGTACCTTATTCTTCAAGGCCCAATAGTCGTTTGTATCATGCCCCGGGCTTTCAGAATGATAGGCACATCGAGCGTTCGGGTTGTAGCGAGGAGAAGCAGTGTCGGGGTTCTTGGGAGCTTCTTTTAAAGTTGCCAGATTGGTCTTCAAAAGTTGAGGCAAGACCTGGGACATGGTCATGTTGATCCGGGTGAACCGTCTCATGGGTGCTTCTGGCTTTCGCTGATAATTTCGCTGTTGATTTGGCACAGGATTAGAAATCATAATAGCCCCTACCGCCGGGCGATGTTCAGTTTTATTTTGATTCCTATGGTCATATGCAGCACTGGCCTCCTTCTTTCCAACAAATAGTTTCTTCGTCATGCTCGAGGATGCATCTCTTTGAATTTTTCCACTTTTTATACCGGCTTCGACCCGCTTACCAGTCATGATTAGTTCAGTAAATCTAGCTGAGGAACTTCCTATCAGGTGGTTGCAGAATGGACCTGATAAGGTGCCTAGGAACATATCCATTAATTCTCTGTCAGATAGAGGGGGTTGAACTCTGCCCGCGAGATCCCTCCATTTTTGAGCATAGGTTTTGAAACCTTCACCCGCACCCATAGACATGCCTTGCAATTGCGTTCGAGTTGGAGCTAAATCAGCATTATACTGGTATTGTTTGTAAAAGGCGGCAGCCAAATCTTCCCAATTGAGAATGTTGGTCCCTTTCAACTGATAGAACCAATCCAACTGCGTCCCTGACAAGCTCTCTTGGAATGAATGCACCCATAGATTCTTATCAGCTGTATGGGGTTGAATCTTTCTGACGTATGACCTTAAATGCAGCTTCGGGCAAGAGACACCATCATATTTAGCAAAAGTGGGGACCTTGAATTTCTGCGGGATGACAACCCCTGAGACAAGTCCTAACTCTTCAAAAACAATTTTGGGTACCCTCTGGACCTCCATAGCATTCAAACGATCCTCTAGCTCTTTGTATTTATTATCAGCAGGATGATACTGTTCCTTAGAGTAGTCAGGCTCTTCCTCTTCTTCGGATGCTGGGTTGTTGTTCACTTCCTTGGTCCTGTCTTCTTGATTATCTCCTTCACCCGATGATGTAGCGAAGTCTAAAGTCCGTCTGGCTTGTCCTTTGAACCTTCTTCCCATGATCACAATACCGGGGGGTTTCTTCGCTTTCTTCTTCTTTTCTTTGCCCAGTAGAGTATTCAACTCCTCTTGTCCTTTTGTCAGAGTCAAGAGAATCTGTTGAAACTTGACGTTTTGCGCCTGAAGATCTTTCACTGTCTGTTCAATATCCATCTCACTGAAATAAACAGTAGAAGGATAAGGAGACCTGTTGTAAGAAACCTGTATGATGTTATGATGAATGAAGATGCAATATGCAAATGATTTCAAGGAAATTAGAGATTTAAATTTGTTCAAACCAAAAAGGAACACACGTTATATTAAATCCAAGTTTGAATACATCATGCCTCTTTGGGCTTACAATGAAAGGAACAAAATACAACAAAAACTCCTAAGACAGAAAGGTTGAACGCGTCCTCTTTGGAGCGATGTAGGCGTTCAGATTCTGCTCTTCATGAAGCAGCTTGGTGAGTTCCAGAACCTTCTTCTCACTGGCGTAAAATTGGGCTTCAAAGGTGTCACGCTCTTCCTTCAATTGAACCCAAGCTTTCTGCAAGTCTTCGAAAGAAGTAGGCATGTCAGGATGAAGGACAGTGTACGGGACGTATCCTTCAACAACATGCTCTATGATAACAGGGAGGATGGAAGGATAAGGCATCACGAGTCTCTGAGCACGAGCCCATACCCACCTAAGGTAAGGCTCGAGAGGGATGGAGTTTTTGTGTCCCAAATTCTACTGTCCACCTTGTTCACCATTTTCCAAGCTCGTGTAAACCTCTAGTGATAACCTTGGTCTTCTTCGTCGTAGTCGAACACCAGACCTTGAATGAGCATCTCATGAGGGCCGTCTCTTCGGGCGTACCCAAACTGTCGAAGAGCTAAACAGGGATTGTAGGTGATACCTCCCCCAATGCCAAGCAAAGGGAAGTTAGGGAATTCCCCACAGCGGTCAATGATATAGACATCTTCCAAGGATCTTGAACACCAACGGATGTCAGAATGGGTGAGGGACATCATCCTTTGAGACCATGTCAGTCTTTGCTCGTTCTTCAATGCTGATTGAGGTAGGTGTGAAGTGAACCACTTAGCGAGTAAGGGAATGCAACATAAGAGAGTACCTCTTTTCTTCATGGTGCGGGTATGAAGGCAATGCAAGATGTCTCCTAGTAAGGTGGGTATGGGATTGCGAGAGAGAAAAACTTTGATGGCATTAACATCTATGAACTGATCCGAGTTGGGGAACATAACCAAACCATAAATGAGAAGAGCCAAGACGTCTTCAAAAGCTTGGAAATCCATGTCGTCCCAGAATAAACGAGCCTTCTCCAATAGAAACTTGTCTAGGAAGCCTTTAACCCCGCTTCTTGTCTCCCAATTGGCTATGATGTCGGCTCTCTTCATATGCAAAGCTTCAACGATGACTACAAGTTTTGGAATACCTTCTAGACCGGTGAACGATATCTGATCAAGCACGGGCACCCCTAAGAGTAGAGAGAACTCTTCCAATGTGCGTACCAAGTGATAGTCCGGGAAAGTGAAACAATGATGTACGGGATCAAAGAATTGGAACAGTACATACATCATCTCTTCTTGGAAACTGGATGCAGCCAAAAGGATGAGTCGACCATATTTCTTGGTAAAAGGAGAATCCTCAGGCACTCTTGAGGCTAACTCTTGAACCTAAGGGTGTGCCTTTACAAAGCTGATTTGGATGGTGTTTCTTCGGACGGAATTCATGACCTACAAAACAAAAACAAAGATAAATATCTAAATCCTTGGAATGGTTAGTGAGCATGCGTATGATGTTTATGATGTTTATGATGTTATGTACAAGTAAATATATACACACAACAAAGAAATCCCTATGTTTTAGGCTTGCATGGGGTTTTATAGGTAAGTACCCTCTTGAAGTTTAGTTGGCTCAACCTGTCCTAGTAATAGTGACCGGGTTCTAAAGGATCTCAATATCACTGACCTTTCTCTTAGGCATTGTCTCAGCACAAACAATCTTTTCTTGCGGTTGAGATATCCCAAAAGTCTAGCCTCAATGAGTGTAGTATCAAGTATCAACCAATTTTCAGCTCTACACCGAAACCGATTATCTCACTACGTCCTAAAAGCCAAGTTTGTTCAATTAGGGTTCTAAAGTCAGTTAGTGCGTCATGACGCCACTCAGAGGCCCCGTATTCTCCTCGATTCACCACAAGGGATACCAGTACCCACAAATGCGTCACACTAACATAGCCATTGTTTCAACCATATCGGTCTACGCCGTACAGTTTCCAGAGTCTATTACTATTTACCTAAAAAGGTGTCCCAGATCCGTGTGAAGGATCAAAGCAAGCCCAATACAAAGAACAAAATATAAAGCATGCAAAGAAACAAGTAAAAAGTGATCTAACCCTAAGGTAACTCCGCTTTTAGAATTTATCCCCAGCAGAGTCGCCAGTTCTGTGATACGGTGGGAGAACTTACTTGGGTGTTTTGCATTTTGATCGCATTTGTGCGGATAGCAAGAGTCGCCATCGACTTTTCTTTTATCCAAAAGGAAAGGTAAAAAAGCACAGGAAAGACCTTTCGAGATTATTTCTCGGGTTCGGGGGTAGATTAGGAAAAGGGAAGGTATTAACACCCTTTTCATTCATGGTTTTCCATGGGCTCTTAGTTACTCGCTAGATCACTTGCTTTTGTTTAAATGTGTTTGTGGTGTGGGTTTTGAAAGTATTTTGAAAATGTCTTTGCAATGGTTCTCATCTCTATAAGAACGCGTACAAAGTTTTATTTCGAAAAATAGTTCAAAGATGTGTTTGTGGAATGTGTTTTTGAAAATATGTTTTGCAATGGTTCTCCTCTCTATAAGAATGTATACAAAATGTTTTGTCTTTTCGAAAATGTTTTGAGATGAAAGTGTCGGTGTAAAAAGGTTTTTGTCGTGAGCAAGCGAGTAACTAGGAGCGAATCTACCTACTCGAAAGTCTTAAATGTTCTTTTCTTCCTCCTTTGGATGTTGCTATCTTACCATTGATTTGGTAAGAAGTCCCATCGTTGGATGTGAAGGGACCGGCACGAGACATTTGTACAGTCATAGAAGGCAACTTGTGAGACACTTTAGCAATTTCGTAAGGTACTAGATCGTTCTACCGAAGGCAACATCGAGGTACATCGAGGGAATACGATCTTTTTTATCAAAGGGGCTTTGCTAAAGCGTCCCATATTCGAGGGACATGACCGTATTTCCGAGGCAACGAGCGAGGTTACCCTAGAGGTGCGCGTGTGAAAAAGTGTGTTTGATTCAAGTTATTTTGTCTTTGAAATTAGGTTATCTAGCGATTGATTTTGAATCTTGCCATGCACGCCTAATTACTATACGGTAATAAGTAAAACAGTAAAGTGCGGAAATTGAAATTCTACGTTATTACAAAGCTTCGGGAATGGGGGTACAAATTAATGAATGGGGGTGACAATAAGAAATAAACACTTAAGTTATACCTAAATCACACAATACAAGTCCAAACCATTAAATAATTATTTAAGTTAAAACTCTTTTCATTTGATAAAATTAATTAATAATTTAATTAATAATGTCAAACAAAAATTATTTTAAAGTTAATAATTATTTAAAACAACATTGATCTATTTACAACTTTAAATATATGCTGAAATATAAAATAAAGACCAAATAATTAAAAATAAAAAAAAGATATAAGGGAAAGGTTTAGAAATGGCCCTGCGTTGGAGCAAATCTGGGGGGTGTAGAAATAAATATGGTTGGCCCAAATAAAGGGAAAAGCCCAATGCTCCTGGCTGATCAGGTGCATCAATCTCTAGGAGGTGCACCATGGGCATGCTCCTGTGGTGCGCTAAAGAGTGTTGATTGATGATTAAATGAATCAGACGGAAGCATGATGAGGGTGCATGAACTGCTAACATGGGAATGCATGTGCAGGATCCCTCAGAGTGATTAAGGGGTGGTGACAAGTGTCACCACCAGATGAGGCATTATAATGTTGTAATTAACAAACAAAAAAACAATTAAGTAGAAAAAAACAAACTCATAACTCACTTCTCTCTCTCTCTCTCTCTCTCTCTCTCTCTCTCTCTCTCTCTCTCTCTCTCTCTCTCTCTCTCTCTCTCTCTCTCTCTCTCTCTCTCTCTCTCTCTCTCTTGTTGGGAGTCTCCACCAGAGAAGACAACCTGGCTGCGCTGGAAATCGCCTTACGCCGGCAGCGCGACTCCAATCCTCACTTTTCTTAATGAATCTAACCGTCTCTTATTTCTAATTGCTAATCCAAGGTTATTTTTTTGCAGATTTTTAGCCTATAACCCTAGATCTAAAAAGGGGTGAGCGAAACCCTAAGTCAAAGATTTGACAAAATCAGTGATTATAATGAAGGATGCTAAATGGAAAGCAAAAAAAAAAAACGAAAAGAATAAGGAAGACGGAGGCCGTGGTTTTTGGATCCGTGAGCTTCCAACCTTTTTTGAAGTTTTCTTTCTGGTATTATCTGAGCTTATATCTTGCTTTCTCTCTTCTTTTGGTCTTAGATTATTCTGAAAGGATTTTTTTTAATAGAATGGAAAATGACGATGATGATTAGGGTTTGGCTTACTAGATAGCTTGCTATGATTTTGTGGGGTTCTTGCAATTTCTGGGATTTGGATGTGGCTTTGTATCTTCTGAATGGACTCTAAGGAGGGAAAAATGGTGAACAAATTTTTTGGCCTTTTTTGCTGTTTGTTTTGAGTTACTGGTTCACTATGAATCTTTGTTTTTTGAGTTGTTGGTTATTCTTGCTGGTTTTTTGAGTATTTGTTTGGGACTAGAGATTTGTGGAAAAATTTAACTCTTGTTTTTTTAGTTGGTGATTCTCAGCGGATTTTGTATATTATTCTGTCTCCTTTGTTTTTTGCCCTTTGGTCCGGTGTTATAGTGGCTGAGAAGTCAGAAAAATGGAGGGAAGGTTTGATGAGTTTTGAATAAAATTGGTTTTCTAACTTTGGGCTTTAGAGTGCAGGTTATGTTTTCCCATTTTAGTGCAAGTTTTGGCGTAGGCTGTAGCAGGGCTGTTTTTGCAGCCAATGATAGTAGTTGGCTTGGCAATTTTGGGACTGTTTGTGGCCTAGGTGATACCTTTCCAAAACTTGTCTCTTTCCCTCTTCATCTTTCCATCAAATAAAGCAGTCCTTGCTTATTATTATATATTTTTTGAAGGGTTCGTATTAGGGAAATGATGACATGCGATTGTTTGAGCATGCTTGCCTCTTTGCTATATTATTGCTTTTACTTGTTGCCTTAACAACCTATGCTTCCTTGTTTGACATGAAACAATATTGCTGCGTTTTTTGCACTAGCCTGCTGTTTGGATTGTGGTTGCCTGCTGCCTTTGTGATGCAGTTTAGCTTGCTTTTGCCTTGTACTGCTGTGTTATTCGACAGCCTGCTGTTGCTGCCTATTATTTGTGATGCAGTTTAGCTTGCTTTTGTAATGTTTGCAACTGCTGTGACTTGCCCTTTTGTATTTTACTGCTGTTGTTTGCTGTTTTGGTTTGCTTGCAGGCCTACCTTGCATATGTCTTTTTTATTTCTCTTTTGTGAACCAAGAAAGGCAATCTTTCTTGTGATTTGCAATAGAATTTGGGGCCTATGATTAAACATTTAAAAAAATCTGATTATGTGAAATAAATCAAATGAGGCTTTGTGGAATGTTTGAACATGATTTGACAACCACCCCCTAATTATGATTCCTACACAAACCCTAGTGATGAATTTGTGAAGTAGTTCTTTGAAAATTCCTTGTTCATGTTCATGTTTCTTTCTTGTACTAATCATGCTCTCTTTCTCTTGTTTCATGTGAGCAAAAGTGGAGATGGCAAGGCAAAGAATGCAAGGAATCTGTGGCAAACATGAAGGTCTTAGAGAAAAGTCAAAAGAATTGATATAATTTGAATTTTCAAGCAACTTGATCATGAATTAGTTTCTCTTAGGTCAAATGTTCACTTGATTTTCTCTGTAACTTAGGACAATTCCTCTTGTACTTTGATGTATTTTGGAAGTATTGTATTCAATATTTGTACCAATGTATCCTTGAATAACAATAAGTTGTAAAACATAAAGTATTGAAAGAATTGAAGTTTTGTAACAACCTTGGATGGTGTGTTTGAAATTGGGGAAGAACTTGAATTGTAGCATGAAGTAACCTTGTGATCAATGAAGTATTAGAACTTGAAATCCTTTGTAAACAAGAAATTTGCAATTCTTTGTAAACAAACAAAATTTGTAATTTTATTTGCAGTGCAATGATACAAAGATTTGAACTATCTTGGTATGATAGGATCTTGTTCAAATTTTTGTATTCTAATTGGATTTTTTTTTGAAATTCCCAATCAGAATATTTGAAATAAAATACTTCAGTCTGGTAACTTGAATTCCAAATAATCCAAATAACTTTGTAACTGTATTTCAAACAAACATGCACCTTGTACTCCAATTCCTAAACAAAATAAATGTTTAAGAATGTAATTCATTTGGTCAACTTGAATCCAAGATCATGATTATTTTAAATGACGGTCTTAATCTTCACATCTTGTCCAAACAAACATGCTTTGAGAACAAACGTTAATCTTTCAGTAAACTATGTTTAAGAAAAATTCAAAATCAATAAATGCCTTGCGACGATTCGATAATTTTAAAGTCTTCCAAACCAAATTTTCCTTCGATTCTTTGAATATAAATCCGTGAGGGCCTCACATATGACCATGAACATAAATAATCATCTCAAAGTCTTGTAACTTGAAGGAATCACAATTCTTAGAAATCAGACGACTGTTATTTGAAATTAGGTCAAAATTCATGATGCGACTTCCAACGCATTCGAATTTTTGGTGATCCTCTACGCGTAATCAATTATTGATTTGTGAAGAGAGATTAGGGATGGAATCAAGGAGAATCATACGCAAATTTTGGGGTACAACAGGATGATTTGGACTTCCAGGCTTTTGAGGAGGTCTTGGCCCTTCTAATCTATGGGTTAGTACTGTTCCCTAATCCAGACTTACTCATAGATGTGAATGCTATCAAGGTCATCCTCTCTCCCAACCCTGTGCCCACTTTACTCGGAGACATCTTGCATACCTTCCACACTTGTACCACGAAGAAAAGAGGGATTCTTATGTGCCGTGTGCCATTGCTTTCGAGGTGGTATATTTCTCACCTCCCTAAAACAATACTTAAGAATGAAGAAGGTTTGGGCTGGTCGCAAAGGATAATGTCACTTTCTCACGCAGATATTCTCTGGTATTCCTAATCTATGGGATATATTTCTATTATTAACCGCTGCGGGGAGTTCCCTAATATCCCACTACTCGGCATTAGAGGAGGCATAACCTATAATCCTTCTCTAGCTCTGAAACAATTTGGTTACACTCGAATGGATGGTCCTCACGAGATGCTTGTCCAAGACATTATGTTTAACTATGAGAATGATGTTCAAGGGTATCGTCAGAGGTTCATACAAGCTTGGGGCATGGTAAACAGATTGACACCAAGACTTTGGGGCCGAAGACTTCCATCCCTATGGAACCTTATCTCCAATGGGTACGAGCTCGGGCTTAGAAACTTATGATGCCATATATATATATCCATCTTACCGGTGATTGTGGAGCCCATTACTGAATGGGATGTTCCCTATACAGTTCTTCATCCTAATATGCCCACTGATCTTGAAGAACTGTAGAGATCCTGGATTCAGCTGAAGAAAGAGCGGGATACCTATAGAGATAATTTCTATGCCCATGAGAGGAAAGTTTTGGAGTTCACGAAGCAACCTCACGAGGAAAGTGGTCTTAATGTTTATCTCGTCACGAAGAGGAAGCGCCCATGGGAAACCTGATTTCTTAGCTTTTAGAATTTTCAATTGAACGCCTAAAAGGAAATTATATTTTGAATTCTACTAATAAGATATTTGTTTCATTTTGGTTCACAAATTTAAATTTCCCAAAATCCTTGAAATCATTTCATACACATATCATACATATCATTGCATAAACAGGTTTCATAGCAGGTTTCTCATCTTCTTCGTTGTTTATTTCAGCAGTAAAGAAATGGCTCTCGAACATACAGTGAAGGATCTACAAACTCAAAATGCTCAGTTTCAACAAATGATCATGGCTCTGGCCAAGGGGAAAGAGGAACTGAAAGCCCTGATTGTTTAAGAGAAGACCAAGAAACCCAAGAAGCCGGCTGGTGTGGTGAATTTGGGAAGGAGGTTTAGAGGACCGTTAAGGAAAGTTGTAGAGCTAGCATCTTTGTCAAAGTAAGGATACAATCAAGAAGGGGAAACAAGAGAGGAAGAACCCAGTCCAAGGGAATCTGATAATGAGACTGACTGTAATGAGGAGAAGTATCCTCCAGCCAACAAAAAATACAAACAACTTGAGGATCGCCTGAATGTAATGGAAATCTAGAAGGTACCTGGACTGTATTTTGAAGAGCTAGGTTTGGTTTCTGCGGTTGTCATCCTGCAGAAGTTCAAGGTTCCGGTGTTCTCTAAATATGATAGGGTCTCATGTACCAAGATGCATCTCCGGTCTTATGTGAGGAAGATTCAGCCTCACACTGCAGACAAGGACTTATGGGTCCACTTCTTTTAAGAAAGTTTATCCGGGAATCAACTAGAGTGGTTCTACCAGCTGGAATGGACCAATATTCCTAACTGGGAAGACCTGGATGCTGCTTTCTACAAGCAGTATCAGTATAATGCAGACCTTCCTCCCACCCGTACACAACTCCAAAGTATGTCTATGGGTTCGAGAGAGGGTTTTAAAGACTGTGCTCAGAAGTGGAGGTACTTAGCAGGAAGAGTCCAACCCCCCCTGTCTGATAGGGAGTTAGTGGATATGTTTTTGGACACCCTATCCGGTCCTTTTTTCAATCATCTGATTGGAAGCTCCTCAGCTGGATTTACTGAGTTGATTTTGACGGGAGAAAGAGTGGAAGCTGGGATTAAAAGTGGAAAGATTCAGAAGGATACCTCTTCAAATGCAGGAAATAGACCTTTCATAGGGAAAAAGAGTTCAGTGCTATTTACAATCAACGAAATCAGGGCAGAACCGAGTACCGTCCAACGGTAGGGGCTGTTATGATATCCGAGCCTACAGCTACTCAACAACGAAATACTCATCCTAGAGCAGAAAGACCTGTAAGGAAATTCACCCAGATAAATATGACTTTGTCTTAAGTCTTGCCTCACCTACTGAAATCCAATCTGGTTACCTTGAGGGAAGCTCCCAAGAATCCCAATGCCGCATCTCCTTGCTATAACCCAAATGCTCGATGTGCTTATCACTCAGAAAGTCCAGGTCATGATATAAATGACTGTTGGGCTTTGAAAAACAAGGTGTAAGACCTTATTGAGGCAAAGGAAATTGAATTTGACGCTCTTGAGATTCCCAATGTTATAATTGTTCCCACGCCCAAGCACAGTCGTGGTGTTAATGTTGTTGACGAGGATACATTTGTTACTTCTGTTGAGGAACTTGTTACTCCTCTCATGACCATTAAGTGGAACTTGTTGAAAGCCAATTTATTTTCGGGTTGTGGCGAAGATTGCCACTTATGTTTATCTCTACCAACTGGTTGCTATTTATTGAAAGCAGGTGTTCAGCGCCTGATGGATGATAAAGAGATCTTATTTAAGAAGACTCTCGTCACACTTGTTTCTTGTAAGGATGTTTCGGTTATAACCATTTCCGCCAATCCTCCCAAGGTCTCCACCAAATGACCCGTCAGGATCACATCTGCTCCGAAGTTGGCTCCTCTGATCATCACTATGCCAGGGCCAATCCCATACTCCTAGGACAAGGCTGTTCCTTGGAACTATGGGGCTGACGTCTACTACCACGACGTCAAGCAAGAACCGTTGGCTGTTGAAGACCAAGTTTCTGAAAATACTAATCCCTACATTGGCAACATGGTTGGGACCAGCAAAATAACAAGAAGTGGAAGAGTGTTCTCCCCTGAGATTTCTCCTCTAAAATCCATTACTATTCCTATGATCATTCCTATTGTTGTTCCCGCTGATACTACCACCACAACTCCTGTGATTACCCCTGTTGCCACCCCCATCACCGAGTCGGTCGAGACTCGGGGCAAAGACATATTGATTGAGCATGTCCAGACGAAGACACATTCATAATCTATTCCAGAGGCTTCCAAGAAGGAAATGGAAGAAATCTTGAAGATGATAAAAAAGAGCGACTACAATATGGTCGAACAGTTGGGGAAGACCCCTTCTAAGATTTCAATGTTAGCCCTACTATTATGCTCCGAAGCTCATGTAGAAGATTTGGTGAAATTCCTCAAAACTGCCCATGTGCCACAAGAAACCTCCACTGACCAATTTGAAGATTGTGTGGCCAGTTTGACAACTAATAACGGTTTAGGTTTTTCTGATGCTGATCTGACACCCAAAGGAAGAAAACACAATGATGTGCTGCATGTCTCTATAAAATGCAAGGGCACTACTTTGGCCCATGTTTTAGTAGATACTGGCTCATCGTTGAACGTGCTTCCCAAGAAGGACATGGACAAATTAGACTGCGAAGGTTTGACCCTGAAGCCCAACAACATTGTAGTGAGGGATTTCGATGGTTAGAAAAGAATAGTGCACGGGGAGGTGGACATCCCCATCAAAGTTGGTTCTCAGACCTTTGACTCCACCTTCTACGTGATGGATATTAGACCATATTATTCTTGTTTGTTGGGTCGCCCTTGGATCCATGGGGCGGGAGTTGTCACGTCCATTCTGCATCAGACGATGAAGTACCCAACAAAAGGAAAGATTGTCACAGTACATGGTGAAGAAGAGTACATGGTAAGTCACCTGAACTCTTTTAGGTATTTGGAAATGGATGGCAAGTTCATCGAGACGCCGTGTTAGAACTTCGAAGAGGTGCCTCAGACTATGGCTGCAACTGAGACTGTTACCAATCTACCGAAGATCACCAGACCTCCCTTGAAAATGGATTCTCTCAAGGACGCCAAAGAAACTATTGAAGAAGGCGGGTGTACCATCTGGGGCCAACTCCCTGACATTCCATACAAATCTGATAAGTTTGGTTTGGGTTTCTCTTCATGGGCTCAAAAGACTGTTCGTCATGCTCGTGCTGGAGGACCTCCCCTATGCATCAGCAACCATGGGGTCAACACTTTAGAAGACAATGATGGTGACTATGACATGGATAGCTAGATCTTCCCTACTACCAATGGTGGACCCATTAACTGGACGACTAAAGACTTTGTACCGATTACTTTTGTTCAGAAGTAATTGTCTTTCTTATTTTCGGATATGTAATAATTAAACAATATAAACTCTATGGCCATGTGTCTTACCCGGGGCACAATGGTTTATTTGTGAGGGTTATCATGTTTCAATCTCATCTTTCATTAATAAAGCATTGGGTGTTTTGCATACAAATTTAGCGCTCTCTGTTTTTCTTTTCTGCTTCTTTACTTTGTCTATACAGCTATGCTCTTACACACACTCACGTATCAAACTGCAGATCCATATCCACTTTGGATCCAATTGATAACGATTCTTCTATTGCCGGTTATGACTTTGAAAATCCTATCAACCAAGCCGAGGACGAAGGTAAGGAAGATTGTGAGGTACCCGGAGAACTTGCAAGACTGTTATAACAGGAAGAAATGGCTATACAACCTCATGAAGAGCCAGTTGAGACAGTGAATTTGGGCACAGGAGAGGATAGAAAAGAAGTCAAGATAGGTGCAAATCTGGAGCTTAGTGTCAAACAACGGTTGAAATGAATGTTGCATGACTATGTCGAGATCTTTACATGGTCATATGAAGACATGCCAGGACTAGACACGGATATTGTGGTTCATCGCCTGCCAACTAAAGAAGATTTTCCTCCAGTAAAGCAGAAGGTCCACCGTATGCGTCCTGAAATGTCAGAGAAAATAAAAGCAAAGGTTATGAAACAATTCAACGCTAGGTTCTTAGCTGTCACCTCCTATCCACAATAGGTTACTAACGTAGTCCCGGTGCCTAAGAAGGACGGTAAGGTACGAATATGTGTGGACTATAGATATTTGAATAGGGCAAGCCCCAAGGATGATTTCCCGCTTCCCCACATTGATATTCTGGTCAACAACACCGCACAACATAAGATCTTTTCCTTCATGGACGATTTCTCTAGTTACAATCAGATCAAGATGGCACCCGAAGACATGGAGAAGACAAACTTCGTCATGCAATGGGGAACTTTCTGTTACAAAGTGATGCCGCTTGGGTTGAAGAACACTGAGGCAACCTATCATTGAGCTATGGTAGCTTTGTTCCACGACATGATTGACCATGAAATAGAGGTCTATGTTGATGACATGATAGCCAGGTATAAAACTGAGGAAGAGCACCTTGATCATCTACAAAAGCTGTTTGATAGGTTAAAGACGTACAAGCTGAGGTTAAATCCGAACAAGTGCACCTTCAGGGTAAGGTCTGGCAAACTTCTAGGTTTCATTGTTAGTGACAAGGGCATTCAGGTAGACCCTGCAAAGGTGAAGGCTATACAAGAGATGCTGGCTCCTCGCACGAAGAAGGAAGTTAGAGGATTATTGGGAATCCTAAATTACATTGCCAGGTTCATTTCCCATTTAACCGCTACTTCTGAGCCAATCTTCAAACTCCTGAAGAAAGATCAAGTGGTAAAGTGGAATGACGAATGTCAGACTGCCTTCGGAAGAATCAAGGAATACCTTCAAGAGCCTCCAATTCTGATGTCACCGATTGAAGGAAGACCTTTGATAATGTACTTAACAGTGTTAGATAAGTCAATGGGGTGTGTGCTGGTGCAGCTTGACGAGTCTGGTCGAAAATAGCATATGATATACTACCTAAGCAAAAAGTTTACCGACTGTGAAACAAGATACTCACTGCTCGAGAAACCTTGCTGCGCTTTGGCATGGGCTTCTCGCTGATTGAGATAGTTTATGTTGACCCACACTACTTTATTGATATCTAAGATGGATCCGATGAAGTACATCTTCGAGAATCCCGCTCTTTTCGGAAGAATAGCAAGATGGAAAATGATCCTAACCGAATACGACATCCAATACACGACCCAGAAAGCAATCAAGGTAAGTGTATTAGCTGATCATTTGGCTCATCAGGCTGTGGATGACTATCAATCCATGAACTTTGAATTCCCAGATGAGAATATCATGTTAGTGACTGACTATGAAGAACCTGGACCGGATGAAGGACCTGAGGAAGGATCCCAATGGACTATGGTTTTTGATGGAGCTTCCAACCACTTGGCAATGGCTTCGGTGCTGTAATCATATCTCCTGAGGGCTGTCATACTCCTTTCACTTCCAGATTAAGTTTCAATTGTACCAACAATATGGCAGAGTATGAAGCATGCATCATGGGTCTCAAAGCTGCTATTGACCTAAGGATTAAGTTCTTGAGCGTTTTCGAGGATTCACCCTTGGTAATAAGTCAAATCAAAGGAGAGTGGGATACAAAGCACCCTAATCTCATCCCTTACAAAGAGCATGTGCTGGCATTGCTTCTACACTTTAAAGAGGTCACCTTTGAACATTTTCCACGAGAAGAGAATCAGTTAGCGGACGCGCTAGATACTATGTCATCTATGTTCAAGGTCAGATGGGACAACGAAGCTCTCTGTATCACTATTGAGAGATTGGATGAACCAGCATACTGCTATAAGACTGATACTGAAGAAGTAGCAGACAAACCTTGGTTCCATGAAGTGAAAAGGTATCTCGAGGCTCAAGAATATCCCGAGGGAGCATCTATCTATGATAAGAAGTTTCTGAGAAGGTTCTCCATAAAGTTCTTCCTCAGTAATGGAATCCTCTACAAGCGCAACCATGACTCTACTTTACTTCGGTGTGTAGACAAGAGCGAAGTAAAGAGGATTATGATAGATTTACACACCATGGACACACTAGTGGACACACCATGGCTAAAAAGATCCTTTGGCACCCACTCTAGTGGACACACCATGGCTAAAAAGATCCTACGGGCAGGATACTATTGGTCCACTATAGAAGCAGATTGTTATCAGCATTCCCGAACTTGTCACAAATTCCAGATTTATGTTGATAAAGTACATGTACCTCCGGTTCCCTTGAATGTCTTAACGGATCCCCGACCCTTTACAATGTGGGGCATTGACATGATCAGAGAGATTATACCTACCGCTTCCAATGGGCAACACTTCATCCTAGTGGCCATTGATTACTTCACAAAGTAGATTGAGGCTACCTCTTTTACTACTGTTACCAAGAATGTTGCAGCGTGGTTTATCAAGCATAACCTTATTTGTTGGTATGGTGTTCCAGAAAGAATCATCACAAATAATGGTACAAATCTCAACAATACGATGATCACCAAACTCTGTAAGCAATTCAAGATCCAACATCATAACTCTTCTTCCTACCGACCAAAGATGAATGGCATTGCGGAGGCTGCTAACAAGAACATTAAGAAAATCATACAGAAGATGACGGTGACATACAAAGACTGGCATGAGATGTTACCATTCGCTCTTCATGGTTACCGCACTTCAGCACGTATGTCAACAGGGGCAAGACCTTACTCTCTGGTGTATGGTATGGAGACTGTCCTACCTATTAAGGACCAGATCCCTTCTTTTAGGATCATGAAGGATGCGGGTTTGAACGAAGATGATTGGATTCAGAATTGACCTGATCAAATGAATTTGATTAATGAGAAAAGGCTTACCGCTGTCTGTCATGGTCATATATACCAAAAGCGAATGATCAAGGATTTCAACAAAAAGATCAAACGTCAGGCATATCAAGTGGGTGATCTAGTAATCAAGCGCATCATACTTCCACAAGGTGATCCCAGGGGCAAATGGAATCCACGTACGAGGGGCCATTTGTAATCAAAAGCATATTTTCTGGTGGAGCCATGATTCTAACCACCATGGATGGGGATGACCTTCCTCACCCTATTAATGCGAACATAGTGAAAAGATACTATGCATGAATAAATACCCTTTAGGTTGACTGACCTAGGAAAAAATAAGGGCATCCTGGAGAACCAAAAGGGATCAGGCAAAAATTAGGGATAAATACAAAAATCTGTACACCCGACAAGTCGAAAACCCGATAGGGCGGCTTGGGAAAAAAAGGGTATCTCGGTGGACTGAAAACCCGAAAGGGAGGTCCAAGTAAAATTTATGGATTTAAAGTGTATAACTATGTCCCATTGGATCACCTTGCGACTAGACTTCAGTATCAACTATCAAGCTCAAACGGTACCGACCAATCCAGTCAACTTCACACAAGTAGCAAAGTGATGAGACGCTCAAGGACATAAGGGCAATAGCATAATTGAAACTCAATGGGATTATTACACATAGTTGTTTTACCTTTGTACACTTTTTTGTATATTTTTCATTTTCACGATGGCGTTCTCCTACTAGAACTTCAGTCTCTTTGTACAAGAATGCCCGCTATAGGCGAACTTCAAAAATCAATACAAATCATTTCTTTAAAAGTACATAACTATTTGTTTTCTATTTTTATGTTTTGGTTGCAAAAATGTCCAGTGATTATTTTTGACATATGCATTTGAATATGATTACTGTTTACAAATACTTGCATAAGAAACAGAAAGACAGTTGCTAATGACTTTAAGAAATGGGGAAAAGTCTAAACAAGTCATTTGTAGCCCCGACAGTTACTCTTTCCAACAGGAATAGGGGCATCCTCTTGTCACATCCTTAGCATACGTCCTAGTGATGCTTATGTCCCTGCAGAGTAAAAACAACCAAAATCCTTACCTTTTCCTCCCCAAGCAGGAATGACTTCCTCCAGCCAAGTTCTCTCAGAGAGTTGAAATCCGTATTCCTCAGCTGAGTTTTATAATCTCAAATAGTTTATAGAACCTCCTCCCTAGTAGAGTTTATTTGTCTAACTGTGGAAGTATTCCCCCCAACAGAGTTTAATCTTCCAACAGAGCTTCCTTCCCCCATAAAGTCATTCTCAAGAAGGAGTTAAAGAACCCCGACAGAATATCCTCAAACGGAAAGAGAAAATCCCCGGCAAATCATCTCCATTCCTCATCCCCAACAGAAATGAAAGATTTATCTTCCCAGTACTCCCCATCAGCAGTCAGGGATTTATTTTCCCAGATTAAGAAATATCGCAAAAACATCCCATATTCATACATCATGGCATGCGTATATATATTGCATACAACATAATCTCATTTACTTTGAGAACATCATTACACAATGCATTTCATACATCATGACCTTGCATACGACTAACTCTTTACCTTTTCAGGAAAGATCAAATCAACAAACACCGTTGACTACTTACGTGACCTGGTAGTCTTCTCAAAAGCTACGCCTGACGAAGGGCTATTTCAGCATTTTCCTTAGAAATATGTTCACAAAAGACCTTCTCTGGTTCAGTTAGATCAATACTAAGATTTCCTAATTTCTATTCCAGCTGAAGATAATCCAAGACCTTTTTTTGGTTCAGTTAAATTGACACTAAGATTTTTCTGATTTCCATTCCAGTAAAAGTTAATTCAAGACCTTCCCTGGTTCAATTAGATCGATACTAAGATCTTCCTGATTTTTATTCCAGTTGAAGATAATCCAAGACCTTTTTCTGGTTCAGTTAAACCGATACTAATATTTTTCTGATTCTATTCCAGTCAAAGTTAATTCAAGACCTTCCTCTGGTTCAGCTAAATCGATACTAAGATTTTCCTGATTTCTATTCCAGTCGAAGACAATACAAGACTTTTCTCTGGTTCAGTTAAATCGATACTAAGATTTTTATGATTTCTATTCCATTCAAAGTTAATTCAAGACCTTCCTCTAGTTCAGCTAAATCGATACTAAGATTTTCCTGATTTCTATTCTAGTTGAAGACAACTCAAGACCTTTCTCTGGTTCAATTAAATCGACACTAAGGTTTTTCTGATTTCTATTCCAGTTAAA
The DNA here is from genome assembly GCA_948472305.1 of Vicia faba. Classification (NCBI taxonomy): domain Eukaryota; kingdom Viridiplantae; phylum Streptophyta; class Magnoliopsida; order Fabales; family Fabaceae; genus Vicia; species Vicia faba. The sequence goes on from OX451738.1 coordinate 125,064,002, forward strand.
GAAACTGCAAAGCTTGGAGTCGGACCAGATATAAGTTAATTTCATATTACCCTCAGCAAGTCACTATGAAGCCTGAAATACGACCAGATAGCAGTCAACCTTATTATCCTCAGCAAGTCACTGTGAAGCCTGGATCCTGACTAGATAGCAGTTCAATTTCGTCTCTCCAGTCAAGAGATGAATCCCCTGTAGAGTAATGGATAACTGAAGCTCCTAAACTCTATTTCCTAAACAAAGACCGACATTCCTAAGCAGAGTCCTCCTCAACAATAGGAATAGGGGTCCCCACAAAGGAATATCTCATGAAATCAACATTGTTCCAGATGGCATCTTTAAGCCATCTTTGATGAATCTCTGTCATATTCTCTAGATGGCATCTTTAAGGACATCTCCGAAGATCTTCCGTCATCTTTTCCAAATGGCATCTATTAGCCCATTCCCGATACTATCTACACAGTCAAGTATCGTTTTAGACGAGTGCAAATTTCTGGGCACTCTAGTGTTCAATCATCTTCCACCTTCAAATCACGAAAGGAAGACCAGACAATCTACATCCTCAGGTTTAAGAAGATTGAACAGGGGTAGCTATTGTACCCCCAAAATTTAACCTCTCATTTTACTCAAGACATACCCATTGAGATCCCCAACTAGCCCTAGGATGACTAAGAATTGACCAGACAAATTCTCCTCCTAAGGCAATAAACCTCTAACTAGGGTTTCAGTTTTCATTAAAGATGGGTGAGCTCCAAGGGTTCCAAATGTTTTCCATGACCCTAATATGTCCTCAAGATTATCCATGCCAAATTTCATGCCTTGCACAACAAGTTTGCTCAGTCAACAACTCAAGTGCCTGAAAATCAACTGTACTAGGTCAGAAGTCAATTGTGGCCTATATACAGTCAAACATTAACATTTTGAAATAATACCATCATTTGATCAAGGGTTGATCATGATTTCTCAAGAAATGCTCCTAACTCATCAAAAGTCAAAAATGGCAAATTAGGGGTTTTATAGGAAAACTCAACCAAACTTTGACCAGGCATAATTTTCTCATACTTTATCAGAAAATTTTCCACCAAATATCATTTTTAAGAGAATCCAATTAACTACAACTTCTCTTCAGCCACCAAGTTCAAGAAATGCCCCAGTTAAAAGATACAAGCTCAGACATTATAGGTCCTTTCAAAAAGTCAACAAAAACACCTTTTGGGTCAAAGTTCCTTACATGAACATGGAAGATCAAATTCAAATGAAACAAAAAGGGTTGTTTAAAGGACTTCCTAATCTATCTAAAAAGTCAAAGAACACTCTATTAGGGTTAAAAATGAGAGATATATGCATTGCTAAAGTTAACCAATTTTTGGAAAAGTGCATGAAACCAATATTGACCAAACTGGAATATTTTCCAAATGGGCCTATCTTTTTATGTTTGAAACTTGGTTCTAACATGGTCCACGACCTTTGAGCTCATTCATACATTATTTTATTATTTATACTATTTATTTTGATATTGTATCCCTTAAAATGCAAAATTAAATAAAGTAAATAATAAAAATAATGGAAGATTTAATTTGGAATCCTTTTCTTATCAAATGATGGCAAAACATGCTGGCATATCAAAGTAAAAACGTGCAAGCCAAGATGGGAAAGGATGTCCAAAATAGGAAAGATTTTCAAGTGGATATTTGGAAAAAATCTTGCACTCAATGCCATGAATCTTTTTTTACATTTGTTAACCTAATGAGATTCAATACATATACACAACAATTCCAGACCTAATGCATACACGCACTGCCTCCACAAACCCTGAAATCTTTTCCCAAAATTCAAAGAAAAAGTGAAACTCGTATCAAACAATCTCAACCTTTTTCAAGACAAACCAAGCACTTCATCACACTCTTGAAGGTCCCAGGAGTCCATCCCTATCATTCTTGAAGCTCGTGGCACCTTAGATCACTTTAACCAAGCGCAACCGGTTTGGTAAGATTTCACAAATTCAAAATTTATAATTCATGCACTGTTGAGATGTTTGATGTGTTGTTTTGTGTTAAGGACATCCATTAGAACAGGTTAGACGTTTCACATCAGAGCTTTGATGCTTGAACCACAAGATGCCATTGTTAGGGCATCACAAAATGAAACCTTCGAACCTTAAAATACAGGGAATTTTAGGCCAAATGGATACCACCATTGATCTCGCAGCATATGATTTAGGGGGGTAGGCTTAAACTCTTGCTTTGATTCGTGTTATTTTGCAGGTTTCAATTTTTGGTATCACCGAAGAAGAAAGAGTTGACCACCATGAGGGGTGGTCAGACTCACCGGTGCATGCATGGCACGATCCCTTTTTTCAATTGGTCCATTCAAATATTCATGACCCACTGAAGGGCGCGCGTGGACAAGTCAACATCTGTTTTGATTTTCATATTGTTTTATTTTATTTCATTTATGTTAACAAATAATATCATGGTTGGGTGGTAAGGAATAACACGTGTGAAGTGAAAGACATGGGTTCGATACCCAGGTCAGGTGTTTTATTTTCCTAACATTCATATTGCAGATCCAGCGCTTCAAGCTCCAGCATACACACCATGTGCCCTCACACCATCACCATCAAATCTTCATTGTTCCAGATCTAGCACTCCTGGGTGCAGCCCCACCATAGACCTTCCATATGCAACATTACTGGATCACGCGCATGAGTATGGGCCATCAGATCTGGGCCTTGAAAATCCAGTCAACACCCCCCAATTGGGTTTCTCACCCCAGGCCCATTTCTCTTTTTTAATTCTCTTTATTTTCTTTTTAAATTAGTTTCCATTTTTTTAAATTCATTTTTTATCATAAAATCAACAAAAAATCACAAAAAAATAGATTTTGTTTTTTTTTTAATTAAAATTAATTCTTGCAAATTAATTTAATTAAATTTTAACTTGTTTTCTTTAATTTAAAATTAGTTAGAAATTAGGTTAAATCTCAATTTTTTTATAAAATGCCAAAAATATTTTTAATAAGCAATTAGATTTTTAGGGCTTCAAGCATATTCCCGTTTTAATTTTTGCACGTTATTTTTTCGTATGATTATTTTTTAATTATGCAACTGTGCCCGGTTTGTAATAGCCTAATTAGGCTTTTTTTTAAATAAATTTCTGCACTTTACATTTCAGTCATATATAATTGTAATCGCCCTGAAGCCTTGTAATAGCTGTAGGTTTTACGTTCCGCACTATATTATATGCCTGTATATAAACTTCTAGTAAATTAGACGTGTATGGTAAGAACTAAGTAATCAATAATAGATCACTAACATCCAGATAAAAATACCTGAAAAAGTACACCGTTGCACACTCCCACTCCTAGGGTATTTCCTATTTTGGTTGCCTTCGGAAATGGTCATGTCCCTCGAACGTAGGGATACTCTTAGAAAAGACCCTCAGTTTAAAGTCATCATAAATATCATAGTCCTTCAATGTCTCTCGAGTTGCCTACGAGAAATGATCTTGTCCCTTGATGTTGCCTACGAATATATGATGATAGCCCTTCGAGCTGCTAAGGTATCCTTACATGTTACCTTCAATGACCATAAACGTCCCTTCGATAGTCCCTCAACATTCGACGATAAGGCTATCTACTCACTAATAGTAGGATAGTACTATCTAAAGGAAAGGAGGAAAAGAACACCCTTTTTCGAGTAGGTAGATAGTTCTTAAGTACTTGCTCAAATCTAATTCATTTTCACACCATACTTTCAAAACTCTTTTTCAAAAACGCTTTATCACACACTTGAGGACTGATACAAGAGTTATCGTAAAGAAAACAAAAATTTTCAAAACACACAAACACGAAAGCAATTTTCAAAAATGAGTAAGTACCTAAGAGCCTGTGGAAAACCACAAATGGAAAGGCTGCTAACACCTTCCCTTTCTATAATCTACCCCCTTACTCAGAAAATCTCGAAAAAGGTATTTTTCTGTTCTTTGACTCTCTTTCCTTTGTTGGATAAAAGAAGAGTCGGTGGAGAATCTTGCTTACCACGACATTTGCGAATACAAAATGCAAACCAGTATTAACATTCGGTTCTGCCAGCATATCACACATCCTATCCTCAGTGGGATGTAAATGTGGTTCCAGTACCCAAAAAAGATGCTAAGGTGCATATGTGTGTATACTATAGGGATTTGATTAGGGCGAGCCCCAAAGATGTCTTTCCGCTTCCACATATTGATGTTCTGGTTGACAACACCGTTCAACATAAAGTATTTTCCTTCATGGATGGTTTCTCCAGTTATAATCAAGTCAAGGTGGCGCCTAAAGACATGGATAAGACTGCTTTTGTCACACAGTGGGGCACTTTCTGTTACAAAGTTATGCCATTTGGTTTAAAGAAAGCCGGTGCAACGTATCAGCGTGTTATGGAAGATTTGTTCCATGATATGATCCATTACGAGATAGAGGTTTATGTTGATAACATGATAGCCAGGTCTCAGACTAAAGAAGAACATATTGACCACCTGCACAAGTTGTTTGAAAGATTGAAGAAATATAAGCTGAGGTTGAATCCAAACAAATGCACCTTTGGGGTAAGATCCAGTAAGCTCCTAGGTTCCGCCGTCACTGGTAAAGATATTGAAGTTGATCCCGCCAAGGTTAAAGCCATTCAAGAAATGCCAGCTCCCTGTACTGAAAAGGAAGTAAGAGGTTTACTGGGACATTTGAACTACATTTCCATATTTATTTCCCACCTAACCGCTACTTGTGAGTAAATCTTCAAGTCGTTAAAGAAAAATCAAGTAGTGAAGTGGAACGACTATTGTTAGATAGTCTTCGACAAAATCAAGGAGTATCTCCAAGAACCTTTGATTCGGACTCCACCAGTTGAAGGAAGACCCCTGATTATATACTTAACAGTGTTAGAGAACTCAATGGGGTGTGTACTAGGGCAACTGACGAGTTTGGTTGAAAAAAGCGTATAATATACTACCTTAGCAAAAACTTTACTAACAGTGAAATAAGATACTCACTACTCGAGAAAACTTGCTACGCTTTGGCATGGGCTTCTCGCCGACTAAGACATTATATGTTGACTCATACTACCTTGTTAATCTCTAAGATGGATCGGATAAAATACATATTCGAGAAGCCCTCTCTATCCAGAAGAATAGAAAGATGGCAAATGGTCTTGGCAGAATACGACATTCAGTATACTACTCAAAAGGTGATTAAAGGAAGTGTACTGGAAGATCATTTGGCTCATCAGGCTGTAGACGACTACCAAGCTATGAATTTTGAGTTCCTGGATGAGAATATTATGTTGATTACTGACTATGAAAAACCTGGACCATATGAACGACCCGAGCTGGGATCCCGATAGACTATGGTCTTTGATGGAGCTTCTAACGCACTTGGTAATGGAATTGGTGATGTGATTGTCTCTCCTAAGGGTTGCCATACACCCTTCACTTCCAGATTATGTTTCGACTATACCAACAACATGGTAGAATATGAAGTGTGCTTCATGGGCATCAAGGCTGCTATCAATATGAGAATTAAAATCTTGAATGCCTTTGGGGACTCAACCCTAGTAATCAGTCAGATTAAGGGAGAATGGGATACAAAGCACCTGAATCTCATCCGTTATTAAGAGCATGTGTTGACATTAATTCCATACTTCAAAGAAATCACTTTTGAACACATCCCACGAGAAGAGAATCAATTGGCAGACACATCAACTACCATGTCGTCTATGCTCAAAGTCAGATGGGATAATGAAGCTCCTTGTATCCTTATTGAGAGATTAGACGAACCCGCATATTACTACAAAGTTGATACTGATGGAGTAGAGGAAAAGCCTTGGTACCATGAAGTGAAAAGATACCTCGAGGCTCAAGAATATCTTGAAGGGGCATTTATTAATGATAAGAAATTCCTATGGAGGTTCTCGTCCAAATTCTTTTTGAGTAATGCGATTTTGTACAAGCGCAATTACGATTTGACTTTGCTTCGCAGTGTAGACAAGAAGAAAGCTGAGAAGATTATGGAAGGAAAGCACGAAGGAACCTTTGGTACTCACTCCAACGGGCATATGATCTCTAAGAAAATTCTGAGAGCGGGTTATTATTGGTTGACCATGGAAACTGATTGCCATCGCCATTCTAGAACTTGTCACAAATGCTAGATTTATGCTGACAAGATACATGTATCGTCAGTTCCTCTGAATGTCTTGACTGCTCCTTGGTCGTTTGTGATGTGGGGCATTGATATGATTGGAGAAATTAAGCCTACAACGTCTAATGGGCATCATTTTATCCTGGTTGCTATTGATTATTTCACGAAGTGGGTTGAAGCAGCCTTGTTTGCCTCCATTACCAAGAATGTTGTGGCCCATTTCATTAAGCATAATTCCATCTGCCGGTATGGCATACCCGAGCGGATCATCACAAATAATGGTACCAATCTCAACAATACTATGATCATGGAACTCTACACACAGTTCAAGATTAAACACCACAACCCTTCTCTATATCGACCAAAGATGAATGGCACAGTGGAAGCCGCCAATAAGAACATCAAGAAGATTTTGCAGAAAATGACGGTAACGTACAAAGATTGGCACAGGATTTTACCATTTTCTCTTCATGGTTATCGCACTTTAGCGCGTACATCAACTAGGACAGCCTTGTTCTCTCTTGTCTATGGTATGGAGGTTGTCTTACTTGTCAAAGTCCATATTCCTTCTTTGAGGATTATGAAATACGCAGGTTCAGACGAAGACGAGTTGATTCAGACCAGGCTGGACCGGATAAATTTGATTGATGAGAAAAGGCTTACGACTATTTGTCATGGTCAGATGTATCAGAAGGGCATGATTAAGGCCTTTAACAAGATAGTCAAACCTCATGTGTACCAGGTTGGCAGTTTGGTCATAAAACGCATCATCTTACCATATGGTGATCCCAGGGGAAAATGGACTCCCACATACGAAAGGCCGTTTGTGATTAAGAAGATATTTTCTGGCGTCTCTATTATACTTACCACCATGGAAGGTGATGATCTTCCACACCCTATAAACACGAACATAGTTAAAAAAGAGGCCCACTAGGTTGACTGGCCTAGGCAAAAATAAAGGCATCCCGAAGAACCAAAAGGGTTCGTACAAAAATTAGGGATATATATATATATATATATATATATATATATATATATATATATAAATGTAAATCCGGCAAGTCGAAAACCTGAAAAGGAGGCTTGTGCAAAAAAGGATATCCCGGTGGACTGAAAACCCGAAAGGAAGGTCCAGGAAAAAGTTAGGGAGTAAAGCGTACAACTATGTCCCGTTCGATCACCTATCTACTTACAACCAACATGATTACTGACATCAAGTTCAAATGGTACAGATCAATTCAATAAACTTCTTCCGGCATCAAGGGATGAGATGCTTGAAGACATAAGGGAATAGCGAAGTTGAAAATCGATGAGATCATTTCCGCATAGTTGTTTTTCCTTTTTTTTCTTCTCTTTGTACACCTTTTTCTTTTATGACGATTTCTTCTTACTAGGATTTCTGTCTCTTTGTATAAAAATGTCTGTTTATAGACAAACTTTCCAAATTAATACAATCAGTTTCAAAATCAAAATCTATTTTTACTTTCTCTGTTTTTTTGCAAAAACGTCCAATGATTATATTGAATGAACATATGCATTTGAATATGATTACCATTTACAAATATATGCATAAAAACAGGATTAGCATTTATGAAAGACTCTAGAAGTTGGAATAACGTTCGAAGCTGACCATAAATGCCCACAGAGTAATTCCCTCAGATCTTTCTTCACAAGATTATTTCCCCAGTGAAGTCGCCACAATCTGTAGGGTTTATTTCTCCAACGGAGTTTATTTCTCCAACATTACAATTCCCCGACAAGATTCTCTTCTCTGGCCAAATATCATTCAATGTTGTCCTCCCTAGACGAGCTAATATTCATATTCGAAGCCCGGTCAAACAACACATCAGAGAATTTCAATTCTTTAATCTCCAAAAGAATGATGAATGACCAACTTGCCTTGAATGCTTCTATCCCCAAGAAGAAGTCAGAGATCCCCATCGAAGTGTCCTCAAAGGGAAAGTAGAAATCCCCAGTAGAGGCATTCTAAATAAACTGAAGAACTAATGTGTGATACAGTGGTAGAACTGACTGTTAATATTGGTTTACGTTTTTTGTTCACAAATGTCGCGGTAAGCAAGAGTCGCCACCGACTATTATTTTATCCAACAAAGGAAAGGGTGAAAAGAACAGAGAAAGACCTTTTTCAAGATTTTATGAGTAAGGGGGGTAGATTATGGAAAGGGAAGGTGTTAGCACCTTTTCCATCCATGGTTTTCCACGGGCTCTTAGGTACTTGCTCATTTTGAAAACTGTTTTCGTGCTTGTGTGTTTTTAAAGATTTTTGTTTTCTTCATGATAACTCTCGTATCAGTTCTCAAGAGTGTGATAAAGCGTTTTTGAAAAGAAGTTTGAAAGTGTGTAAGTGTAAAAAATCTAGGTTTGAGCAAGTACTTAAGAACTGTCTATCTACTCGAAAAAGGGCATTCTTTTCTTCCTTTCCTTTAGATAGTGCTATCCTACTATTAGTGAGTAGGTAGCCATATCGTCGGATGTTGAGGGACTATCAAAAGGGACGTTATGGTCATCGAAGGCAACATGTAAGGATATCTTAGCATTCAAAGGGACTGTCATCATATAGGCAACATCGAGGGACAAGATCATTTCTCACAGGCAACTCGAGGGACATTTAGGGACCATGATCTTTTATGATGACTTTTATATCGAGGGTCTTTGCTAAGATACCCCTACGTTCGAGGTACATGACCATTATTTTACGAAGCAACCAAGTAAGGTATACCCTAAGGGTGCAAGTGTGCAACGTTGTGTTTTTTCAGTTATGTTTATCTTGCAATTAGTGATCTACTGATTAATTGATTTTTGTCATGCACGCCTAAGTTACTAACAATTATATACAAGCACGTAAAGAAAAAGCAAGAAATAAAGTCCTACGCTATTACAGGGCTTTGGTGTAGATACATAAGTAATGGACTGAAAAGTAAAAATGCGAAAATAAAAACCTAGTTAACTATTACAAACTGGGCGTAGTTACATAAGTGGTAAAAAAAATCGTATGGAAAAGATAATAGAAGGCAAAATTAAGACAGGAAAAAGTTCTAAACCCTAAAAAAAAACTAATTGTTCATTAAAAATATTTTTGTATTTTATGAATTTTTTTTTTGAATTTTAACCTAATTCTCTAATTAATTTTAATTAATTAAATAAGGTTAAAATTCAATTAAATTAATTAAATTGCAAAAAAAAATTACTAAAAAAAACTCTAAATCCTAATTTTTGATTTTTTAGAAAAAATGATTTTTGAAATAATTAAAAATGACAAAGAAATTAAATAAGAATAATAGATAGAAAAGAAGAATGGGCCTGAAGGGGGGTGTGAACCCAAATTGGAGTGTGTTGTTTGAATTTTGGCCAAGCCCAAGTCTGGTTGGGCCATTGCTAGCGCCTGATCCCATGTTGTTGTGGTATGGAGGTCCATGGTGTGGAAGCGTTTCCAGGGGCGTTGGATCTGGGGATGATAGATCAGACGGTGATGATGTGGTTGGCCCATGGTGCGCGCTTGGGAGTGAGACCTACTGGATCTGCAAGCAACAAGTTAGAAAATATAAAACATTGGACCTGGGACTCGAACCCAGGTCCTCTCCTTTCCAGCGCGCTTCCTTTACCGTCTGAGCCAAGTGTTCATTTGTTATATGATATAAACATAAAATAATATAACTCAAATAAATGCCCATAATTCTTTTTTTAAAAAAAGCATGTGCTGTTTCAAATGGCCCAATCAGGTCATGCCACGCCTTCATCTTCTTCAGCTATCCATCGTTTTAGCTTAAGGATTTTTACCTACGGACTAAATCCGTCAATAAAAACTTGCGCATTTAAAAAATTCACACCAGACAATATAAATTCAATTCAAATACATGAATCAATTTGGTTTGATCCCCTGAGCATGATGGTATCCATTGTTAGGTCTAATTTTTACTGCATCTTAAAACCCTAAAACGAAGGTTAAAACTCTAACAATGTCAGTTTGTCATATATGTATAAAAACTGGAAATTAAGTATTCAAATACATTCTAAATGCTCATATAAACAGTAATGCATAATCAAAACCTATTTATAATGCGTGTATGATCAAAATCGAATTTAGAAAAATATGTGCAAACCATGATGATGTATGGGGTGATTCTGGATGCTTTGATGCGTGAGAATGATGATGTTAGCTTCAGAATTCCCACATGAATGGATTGCAAACGTCAAAGCTCCTTGAAACCTTCTACAAATATCAACCCGATTGTCACTTTTTTGTCAAAATTTAGAACTTCTTATGTGTATTCTATGCGGACAAACCTCCTCCTCATGGTCTGGAAATGTTGTACATATATAAGAGAATGCATTAGGTTAACAAAATTGGATAGAATCTTGAAGATTTGTGAAAGGAAGATTTGATTTGCAATTTGAATCTTTTGTTTCTAAACTTGGCCAAAACATGCTTTTTTTCTTCCAATAAGCCCTTACACGAAATCTTAACTTGACCATCTGATTCTAGACCTATGATATGATCCTAAAACAAATCTTTGGATTTTTTTTTCATTATTTCACTATTTGATTTAATTTATTTTGATTTAAATGAATAAAAATTCAAATAAAAAAAACAAATCTCATAAAAATAAAATAATTGATTTAAATATCCTAAATAAGTTCATTAATATGCTTGAAATCCAAAACCCACGCCATTAGTCCAAAAGATCCAATTTGCTCACATTGACTTTTGTGCATTTTCATAAAATTGGTCAACTTTAGCAATGCATATCTATCTTATTTTTAACCCTATGAGGGTGTTGTTGGACTTTTTAGAGAGCTTAGGATTTCCTTTAAAGAAACCTTTTGGTTTCACCTCAATTGGATATTCCATGTTCATGTAAGGAGCTTTGACCCAAAAGGTGTTTTTGTTGACTTTTTGAAAGGACCTATAATGTCTGAGCTTGTATCTTTTGATTGAGGCATTTCTTGAACTTGAGGGCTGAAGAGAAGTTGTAGGGAATTGGATTCTCTTCAAAATGAGCCTTGGAGGAAAAATTTCTGATAAAGTATGAGAATGTTATGCCTGGTCAAAGTTTGATTGACTTTTCATATGGAAACCATAATTTGCCATTTTTGACTTTTGATGAGTTAGGAGCATTTCTTGAGGAATCCTGATCAACCCTTATTTAAATTATGGATAATACTTCAAAATATTGATATTGACCAAAAATCTTAAAGTTTGACTATATTTGGGCCACAGTTGTCTTTTGACCTAGTATAGTTGATTTCCAAGCATTTGAGCAGTTGACTGAGCAAACTTATTGTTCAAGGTATGGAATTTGGCATGGATGATCTTGGGGACATATAATGACAATGGAGAACATTTGGGATCCTTAGGACTCACACATCTTGATTAAAATTGAAACCCTAGTTGAGGCTTGTAGCCTTAGGAAGAGAATTTGTCAAGTCCATTCTTGGTCATCCTTGAGCAATTGAGGACCTCTAGAGGCATGTCTTGAGTGATAATGGGGGGGGGGGGGGATTTTCGGGTACAACATAATGTCTTCATCCCTAACAACAATCACATAATTATTTCCCCAGCCAGTCATTATTATACAAAGCTACCAATACACACCAATAACATATTTCATCCATACATCATTTACAAAAATTATAACATATTCATACAAAGAGCATATAACCTTCTCATTAATTTTGAGAGAATCATTACACAATGCATACATCATGCATTGCATAGAACTAACTTTTTCTTTTCAGGTTAAGTTCGTAAATGGAGAAATATTACCAATGATTTACAGACAGATATTGGATCAATTCCCAAAACAAGATGGGGCGACTGTCTACATGACCAAGTGATTTCCTTTAGAGGAGTTCCGAAATGCATTCCCCTTCAGAAGTTTATTCTGAAAAGCTTCTCCTTCAACACTTCATTCTGAAAAGCATGTCCCATTCAGAGATGGAACCCTGAAAAACATCTCCCCTTGAGACCGAGTTCTTGCGAGCATTTCCTTCTAAGGAGTTCTGAAACTCATTTCCTCTTCAGCACTTCATTCTGAAAAGCATCTCCTTCAGCAGTTTATTCTGAAAAGCATCTCCTTCAGCACTTCATTCTAAAAAGCATGTCCCCTTCAGAGATGGAACCCTGAAAAGCATTTCCCTCAGAGACCTAGTTCTGGCGATCATTTCCTTCAGAAGAGTTCTGAAACACATTTCCCCTTCATTACTTCATTCTGAAAAGCATCTCCTTCAAAAGTTTATTCTGAAAAGCATCTCCTTCAGTGCTTCGTTCTGGAAAGCATTTCCCCTTCAAATACGAAATCCTGAAAAGCATTTCCCCCAAAGACCGAGTTTTGGCGATCATTTCCTTCAGAGGAGTTCTGAAACACATTTCCCCTTCATCACTTCACTCTTAAAAGCATTCCCTTCAGAAGTCTTATTCTGAAAAGCATTTCCCCTTCAGAAACAGAATCCCGAAAAGCATTCTTCTGATACTCCTATCAACTGTTACTTTGGATGGAATATGTAAGCCCATCTCTGACTATACTTAATCATTTATATAAATGGAATCTTTAAGCCCATTCAAGAAACACAATCAACCAACAAGTGTTACTTCGTGCACTTGTAAGTGCAAATTTATGGGTATTTAAGTGTTCAATCCTCTTCCACCTTCAGATCCCGAATAGCAAGCATGCCCGTCTAGCTCCTCAAGTTTAAGAAGATTGAACAGGGGCAGATGTTATACCCCAAAATTTTCCCTCCCATTTTTCAAATACAAATTAATCCAAGATACCTCCTCATTCTCCTAAGGTGCTCAAGTACTCAAGAGTACTCAAGAATTGATCAGATGGACCCTCATTCTAAGCAATGACCTACAATTAGGGTTTTGGTTTTATCATAGGAAATTTAACTTATAATGCCTAAAGTGGACTTCATATTTTCTCACATGTATCAAGGTATACTCATGTCAAATTTCAAGCCTTACCTCACAAATTTGCTCAGTCAATTGCTCAGATGATTGAAAATCAACTATATTGGGTAAAAAGTCAACTGAGGTCAACATATAATCAAACTTCAAGATTTTTGGTCAACATCAATATTTTGAAGTTAAATTCATCATTTGTTCAAGGGTTGATCATAACTCATTAAGAAAACTCAATATTCATCAAAAGTCAAAAGTTACTAAATTAGAGTTTTCTTAAGGATAAGTCAACTGAATTTTGACCAAGCATAACTTTCACATGCTTCATCAGAAAATTCTCAACCAAAGCTCATTTTGTTGGAAATTCAATTATCTATAACTTTGTCTCTCCAAGCTCAAGACCAAAAATGCTTCATTTGAGAGATATGGGCTAAAACATTATAGGCCATTTTAAAAGTCAACAAAAAGACACTTTCGTCAAAGTAATTTACATCAAGATAAAGTCTTCAAATGGAAAAATGATAAACATGAGAGTTGTATGGGATATCTTGTGCTTTCCAAAAAGTCAAAGATCAACTCGATATGATGAAAATTGACAAATTATGAGTTGCATAAGTTTGGCAATTTTGAGGAAATGCATGAAACTCAAATTGATCATACTTAAATTTTTGGGCTAGTGGGCTTATCTTTCAAGGTCCAAACGTGTCTTAGACCTCATAGTGAACCTCTGAATCTATTTATGTACCCCTTTGATTTTTATTCCATTTATTTTGATTTTATTTATTTAAATTCAAAATTAAATTAAATTAAATCAAAGGTTTTCAAACAAATGTCCAAGCCCATCTTTTGACCCAATTCATAGCCTATATATTCCTCATTTAGACAACAAAGAGGACACTAAAACTTGCAAGAGAAAACAACTTCCAAAAACTTCAAAAAAATATCAAAACTAGGGCAAACTTCAAAACTTATTTTTAGCCTTCCTCAAAGCAAGCTAGCCATCCCAATCAATTCCAGGAGTCTCATAGAGTGAGTATGGATCAACCCTGATGATCCAATGTGCACGAAACAAACATCCCATGCATCTCCAATTGCCACATATTTTGTAAATTCGCATTTTAATTTCTATCATGCTTTGATCAAAACTAACATTGCTAATGTGCTTATGAGATGTAAATATAAAGGTTTGAACCATCACATGGCCCCCATGAGGCCAGAATCATGCGTTGTCATTCTTGCACTGATTGACCTTGTTTGCTTCATATCTTATCATGCAGGGAGAATTAGCAAAAAACCAGGGCCACTATTAAACTCGTAAGGGTCAAATTAGGGGGGTACGGCCCCTTTGGATCACTAACATTTCTTATTTTGCAGGTTGACAAAACGTACTCATCGGAGAATACGACCGGAGTTAGGGCTCTGGCGCCTCTCCGGCCTAGTCTATTTGGTTTTATATTTATTGATTCATGCCATAATACAAGATGAAACAGCCACCCCAGTGGAAAAACGCACGCATGTTAAGGCCATGATACTGGAGGGCGTGGGTTCGATCATTGCCTTTTGTTTTTTTTTATTTTTATATTTTCCAATATTCTTGCAAGTTTAATATATTTTGTGTTGCATTCATTCTCGTAACACCATCACATGCCTGACGCAGTGGAAAGCTATGCAATAGAAAAGGCAAAGGGCGTAGGTTCAACACCCATCCCTGGCATTTTTCATTGTTATGGTTTCTAACTCTTATTTCTTTGGTTTTCTATTCCCCTAATTATTTTTTGGTTAACCTTAATTCTTTTTTTATTAACCATTAACAAAACCTTTTCTTTAACTCTAATTATTTAGGTTTAGGTTTTTAATTAACCTTTTTTTTAAAAATTTATTAATAAACCTTTTTGTTTTAAAATTAATTAGATTTTAGGTTTTATTTAATTAATTATCATGAAAAACTATTTTGTTCATCATAAATAACTAAAGAAATCTTTTTCACAATTTTCCTATTTTTATTTTCCTTTTTCTTATTCTTAGATCAAGTGTATAAGACGTCTCCTCGAATGTAATAACGTAGCTTTATATTTTTCTCATTTTCCTATTATGTACCTGCTCCTAGTATGTAATAGTTGTAGGTTTTATTTCTCATACCTTTATCCATATGTAGCTTCCCCAAAGCTCTGTAATAGTTTTAGGTTTACATTCTACATTTTATATCCCATATTGTATTTTTGTGCTACTGCTAGTAATTAGGGTTTGTATGGCAAGATTAAAACCAACTGATAGTAAAACCCTATTTTCAAGATAAACATAACTGAATCAAACACACTTTGCATACTTACACCTCTAGGGTAGCCTTTCTTTGTTGCCTTTCAGAATAATGGTCATGTCCCTCGAAAATAGGGATACTTTAGCAAAGTTCCTTCGAATAAAAGATCATAGTCCCTCGATGACCCTTCGATGTTGCCTACGAAAAATGATATTGTACCTCTGATAAATTTCTAAAGTATACTTATTAGTTTCCTTCGATGACCATACGATGACCCTCAATTGTCCCTTCACATCCAAAAGATGGGGCTACCTACCAACTAATGGTACATATAGCAATATCTCTAAAGGAGAAGGAAAATAACTAGAACAACCTTGAGTGGGTAAGACTGTTAATCTCTCGCTCACAAACTTTTCTCATAAACAAACAAATATTTTTAAAAACACTTTGTACGCGTTCTCGAGGACTGATACAAGAACCATTACAAAGTTGGCCATACTTTAGTATTTTCAAAATATTTTTCAAAACACATACACTAAAAAAGCAATTATCAACAGTGAGCTAGCGATTAAGAGACTATAGATAACTATAGATGAAAAGGGTGCTAACACCTTCCCGTTTCATATCTTACCCCCCGAATTCAAAATCTTCAAGATCTTTCCTATTCTTTTCACCCTTTACTTATTGGATAAAAGAAAAGCCGGTGGTGACTCTAGTTGTCTGCACAATTGCGAGAAAATGAAAAAGTCGGTTCTCTCATCGTGTTACACTTACTATGTATCCTGAGTTGATATCACATTCTTACAAATTTTGTTTTACTTAAAAATGAATTTTTAAACTACAAGACAGACATAAGCTTTGAATTTTAATACCACTGTTTGCATATGACTAAGTGTTTGACTGTAGAGAAATTTTCATGACGAATATTCAATGATGAAAATCCCCCCAATGGACAGAATTACTTCAAAAGATGTGTCAAAGAGAAAGACACTTCCAGTAACAGGCCCTTCATGGACCCAATTGGTTATAAATCAAGGGGCATGGCATGTTATTGTCTAACTCATCTGTGGCAGTCAAGTTAAGATTCAAAGAATCTCTAAAAAGTGCTGAATAGCCAAGGGCAGGTCTCCATCTGAGTCACTTGATACGCGTTACATTGATCATGAGTTTCAGAAAGAGCCACTATGAAAATCGAATCTTCAATATCACCAAATTACTTGACTATGTCAGTAGTATCAAATGGTGTCCTTCTGCCATGACAGTTCTTAGAAAAATACTGAGGAAGGTCAAGACTATCAGAAAGTTGGCAATCAATGGTGGATCAATAGCTTCAAACATCGGGGCACCAGACTAATCTCAGGGGAAAATGGATGTCCGCATACGAAGAGCCATGTTTGATCAAGAAAATATTTTCTGGCAGTGCAACAACACTTACTACCATGGAAAGTGAAAATTCTCCGCACCCTTTGAATGCGGACATAGTCGAAAATACTACGCATGAAAAAGAGACCCGCTAGGTTAACAAGCCTATGCAAAAATAAGGGCATCCCGGCGAACCAAAAAGATTCAGGAAAAAATTAGGGATATATATAAATAAAATTGTACACCCGACAAGTCGAAAACCTGATAAGGCGGCTTGGGCAAGAAAGGGTATCCGGTGGACTGAAAATCTAAAAAGGCGGTCCAGGGAAAAGTTAGGGATTAAAGCGTACGACTATGTCCCGTTATCTCATCACTTTTTTATTAGTAGAACATTTATCACTTTGATTAGAATTTTCTAAAGAATTTAGGATTTGGGATAATGTTCAAAGTTATCCATAAATTCCCATAGAGCAATCTCCATGGAACTATCTCTATGAAGCTATCTTCACAAGCTCATCCCCAACAGAGATATATTTCCCAACAAATCTAATATACCCTAAGACAGAAATTGGGACATCTTCCGGCAGTTCATCTTCCCCAATAGGTCTCCTAGCAGATAAGGAAGTTTAATCATTTCCCTAACATATAATGGAAATTTCCTCGGCACTGCCTATGAATTTCCAACTTTGTACAGGGTTTATTTCCCCAACGGGGTTTATTTCTATGATATCTCAATTCCCTGAAAAGATTCCATTCTCCGGCCAAATATCATTCAATGTTGTCCTCCCTAGAAGAGTTAATACTCATATCTGAAACCTGGTCAAATAGTGTATCAGAGGATTATTCATCTCCTTTTACCCCCAGTCAGGGTATATAAGAATAAAATCCTTCAAAGGACGACAAATGACCAATGGTGTACCCCAAAATTTTCCCTCCCATTTTTCTTCAAGACATTCTCCTAAAGTCCTCATTTGCTCAAGGTTGCCTAAGAATTGGTCAGACAAATTCTCCTCCTAGGCAATGGGTCGATAGTTTGGGTTTTGTATTTCTCAAGGAAGATTGGGTTTCCAGGGCCTCAAGATGATTTCATGGTTATTCATATGTCCCTAGGGATTCTCACCCCAAGTTTTAAGCCTTGCATCACAAGTTTGTTCAACCAATGACTCAGATGACTGAAAATCAACTATATGGGGTAAAAAGTCAACCATGGTCAGCATACAGTCAAACTTCAATATTTTTGGTCAACATCAACATTTTGAAGTGATGTCCATAATTTTATCAAAGGTTGATCATGATTCCTCAAGAAAAGCCCTCAAATCATCAAAAGTCCAAAAGTGCCAAATTAGGGTTTCCTTAGGAGAAGTCAACTAAACTTTAACCAAGCATAACTTTCACATGATTCATCAAATTTTCCCCAACCAAAGCTCATTTTGAAGGAAATTAAATTCTCTACAACTTTGACTCTCTAAGTTCAAATCCAAAAAGTGCATCATTTGAGGGATATGAGCCAATGCATTACAGGTCATTTCAAAAGTCAACAAAAAGACACTTTTTGTCAAGACAACTTACATCAAGATAAATTACCCAAATACAAAAATGATCAAAAGAGAAGTTGTAGAGGACATCTTGATATTTCCAAAAAGTCAAAGATCACTTTTAAAAGTGTAAATTTGAGAGCGTTATGACCAATGCAAGTTGGGGAATTTTGAGAGAATGCATGAATTCCAAAGTGAGCAAATTTGTAATTTTGGGCTATTTGGCATAAAGTTTCAGGTCCAAACGTGTTCATGACATGTTTAAAGACCCATAAGTCTATTCATGCATTATCTTTTACTTTTATTTTATTTATTTTTATTTTTATTCAATTAAATCCAAAATAAATTAAATTAAGTATAAAATGAATGGACTAAGACACAAGGCTTTTGATTTCAGTCATATTGGGGGCCCAAAATCATGTATTTGAGCTGGAAAAACCGTGTGGAAGTTTTGTGAATCAAATATTGGCCAAAATAGCAAGTTTGACATAATTCCAAATCAAATATTTTTCTCCTAATCATGCATGATTCCTTCAATTTTTGTTAACCTAATCTCATGACCTATATATACTTAACAAAACCAGACCAACAAGACACGTAAAAAACCTACCTCCGAAGAACACAAAAACTCTCAAAGTTTCTCAAGCTAGGGCAACACAAAAACCTATTCTTCAGCCACTCTCAAGCCATTCCAAGCACCAAGTTAGCCTCCTGAGATCTCGAGGAGTCATTCTCAACCCTTAAGCAGTCTCAAAGCATCACAAAGCTCTATCATTCAGCCTCACCAGAGTTGGTATAATTATTCAAGTTCAAACTCTTATTTTATGCTTTGTTGAATCATTTAACGCACACATACATATTCAACATGATATTTAGAATGTTTTTGAACCATTGTTTGTGACGTCTAACGCAGGAATAACAAAGTGTCATGGTTAGGGCATGAAGCTCCGAGTTCATCGTATCTCCATGCACAAATCGTTTCAGGTTAAATGGAGGCCACCACTAGATTCGAAGCCCCCAAATTAGGGGGGTAGGGTCCCTATAATCTTTGTTATTGATTTTTGCAGGTTTGCGAAATTGGGCAATCGGAGAAGACAACTGAAAACCACCATCCAGGGTGGTTTGGCTGGAGGTTGAAGCACGTGGAAGGACGAGATAACATGATTGGCTGATTCAAATAATAGGGGATCAACTGTTATGAATTTGTTTTAAAATTGAAAATTAAAATTGGTTTTATTATATAATCATTTGTTTACGTTTCATAACTGGATGTAACAGCCACCCTAGTGGCAGGAGCCCGCGTGTTAAGGCATGATTGATACTCAGGGTGTGGGTTCGATCCCTGGTTTTTCCAATTTTGTGTTTATTTTTTCAGGATAGCGCGCAGTTCATCACAAAACCTTTTCCATTCATTCTCTAGCACAAGCAGGCGCTTGGCCAGGTGGAGAGGAGGCACACTGGTGATTCAAGGGGCGTGGGTTCAACACCCACCCCATGCATTTTTCCTCTTTTTTGTCTAACCTAATTTTTATTATTTACTAACCCTTTTCTTTTCTAATTCTTTTTATAGTTTTCTTTAACTAAACATTTTTTCAATAAACCAAATCAAACCAAAAATTAGGGTTAGAGTTTTTCTTAACTAATTAGGTTTTTAACTTTTTTTAATTAATTAATTAAATTAGACTTAGGTTTTGTTTTATTAATTAATTTGTAAATTAATTTAGAATTAGGTTAATTTATTTCTTTTAAAACACAAAAAAATCATTTAACACAAAAATATCAAAAATATCAAATTAGGTTTTTTAGATCTTTAAAAATATTTTTCCTAACATTTATTTTTCTTTGTTATTTAATCTCTTAGATAAAATGCATAGGATTGCACAACTTTGTAATAGTCATAGTTTACATTTTCATAATTTTTTTTTCTTATTATGTAATTGCTCATGGGATGTAATAGCCTAGGTTTATTTTCCCACACTTTAATTTCCGCACCTATACTATGTATGCCTGTATGTATATATAACTGTATAGTAACTAGGCATGTATGGAAATATCTAAAATGAAACGCTAGATAAACCTAAATAAATAAGATAAATAACTGAACTGAATCATTTGCACACACACACCTCTAGGATAACCTCACTTGTTGCCTTCGGATAAACATGGTCATGTCCCTCGAACATATGGATACCCTTAGCAAAGACCCTCAATTAAAATCATCATAAAGATCATAGTCATGTGATATCCCTCGATTTGCCTACGAGAAATGATCTTGTCTCTCGATGTTGCCTAAGAATATATGATAACAGTCCCTTCGAGTTTCTAAGGTATCCCTATATGTTGCCTTCGATAACCATTTGACGACCCACGCCTGTCCCTTCACATCCAGCGATAGGGCTTCCTACTAACTAATGGTAGGACATCACTATCTAAAGGAGGAGGAAAATAACACGAAAGACTTTGGAGTAGGTAGATAGTTCTTAATCGCTTGCTCAAAAACAAAACAAATATTTTTTCACAAACACTTTTTTCTGAAATATTTTAAAAAACAAACACTTTGTACGCATTCTTAAAAGATACAAGAATCATTACAAATTTGTCGTACTTAGGAATTTTTCAAAATATTTTCAAATCAAACAGACACCGAATTTTCAAAGTGAGCTAAGCGATTAAGACCCCGTAGATAACTACGGATAAAAACGGTGCTAACACCTTCCCTTTTCATAACCTACCCCCCAAACTCAATGAAATTTAGAAGGTCTTTCCTGTTATTTTCACCCTTTCCTTATTGGATAAAATAAAATCCGGTGGTGACTCTTGCTATCTGCACATTTGGATAAAACCAAAAAAGTCAGTTCTCCCGCCGCATTACAACTGACTCTCCTTGAATGCTTCCACCCCCAAGCAGAAGTCGAACACCCCCAGCAGGGTGTCCTCAAACAGAAAGTAGAAATCCCTAGTAAGGATTTTCTAAACAAAAATTAAAGAACTACTGTCTTCATCCCCAACAACAGTCATGCATTTATTTCCCCCAACCAGACATTGTTACACAAAGTTACCGATACACTCCAATGACATATTGCATCTATATATCATTTACAAATATCATAACACATGCACACGAAGCGCATACACTATTCTCATTTATTTTCAGAACATCATTACATAGTTCATTACATAAATTATGACATTGCATAAAACTAACATTGTCTTTCCAAGTTAAGTTTGCAAACATACGGATATTATCAGCAATTTAGAGATAAATTATAGATTGATTCCCGAAACAGGTCAATGTGACTATCTACATGACCAAATGATTTCCTTCAGAGATTCATTCTGAACAATATTCCCCTCAGAGACTGAATTCTGACGAGCATTCCCTTCATAGATTTATTCTGAAAAGCATTCCCCTCAGAGACTGAATTCTGACGAGCATTTCCTTCAAAAACTAATTTTGAAAAACATTCCCCTCAGAGACTGAATTTTGAAGAGCATTTCCTTCAGAGATTTATTATGAAAAGCATTCCCCTCAGAGACTGAATTCTGACGAGCATTTCCTTCAGAAACTAATTCTGAAAAGCATTCCCCTCATAGACTGAATTCTGACAAGAATTTCCTTCATAGATTTATTATGAAAAACATTCCCCTCAAAGACTGAATTCTGACGAGAATTTCCTTTAGAAACTAACTCTGAAAAGCATTACCCTCAGAGACTGAATTCTGATGAGCATTCCCTTAAGAAGTTTATTCTGAAAAGAATTACCCTCAGAGACTGAATTCTGACGAGCATCCCTTCAGAAGTTTATTCTGAAAAGCATTTCCTTCAGAGCTAAATTATAATGAGCATTTCCTTTAGAGATTCATACTGAAAAGTATTTCCTTCAGGGCTTCATTCTGAAAAGAATTTCCTTTAGAGTTTCACGCTGAAAAGCATTTCCTTCAGAGATTTATTCTGAAAAGCATTTCCCTCAAGTAAGATCGGATAGATTCATTCTGAAAAGCACTCTTTAGATAAAGTCAAGCGTAGACTCATTCCGATATTCCTATCAATAATTACTTTGATGGAATCTATAAGCCCATCTCGAAGACACTTTATCACCTCTCTGAATGGCGTCTTTATGCCAATTAAAGCAATCAACCAACAGTGTTACTTCATGCACATGTGACTGCAAATTTCTGGGCACTTAAGTGTTCAATCCTCTCCCACTTTCAGATCATGAGAGGCAAGCATGTAAATCTAACTCTTCAGGTTTAAGAAGATTGAACAGGGGAATCTGTTGTACCCTAAAATTTTCCCTCCTATTATTGAATACAAATTAATTCAGGATTCCTCCTCATGCTCATGAAGGACTCAATTACTTAAGACTACTCAAAGATTGATCAGACAAACCCTTCTCCTAAGGAGTTGACCTACAACCAGGGTTTCACTTTTCTCAAAGGAAATTGGACTTATAATGACTCAATTATATTTCATGGGTTATCATATTCTTCAAAGAATCCTCATGCCAAATTTCAAGCCATGCAGCACAAGTTTGCTCAGACAACTAGCCAGATGATTGAAAGTCAACTGTATTGGACAAAAAGTTAACTTTGACCAATTTACAGTCAATCTCCAAGATTTTTGGTCAACGTCAAGACTTAGAAGTCACATTTATCATTTTATCAAGGGATTATCATGATTCATCAAGAAAACTCAAGATTCATCAAAAAGTTAAAAGTTACTAAATTAGGGTTTTCTTTAGGAGAAGTCAACTGAACTTTGACCAAGCATAACTTTCACATGTTTCATCAAAAAATTCTCAACCACATCTCATTTTGAAGTAAATTCAATTCTCTACAACTTTGTATTTCTAAGATCAAGGCCAAAAAAATCTTCATTTGAGAGATATGGGCCAAAACATTACATGTCATTTTAAAAGTCAACAAAAAGACACTTTTTGTCAAGGCACTTTACATCAAGATAAAAGCTTCAAATTAAGAAATGACCAACATAACGGTTGAAGGGGACATTTTTGAGCTTTCCAAAAATTCATATACCACCTTCATATGAAAAAAATTGAGTGAGTTATGATTGGTTCAAGTTGGGAAATTTTGAGAAAATGCATGAAATCCAAATTGTGCGAATTTGAATATTTGGGCTAATGGACCTATCTTTTAAAGTTCAAACGTGTTCATGACCTCATAATGGACCTCTAAGACCATTCATGCATCATTTTAATTTTTATTTAATTTATTTTTATTTTTATGCATTTAAATTCAAAATTAAATCAAATAAATATTAAATAAATATATAAGGCATAAAAGGCTTGTGATTTGAATCTTTTGGAGGCCCAAGGTCATGCTACAAACCGTGTGCACCTATTTGTGAATCCAATTTTCATGGTTTTGTAATATTTCAACCTATTTTCAAACAAAATCAAAGATATGTTTCATATGATGTCCAAGCTCATCTTTTAACCTAATCCTTTCTCCTATAAGTATACTAGATGTTCAGACCAAAAAGACAGGCGTGGTTGTCCAAGAAACAAGGGTTTGGAGATTGAAAATTTGCAAAGAAGGAGTAAACTCGATTTCCAGTTTGAGCCATTCTCAAGGCCAGACAACCATTCAAAATGATCCCTGAGGTATCATAGAGTAAGTACTGACCATTCTTGATGATCAAATATACCTGAAACGTGCATTCTAAACATCGCCGATTTTACATATGTTGTGAAATTTATATTTTAATATTTGTGATGATTTGATTTAAATTAACAATTTCAATGTGTTCCTGAAACAAATTAGTGCAGGTTTTATCCCTTGCATGAGGCCCATGATGCCAGAACACTCAACCATCATTATTACACCATTTTTCTTTATTTTAATCGTATCTCACTATACAGGTTGAATTAGCCAAAAAGAATGCCACCATTGGATTCACAAGGGTAGAATTTGGGGGATAGGGTCCTTCTTAATCTATAACGTGTGCTATTTTTGCAGATTCATATTTGGCCTTACCGGAGAAGACGACCGGAGCTAGGGCTCCGGTGCTTCTCCGATTCACATGTTTTATTATATATTATTTGGTTTCTATTATGTTAACAAGATGGAAGCGCACCATAGTTGGTTGAGATAGAGGCGTGTATTGTAGAAGGCATGGGTTGGATCCTTGCGTCTTGCAATATTTTTTGCTATTTTTTCAAATTAACATGCAGGCTTGCAATATAATGATCAATTCCTGTTCTCTATCACCAACAACATGCTGGCTCAGTGGTGAGGCATGCGCCTGTGAAGCTAAGGGGCGTGGGTTCAACACCCGCCCCATGCAAATCCTTTTTTTTTTCTATTTTCTAACCTAATTTCTTTTCTATTTTATTTTCTAACCCTAATTAATTTCTAATTAATCATCATTAAACTAACCTAATTTTTTTCTTAATACAAATAAATTAGGATTAGGGTTTTTAATTAGTACTTAATTTTCTTATTTTTATTTACTAAATTAATTAATTAATTAACCTTTTTCTTAAATATTAAAATTGATTAGAATTTAGGTCTTATTAATTATTATCACTTAAGTTATTTTCTACAAAAAATTATCAAAAACATTAACTTAGAAATTTAGGTCAAACATTTTTCTTATTTCTTCTTGCCATTTAATTTCCTAGAAAATTGTATAGGTTGCATTCTTTAATTGTAATAGAGTAGATTTCTTTTCTCGCATTTTCCCCCAATTATGTAACTGCTCACAGGATGTAATAAGTAGGTTTACTTTCTCCCAAATTTTTATACTTATGTATCTTCCCAAAAGCAATGTAATAGCGCAAGACTTTACATTCCGCACTTTAATTTCCTATACATAGTTAACTGTTAGTAACTAGGGTTTGCATGGAAAGACTAAACACAAATATAGAAAAACCTAATTTTCAAGATAAGATAACTGAATTAACACACTTCACACACTTGCACCTTTAGGTTAACCACTCTTGTTGCCTTACGAATATTGGTCGTGTCCCTCAAAAGTGGGGATACTTTAGCGAAAGACCCTCGATCAAATCATCATAGTCCCCTTCGAATAAAGATTATAATCCCTCGATGACCCTTCAAGTTGCCTAAAAAATAATCTAGTCCCTACGAGTAAATGATGATAGTCCCTCCGATACAATTGCTAAAGTATCCTTACATGTTATCTTCGATGACTATACGGTGACCCTACACTTGTCCCTTCACATCCAATAGATGTGGCTACCTTCCAACTAATGGTATGGATAATACTATCTCTAAAGGAGAAAGAAAAGAATAAGAAAAACCATACGTAGTGGGTAAGAACTCCTAATTTCTTGCTCACAATCTTTTTCCACGAACAATACATTTTCACTACACTTTCAAATAAATATTTTCAAAAACACTTTGTACACATTCTTGAGGACTGATACAAGAATTATTACAAAGTATGCCTTACATTGGCATTTCAAAATATTTTCAAATCACACACACATAAAGCAAGGTTTTAAAAGTGAGCTAAGAAATTAAGAGTCCGTAGATAACTACGGATGGAAAGGGTGCTAACACCTTCCCTTTTCATAACTTACCCCCCGAACTTAGAATATATCAAAGGTATTTCCTGTTCTTTAAACCTTTCCTAAATATTAGATAAAAGAAAAGTTGGTGGTGACTCTTGCTATCCACATATTTGGATAAAACCAAAAAGTCAATTATCCTTCCGTATTACACTACTAGACTGTCTCGCTCGCACCATCGATGGGCGATGCAGGAGCAAGAGGTCTGTCTCCAGGAAAGCAAGAAGCTTCGACGGGCGATGGAGACTAGAGGAGAATGGGTGGTTTTGTCGCTCCCACGTCACTGGGTGAGCCTCGGGCGAGCACCAGGCAATGGACAATAATAGGATTTTTAAAGTGCCATGAATTGAGTTTTAAAACTCTATTTGAGGTGTTGTTGAAAGCGTTGGATAACTAACGCGATGAACTACATGTGGGTGGAATAAAATGAGTAAAAAGATGTATAATTCCAGTACCTAGGCTAAGGTAAATTTAGATTCTTAATGAGGTAGTCTATCATGATGTATGTTGTTATGTTGAATTGTGAATTCCATGATGGTAATTGTTGTGACTATGATATATTGAATGATGCTGATGATTTCATGAATGATGATGCGATTTGACTAGATGTAGTCGTTTGATATTCTGTGGTTGCGCATCATGCATTCGTGGTATGATTTGGATAGCCTTGGTCTGCCCATGTTGATTTAGGACGTTGGTCCAATGTTGGTCTCAATCCCATTATGTGGATTGAGTATGTTGATGTTGTGCTCAGGTTCCAAGAGGGAATCGATCCTATGGTGGGGATCTTTGGAGGGAAATGAGTCAAGTACTCATAACGAATTGGTACCACATGCATGCGTATATGTTATTGCACTACATCTTATATGGAATTGCATAATTATTGACTAGATGATGTTGTATATGTTGTTTTGCTAATTGATGATGTGTTGACAATGTTGTTGATTTTGATGCCACGATGTTGTTGTTTAAACTACTATTTTTATTTGTATATCATTTATAATGAATGTGATAATTCACCCTTTTTGTTTAAATTTTGCTTCCACGTGGGTAATACGCATGTGATTAGGAGTAGTTTGTAGAAGCTTAGAAGATAGCTCAGAGTGTGTTGTTTTCTTTCTATTGATTTTAGAAGGTCTTGCTCTGATATGTAACATCGGGGTCGGGAATGTTTGATTTTGATCTTTATGTTCTTTATTTTATTATAAGGATTTGAACTACCTTTCATGGTATTTAAGTTATTTTGAATTATGAACCATGAACAACAAAGTTTCTATGATGTGTTTAATAAATATGTTTTGAACTATGAATTTCGCTGCGAGTAGTTGAAGTATTATGACTGTTATTTAATAAGGTATTCGTTATAAATGATTTTGAAAACCCGTGTTACGGAGTAGGACATGCATGCATGATGTTTTATGAAGCATGTGACACCCTTTTGGTGAAATACTCTGATTGTTTATTTATATTATTCATGGGTGTTGTACCCCAAAATTTGCCCTCCCATTTCCTCAACATTCTCTCATCACAAGACCCTTGGAGCTCAAGATCCAGTTAGGATTTCCTCTGCTCAAGACTTCTCCTTGCACTGTTGACCCAAATTAGGGTTTGTGTTTCCACAAAGATGTTTTGACCTAAAATGCCTAAGATGACTTTCATGCTTCATGTTGGACTCCCAAGTTTATCCATACCAAGTTTCAAGCCTTGATTCCAATCTTTGCCCAGTCAATTGGACAGTTGACCTAGAAATCAGTTGTATTGGGGAAAAAGTCAACTGTGATCAATTGACAGTCAAACCTCGTGAAATTTGATCCACATCAACATTATGAACTCATATGAACCATTTGATCAAGTTTGGATCACAATTCCACAAGAAATTTGATCAGATCACCAAAAGGGCAAAATGGTCATTTTTAGGATTTTGACTACACAAAGGCAATTTTTGACTGTTTGACCTAGCCAATGGCAACCCAAGCTCACATATGGACTCAAGGACACCATGGAATTGTCTTGACATGTTCAACAAATTCAAAAGATCCCAAATGCACAAGATTGACAGATGAATTTTCCAGTCAATTGATCAATTTTTGACTGTATACTGAAAAGTCAAACTTTGACTTTTTGGTCAAAATCAAGTGTCAAGATTCATTTTTCATCAAAACATGTCAAATTATGAAACTTGTTCATCAAGAAATCAAAAATTGCAAATTAGGGTTTAAAATGAAGAATTTTCATAACTTAGAATTTTTCTAAGTTATGAAAATCCCTAATTTTTTCCTAACTTTGTCCAATTTTTTCATCAAGATGCATTTGGATTCAAGGAAAACTCAAAACATGAAAGTTGTAGTCCATTGCAAAATCTACAATTTTGATTCACAAAGTTTCCTCAAAAGAAGCTTGTAGCTCAAGTTACAATTTTTGGAACAAGGGTGCAAAACATTCTTAACTTAGAAAAATTTTGACCTATTTTAGGCAGGATTTTTGCCTAACTTCATGGCCACTTTTCACATGATTCCACTTGGAATTTCAATTTGCATTACAAAGATGGATTGTATTACACATTCCAAGCTTTCCAAAATGTCCATGAAATCATCAAACAACCTTGTGGTTAGGGAGAATCGAATTTGGCAATATGAGCAAAAGTCACTTTGATTCATGGCCAAAGGCATGTTCATAACTTGTGCATTTTCAAACTCAGCATATGCAAGCTACATTACAGGCCTCTAATCTCATTTACACTCATAAATTTAATGCCAATCCTTTGTGTTTAAGCCTTATCTTGTGTGTTTAACCATTGCATACAAGATTGAGCCATAAATGGAAAAAGCACATTATCCATTTTTGAAAAGGTGAACTTTATGTCAAGTTTGCAAATCAAGAAGTACAATGCAAATCCTTTTGGCACAAGTTCAGGAACATATCCCACTGATCAAGACAAAGCTTTGCAGCACATTTGAGGGGCCTAGAGAAGCTTGTAACAAGACTTGGCATTTTTGACTTACATTAGAAGAAACTTGGCATATTGATATAAAACTCTCATTGCTGCAAGAACTAGCTTAGACAAACTTGTTAGACACATTCCAAACAACATAACTGAGCTAAGGCACGACCAAAACACCTTCCAAACCTCACCATTCACAAAAACACCATCCTACTGCAGAAAACAGAGTCCCTTCTGCAGTTGGACTTCTACAACTCAATCCATTCGTGCGCCTTGGCCAAAACCAGTTCATACACACTCCATACCACCTATACAAACTATCCCAAGCATTGGACACGGCCTGTAACACCTCTAACCAACTTCACCATTTTCACTTTTTCTTTTTTGCAGGTTGACTTCCATAGCTTGATTCATTTGGTTTCAAAGCAAGCTAAAGGTTGGAGAAGCATCCCTGACCTTCAAGCAAGCTGTACAAGTCCTCACATTGCACTGAAAGAACCTCCATTGCCAGACACGATCCAAGCTGAACAGGTAAGTTCATGGACTTCTATCTCTCAATCTAGGAAGAGTTAGCTTTAAGTTTATGAATGAAAAATGCACTACTCATGGCCCTGAAGCTATACATATCCTCACTTTCCATTTATATTGCATATGCTGAGAGAATTTAAGACCTGAACATTGAAAAAAACTTAGGTCAAGAATTAGGGATGGAGAAATTCTCTCTCATTTCTGAGAGTTAAGTTAAGTTTTTTATATGTCTGGATTTGTCTCTTGATGCTCTACATTTCTTGTGTTATGAGTTTTGCTTGAAAGTCCAGGAATCATGAGATAGCAGGAAGCACGCGTTGCTCTGTTTTGTTTGTTCAGAGGTTGAAGACAAAGTCTTCTTGGGCTGGGCCTGTATTGTTCTTCTTTTTGCACCACATTCTCACACATGCACCCCCTTGGCCCATTGTATTTTATTTTCATTATTTTTGACTTTTGATTTTTGTTTCTGACTTATTTATTTTTGTCAAAGCATAAAAAATATTAAAATTATTTTTCTCACATTTTTTTGCATTTTATTTGATACTTATTTGGTTTCATTTAGTTTTGTACATAAATAAACATAAATATACTTTTATTTAAAATAACTGAAAAATAATACAAACACTTTTATTTTCTGATTTTTATTTCATTTTACCTTTTGAAAACATTTTATAAAAAATATACTTTTTTTTGTAAATATTAAATATTTTATTTTTGTACATATTTAATATATTTAATAAATAATATAAATACTTATATATTTATTATAATATTTAGGTTAAAAACACAAAAATAATACATTTTTATTTTTATTACTATTTAACTTAAAAAATCACTTTTTTACAATATACTTCCTTTTTATTTATTTTTTGTACATAATTAATAAATATTGCATATATTATATAATAAATACCTTTTATTTATAAAATTAGGGTTTTGTCCTAAAAACATAAAAATACCAAAAAATTAATTCATTTTATTTTTGTTTATTTGACACATAAAAAAATACTTTTTACATACATATAAAAATCATTTTTGCATCTTGCATATTTATTTTATTTTATTTAATTATTGTGCAATTAAATACCTTGTAAAAATTCAATTTGGATGTAATAGCTTAGGTTTTAATTTCTTGCTAAAATATCCCCACTTGAACATTTGTACCCCCCATCCCATATTTGTGTTGTAATAACTTAGGACCTTTAAATTCCGCATTTAAAATCTTTCTAAATATGCCATGATAGAATTAGGGTTTTGTATGCAAATCAAAAAACAACAAATAGTTTGACCTAAATTCAAGATAAACAAGCATGAAAATGGACAACACTAATCACACTTGCACCCCTAGGGTACTCCACTTGTTGCCTTCAATAATGGGCCATATTGCATGTTAGGTATCTTTGGCAAAAACAAAACAATCAAATGATCATAGTCCCTCGATGACGCTTTCAAAAGTTGCCTAAAAATGATCAAGTCCCTTAAAGGAAAAATTGCCCAAAGATACTTGGCAACCATTGCAATCATGGTCTAAACGATGACCCGCGCCCGTCCCGTTCACATCCTAACACAAGATTGTCCACCAAATACAATGGTGGAACAAAATTGTTAAAAGGGTTAAAACATAGCAAAGATCTTTGAGAAATTTAGGGTAGAAACTCTTGGTTACTTGCTAAACTTGCAAAACAAAAACACTTGCCTATCTTTTCAAAATCACCTCCCACAACACTTTCAAAAACATTGAAAACTTTTCAAAAGACATACACCTTTGTATACATCCCAACATGGATCATTACAAAGGTTTCCACCACATTGGCCTCTTTTCAAAAACATTTTCAAACCCACACACAAAGCACCATTTTAAACAATTGAAAATCAAGGCAAGTTGATCTAAGCAAGTAACTAAGAGCCCATGGATAACCATGGATAGAAAGGGTGCTAATACCTTCCCTTTCTATAATCTACTCCCCGAACCCAAGAAAACATCTCAAAGGTTTTTGCTGTGCTTTTTAACCTTTCCTTAGGATAAAATAAAAAGTCGGTGGCGACTCTTTCTCAACCGAAACATTTGCGAAAACAAACGCAAAACCTCAAGTCAGTTCTCCCACCGTATCACAGAACTGGCGACTCTGTTGGGGATAACTTTAAAGTGGGGTTACCTTAGGGTTTAGATCACCTTTACA
Source organism: Vicia faba (assembly GCA_948472305.1). Lineage (NCBI taxonomy): Eukaryota > Viridiplantae > Streptophyta > Magnoliopsida > Fabales > Fabaceae > Vicia > Vicia faba. The sequence continues at coordinate 125,095,445 of OX451738.1, forward strand.
TTCTTGCTTTGATTGCTTTGTTTGCTTTACTTTTTGGTTCCTTGTTTGGGCTTGTTATAAATCCTACACCCGGATTTGGGGAAACATTCATAGATAGCAATACGTTGTGGAAACTGTGCGGGGTATACCGACACGGTTGAAGCAATAGCTATATTAGTGCGACATATTTGTGAGTACCGGTAACCCTTGAGTTCAATCAAGGATAGTACGGGGCCGCTGAGTGATGTCACTAAGCACTAATGACCTAGAACCTTACTTGACCATCTTGGCCTTTCATTAGGGGTAGTGAGATGACCGGCTTTGGTGCAGTCCGAAGTTGGTAGATACTCGATACTACACTCATTAAGGGTTGTTTTCTTGGAATATTTTGGTCGCTAGTTAAGTGGCTAAACCAAAACAATGAACAATGAAAACAATCCAGTGATATTGAGCTGCTTAGAACCCGGTTACTATTTATAGGACAGGTTTTTAAGCCAACTACACTCAAGAGGGTACTTACCTATGAAACCTCATGTAAGCCTGAAACTAAGGTTTGGTGTGAGTTGCTTGTACATATGTTTTGTGCATACACCATAAACATCATAAAGCATCATATGCATTCACTAACCATTTCAAGGGTTTAGATCTTCATCTTTGTTCTTGTTTTGTAGGTCATGGAAATTCCACGCAGGAAAACTATCCAAGTCAACCTTGTGAGAATCCCTCCTCAACTCAAGGAGCTCACATCAAGAATTCCAGAAAGCTCTCCCTTCAGTGAAAGACATGGTAGATTGCTCAGCCTAGTCAACACCAACATTGAAGAGGACATGATGAAGGTGCTGTTCCAGTTCTTTGACCCTCTTCACCACTGTTTCACTTTCCCCGACTACCAGTTGGTGCCCACTTTGGAGGAATTTTCTCAACTCTTGAGAATTCCTATTCTTAATCAACTACCCTACAACGGTACGGAAAAGGAACCAAAGCCTGAAGATGTTGCTCAAGCCCTGCACTTGCAACCATCTGATATCAAGGGGCACTGGGAAACTAGAAGCGGTGTCAAAGGCTTCTTAGCAAAATTCTTGTTTGAGAAGGCACAAGAGTGTTGGAATTCATTGGACCTACAAGCCTTTTAAGAAATTGTGGCACTCCTTATCTATGGGTTGGTCTTGTTCCCAAATCCTGACCAGCTTGTAGATGTCAACGCCGTCAAAATCTTCTTATCCAGAAATCCAATACCAACATTGCTTGGGGACACTCTTCACTCATTTTACACACGAACAATGAGAAAGAGGGGTGTTCTCATGTGTTGTACTCCTCTCCTTGCAAGGTGGTTTATTTCGCACCTCCCACAATCTGTTTTGAAGAATGACCAAGGCCTAAGGTGGTCACAACGGTTGATGACCCTCACTCACTCTGATGTACATTGGTGTTCTCGGTCCAGAGAAAATGTCATCATCGTCGATCATTGTGGAGAGTTCCCTAATGTTCCATTACTTGGCATTAGAGGAGGCATTACCTACAACCCTTGTCTAGCCTTAAGACAATTTGTATATGCACGGAGGGATGGCCCTCATGACATGTTGATTCCTGACTTAGTTTTTTACTTCGACAACGATGCGCAAGGACTTCGCCAAAGATTCATCAGAGCTTGGAGGATGCCTAATAAGGTAGACAGCAAGACACTGGGGCACAAGAACTCCATCCCTCTTGAGCCTTATCTCAAGTGGGTACGAACCCGAGCCCAGAGTCTAATGATGCCTTATCCTCATATTCTCCATGTGATTAAAGAGCCCGTTAAGGAAGGAGAGGTTCCCTACACCATCCTATATCCTGACATGCCTACATCGTGGGAGGAGATGCAGAAGAGTTAGATCCAACTCAAGGAGGAACGGAACACTTTTGAAGCCAGCTTCCATGCCAGTGAGAAGAAGGTTTTGGAGCTTACCCACCGACTCCATGAGGAAGAGACCCTCAACACCTACATCGCACCAAAGAGGATGCGCAACGTCTTTTTACCTTGAGAAGTTTTTTATAATATTTGGCCCATGGGGCATTTATGTACTGACAAATTTCTTCTTATTAATATGACGTGCGTTCTTTTTGTTTGCAACAATTTTGAATTTGCTAAATCCTTGAATGCATTGCATACATAAGCATATCATTCCTCATACGCATAAGCAGGTCTCCACACCAGGTTTCCTTATCTTTCTGCTGTTTATTTCAGTAAGATGGATCTCGAACAGACGGTCAAGGACTTGCAGTCTCAGAACTCACAGTTTCAACAACTCCTGATGACCTTGGCTAAGGGTCAGGAGGATCTAAAGGCCCTGCTGGGGAACAAAGACAAAGTGAAAAAGAAGAAGAAGAGAATCAGGGTGGCTACCTTAGGAAGAAGGTTTGAGGGTGAAGCCAGAAGAGTGCTTGAATTTCCCCCTACATCTGAAGAGGGAACCAGTAAAGGGAATGCGGCTGCGGTACCTTCTAAATCTGAGGTTGAAGAAGAGGAGGCTGAAGAGGACGAAGACTACTCTGATCAATAATACCCGCCCGCCGATGACAAGTACAAGGGTTTGGAAGACAGGCTGGCAGCTATGGAGCTGCAGAGAGTTCCTGGCTTAGATTTCGAAGACTTGGGATTAGTTGCTGGAATTGTGATCCCCCCGAAGTTCAAAGTACCAGTTTTTGCAAGATATGACGGGCTATCCTGCCCGAAGATGCATCTCAGATCATATGTAAGGAAGATCCAACCTTACACTGCAGACAAGAACCTTTGGATCCATTTCTTTTAGGATAGCCTTTCAGGGGCTCAACTCGAGTGGTTCTATCAGCTGGATGGAGCCAGTATCCGAAACTGGGAAGATTTGGCTACGGCATTTTATAAACAATATCAGTATAATTCTGACCTCGCTCCCACGCGTACCCAACTTCAGGGTATGTCATTGGGGACGGGCGAAGGATTCAAGGAGTATGCGCAAAAGTGGAGGGACCTGGCTGGCAGGGTGCAGCCACCGCTGACTGACCGTGAACTTGTTGACATGTTCCTAGGGACCCTGTCTGGTCCGTTCTTCAATCATCTGATTGGTAATTCTTCTGCTGGGTTCACAGACCTGATCTTAACCGGTGAGAGGATAGAAGCTGGTATCAAGTCAGGGAAGATACAGAAAGGTGCCTCTGCGAGTACTGAAAAGAAGCCCTTCAAGAAGGAAGCTAATGCTGTTTATGGTCCCAGAAGACAAGTTAAATCGGAACACCGCCAAGTTGTCAATGCATTGGTAATTTTAAAGCCTGTTGCTGCTCCTCAGCAGTATAATCAACAAAGGGGTGAGAGACCCAAGAGGCAGTACACTCGGCTCAGTATGACCCTGTCTCAGATTTTTCCGCAACTACTATCAACCAATTTGGTAACTGTCAAAGAAGCTCCGAAGGTAGTGAACACAGCTTCACCGAAGTACAACCCCAACGCCCGTTGCGCTTATCACTCTGATAGTTCGGGGCATACTACAGACGATTGCTGGGCTTTGAGGAATAAGGTTCAAGACCTTATTGACGCTAAAGAAATACAGTTTAAGGCGACCGAAAGACCCAATGTTGTAACTGCTCCCATGCCCCAGCATGGAGTGAATGTTGTGGAAGAAGACCGATATGTAGCCTCCGTGGAAGAGATTGTTACTCCGTTATCAACTGTTAAAAGGAATCTGTTGCTAGCCGGTTTATTTCTGGGATATGGTGAAGATTGCCTTCTATGTGTTGTTTCGCCTGTTGGTTGTCCGTTGCTGAAATCAGGTATCCAAAGCCTGATGGATAGCAAGGAAATCTTGTTCGAGAAGATTGTTGTTCCTGCTGTCCCTACTGAAGAAGTTTCTATCGTCATTATTTTCAACAAACCTCCTAAAGCTCTCTCAAAGAAGCCTGTCAAAATCATGTCCACTCAGAAGATTGCTCCTATCATCATCACTGTTCCGGGGCCCCTCCCCTATACGTCCGACAAAGATGTCCCATGGCACTATGGGGCAGATGTTTATGTGCTTGGAGTAAAGCAAGAGTTTGATACAAGTACCGGTGTCAGCAATATCACCGGGCCTGCCAAAATTACTCGCAGTGGTAGGCTGTTTTCACCAGATATTTCGCCACCAGCTATTCAGAAACCTCTTATCATCACACCTGCAAGTGTGCATGTTTCCCTTCCTAATCAAGTTCCTGTTTATACCCCTGCTGCCGAGCCATCTGATGCTCGGGGCAAAGGGATTGCTACTGATTTGCCTGCCCTGACGGAGGCGCCGAAGACAACCACTGTTGAAGCCTCCCAGCAAGAGATGGAGGAGATCCTCAAGATTATCAAGAAAAGTGATTTCAATGTTGTTGAGCAGCTGGGGCACACCCCATCAAAAATTTCTATGCTATCGCTGTTGTTGTGTTCAGAGGCCCATGCCAAGGCCCTGATCTCCTTCCTGAAGACGGCTCATGTGCCACAAGAAACGTCTGCTGATCAATTTACTGATTGTGTGGCCAACTTGACTGCCGATAATGGTTTGGGCTTCTCTGACGCCGATCTGACCGCCAAAGGAAAAAACCATAATGACGCCCTGCATGTCTCTATTGAATGCAAGGGCACTACTCTTGCACATGTGTTGGTAGACACCGGTTCTTCTTTGAACGTATTGCCCAAGAAAGCCCTAGACATACTGGATTGTAAGGGTCTGGAGCTCAAGCCCAGTAACATTGTTGTCCGAGCCTTTGACGGTTCGAAAAGGATGGTACATGGTGAAGTTGACATTCCAATCAGGGTTGGTTCTCAAGTTTTTGATTCTACTTTCTATGTGATGGACATCCGTCCATCCTACTCTTGTTTGCTGGGTCGTCCATGGATCCACAAGGCTGGAGCTGTGACCTCCACACTACATCAGAAGCTTAAGTACCCCGTCATAGGAAAGATTGTTACAGTTCAAGGGGAAGAGGAGTGTATGGTCAGCCACCTAAACTCGTTCTGGTACATAGAAATGGATGGGGAACTCATTGAGACTCCATTCCAACACTTTGAAGAGGTGCCTCAGACACTGGCATCAGCTGAAACTGTGATTGAAGACCCTCCTTTGAAGATGGCTTCCTTAAAGGATGCCCGGGCTGTGGTTGAAAAGGGCGAGTGCGCAAACTGGGGCCGACTTTCTGACTTTACTCCGAAGATCGACAAGTTTGGTTTGGGCTTCACTGCAGAGGCTCAGAGGGCTGTTTATTAAGGCGAGGATTGGAAGACCTCCTGTGTTCATCACCAACCCGGGAGTGAACGCTATTGAAGACGACGTGGAGGAATCGGAATTCGACAGTTGGATCTACCCGACAACCGACAGTGGACCAAGCAACTGGACTGCCAAAGACTTTACACCTATTACTTTTGTCACTCAGTAATGAACTCTTTTGTTTTCAATTTGTAACAAACAATATGTTGAAACTTTTATGGCTCGGTGTCCTACCCGGGGCACCGTGGCTTCATTTGTGAGGGCTTTTGTATGTCATTTTCATATATCATTAATCAAAACATTGGACGTTTGTTGCATTTCAAAATCTTGCGCTCCTTTTCTTTCTTTATTATATATTGCAAAACAGCTATATTTACACACACTCACTTATACAGGTTCCAATCCACTCTGGATCTCACTGGTAACGACTCTGCTACTGCCAATTATGACTTCGAAAATCCGATCAACTCAGCCGAAGACGAAGGTGAAGATGATTGCGAAGTGCCTGGTGAACTTGCAAGACTGCTACTCCAGGAAGAGAGGGCCATTCAGCCACATGAAGAGCCAGTGGAAACGGTAAATTTGGGTACTGAGACAGACAGAAAGGAAGTTAAGATTGGTGCCAACCTAGAGCTCAGTGTGAAACAATGGTTGATTCAGATGCTGCATGACTATGTGGAAATCTTTTCCTGGTCTTACGAAGACATGCCTGGGTTGGATACCGACATTGTGGTTCGTCACCTGCCTACCAAGGAAGACTGCCCTCCGGTAAAACAAAAGGTTCGCCGTATGCGTCCAGAGATGTCCGAGAAAATCAAAGCTGAGGTTATGAAACAATTTGATGCCGGGTTTCTAGCTGTAATTTCTTACCCTCAGTGGATTGCCAACGTAGTTCCAGTGACGAAAAAGGATGGTAAGGTCCGAATGTGTGTTGATTACAGGGATTTGAACAAGGCAAGCCCCAAGGATGATTTCCCTCTGCCTCATATCGACGTTCTGGTTGACAATACTGCTCAGCATAAAGTTTTCTCCTTCATGGATGGCTTCTCCGGTTATAATCAGATCAAAATGGCTCCTGAAGACATGGAGAAGACCACTTTCGTTACTCAGTGGGGCACCTTTTGCTACAAGGTCATGCCATTTGGGTTGAAAAATGCTGGGGCAACTTACCAACGTGTCATGGTTGCTTTATTTCATGATATGATCCACCACGAGATAGAAGTGTATGTCGATGATATGATTGCAAGGTCCCAAACTGAGGAGGAACACCTTGACCATCTACGGAAGCTGTTTGACCGTCTGAAGTTGTACAAGCTGAGGTTGAACCCGAACAAGTGCACCTTTGGGGTGAGATCTGGAAAACTACTAGGTTTCATTGTAAGCGACAAAGGTATTCAAGTGGATCCTGCCAAGGTGAAAGCCATACAAGAGATGCCAACTCCCAAAACAGAGAAAGAAGTCAGAGGCTTTCTAGGACGGTTGAACTACATTGCCCGATTCATCTCACACCTAACTGCTACCTGTGAACCAATCTTCAAGCTGCTGAAGAAAGATCAAGTAGTACGTTGGAATGATGAATGTCAGGCTGCTTTCGACAGAATCAAAGAGTATCTCCAAGAACCACCCATTCTTATGCCTCCGGTTGAAGGGAGACCTCTAATACTATACTTGACAGTACTTGACAATTCAATGGGGTGTGTGTTGGGGCAGCATGACGAGTCTGGCCGAAAAGAGCACACCATTTATTACCTGAGAAAAAAGTTTACCGACTATGAGACCCGGTACTCACTGCTCGAGAAAACTTGTTGCGCTCTGGTATGGGCTGCTCGCCGGCTGAGACAGTATATGTTGACTCACACTACTTTGTTGATTTCAAAAATGGATCCAATCAAGTACATATTCGAAAAGCCTGCTCTGTCTGGAAGAATAGCAAGATGGCAAATGATCTTGACAGAATATGACATCCAGTACACGACTCAAAAAGTAATCAAGGGAAGTGTATTGGCAGACCATTTGGCACACCGGGCAGTGGATGACTACCAGTCGATGAACTTTGAATTTCCAGACGAGGATATTATGGTAGTGACTGATTGTGAAGTACCTGGACCGGATGAAGGACCTGAGGAAGGATCCCGATGGTCTATGCACTTTGACGGAGCCTCAAACACTTTGCGTAATGGTATCGGCGCTGTGATCATATCCCCTAAAGGCACTCATACTCCACTCACTGCCCGACTATGTTTCAACTGCACCAACAACATGGCGGAGTATGAGGCATGTATCATGGGTCTTCAAGCTGCAATTGACTTAAGGATCAAGTTTCTGAGTGTCTTCGGAGATTCCGCTCTCGTGATCAACCAGGTCAAAGGCGAGTGGGATACGAAACACCCAAATCTTATTCCTTACAAGGAGTATGTGCTGACATTGCTTCCCCACTTCGAAGAGATAACTTTTGAGCACTTCCCTAGAGAGGAGAATCAGTTAGCGGACGCGTTGGCTACAATGTCTTCTATGTTCAAAGTCAAATGGGACAATGAGGCTCCCCGGATCATTATCTGGAAATTGGACGAACCTGCATATTGCTGTGATCTCGAGACCGAAGAGGTAACGGAAAAACCTTCCTATCATGAGGTGAAGAGGTACCTTGAAGCTCAAGAGTACCCTGAAGGCGCATCGGTCAATGACAAGAAGTTCTTGAGAAGGTTTGCGGCAAAGTTCTTCCTCAGCAACGACATTCTGTACAAGCGAAACCATGATTCAACCTTGCTGCGTTGTGTGGATAAGACTGAAGCAGAAAAGATCATGGCAGAACTACATGAAGGTACATTCAGAACACATTCCAGTGGACATACCATGGCAAAGAAAATCCTTCGGGCAGGATATTTCTGGTCCACAATGGAAGCCGACTGTTATCAGCATTCTCGAACTTGTCATAAATGTCAGATCTATGCTGATAAGGTGCACATTCCTCCGGTACCTCTGAACATCTTGACAACACCTTGGCCTTTTGCAATGTGGGGCATTGATATGATCGGCGAGATCTGACCTACGGCATCCAACAGGAATCTTTTCATCTTGGTAGCGATTGATTACTTCACGAAGTGGGTTAAAGCAGCTTCCTATGCTACTGTAACCAAGAGCGTCGTGGCGCGGTTCATTCGGCACAACTTGATCTGTCAATACGGTGTACCTGAGAGGATTATTACGGATAATGGTACCAATCTTAACAACAAGATGATCACTGAGCTCTGCGAGCAATTCAAGATACAGCACCACAATTCTTCTCCTTACCGGCCGAAGATGAATGGGGCTGTAGAAGCAGCGAATAAGAATATCAAGAAGATTGTGCAGAAGATGACAGTGACTTACAAAGATTGGCATGAGATGTTATCGTTTGCTCTTCATGGGTACCGTACCTCAGCACAGACGTCAACAGGGGCAACTCCCTTTTCCTTAGTCTATGGTATGGAGGCAGTCTTGCCTATTGAAGTCCAGATACCCTCTCTCCGGATAATGAAGGATGCAGACTTGAGTGAAGATGATTGGATCCAGACTCGGCTTGATCAATTAAACCTAATTGACGAAAAGAGACTCACTGCTATTTGTCATGGTCAGACGTACCAAAAACGGATGATCAGTGCATTTAACAAGAAGGTCAGACGGCAAGAGTATCAAGTCGGAGACCTGGTAATCAAGCGCATCATTCTTCCTCAAAGTGATCCCAGGGGCAAATGGACCCCTACATACTATAGCGATAAAAAATGTAGCGGGGTAAATCGGAGATCGAATTATTGATTAATTCGTCTCGCAAAAGCAAGAGTCGCCACCGCGCTTTATTATTTCCAAGGGAAAAGGGAAAAGAGCGAAATAAAACCCTAAAGTATGCAATGCAAAATAATACTTTTTAAAAGTAATAAAAATACAAGGCGTTTTTGAAAAGAGATCTATGGTTCGGGGGTTGATTATATAGTGGGAAGGTATTAGCACCCAATGTATCTATAGTATTCTATAGGAACCTTTTGAAATATCTGTTTATTAAAATGTTTGTTTGATTAAAAATAAATTGTTTTGGCCGAAAAGGGGTACGGGCGGGTTTTTGAAGATACGACGACCTAATGTCGAAGTTTTTGCTTAAAAGGTATGAGTTTTGAAAAGATCAATATTTGGGAAAAAATTGTCTTAAGTTTTAATGAAATGCAAATGTTCGCGTGATTAGACTCGAGGACATGAAGTCAACAAGTTTAATTGTTTTTTCCCTTGGATTTAGACGTAAGCGAAATAATCAAATAAAGATGAAATAAATCAAACTGGAAATCAGGTAGATAATGATTAAACCATAACAAAGATTAAATAACATATTAAATGATGTGAACATGCATTTTTATATTTTTGTTTGTTTAACATTAATAACGCAAGAGAATTAATTAAATAAAAATGTTTTTTTGAGTTTTTATTATATGTATTTTTAATATGGATAAAGCAAGAGAGTTAATTTTAAAGGAAATAAAATGTTTTTTAAGTTTCTAATTTTTTTATTATTTATATTTTGTTTTTATATGTTTTTTAATATTAACAAAAGCATTATTTAAGAATTAATAAATAAATCTAAACTAAGTTTAAAACTTAAAAGTTACTAATTAAATCTAATTGGAAATAATACTAAAAAATTACTAGATTAAACCTAAAGCTAAACGTGATCCAATTATTTGATTAAAATTACTAATAACACTAAGTTCTAAAAAACTAAAGGAAGATAAATAGAAAGAGGTGTCAAATTAAAGGGTTAGATAATGAACAAAAGCATGGGCCTAAGGGTTTTAATGGGGCCTGATCAAAACACAAAAAAGGGGGTGCATAAGAAATTCGTTGGGCTTTGGCAAGAAAAGGGTTAAGTCCGTTCTCATAATTGTTTTTTAGGGTTAACATTGTTTTAGCTTAGGGAAAGAGTGGATTAAGGGTTTGCACAGAAGTGGCGCTCCTTCGCTCGTACCGTCTTCTTCGTTCTCATCTTCTTCGTTGTTAGCTTCTGAATTCGCCCTCTGAGTTCCTCGCCACGGCCACCAGCATCCCAATCTTCTTCTCCCCTCCAGCAAAGCGTTAGGGGCGACGGATTTACGGTAAGCTTGTGTTCTATTCGTTAGAGTTTTTTATTACAATTTGCATGTTGTGATCTATGTTCATTTCGATTCTAACTTCTGGTTATTAATGGTTGTTTGAGGTATTGAAAGAAAAAAGAAAGAGAAACGTTACCTGGAGACGGAGGAGGGAGGTTGAGACAAGCTAAGGCGGCCAAGGCACGAGGTGGACAGTGATGCTGTGAGCTTTACTTCGCTTGCCTGGTACTCTGTATTTGTATCTTTCCTCTTTTTGCTTGCTTGCTTTGTTTCAATTGCCTTCGAATAATTTTCTCCTCTTCTTCTTCACTGTGATTTTGTTGCCTTTGGTTGCCTATGATAACATTCTGAGGCTTCTATTTCGCCTTGAACATGCTATTGTTGGAATGTTTGTTTTGACTAGCTTGACTCTTCTTCTTCTTGCCTTGCTATTGTTGCTTTCTTAATGTTGGCCTATGATGATATGCTTCTGAGGCCTGAGGGTTGCCTTGAACATTGTTTTAAGGTTTGAGTTGCTATGGTATTCTGGTTCTTGTTGGACAGTTTTATGGTTTAAGGTTTGATGATGGTACAGGTTTTACTGGTTTATGCCATAAGGTTTCAAAGTTTTTGTGATGGCTTTGGCTAGGCAAATGAATTTGTGCAGGTTATGGCTTTTGACAAAGGTTTAAAGGTTTTATGGTTTAGGACATGGTTATTGTGTTTTGACAGGGTATGCTGTTTCTTAGGCCAGGGGTTTGGTTGGAGATAGCAGGTTTTAAAACTTAGCAGGTTTGGCTTTGAGACAAAGGTTTGTTGACATGGTTTAAGGTTTGGTGCTTATGCTGGCTGTATGTATGTTTTTGTTTTGAGCATTTTTCGAGTTGGTTTGGTATTTGTTTCAGCAGGTTTTTTTGCTTTGAGACCTTGGTTACTGGTTTTGTATTGTGTTTGACAATTTTTGAGTGTTGGAGGCTTGAAGATAGGTTGTGATATATCTTTTTTATATTTGAAGGGGTTTTTTGTTGTTATAGAAATTGGCCTTTCTCATCTTGAGGTTTACGTTACAGGTTGAACATATTTTTTTTACTCTTCTCTGATGCTTCTGCGCTCTATACTGCTCCATCAGTTTGTCTCTATTCTATTTCATGCTTTTCTTTTTCTTATGGGATGCTACTGCAATTTTGTTTCTATTCCAATTCTGCCTAAACCAAAACCTGTAAAACCACACTACTTCCTCTCTTCTCTCTCTTAGTACAAATTGACATTAAAATGATATACTGTACTTTCTTGTTTTGAAAAAGCATGCTGGAAAATGATGTAAAATGGAAATATATTATGCTTGTATATATGGTTTAAACTGCATATTTCTCTTTGTCTCTGCATGGTACAGCAAGGAGCCTATGTTTTTGGCCTCTTCCCACATCTTTGCAGTTAACGTTGGAATTTTGTCTTGTGAAAATGCATATGCTGTTTTGTATTATGCATTGTATGTTGATTTTGAAATATGCATGGGATTTGAAACATGCAGTTTACAATAAAAATGCAATTTTGACCAAAAAATGAATTTGTGCATGCTTTTAATTTGTGCATTCATTTTTATCAATTAAAAATTCATCCCTTTTTGTGAACCGGGAGAAATCCCGTGATTTGCAAAAAGGGTAAAACTGATTCCAGCCGTTTGCTTTTAATGATGAACACTAAAATTAATTTTTTTGCTTTTAATTATCTATTCCTTTCTGACTTCTTTCTTTTAATTCTTTGCAGGTAAAAAAAAAAAGAGCAATTGGATAGAAGATGAAGATTTAGAATATTAGAAAAAATAGTTTTTATTTTACTTTAAACTTTTTATGTAATTGTCATTATAAATACTTTGTACAATAGTATTTAAACAACAATTGTAATAATTAGAATAAAGATGAATAAAAATTCTATTATTTACCAATTAATTCTTTTTCTTTCCAATTATTTATTTTATCCTTTATAATTCTTTAAATTATGTAATAACTGAAAATCAAATCCAATTATTTAAATTTAGAATGATAAATAATTAAATAAACCTCATTGATCGATTAACTTCTCTTCAATCATTTACTTCATTATTTATAATTATTCTAAATTACAATAACTGAAAATAAGATTTCAATTATATTAAACTTAGAATAATAAATAATTAGATAAACATTGTTGATCAATTAATAAATTCTTTTCAAATAATTATTTATAAATCCTTAAATTATATAATAACCGAAAATAAATTCCAATTATTTAAATTTAAGATAATAAATAATTAATAAACATTGTCGGATCAGTTAATAAACTTAGCGTTCAAAAATAAACAGCTCTCGACTTGAAAAGTTATGAATTTTAAATCTGCTTTGAAAAATTGATAAAAAATAGGTCAAAACACTTGCAATGTAATGATGCAGATGGGAGATGGTATCTTAGGTCAAAATTTGAGGTACAACAGCTGCCCCTATTTAAGTTTCTTCTATCCGGAGATATGAAGATTAAAATCTTCGTCTCGACGAGATTGAAGGTACTTAAATACATAAAACGCAAATTTTTGCCCTAAGATACCACCATTATGCTTGATATGAATGTAGTGATTGAATTCACAGAGAAAGATATTGTATGAAACAAGACAATGCTGGAGGAATCAAACACTAACAAAACACAGAGACGTGGATTATACACTACTGGGGAAACGAGCCATCGACTTCAAATGACAGACTCTTGACGGCGAATAAAATTGAGGGAATATGACCTCTGACCCTAACAAAGAAGGCATCTTGCATAGGCCATAAAACAGATTATTGACCCAAAAATATCAGTGAGCTCACAACTCAAGATCAAAGATAAAAAGTATCAAATTTTCTGATGATGGATTACCGACTTCTGAAGGTAAAGATTCATAACAAACTTCTCTGGGAGATTTCCGGAGATATACTCATTAATGCTGAGATAAGAAAAAGATTGTAGATACACAAGTCGCTCAAATAAAGAAGTTGTCACTTGCTGTCTTCCCAAAAAATATTATGACATACAAGCTGCTCAAATAAAGAGGCTGCCACTTGCTGTTTTCCAAAAAAATACCAATAACATACAAACTACTCAAATAAAGAAGCTGCCGCTTGTTGTATTCCAGAAAAATAATAACGTACAAGTTGCTCAAATAAAGAGACTGTCGCTTGCCGTTTTCCCAAAATAATAATAACGCACAAGTTGCTCGTGAAGAGCTGCCGCTTGTCGTTTTCCGAAAATAATGATAACGTACAAGTTGCTCGTGAAGAGCTGCCGCTTGTCGTTTCCCCAAAATAATAATAACGCACAAGTTGCTCGTGAAGAGCTGCCACTTGTCGTTTTCCGAAAATAATGATAACGTACAAGTTGCTCGTGAAGAGCTGCCGCTTGTCGTTTTCCCAAAATAATAACGCACAAGTTGCTCGTGAAGAGCTGCCGCTTGTCATTTTCCAACGATGTCTATAACGTACAAGTTGCTCATGAAGAGACCTCCGCTTGTCGTTTTCCAAAAATAATAATAACGCACAAGTTGCTCGTGAAGAGCTGCCGCTTGTCGTTTTCCGAAGAATAACTCAAAAGGAAATTGCGATGACACTGGCAGAGAATAAAATCTTCGTCAAAGAGAATCATGAATCCATCCTTCCCGAGGAGATCACATACTTAAATGTGCAAAATAAATGCACCATTCGTCCAGGTCGCGACTTCACTGGGGAAAATCATGAGATAGCCTATGCAAGAGGCAACAACTTCATCCAGGAATAAACTAGAGAGAAGACAGTCAACAAGACTCCACCCAATGAGAAAGTAATTCGATTGGGGATTCATCCTATCCAGAAATGGACAAGGTAAGCTAAATCAAAAATCATCCACGAGGATTAGCTCAGTTGGGGAATTTAGAAAGGAAGCACATTTTCTGCCTAAGCTAACTTTCTACTTGGAAAGAAACTGTACCTTGTATTAAAAACAAAGTACAACCCAAAATCAACGGCAAATGTGAATATGCATGCGTGATATAAGTGTAAATGAATAAATGAATGTTCTGACGAAACAAACAGACGGAATATCTTGAAGACGATAAGATGTCGCGACATAATAGATACTCGGCCAATCTTGAAAAGGCGGAAAATAACTGGAACTGGAAACCCACAGCAACGTCAGAGCGTACCACGCTACAAAGCTCAAAAATTATAAGGAGAAAAGTATCCAGATCCAATCTTCTAATACCAATAGACCACTGGCATGAGACAAAGCGTACCACACTTCAGAAATCCGCTCAAATGATAACCAAAACAACGCTTAACTGGAAAAACTAGGGAGTCACCAAACTTAGTACCACCAGAAACACAAGTTTACACAACCAACTCCTCATGACGATTTTGAAACGAAACAAGTTCATCATGCAAGGATAAATTACTGTATTGTTTTGCATTTCGTGGCTTGACCATCCTCGGAACAACTGTTAATATTCCTTTCATTATTTATGACGCATTTTTAAAATAAAAATACTTTAAATAACTTTGTTTCAAATATTTCTGTAATAATTAAAATTTTGCCCACAAAAGGTAAATGCTCAAATTTCATTAATAAGGTGGCAGTTCGCTAACAACGCGACTCCAACGGTTTACAAAAGTTTGGGAAATAGTACATGAAAGAAAGGGTTACACAAAAACAATGATCACTATTCTCCCTAACAACTTCGAATTTCCAAAATGTGTTCAAATGCCAGGACTGGTCTAACCAAAAGCCTGCCTAAGCCGCTCCTTCGGGTTTTCAACTTAGCAAACTGTCAACTCAAACCTAAGCGAAATACTTCTTGACTGCATCGGCGTTCATGGAGCGCGGGAGCTCTTCACCGTCCATATTGGTGAGAATCAAAGCACCTCCAGAGAAAACTTTCTTAACGATATACGGTCCTTCATAATTCGGAGCCCACTTGCCCCTAGAATCAGGTTGGAAAGATAATATCTTCTTGAGCACAAGTTCACCTTCTCTGAACTCGCGTGGTCGAACCTTCTTATCAAAAGCCTTCTTCATTCTTTGCTGATATAATTGACCGTGACACAAAGCTTTCAATCTCTTTTCTTCAATTAAATTCAACTGATCATATCTACTTTTACACCATTCAGCCTCAGAAAGTTTAGCTTCCATCAACACTCTCATAGACGGAATCTCGACCTCCACGGGGAGTACAACTTCCATACCATAAACTAGGGAAAAAGGAGTTGCGCCTGTTGAAGTTTGAACTGAAGTACGATATCCATGTAAAGCAAACGGAAGCATTTCATGCCAATCTTTATAAGTTACCACCATCTTCTGGACAATCTTTTTGATATTCTTGTTAGCAGCTTCAACAGCCCCATTCATCTTCGGTCTGTAAGGAGAAGAATTATGATGTTCGATCTTGAACTCTTCACAAAGCTCTCTCATCATCTTGTTATTCAAATTCGAACCATTATCAGTGATGATCTTGCTCGGGATACCATATCGACAAATGATCTGATTCTTGATAAATCTGACTACCACCTGTCTGGTTACATTAGCATAAGATGCTGCTTCCACCCATTTAGTAAAATAATCGATCGCTACCAAGATGAAACGATGACCATTTGAAGCTTTGGGTTCAATCATTCCAATCATATCAATGCCCCACATAGAGAAAGGCCAAGGTGAAGAGATAACATTGAGGAGATTCGGTGGGACGTGCATCTTGTCCGCATAAATCTGGCATTTATGACATTTCTTCACATACTTGCAGCAATCAGATTCCATTGTCATCCAATAGTAACCAGCTCTCAACATATTTCTAGCCATTGCATGTCCGTTGGCATGAGTGCCAAAAGATCCTTCATGTACTTCTTGCATCAGCATGTCTGCTTCAAGTCTGTCTACACATCTGAGCAAGACCATGTCATAATTTCTATTATACAAAACTTCTTCATTGAGGAAGAAACTGCTTGCTAATCTTCTCAACGTCTTCCTATCTTTATTGGATGCCCCAGGCGGGTACTCTTGAGTTTGAAGAACACGTTTAATGTCATAGAACCACGGTTTGTCGTCGGTGACCTCTTCTACCAAGAACACATGAGCAGGTCTGTCGAGGCGCATAACCCGGATTGTAGGCACATCGTTCCAACCATTCACTTGAAACATTGAAGACAAAGTAGCTAAAGCATCAGCCATTTGGTTCTCATCTCTAGGGATATGATGTAATTCCACTTTGTTGAAGAAAGTTAACAATCTTCTAGCATAGTCTCTGTAAGGGATCAAACCAGGATGACGAGTCTCCCATTCTCCTTTGATTTGATTAATTACCAATGCCGAATCTCCATAAATATCAAGAATCTTAATCCTTAGATCCACTGCTTCTTCGAGACCCATAATACATGCCTCATACTCAGCCATGTTGTTCGTGCAGTCAAACTTCAATCTCGCCGTGAACGGGATATGAGTACCTCGGGGAGTGACGATGATTGCCCCAATTCCATTTCCATAAGAGTTCACAGCTCCGTCAAAAATCAAACCCCAATGCAATTCGGGATCAGGTCCTTCTTCAGATAACGGCTCTTCACAATCTTTAGCTTTCAAGTACATAACATCTTCATCTGGGAAATCAAACTTGATGTATTGATAATCGTCAATTGGTTGGTGAGCCAAATGATCGGCTAAAATACTCCCTTTGATTGCTTTCTGAGTGTGATACTCTATGTCATATTCAGATAACAACATCTGCCAACGGGCTATTCTTCCAGATAAGGCGGGCTTCTCAAAGATATACTTGATCGGATCCATTTTGGAGATCAACCAAGTGGTATGGTTAATCATATACTGGCGCAGACGACGAGCAGCCCAAGCTAAAGCACAACAGGTTTTCTCAAGCAATGAGTATCGAGACTCATAGTCTGTGAATTTCTTACTCAGGTAATATACAGCATGTTCCTTTCTTCCAGTCTCATCTTGTTGACCAAGCACACATCCCATGGAATCTTCCAATATAGTCAAGTACATAATCAAAGGTCTTCCTTCCACTGGAGGAATCAAAATGGGAGGTTCAAGCAAATATTCTTTGATGCTGTCAAAAGCTCTCTGACAATCTTCTGTCCACACACATCCTTGGTTCTTTCGGAGAAGCTTGAAAATCGGCCCACAGGTAGCAGACATATGAGATATAAATCTAGAAATATAGTTCAATCTCCTAAGGAATCCTCTTACTTGATTTTCCATCTTGGGTGCGGGCATTTTCCGAATAGCTTTGACTTTATCAGGATCTACCTCAATACCTTTCTGACTGACAATGAAACCCAGAAGTCTTCCAGAACGAACACCAAAAGTGCACTTGTTGGGATTCAGACGGAGTTTATACTTTCTCAAACGCTGGAATAACTTCAATAAATGCTCCAAATGATCCTCCTCAGTTTGTGATTTGGCAATCATGTCATCTACATACACTTCTATCTCTTTATGCATCATGTCATGGAACAAAGCAGTCATGGCCCTTTGGTATGTTGCACCAGCATTCCTCAAACCAAACGGCATAACTCGATAAAAAAATGTTCCCCAAGGTGTAATGAAGGCTATCTTCTCCATATCTTCTGGTGCCATCTTGATTTGATTGTAACCAGAGAAACCATCCATGAAAGAAAAGACTTTGAACTTGGCGGTACTGTCGACCAAAACGTCAATGTGCGGTAATGGGAAGTCATCCTTTGGGCTAGCTCTATTCAGATCTCTATAGTTTACACACATCCGAACTTTGCCATCCTTCTTAGCAACAGGAACTATATTGGCTAACCATTGAGGATAGACCGATGTAACAAGGAAACCTGCATTAATCTGCTTCTGAACTTCTTCTTTGATCTTGTCATCCATATCGGGACGAGTCCTTCTCAACTTCTGCTTAATCGGCGGACATTCAGGTCTCAACGGTAAACGATGCTCCACAATATTGTTGTCCAAACCGGGCATATCTTGGTAGGACCAAGCAAACACATCAACATACTCTTTGAGAAGCTCCAACATTTTCTCTTTGACTTCTGGGATAAGCAATGCTCCGACCTTGACTTCCTTTCTATCTTCTTCATCACCCAAATTGATCAACTCTACAGGTTCTTCAAAAGGTTGAATAATCTTTTCATCGTGCTCAAGCAAACGGGAAATTTCAACAGGAATCTCTTTGCTATCCTCTTCTTCGGCTCTGAACACAGGGAATTCGAAGTTGGGAGAGGGCATAGGATCATTGTTTTCAATGGTTAAGTCATGGATTAATCTGCACATATGATTATGCTTTATTTTAGAAATCGATTAAATGAATGTTGTACAAATGAAACAAAATATTATTATATTCTCCTATTACTACCAATTAATTTTCATTACTATTTCCCAGAAAAAGTGAAAAATAAAACAGTCGTGGACAAAATAACATTTTTATTCATGAAGGAAATACTTGAAACAAAGAGCCCAGACATTTCTCTTTTGCCTTGGGCAGAGCAAAAGGATTTATTTTCATCATAGCCCGACACAAATACTTTTCGCCTTGGGCAGAGCGAAAGTTTTCAAAAAACAAAACAAAACATTACTCGGAAATGTGCATCACAACGGGAACATCAACAGCTATCCAGTTCTGGCAAACCACTCCATGCATCACAAAATCGGGTAAATCCTCTTCAGAATCGTCTCCTATTATAGCATCAACCTCAGGAGGAGTCGGATGGATAAAACCTGCGCTTCGGAAAACCTCTTGAATCGGACGAGTAACCACTTCCTGCTTGACTCTTGCAGACACGGGGTGAAAACCAAGACCTTCTCCAGACTTGTTCTCGGGCAAAGTCAGCACCTGGCCCCAACCTTCAGCCGAACCACTTTCAACCACTCGTCGCGCATCCTCAAAAGACGAAATAGATGTCCCTTGCTTCTTCACTTCATTATTAGCGACAGATAGAGCTTGGAATTGGGTTCCAACATCCTCATCAGCATCAATAAAAGAGAAAGATGACAAATGGCTTACCACCATAGCCTGCTCTCCACCAATCATTACTAGCTTTCCATGCCTCACGAACTTCAATCTCTGATGGAGCGTGGAAGTGACTGCCCCTGCATCATGGATCCATGGACGACCCAATAGGCAATTGTAGGCAGCACGAATATCCATTACTTGAAAAGTAATCTGAAATGTATGAGGACCAATCATTATAGGAAGATCCACTTCACCAATGACAGTCTTCCTAGAACCATCAAACGCTTTAACAATTATTCCACTAGGTCTCATGGGAGCACCTTGATATGAGAGTCGAGACAATGTAGTCTTGGGCATTACATTTAACGACGAACCGGTATCTACCAACACACTTGATAAAGTATCATTTCCGCAACTTATTGAGATATGCAAATCCATATTATGGTTCCTTCCCTCCTCTGGAAGTTCTTCATCACTGAAACCAAGATTGTTACACGAAGTGATATTTCCCACAATTCCGTCAAATTGGTCAACCGTCACATCATGATCCACGAATTCCTGGTCCAAGACCTTCATCAAAGCCTCTCTATGGGCACCAGAATCTCTCAATAAAGCAAGCAAAGAAATCTTGGAAGGAGTTTGCAAAAGTTGGTCTACAATCTTATATTCACTTCTCTTGATAAGCTTCAGAATCTCATCATCCTCAGGGCGAGGGATAGGTTCATTGGATCGGCCTATCTCAACCCTTGGTTCAACATTTCTCACTGGAATTTCTGCCGGTATAGGCCTCCTGACTTGAACTTCTGGTCTTTTCAAAGGTACTGCTGCAAAGACACGTCCACTTCTTGTAACTCTACTCACATCAGCAATGTTAACAAAAGACGGCCTGGTCGGTATAAGGACTTCTACCCCATTCTCAATCATTGTGGCATTATACTTATACGGTACAGCTTGGTCTGAGTTGTAAGGCACAGGACCAGGTGGATAAATGGTCAAAGGAGCAACAGGTGCAGTCTGACTGTCGTAAACGATCTCTACTGATTCAGGCAAATTGAATTGTGGTATTATAACATTCACTTCATCCTCCGGATTTCTGTCATATGTAATAGTGATAACCCTCTGGTCTAACAACTTTTGAATATCCTCCTTCACAATAGGGCAATCAACCTCTCTTGAACAAAATTCACAAACATCATAATCATGCTGATGCCTAACAAAGGAAAGTTTTCTTAAGCTCTGATGTAACCTGATCAATGACTCTCTTATGTGCTCAACTTGAAAAACTCGAAACTTTCCCAGACAACCTTCCACCATATTCACTGAGGTTGCCCCATGTCGAAGCAAAGGATTATCTCTAACATTTGGATTAACATCCTTGAAAGACAAGACACCATTCTTAATCAATCTCTGCACATCCGCCTTCAGAGCAAAACAATTTTCAAGGTTGTGCCCCGACGACCCTTGATGATATTCACAAAACTGATCTGCCTTATACCACGGAGAAGTACTATTCGGTGTGACAGGAGGAGGCTTCGTCGTTTTGAGGTTCTTTCTGATAAGAGCAGGGAACAATTCAGTATAAGTCATAGGAATGGCATCGAACTGCGGTTTTCTTGGTGAACGGTTCTGATTGTTGAATGGATAAGCCTGTTGTCGAGGCTGCTGCTGAAATGGCCGTTGTTGAGTTGGTGGGGTTTGATGAGCTGGGGTCATCAAAGCTGGGCGGACAGCCGGAGTGACTGCCGCAACGTGTGAGTAACCTCTCCTTGGTCTCCCTGGGAACAATGCGCTGACATCCTGTTCTTTTCTTTTCGGGAAAACACTTCCAAACTTCTTAGTACTGCTAGACGGACTTCCTTCTTTAACCAAACGCCCTTCACGAATCCCTTCCTCTAACTGCATGCACATGCTTACCATTTCGGTGAAGTCACTGGGTGCGCTGGCAATCATTCTTTCATAGTAAAAGGAACCTAAAGTCTTCAAAAATATCTTCGTCATCTCTTTCTCCTCAAGAGGTGGATAGATTTGAGCAGCAATTTCACGCCACCTCTGGGCGTATTCCTTAAAAGATTCTCTGTCCCTCTGCGACATCGCCCGGAGTTGATCCCTGTCCGGTGCCATGTCAACGTTGTACTTATACTGGTGAACAAAGGTTTCGCTAAGATCGTTGAAGTTGTGGATCCGAATACTGTCTAAACCCATATACCACTTTAGAGCAGCACCCGTCAAACTGTCTTGAAAATAGTGAATCAACAAGTCATGATCATCGGAATACGTAGACATCTTCCTCACGTACATAGTCAAGTGACTCCGAGGACACGAATCACCCTTATATCTTTCAAAGTCTGGCACTTTGAATTTTGCTGGAATCTTGACATTCGGGACTAAACAAAGATCATGAGTGTTCTTCCCAAACAAATCCTTCCCCTTTAATGCTCTGAGCTCCTTCTGCATTTCTTGGAATTGATCCTGAAATTCTTCCATTCTATCAAAAAGACCCAAACTTTCAGCAGGATCGGCAGGATAAGTAGGCTCATTCAAGTATGGCACGGAGTGAATCACAGGAGCGACAGTTGTCATTACTGGTTGCGGAAAAGGTGTTACAGACGGGATTACCGGCGGCATGGCAGTTGTCTCTGGTTGAGGAAGAGACAAAGAAGGTTGAAACAAAGGCTGTATGACAGGCTGATACCCCTCTGGCACAAAGTTGTAAGGCATTCCCCACGGAAAACCTTTCGGCATCTGATGTTGAAGCGGAGAGCTGATTTGAGTCACAGATGTTGGAACAGTGACAACCTCGGAAACCACAGTAGTTGAAGTCTGAATCTCAGCAGTTGTAGTCGATGGCTGATTCTGAACAACCACCAAACTTTCCACTAGCACAGTTAACTTTTCCATACCGACACGAAGGGTAGCGACCTCCTCACGAAGCTCATGGTTTTCCTGTTCCAGATCTTCCATCTTCCTCTGTCGATTGGCTCGAGTATCGTATCGATGAGATAGCTTGACAACCCTTTAGAGTGGAAAAAGAAACAAGGATGAGACTCTAGAAAACATGTGAAGTGGAATGTTGGATGATGCATGATATGCGATGCAAATGATAATTCATTTTAATAGTTTTTCAAGGAACTTCAATAATTTTGCACACATCAATGGTAAAGGAATTTGGAACAACAAAAACTCAATCCATTAATCAAAAGCGGTAAATTACAACTTACAACTTTGGAACAACAAAACAATAAATTACAACTTTGGGATAACAACCCAATAATAAAAGCAGTAAACTACAACTTTGGAACATGAAGCCCATAATAAAGCAATAAATTACAACTTTGGGACATGAAGTCCATAATAAAAGCAGTAAATTACAACTTCGAAACATGAAGCCCTTTTACAAAGTTTTACAAAATGACATCAATAAAATAAAACTAAAAGCTAAAGATCACTCAGAATCATCAGATGAAGGACCAAATGCCAGCTGTAACCGGAGCCTCCTGATCTTCTCTTCATAAAAGTCTTCCATCTCTTTCTTCTCAGCTACCAGTCGATCAACGATTTCCTTTTGCGGATTAGGAACGAGAGCAACGCTTACCGAACCTTCCTTCTTTCTCTTACTTTCACTAGCATACTTCCTCAGTAAAGCATCCTTTTGACGAAGCTTCTCATCATGATCAATGAACCAGCCGTCTTGAATAAACAGCAAATCCTCCTTTTCCTTTAGCTGTCGAGTCAGGACCCGATTCTCGTATTCAGACATATTATACTTTTCTTTCCACGCATCTCCCTCGGACTTCATCCTAGCCAGATTTCCTTGGTATTCTCCCATATTCTCGATAGGGATAACAACAGATGATGATGATGCAACGGTAGGGAATAAAGGTTTCTCAGGTTTATAGGGCATCTTGAGAGCACAAGCCCTAGCACGGACCCACTGTAGGTAAGGCTCCAACGAAACGGCACCCCTATGTCCTAACATATCTCTCCCTTTCCTATGGATGTGGCGCCAAGCTCCTTCGATCTCCCTCTTAGCTGCCTGGTGATCTTGTCCTTCTTGTAGAAAGAAACCACTCACATGGATGTTGTTTGGCTTGTCCCTCATCGGGTACCCAAACTGACGGCGCGCGAGAACAGGGTTATAGTTAATTCCACCTTTCGTACCAAGAAGAGGCACGTTAGGAAAATCACCACAGCTATCGATGATCTTCACGTTATAGTAAGCTCGATTATACCAATCAATGTCGAAATGAGTGAGAGCCATAATCTTTGGCGCCCATCGCGGCTCCTTCTCGAGATCCCAGAAAACATCAGACCTAGGTAGATGAGAAACATACCACTGATACAGCAACGGTGCACAACAAATAATCATCCCTCCTTGATAAGAGTTTCGAAGATTGATAGAGTAGTAGGCATCTCCTAGCAGCGTAGGGACCGGATTTCCAATCAAGAAAATTCTGATGGCTTTGATATCCACAAACTTATCAATGTTAGGGAACAAGAATAGACCATAAGCGAGTAAAGCAAAGACGTCTTCAAAGGCAATAGTATCTTTTATCTCAGCGAAATGACGAGCTTTATTCAACAAAAATTGCGCAGACAAACCTCGGATTCCCCCTTTGGTAGTCATGTTCTCCTCTATCTATGACTTCTTCAAGTGGGTGATGGTCGCTATCTCGTGAGATTTGGGCTCCTCTTCTAAGCCAGAAAAAGGAACACAGTCGGTGATCGGCAAACCAAGTATGTAGGAGTACTCCTCTAAGGTGGGCATCAAATGGTAATCCGAAAAGGTGAAGCAACGGCACAAAGGATCGTAGAATTGGACCAACGTATTAAGGATGCCTTCCTTCATCTTGCGCTTCATGAGAGGTGTAATGGACCCATACTTTCTCTGAAAATCCATCGGGTTCTCGATCTCAGGAATTAAACTCTTCAGCTCTTCAATCTCGGGCTCCTTAAAACTAAAACTTCGAGTGTTTCTCCTTCCAAATTCCATGATACCTGAGATGTCTGCAAAAATCATTCCTAAGTTCCTTGAAAAACAAGTTTTTTACAAAAATGTTGATGAATGCATGAATGAATGGTAATGCAACAGTTACACACAAGTTCACAAACATGGGGTTCAAAGGTTCAACGTTTCAGCATGGAGTCAAGGGTAAAGCCCACCCCAAGGTATGTACTAACGGTTCAATCACACCTGCAAGACAAGGTTCTAAGAGTTCCCAGAGTCTACATTCCTCCTTCGGATATTGCCAACGTCTTGATTACTCAATAATTAGCAATATTCTCAAAAGAAACTCATCCGAGCATAGCATCGCGTAACAACTACTTCCGAATTACTCCGTTATAGTCTCCGCGCTACACCTGAAAAGGCCAAGATGGGTTAGGGTTCTACGGTCCTCAATTTCTCTGGCTCCTAGGTCGAAAATAATAATGTCTTCCCGATTACTCGGTAAACAAATATTAAGTTCAAGAGGGCCTTCCATTGAGTGGGGGATCTCATGCCTCCTTCTTCGGGATTACTCCCTCAAAGTTAACATGATTGTACCGCCCGTCCTATTCTTAAGTGTAACTTAATCCGGCTATAGGATTCGTCCTTTGCAAAAAACCCCAAACAACCCCAATTTAAACACATAATCAAACAAATCAAATAATAATAAAACAGATAAGACAAATTAGGCTTAACCCACTTAGTGATGGACCAGCAAGAGGTCAATCTGTCCCCAGCAGAGTCGCCAATTCTGTAGTGATAAAAAATGTAGCGGGGTAAATCGGAGATCGAATTATTGATTAATTCGTCTCGCAAAAGCAAGAGTCGCCACCGCGCTTTATTATTTCCAAGGGAAAAGGGCAAAGAGCGAAATAAAACCCTAAAGTATGCAATGCAAAATAATACTTTTTAAAAGTAATAAAAATACAAGGCGTTTTTGAAAAGAGATCTATGGTTCGGGGGTTGATTATACAGTGGGAAGGTATTAGCACCCAATGTATCTATAGTATTCTATAGGAACCTTTTGAAATATCTGTTTATTAAAATGTTTGTTTGATTAAAAATAAATTGTTTTGGCCGAAAAGGGGTACGGGCGGGTTTTTGAAGATACGACGACCTAATGTCGAAGTTTTTGCTTAAAAGGTATGAGTTTTGAAAAGATCGATATTTGGGAAAAAATTGTCTTAAGTTTTAATTAAATGCAAATGTTCGCGTGATTAGACTCGAGGACATGAAATCAACAAGTTTAATCGTTTTTTCCCTTTAATTTAGACGTAAGCGAAATAATCAAATAAAGATGAAATAAATCAAACTGGAAATCAGGTAGATAATGATTAAACCATAACAAAGATTAAATAACATATTAAATGATGTGAACATGCATTTTTATATTTTTGTTTGTTTAACATTAATAACGCAAGAGAATTAATTAAATAAAAATGTTTTTTTGAGTTTTTATTATATGTATTTTTAATATGGATAAAGCAAGAGAGTTAATTTTAAAGAAAATAAAATGTTTTTTAAGTTTCTAATTTTTTTATTATTTATATTTTGTTTTTATATGTTTTTTAATATTAACAAAAGCATTATTTAAGAATTAATAAATAAATCTAAACTAAGTTTAAAACTTAAAAGTTACTAATTAAATCTAATTGGAAATAATACTAAAAAATTACTAGATTAAACCTAAAGCTAAAAGTGATCCAATTATTTGATTAAAATTACTAATAACACTAAGTTCTAAAAAACTAAAGGAAGATAAATAGAAAGAGGTGTCAAATTAAAGGGTTAGATAATGAACAAAAGCATGGGCCTAAGGGTTTTAATGGGGCCTGATCAAAACACAAAAAAGGGGTGCATAAGAAATTCGTTGGGCTTTGGCAAGAAAAGGGTTAAGTCCGTTCTCATAATTGTTTTTTAGGGTTAACATTGTTTTAGCTTAGGGAAAGAGTGGATTAAGGGTTTGCACAGAAGCGGCGCTCCTTCGCTCGTACCGTCTTCTTCGTTCTCATCTTCTTCGTTGTTAGCTTCTGAATTCGCCCTCTGAGTTCCTCGCCACGGCCACCAGCATCCCAATCTTCTTCTCCCCTCCAGCAAAGCGTTAGGGGCGACGGATTTACGGTAAGCTTGTGTTCTATTCGTTAGAGTTTTTTATTACAATTTGCATGTTGTGATCTATGTTCATTTCGATTCTAACTTCTGGTTATTAATGGTTGTTTGAGGTATTGAAAGAAAAAAGAAAGAGAAACGTTACCTGGAGACGGAGGAGGGAGGTTGAGACAAGCTAAGGCGGCCAAGGCACGAGGTGGACAGTGACGCTGTGAGCTTTGCTTCGGTTGCCTGGTACTCTGTATTTGTATCTTTCCTCTTTTTGCTTGCTTGCTTTGTTTCAATTGCCTTCGAATAATTTTCTCCTCTTCTTCTTCACTGTGATTCTGTTGCCTTTGGTTGCCTATGATGACATTCTGAGGCTTCTATGTCGCCTTGAACATGCTATTGTTAGAATGTTTGTTTTGACTAGCTTGACTCTTCTTCTTCTTGCCTTGCTATTGTTGCTTTCTTAATGTTGGCCTATGATGATATGCTTCTGAGGCCTGAGGGTTGCCTTGAACATTGTTTTAAGGTTTGAGTTGCTATGGTATTTTGGTTCTTGTTGGACAGTTTTATGGTTTAAGGTTTGATGATGGTACAGGTTTTACTGGTTTATGCCATAAGGTTTCAAAGTTTTTGTGATGGCTTTGGCTAGGAAAATGAATTTGTGCAGGTTATGGCTTTTGACAAAGGTTTAAAGGTTTTATGGTTTAGGCCATGGTTATTGTGTTTTGACAGGGTATGCTGTTTCTTAGGCCAGGGGTTTGGTTGGAGATAGCAGGTTTTAAAACTTAGCAGGTTTGGCTTTGAGACAAAGGTTTGTTGACATGGTTTAAGGTTTGGTGCTTATGCTGGCTGTATGTATGTTTTTGTTTTGAGCATTTTTCGAGTTGGTTTGGTATTTGTTTCAGCAGGTTTTTTTACTTTGAGACCTTGGTTACTGGTTTTGTATTGTGTTTGACAATTTTTGAGTGTTGGAGGCTTGAAGACAGGTTGTGATATATCTTTTTTATGTTTGAAGGGGTTTTTTGTTGTTATAGCAATTGGCCTTTCTCATCTTGAGGTTTACGTTACAGGTTGAACATATTTATTTTACTCTTCTCTGATGCTTCTGCGCTCTATACTGCTCCATCAGTTTGTCTCTATTCTATTTCATGCTTTTCTTTTTCTTATGGGATGCTGCTGCAATTTTGTTTCTATTCCAATTCTGCCTAAACCAAAACATGTAAAACCACACTACTTCCTCTCTTCTCTCTCTTAGTACAAATTGACATTAAAATGATATACTGTACTTTCTTGTTCTGAAAAAGCATGCTAGAAAATGATGTAAAATGGAAATATATTATGCTTGCATATATGGTTTAAACTGCATATTTCTCTTTGTCTCTGCATGGTACAACAAGGAGCCTATGTTTTTGGCCTCTTCCCACATCTTTGCAGTTAACGTTGGAATTTTGTCTTGTGAAAATGCATATGCTGTTTTGTATTATGCATTGTATGTTGATTTTGAAATATGCATGGGATTTGAAACATGCAGTTTACAATAAAAATGCAATTTTGACCAAAAAATGAATTTGTGCATGCTTTTAATTTGTGCATTCATTTTTATCAATTAAAAATTCATCCCTTTTTGTGAACCGGGAGAAATCCCGTGATTTGCAAAAAGGGTAAAACTGATTCCAGCCGTTTGCTTTTAATGATGAACACTAAAATTAATTTTTTTGCTTTTAATTATCTATTCCTTTCTGACTTCTTTCTTTTAATTCTTTGCAGGTAAAAAAAAAAGAGCAATTGGATAGAAGATGAAGATTTAGAATATTAGAAAAAATAGTTTTTATTTTACTTTAAACTTTTTATGTAATTGTCATTATAAATACTTTGTACAATAGTATTTAAACAACAATTGTAATAATTAGAATAAAGATGAATAAAAATTCTATTATTTACCAATTAATTCTTTTTCTTTCCAATTATTTATTTTATCCTTTATAATTCTTTAAATTATGTAATAACTGAAAATCAAATCCAATTATTTAAATTTAGAATGATAAATAATTAAATAAACCTCATTGATCGATTAACTTCTCTTCAATCATTTACTTCATTATTTATAATTATTCTAAATTATAATAACTGAAAATAAGATTTCAATTATATTAAACTTAGAATAATAAATAATTAGATAAACATTGTTGATCAATTAATAAACTCTTTTCAAATAATTATTTATAAATCCTTAAATTATATAATAACCGAAAATAAATTCCAATTATTTAAATTTAAGATAATAAATAATTAATAAACATTGTCAGATCAGTTAATAAACTTAGCGTTCAAAAATAAACAGCTCTCGACTTGAAAAGTTATGAATTTTAAATCTGCTTTGGAAAATTGATAAAAAATAGGTCAAAACACTTGCAATGTAATAATGCAGATGGGAGATGGTATCTTAGGTCAAAATTTAGGGTACAACACATAAGAAGGGCCATTTGTGGTTAAACATATCTTCTCAGGAGGAGCTATGATTCTAACCACCATGGATGGTGACGACCTTCCTCACCCCGCCAATGCAGACATAGTAAAAAGATACTACGCATGAACTAAAGACCCGCTAGGTTGACACACCTAGGCAAAAATAAGGGCTTCCCGGCGAACCAAAAGGGTTCGGGCAAAAATAAGGGAATAAATGAAAAAAAAATTGTACATCCGGCAAGTCGAAAACCTGAAAAGGCGGCTTGGGCAAAAATGGGTATCCCGGTGGACTGAAAACCCGAAAGGGCGGTCCAGGAAAAAGTTAGGGATAGAGCGTAATACTATGTCTCATTGGATCACCTTGCATCCAGAATTCGGCATAAACTATCGGGCTCAGACGACGCCAATCAATCAGCTTCATTTTCAACTAAGCAGCAAAGTGATGAGACGCTTGAAGACATAAAAGCGATAGCAGAGTTGGAACCCAGTGGGATTATTGTTCAAATAGCTGTTTTGTTTCCTTTTCACAAAATTGTATAAACTCTATTTTGCTCGGCGGCGTTCTTTTACTAGGACGTCAGCCTCCTGTACATAAACGCCTATTTACAGGAAAATTTCAAAATCAATACAAGTTCAATTTTTCAGACAAATTACCCTTCGTCTTTCCTTTTTCTGTTTTGTTTTGCAAAAAACGTCCAATGTTCATTTTTGATATATGCATTTGACATTAATTGCTAATCATGAATATTTGCATACGAAACAAAAGACTAATTACAGATGACATCAGAAACATGGGCAATTTAGATTTGTCCAAGCGGTCTAGTTGCTTTGTCCACCAAGGTGCCAAGGTAAGTTCGGCTGAAGAACGTGACCAAGTTACCTCAACTCCCCACAGAGTAAGACCAGATTTCAACAATACTTTCCTATCAGCCCTGAAAAGGCATAATATTCCCCTAGCAAGTCAGCATTACTCTCCTCAAGCAGAGTTAGTCTACTGTCAGCCTTAAGGAAGTTGGTTATCCCCAGAAGATCTCAACATTCCCCAGCGGAGTATAGATATTCCTCAGCAAGTATCCCCGGCAGTCTTAATATAAGATTGCTCCCCGGCGGAATACCAACACCCCAGTACAGTCTGAAAAGTTTCCCCAGGAAAGTGGAGTCCATATCCCCAGCAGTTCTGGAAGCTTATCACCTGCAGAGTACGAACGTCTCTCCCAGACTTTATTCAAAGGTTATTTCCCCACCATGGCTTATAATTGGGTTATCCTCAGCTATTATCATGGAAAATTAGTCCTCGGCGAAGTTCTTCCTATCCCCAGCGGAGTTCATCAAAGTTCCCCAACATAACTTATCAGCGGATTCCCCGGCGGAGTTTATCGTTGAAATCCCCGGCGGAGTCTATCGTTGAAATCCCCAGTGGAGCTCTCATCAAAACCTCAGCAAAATATCTCTTCCCACAGAGTAATCTCTCCAACAAGTTTATTCCCCAACGGAGTCATCTTCTCCTATCGGCTTATTCTTGCAACCATCATCCCCAGCAGAAACGAAGAACTCTACTCTTCAACATCAGCCCAGGATTTGATTCCCCAGCCAGTCGTCAAGGATTTATTTTCCAAGACGAAAATACACTCATAGACATTTCATATTTCATACATCCTGTATACATACATGATAAAGTGCATACAACACTATCTCATTTTGAGCATCATGACATCATGCATCTCATACATCATGACTTCGCATACAACTGATGTTTTGCCTTTTCAGGAAAAGATCAATCCAAGGATGATTACTATTAATTATCGCAATTCCAGATTCGATTCCTGTATCTAGCCAGGGCACATCTGTGAGTGATTGATTGTAGATTCGATACCTGTATCTAGCCAGGGCATATCTGCATGAAGAGTTTGAAGATCAACCCCTGTAACAGGCCAGGAAATTATCTTTCATTCTCAGGTCAGAGGTTTACACTTGTATCCAGCCAGGAAAGCTATCTCTACCAACCTTTTGCAATTCTAGATTCGATTCCTGTATCTAGCCAAGGCACATCTGTGAGCAACCAATTCCAGATTCGATACCTGTATCCAGCCAGGGCACATCTGTAGACAACAGTTCCAGATCTGATTCCTGTATCTAGCCAGGGCACATCTGTGAGCAACTAATTGTGGATTCGATACCTGTATCTAGCCAGGGCATATCTGCATAAAGAGATTGAAGATCAACACCTGTAACAGGCCAGGAAACATCTTCCTTTTTCAAAGTACACAAGTTCTCGCTAAGGAATCTCTTACGCGACCAACACTTCCAAATGGTATCTATAAGCCCATTCCCGACAAAGGTTCTGTCACGTCTCCAGATGGAATCTATAAGCCCATCCCCCTATCCACCATCTCTCTAAATGGCATCTATAAGCCCATTCCCGTCGTCACATTGCTGATACTCCAGCATGCGAGTGCAAATTTCCGGGCACTCTAGTGTCCAATCTCCTTTTACCTTCGAGTCGCGAAAGGAAAACTTGCCAATCTAACTCTTTAGGTCTAAGAAGATTGAACAGGGGCAACTGTTGTACCCCAAAATTTTCCCTCCCATTTCCTCAACATTCTCTCATCACAAGACCCTTGGAGCTCAAGATCCAGTTAGGATTTCCTCTGCTCAAGACTTCTCCTTGCACTGTTGACCCAAATTAGGGTTTGTGTTTGCACAAAGATGTTTTGACCTAAAATGCCTAAGATGACTTTCATGCTTCATGTTGGACTCCTAAGTTTATCCATACCAAGTTTCAAGCCTTGATTCCAATCTTTACCCAGTCAATTGGACAGTTGACCTAGAAATCAACTGTATTGGGGAAAAAGTCAACTGTGATCAATTGACAGTCAAACCTCATGAAATTTGACCCACATCAACATTATGAACTCATATGAACCATTTGATCAAGTTTGGATCACAATTCCACAAGAAATTTGATCAGATCACCAAAAGGGCAAAATGGTCATTTTTAGGGTTTTGACTGCACAAAGGCAATTTTTGACTGTTTGACCTAGCCAATGGCAACCCAAGCTCACATATGAACTCAAGGACCCCATGGAATTGTCTTGACATGTTCAACAAATTCAAAAGATCCCAAATGCACAAGATTGACAGATGAATTTTCCAATCAATTGATCAATTTTTGACTGTATACTGAAAAGTCAAACTTTGACTTTTTGGTCAAAATCAAGTGTCAAGATTCATTTTTCATCAAAACATGTCAAATTATGAAACTTGTTCATCAAGAAATCAAAAATTGCAAATTAGGGTTTAAAATGAAGAATTTTCATAACTTAGAATTTTTCTAAGTTATGAAAATCCCTAATTTTTTCCTAACTTTGTCCCATTTTTTCATCAACATGCATTTGGATTCAAGGAAAACTCAAAACATGAAAGTTGTAGTCCATTGCAAAATCTACAATTTTTATTCACAAAGTTTCCTCAAAAGAAGCTTGTAGCTCAAGTTACAATTTTTGGAACAAGGGTGCAAAACATTCTTAACTTAGAAAAATTTTGACCTATTTTAGGCAGGATTTTTGCCTAACTTCATGGCCACTTTTCACATGCTTCCACTTGGAATTTCAATTTTCATTACAAAGATGGATTGTATTACACATTCCAAGCTTTCCAAAATGTCCAAGAACTCATCAAACAACCTTGTGGTTAGGGAGAATCGAATTTGGCAATATGAGCAAAAGTCACTTTGATTCATGGCCAAAGGCATGTTCATAACTTGTGCATTTTCAAACTCAGCATATGCAAGCTACATTACAGGACTCTAATCTCATTTACACTCATAAATTTAATGCCAATCCTTTGTGTTTAAGCCTTATCTTATGTATTTAACCATTGCATACAAGATTGAGCCATAAATGGAAAAAGCACATTATCCATTTTTGAAAAGGTGAACTTTATGTCAAGTTTGCAAATCAAGAAGTACAATGCAAATCCTTTTGGCACAAGTTCAGGAACATATCCCACTGATCAAGACAAAGCTTTGCAGCACATTTGAGGGGCCTAGAGAAGCTTGTAACAAGACTTGGCATTTTTGACTTACATTAGAAGAAACTTGGCATATTGATATAAAACTCTCATTGCTGCAAGAACTAGCTTAGACAAACTTGTTAGACACATTCCAAACAACATAACTGAGCTAAGGCACGACCAAAACACCTTCCAAACCTCACCATTCAAAAAAACACCATCCTACTGGAGAAAACATAGTCCCTTCTGCAGTTGGACTTCTACAACTCAATCCATTCGTGCGCCTTGGCCAAAACCAGTTCATACACACTCCATACCACCTATACAAACTATCACAAGCATTGGACACGACCTGTAACACCTCTAACCAACTTCACCATTTTCACTTTTTCTGTTTTGCAGGTTGACTTCCATAGCTTGATTCATTTGGTTTCAAAGCAAGCTAAAGGTTGGAGAAGCATCCCTGACCTTCAAGCAAGCTGTACAAGTCCTCACATTGCACTGAAAGAACCTTCATTTCCAGACACGATCCAAGCTGAACAGGTAAGTTCATGGACTTCTATCTCTCAATCTAGGAAGAGTTAGCTTTAAGTTTATGAATGAAAAATGCACTACTCATGGCCCTGAAGCTATACATATCCTCACTTTTCATTTATATTGCATATGCTGAGAGAATTTAAGACCTGAACATTGAAAAAAACTTAGGTCAAGAATTAGGGATGGAGAAATTCTCTCTCATTTCTGAGAGTTAAGTTAAGTTTTTTATATGTCTGGATTCGTCTCTTGATGCTCTACATTTCTTGTGTTATGAGTTTTGCTTGAAAGTCCAGGAATCATGAGATAGCAGGAAGCACGCGTTGCTCTGTTTTGTTTGTTCAGAGGTTGAAGACAAAGTCTTCTTGGGCTGGGCCTGTATTGTTCTTCTTTTTGCACCACATTCTCACACATGCACCCCCTTGGCCCATTGTATTTTATTTTCATTATTTTTGACTTTTGATTTTTGTTTCTGACTTATTTATTTTTGTCAAAGCATAAAAAATATTAAAATTATTTTTCTCACATTTTTTTGCATTTTATTTGATATTTATTTGGTTTCATTTAGTTTTGTACATAAATAAACATAAATATACTTTTATTTAAAATAACTGAAAAATAATACAAACACTTTTATTTTCTGATTTTTATTTCATTTTACCTTTTGAAAACATTTTATAAAAAACATACTTTTTTTGTAAATATTAAATATTTTATTTTTGTACATATTTAATATATTTAATAAATAATATAAATACTTATATATTTATTATAATCTTTAGGTTTAAAACACAAAAATAATACATTTTTATTTTTATTAATATTTAACTTAAAAAATCACTTTTTTACAATATACTTCCTTTTTATTTATTTTTTGTACATAATTAATGAATATTGCATATATTATATAATAAATACCTTTTATTTATAAAATTAGGGTTTTGCCCTAAAAACATAAAAATACCAAAAAATTAATTCATTTTATTTTTGTTTATTTGACACATAAAAAAATACTTTTTACATACATATAAAAATCATTTTTGCATCTTGCATATTTATTTTATTTTATTTTATTATTGTGCAATTAAATACCTTGTAAAAATTCAATTTGGATGTAATAGCTTAGGTTTTAATTTCTTGCTAAAATATCCCCACTTGAACATTTGTACCCCCCATCCCATATTTGTGTTGTAATAACCTAGGACCTTTAAATTCCGCATTTAAAAGCTTTCTAAATATGCCATGATAGAATTAGGGTTTTGTATGCAAATCAAAAAACAACAAATAGTTTGACCTAAATTCAAGATAAACAAGCATGAAAATGGACAACACTAATCACACTTGCACCCCTAGGGTACTCCACTTGTTGCCTTCAATAATGGGCCATATTGCATGTTAGGTATCTTTGGCAAAAACAAAACAATCAAATGATCATAGTCCCTCGATGACGCTTTCGAAAGTTGCCTAAAAATGATCAAGTCCCTTAAAGGAAAATTGCCCAAAGATACTTGGAACCATTGCAATCATGGTCTAAACGATGACCTGCACCCGTCCCGTTCACATCCTAACACAAGATTGTCCACCACATACAATGGTGGAACAAAATTGTTAAAAGGGTTAAAACATAGCAAAGATCTTTGAGAAATTTAGGGTAGAAACTCTTGGTTACTTGCTAAACTTGCAAAACAAAAACACTTGCCTATCTTTTCAAAATCACCTCCCACAAAACTTTCAAAACAACTTTCAAAAACATTGAAAATTTTTCAAAAGACATACACCTTTGTATACATCCCAACATGGATCATTACAAAGGTTGCCACCACATTGGCCTCTTTTCAAAAACATTTTCAAACCCACACACAAAGCACCATTTCAAACAATTGAAAATCAAGGCAAGTTGATCTAAGCAAGTAACTAAGAGCCCATGGATAACGATGGATAGAAAGGGTGCTAATACCTTCCCTTTCTATAATCTACTCCCCGAACCCAAGAAAACATCTCAAAGGTTTTTGCTGTGCTTTTTAACGTTTACTTAGGATAAAATAAAAAGTCGGTGGAGACTCTTGCTCAACCGAAACATTTGCGAAAACAAACGCAAAACCTCAAGTCAGTTCTCCCACCGTATCACAATGGGGTTTTAGAAGGGTGTTACAGCTGGCCCCCCAGTTCCACTGCCTAAATATATCCAAATCCATGAAGTACTGAAGGTATTCTACATCCACGAAGTTGGCGCTTTTGTCCATAAAAATGGACTTGCCATCCAAGAACATGAAATAACACCCCAGAGCATACTGACAATGATAAAGAACAAATAAGTCGTCTCCCTCTGATTGGAAATCAGCAGCCGCAGAGAGGTGTTGGTGATATAACTCCTTAAGGAACAAGAACTTGGCATGAGCCCCATTGGTGGAGGAACACTGCTTAAATGCCTCTTCTAGTTCAGCTCCCATTGATACAACTCAGATATCTTCCGTGCGTGGTTCACGCACTTTAGTAGCCGCCATTCCTATATAGATAAATAATTAATATAAATTTTAACATATTAGTGTGTAAGTCATTAAAATGAAAAGTGTGACAAAAATTAATATACTTGTCCCTCTGAAGCATATTGAGCGACATCATCAGTGAAATAGATCAAGAGGGAGGTGTCAGTTGACCCTCCGGTAAAACTCGGGATAACCTCCTCCTCGGCTTCCAAAACATCAACTATTTCAGGTTTCAGAACCTGAACCCGCTGGGGTTCCTCCTCCTCGTAATCCCTAGACGAGGATGCACGTGAAAGGCGACTCCTCGGAGTAGAAGTCGATGTTCCCTCAACTTCTTCCCGCGGTACCCAATCGCATCCTCGAAGCCTCGTATTCTTCTCAGCTCTCTCTCGTCGATTGGATGCAGTTTGGCTAGGTGCTGAAGCGGTAAGCGACAATCAAACTAAGTATTTAGGGTATTATATGTTATATTGTATTGTCTCCACATGGATTAGTGCTACTGAATTATCGTTCAACAAGCCTCTCGCTAATGAGTTAAGGTTAAAATGGGTTTAAAGTAAATGCAGGAATTAAAGTTATTAATAAAAAATAATTCATTCTTCGTAGAATAGACTTATCAAGCATGTATGTAATCCACTTATCACAAACTTAGACCTATTGACTAGTCATACTTAACCTATGATGCTCATCAATGTCATCAGGTATCAAACACAACACCCATTACATCATAAAGGAGGATATCTCTCAACCAACCTTAACAACACAAAAGTCATTCGTGTTACTCGCGTCGACGATCTCTAAGCACGATGCAACTAACATAGAGGAATTAATCAGACACCTAAGTGAATAATGGCTCTAATTATATCTCTAGAACCTAGACACCATTAGATAATCATCCTAGATAAGAATTTGAGCAGTATATGTCCATAGAAACCCAAACCCCAAGCATAGAGCAAAAACCCAGGATAATAATCAACAAAGATTTGTAAAGCAAGCTTTATACAACACCATGGGCAGCAAATACACAAGAGTTAAAAGTAAATACATATACACAACCCAGTAAATAGAGAATACATAGATAAGAAGAGAAATGAACCACAAATCTCCTAATTTGTCAGCGTCGGTCGATGAGCAATCCACCCCGGATCATCCGTATGTAAGCTCCATTATTATTTTCTAAGCTAAACTACCAAAAAATGAGTTGATGAAGTTGGGAGAACAAAAACACCACCAAATCCATAACCTAACAAATGAATAAAATGAAGTTATAAAATAAATCTCAGCATACCACGCTAAGAGGGTCTGGTAAGCTAAGTGAGACTTCCTTATTTTACACATCAAATTGCCAAAACCGTGCTAAGTGATTTATTTGCGCTTAGCAGGCTCAAAAAATTTGCTTATGCCAAATCTGTCAAAACACTCGTAGCGCGCTACAAAATCTGCTTAGTGTGCCTGACTGGATAGAACTTCTCAAAAATTGACTTTTACTCCAAAAATGCGCATCTGGAGCTGTGTCTTCGACATCTTATTCCTCAATGCTCCAAATCTACAACAAATACCTACAAAAGACATAAAATATATCAAATAGTATACAAATGAATCAAAAATACAATTATACACATTTACAAACAAAGTTGAGATTTATTCAATGAATATTAACAAAAGAATTGATAAGTGCCACAAAACATATATAAATAATATCTACACTTTAGCACTTATCAAACTCTCCCCAACTTTAACTTGTTTATCCTCAAACAAGTCCAAATAACTCAAAGAACAAAAGTAATCAACAAAAGAATCATGAATCAACAAGTTTGAAAAATGAAAACAAATGTATGGTTCAAACAAAAACGCACAAGCAAGGTAAATACTTACCACAATTCGACAACAACGACATGTAAACTAAACAAATCCTAAGTACAAAAATCATATTAATCATTATAATAAAACAAGCTGAATCATGAATTATGCCTAGCAAAAATTCATTGGTAGATCAAAAACACACAAAAGTAAGGTACTTTGACACTCATCCACAATATTGTAAACAAAAGACTAAACTATGCATTCATTCAAAAAATCATATTGAAAATACAAAAACAAGAATCACAAGGGCTTTTCAAAGTTTTAATGTGGCTTGGTTAACAAACAAGGGATAATTCCTAAAGCTAATTGAAATAAAAACTTGCCTAAACTTAATAGAGTGATTATCTCACGAAAGTTCAAACACATAATTTCAATAAAACTTACTCTTTCATTCCAAGTTTCACAAACCAATCACAATATTAATTAACACAACATTATTCCATACTCTTTTTGTTTTTCTTTTTTCCAAGCTTTTTCAGCTTTTTTCTTTATTTTCTTTTCTTTCTTTTTCTCTTTTTTCTTTCTTTTTCATTTCTTTCTTCACTACCACATGTCAATCACAACATAAGTGAGCAAACAATTCTCTCCCCAACTTGAATTAAACCAATATTAAAGTGTGAATACTCCCTAATTTCTAAGGCAATGTAGAAATTCAAACCAAAAGCAATGGTTGAGGGTTCAAGAAAATAAGTAATCAATGTCCCTTCAAAAAGAAAAATCAAAAACTCATAGACAAGCATTAAGTTAAAAAACAACATGGACATTGACAAAAAGGTTCAAAAGGGGTTAGCAAAAGTTCACACACTCACAAGGTGAATTGACAATTTGGCTAGGTAGTTGTGCTTAAAATCTAACAAAAAGCCTTGATCATATTCATGCTTTCATACAATCAACACAAACAAAAGATTAAACATAATAAAATCCAGTTAAAACACGAATTGTAGCATCCAACATATATGAACAATGGAAAGCCTCCTCATACTTGGGGGTAAAAAGGGAACTAAAGTGATTTAATCAAAAGCAAGTAATGCAAAAAGAATGAATGGTATAATATTTATACAAATGAAAATTTTCCTAAATATGTTCTACCATAGAAAGCGATAAACAAGTAACTGACATGTACCAAACTTTGAAAACT
The DNA here is from genome assembly GCA_948472305.1 of Vicia faba. Taxonomy (NCBI): domain Eukaryota; kingdom Viridiplantae; phylum Streptophyta; class Magnoliopsida; order Fabales; family Fabaceae; genus Vicia; species Vicia faba. The sequence goes on from OX451738.1 coordinate 125,134,304, forward strand.
ATCATTACCATACATCCGCAAGTTGAAACACTCAAATTCGGAAAATCACCAAATGCGACTTCAAGCTAACGGGCCAAAATTGAGTCAAAACAACAATAAAAGAATTAAACAAAAATTGTAATACTAATATTATTTACTACTACAAAGCCTTGGTGAAAGTGGGAAAAAGTAGGTTCAAGTGAAATAAAAAGATTTTACTAGCGCAACATAGCAGAGCGCGCTAAGCGAGCTCTATCGCGCTAAGTGCACTACACCAGAACTAAAAAAATAGGACAACAACAGAGCAGTTCTAGTGCAAGCCTCCACTTATCACCTACATATCTCAATTACACAACTAAACAAAATTTACACACATACACATTTCCTCAAGCTAATGAAAGAAATCTTTTGAAAAAACACAATTAACATAACAAAACAATCGGGTGAAAGTGAATAAACAAGTTGAAAAGTGAAGATTTTGAGAATTTAAAACAGGTCCAATTTCAACTTGTTTAAATACAATCAACACACTACCTAAACTATCAAAAATAAAAATACTAAAACATGCTTGTTTTACGTCGTAAGCTCGACACCTGTTATTTATAAACACTTCTCCAAGTCACCTCTTTACACGGTTAGTGATCACCAACGATAAAACCTAACCAAACACTTAGCAAACATGAAGAGAAAGAAATATATACAAGTATCGAAAACATGTAACAATTTACAAATTTGGTAAACATGTACAAATATAAATATACACAAGTTTCTATTTATATAATATTCACAATATAGACATTATGTGCAAAACTCAAAAACAAAGAAACTATCATAATGAGATCCAATAAAAACACCAATCCCTGACAACGAAGACATTTTGCTGAAGCGATAAAGTGGCAAGCAAAAGTAAGTATTTAGGGTGATGTAGGTTATATCGTATCGTCTCCACAAGGATTAGTGCTACTGAATTATCGTTCGACAAGTCTCTCGCTAATGAGTTTAGGTTAAAATGGGTTTGAAGTGAATGCAGGAATTAAAGTTATTAACAGAAAAAGAATTCATTCTTCAGAGAAGAGACTTATTAAGCATGCATATAATCCACTTCTTACAAAATTAAACCTATCGACCAATCATACTCAATCTACGATACTCATCAATGTCATCACGTATCAAACACAACACCCATTGCATCATCAAGGAGGTGATCTCTCAACTAACTTCAACAACACAGAAGTCAATCGTGTTACTCGCGTCAACGATATCTCAGCATGATACAACCAACAAAGAGGAATTAGTCACTATTACCAAGTGAATAATAGCTCTAAATCCATATCTAGAATCTAGACACTATTAGATAATCACCCTAGATAAGATTCCAAGCAATATATGTCTATAACAACCCAAACCCTAAGCATAGAGAAAAAATCAAGGATAACACTACTACAAAAAGGGAAAAGACAACACTTTTTTAGGCTTTTAACAGCGCTTTAAAGTGCTTCCTAAAGCAGCACTGCTAAAAGAAAAGACAACGCTTTTTTTCAATGTAAAAGCGCTTTCTTATGCCCACTTTAGACAACGCTTTTAGAATAGACAGTGCTTTTTTATGTACCCCTTTAGCAGCGCTTTTGCTTTAGACAACGCTTTGTTATTTTTTAAGTTAGGCTTTAGACAACACTTTCACACTTTAGGCAGCGCTTATTTTTGAGTTTTTACAACACTTTTCTCCTAAAGCGTTGTCTATTGGTCACGGTTTTGTTTTAACAAAATATCTATTTTGACTTACAAAAGCGTTGTCCAATATATAATGCATTTTAATCAGAATTTTAACCATATTAGAACCAGGTTTTCACCATATTATGCAACATATTTGGTAGCTTCATTCTAATAAAATATGCATATATAAAAATTACACATATATATAAATTGATGATATATACAACAACAACTACAAAATTTATGATACAAGTTAAAATTCTACAAGTTAAAAATCCTAAAATTCAAAATTGATGTTACATCTGTACATCTTTCTATCTTCGAGAATTCTCATGAAACAAAAACAACATGAATATCTTAGCTCTATCTTCTACACATGAACCTATAATCCTGGAAAAAAAACCAAATGATTGAAATTCATAACATGATAATATTAACATTGCACTTTATTCGAATTTAATTTATACTCAAAACTCGAAAGTTCTCATCAAAGGAAATAAGACAATATACCTTAGCTTATAAAATTCTCAACCCGATAATGAATTGACACCATTCCTCCATAAGTTCATCCAATGGATCTTTTGAGTAATGTGCACAATTGAATTCCTCAATGTACTACATATATAATAATATAACATAGTATGTGATTTAGTTAAAAAAATATGTCATTTTATGAGAAACACAAAATATGAAAATAGTATGTAATTCCTAAGTTAGAAATCCATACCATGGATGGAATCTCTAATCAATCCAAAAGAATAGTTTCTTTCATAAACCTCAACATAAAATAGCCGCAATCTATAGCCGCAATCTTTCACAAGATGAACAACTTAGATGTACCATTATGTCAAAAAACGAGGGAGGAAAATACATTTCAAGCTCACACAAAGTAATAACAATTTATTTTTGCAATGTTGGTAAGATCTCAGGATCAATCACCTTACTACAAATTGACCTAAAGAAAAAACACAACTTAGTTATCGCACTCCTTACTTTATCTGGAAAAATAGAACATATACCTATTGGTAGAAAATTCTCCATTATAACATGGCAATCATGTGTCTTTAAACTCTTTAACTTGAGGTCTTTCATAGACACAAGTCTTCTAATATCTGAAGAGTATCCTTCTGGAACTTTAACTTCACTTAGGAACTTACACAATATCTTTTTCTCCTTTATAAATAGAGTAAAAGCAGCAGGTGGTAGATATGTTCGGCTTCCTTTCTTCACGGGCCCTAGTTCAGTTCGTATTACCATCTTTAACATGTCCTCCCTTGCTTTAAGGCCATACTTAGACTTTCCTTTAATATTGAGTAACGTACCAATAACACTTTCAAATACATTTTTTCAATATGCATAACATCGAGAAAATGTCTCACATACAGAGACTTCCAATATGGAAATTAAAAAAATCGATCTCTTCTTCCACCCACCTTTGACAACCGTATGCGCAAAAGGCTTGCCAAACTAAGTACGCACATCTTTCACCTTTTCAAAAATTTGGTCACCTGACAATGCAGGTGGAGCTTTACATTTTTCGGTGTCTCCATTGAATTCTTTTCTCCATGCACGGTAGTGATGTTTAGAATGTAAGAATATACGATGACCGAGAAACACATTCTTCTGACAAAGTTCCAAATGCGTCGTAACGGTTCCATCTTCACAAACAGGACACGCACGTTGACCTTTAATGCTATACCCAGATAGATTCCCGTATGCTGGAAAATCATTAATTGTGCCAAACAACATCACCCTCAAATTGAAACTTTATTTCCTATATCCATCATAAACCTCCACACCGTTCTCCCACAAAATCTTTAAATCTTTGATCAAAGGTGTCAAATATACGTCTATGTCATTCCCTGGTTGTTTAGGCCCAGATATTAACGTAGATAACATCATGTACTTATGCTTCATACATAGCCATGGAGGTAGGTTATAAATCATAATAATCACAGGCCATGTGGTACGTGTGATACTTTGAAGACCATGCAGGTTCATTCCATCAGTAGATAAAGCCAAGCGAAGGTTTCTTGCTTCTTCTCCAAAATCAGGATAATCATTATCAATTTTCGACCACTGTGGTGAATCTTTCGGATGTCAATACTTTCCATCAATAATTATTTCATATGCATGCCAAGTAAGGTTTCTTGCATCGATTTCACTATGAAACATGCGCCTAAATCTCGGAATTATAGGAAAATACCATAATACTTTTGACGGAGACAATTTTTTCTTATATCGAGACAAACCGCATTTAGGGTACTCATTTAATGATGCATATTCATTTATAAACAAAATGCAATCGTTTGGACAAGCATGTACCTTATCATAGCTCATGCCAATAGAGCACAACATTTTTTGCCTCATAGGTTCGATTAGGAAGAACATTATCCTCCAGAAGCATATCTCTCATAAGGGCTAATAACTCTGTGAAACTTTTATCTGACCATCCATTGCCCGCCTTTAAGTTGTACAACTTTAATACCGCAAACAGTCTTGTGAATTTAGTGCAACCTTTATACAACGGTTTCTCTGCATAGCTTACCAATCTCTCAAACATTTTGGGACAATCCTGAAGATCTTCTTCAAGTGCATCTGTAATCTCTTCAACTCGATCAAAATCGTATGTATATGTGTCCTTGTCGTCTGAAGCATAGGCCGTACTACTTTTCTCCCCCGGTTCAACGTTGTTGTTACTTTTTTCACCTTGAAATATCTAACACGTATAACTTCTATCAATTCCACGCATTAGTAAATGCGATTTCAATCCATCTGTGTTAACCCGACCAATATAACAACAACCCAAGCAAGGACACTTCATTTGACTGGGGTCTTTGGCGTGTTCAATAGCAAACTTAACTAATTCCAATACCCCATTCTCGTACTCTTGTGACAATCGATCGACAAACATCCATTTTTTATCCGTTTTTTTCTACTTATTCAAGTAAACAAAAACACTAAACGTATTATTCTCTTTTTGTTTGAATTAAACGAATTATTTCTAGAAATTTATTTCTAGAGTTAATAACATGGACTAAAAATAAATATATCTATATAAAAATAATTGTGTTTTTTAATTGATCAATACAGATAGAATTTGAACTTGATTTACCAAAGAAAGAAAATGGGCTATTGGTGTCGACGACGGATGATGCGTCTTTGATGTTCTTCGAATCGGTGATGGTCTTCGACTAACTACACCAATACAAAGGGATCATCAAAATTAAGTTGTATATATATAGGTTCAAAATACTAGTAAAAATATACTAGTTCATGGAGAATATAAACATGATAAACAATTCAGAAACCAATTAAAATAGCAAAAAAAACCCATCATATTTATCATCTTTTATATTCCAAAACAAAGAACCAAAAGAAAATGCAATAGTGCTAAATGCTAAAAGTGTTGCTGTTATATATCAAGTCCTACCAAGAACCCAAAAATCAAAATGCATACATATAACTCAGTTTAGACATAAATAGGAGGATAATGTCTTAGATGTTAGCATTGTACATTACCAATAGGAGGATAACTCAGTTTGGACATCAATGGAGATAAATACATTTTCAAGAAAGAACCTACCTTGTGAACCGACCGGTGTGGGTGGAGGACAACCGAGAGAGACGGTGGAGGATGGAGGGTGACTGGTACGACGGCGAAGGATTTACGGTTTCTGTTCAAGGAGAGTGAAATGGTTTACGCTTTCTATTCAAGGAGGGAAAGGGTTACACTTTCTGTTCGTGAATCTGTGAAATAGAAACAATATACACTGATTCTATTTTTTAATTTTCATTTATATGGCTTTAGACAGCGTTTTCTAAAAGCGTTGGCTAATATGGACCTTTAGCAACGCTTTTGAAAAGCGCTGGGTAATAGGGTCCTTTAGCAGTGCTTTTCTGATTTTCTTTAAAAAAATTTATGACTTTAGACATCGCTTTCTTAAAGCGCTGTCTAAAGTGGACCTTTACCAGCGCTTTTGATAAAGCGCTTTCTAAAGCAATACTTTAGCAACGCTTTTTAAAAGCGCTGTCTAAGGTAATATTTTTAGCAGCGCTTTTACTAATTATTTTATACAGTTTCCGTGTTTTTTTTTAAAATTCACTTATAGCAGCGCTTTTGTATAAAAGCGCTGTCTAATATGCACTGTTAAAAATCACTTTTGGCGTAGTGTAATCATCGACAAAGATTTGTAAATCAAGCTTTATACAACGCCATATGCGACAAATATACATGAGTTCAAAGTAAATACATATACCCAAACCAACAAATAGAGAATACACAAAGAAGAAGTGAAATGAACCACAAAACTCCCAGTTTGTCAATGTCGATCAATAAGAAATCCACCCTGGATCATTCGTATGCAAGCTCCATTATTATTTTCTAAGCTAATCTACCAAAAAATGAGTTGATGGAGTTGGAAGAACAAAAACACCCCAAAAACCATAACCTAACAAATGAAGGAAATGAAGTTATAAAAAAAATCTCAACAGACCGCACTAAGCGGGCCTAGCATGCTAAGCGCAACTTCCTTATTTTACACATCAAATTGCCTAAAACTGCGCTAAGCAGGCTATTCGCGTTTAGCGGGCTCAAAAACTTTGCTTCTGCCAAATATGTTAAAACACTCATAGCCCGCTACAGAATCCGCTTAGTGTGCCTGGTTGGACTGAACTTCTTAAAAATGGACTTTTGTTCTGAAAACATGTATCTGTAGATGTGCCTTCGACACCTTATTCCTCAATGCTCCAAATATGCAACAAATACCTACAAAATACATAAAATCTATCAAACGGTACACAAATGAATTGAAAATACAATTATACGCAAAGTATACACATTTACAAACAAAGTTTGGATTTATTCAATGAATATTAACAAAAGAAACGATAAGTTCCACAAAACATATATATATATATATATATATATATATATATATAATAACTACACTTTGGCACATATATCACTAGGCCTATCAAGTCTCAATCTATTAAGGTTCTCTATCATTTTATTATAAACAAAAATAATCATTAATTAAATCAAAGGTAAGAGAATGAATAATAATATGTTTGAATATTTTAAAAAATTAACCCAGACCATTGTTCGGAGATGCATCTCTGAAACTCCTTTTGATGCGGTGGGAGAACTGACTTGAGGTTTTGCGTTTGTGTTCGCAAATGTTTCGGTTTAGCAAGAGTCACCATCGACTTTTATTTTATCCAAAAGGAAAGGTAAAAAAGCACAGGAAATACCTTTGAGATTGTTTTTGGGTTCGGGGGGTAGATTATGAAAAGGAAAGGTGCTAGCACCCTTTTCATCCATGGTTTTCCATGGACTCTTAGTTACTTATTTTAGATCACTTGCTTTTTCTTTTCAATTGTTTGAAATGGTGCTTTGTGTGGTTTTGAAAGTATTTTTGAAAAGAGGCCTTCGTTTAGGCAATCCTTGTAATGATTCTTGTTTGTAAGAATGTATACAAAGATGTTTGTCTTTTGAAAAATGTTTCAATGTTTTGAAAGTTGTTTGGAAATTATTTTGAAATTGTGTGTGTTTGTTTGAAAATAGCAATGATGGTTTGCAAATTGATCAAGTAACTAGAAGCTTATCTACCTAATCAAAAGTCTTTCCTACACATTTTTATTCCTTTGATATTGTTGTTTTACCATTGCATTTGGTAAACAACCCTATCTTTGGATGTTAAACGGGACGGGCGTGGGTCATCGTATGACCATGATAGCAATGGTGCCAAGTATCTTAGCTTGTTTTGAGGGACTAAGATCATTTGTTTTTAGGCAACCAAGATAACGTCATCGAGGGACTATGATCTTTATGTTTTGTTTTATTTTGCCAAGATACCTAGCATGCATACCATGGCCATGTTATAAGGCAACCAAGTGGGTGAAACCCTAGAGGTGCTTGTGTGCAATGTGTTGTCATTTTTCATGCATTTTTTTGTCTTGTATTAAGTCATGCTATTTGTTTGATTTTTGGTCTTTGCATACAAAACCCTAGTTTACTATCATTGTATATGAAAGCAATAAAATGCGTAAAGTAAATCTAAACTATTACAACAATATTATGGGGAGGGGGATACAAGTTTTGAATAGGGGGATATTGCTCAAAATAAAACCCTAAAACTATTACAACCAAATTGAATTTATTGCACAAATAAATAAATGAACAATATTTAAATATGCAATAAAATGTAAATATGCAAAAAAAAAATGTTTTGTATTTATTTTATGTATGTGAAAATAAATTTGTTTATGTCTTAAAAAATAAGAAAAAAATAACATGATTATTTTTAAAAGGGTGAAAACCCTAATTTTTGTTTAATAGAAAATATATTCTAATATTGTTCCTTTTATTCATTTTTTGTTCAAGAAAAATAATAATATATACAAAATGTTAAAAAATTGAATATTGTATGAAAATATTATTTTAAGTGTATAAATAATAAAAATAAAAATGTATATTATTTATATTATTTTCAAGTTTTATTTAAGAAAATAAATTCTATTTAACCTAATAAACTATTTATTATGCAAAAAATAAAATAAAAAAATATGATAAAATGTAAAAAATAAAGAAAATATTTTTTGTGATTTTAAATGTTCATAAAAAATAAATAAAGTCAGAAAATATAAATTGTACAAGAAAATATAAAAAAAATAAAAGAAAATGATCAGGGGGGTGCAAAAAGAAAAGGGGGGGGGTGCAAAAAGTCAGAAAAGCCAAGCCCAAACGCGCCAGGCCCATACACTTCATCCCTGACCTCTGTCTCCTCCAAAACGCGCGCGTTGTACTTCAAATTCTGTTCTTACTATTTTTTGCATAAAATCAAAAATTTATAACATGAAAAATGTAGCTCATGATCACACGATTCCAATGATATAAAGAACATGACCTAACTCTCAAAGATCAGAGAGAATTTTAATGGCCCTAATTTCTAACCTAGTTTTTTCAGCATGTTCAACATCCAAATACTCCTAGCTCAGTGAATATAAATGGAATCTAAGCATATGTACAGCTCAAGCATGTTATGGACTACATTTTTGCTTCACAAACCTAAGCTTAATGATGCCTAAATAGAGAGATAGAAACTTGACAAATACCTTGTTCAGTTGAGTTTGGATATGGCAATGTAGGAGTTTTGAGTGAGGCCTGAAGGTCGTATGAGCTTGCTTGAAGTTCCCTCAACCTCTCCCAATGCTCAGCTTGCCTTGAAGTTTCCTGAAACTCCTTGTAGAACTCAACTTGCAAACTTAAAAAGTGAAAATGGTGAAGTGTGAAACTGAGCTCACAGTTGCTGGACAGGGGCCTGGATAGTTTAGGTGTGTTGTATGGAATGTGTTTGAAGTGATTCCAAGCAAAACGCACGAGGCAAAATGGAAATGGCTTGAGTTTTGCAGAGATTGCCCTGTTTGGGCAGAAAATGGTGTTTTTTGTGTTTAAGGGTGTTTGAGAGGTTGTGAATTCGTGTCTTGGCTTACAACAAAGTTATGAGATCGTTTGAAATGAAGCAAAGTCTTGGTTTTATCAGATACACAAGTTGTGTGGACTTTTGCAAGTTTACTTGGTTTTGAAGAAAAGGTGGGAAGTGACAATTCCAAAGCCTGTACAGGCTTGCTTGCTAACTGCACATAGTTGGTACCAATTGTCTGATATTTGTGGACTTTGTTTGTAGCAAGAGATTAGGTCCAATGCTCAAGGAATACAAAGTTGCAAAAAGCAAGCTTTATGGAAATGGTATTGTTACCTTTATGCCATAAATAGATTAATTCATTGTGCAAAGCTCCATAGGTAAAATCAAAGCCAATATCCAATGTATTTGCATTTAATTATGGAGTGTAGAAGGGATTAGGACCTGTAAAACCGAGTAAAAGCATGCTTAGGACAGATTTGCAACTTGCACCATTGTGAAAAATGCCTTGAACAAAAGTGATAAATTGCCATTTTCATTTCTTCGATTCTCCTTAACCATAAATGATCTTGGGGAGTTCTTTGACATTTTGGAAAGCTTGTAACATTATCTACAATCCATATTTGAAATTCATTTTGATATTATTCTTGGAACTAGGTGAAAAGTTGCCATGAAGTTAGGTCAAAAATCTGTCTAAACTAGGGCAAAATTTCACTAAGTTAAAAAGTTTATGGACCCTTCTTCACAAAATCATAACTTGCGATGCAAGCATATTTTGGGAAAACTTTGTGAATAAAAGTTGTATATTTCATGGAGTACTACAACTTTCATGTTGGAAGTTTTCTTTGAATCCAATTGCATCATGGTGAAAAAGTTGGGAAAAGTTGGGAAAAAATAAGAAATTTTCATAACTTAGAAAAATTCTAAGTTATGAAAATTTTCAAACTTAAACCCTAATTTCCAAATTTAAGTTTCTTGGTGAACCAGTTTCATGTTTTGACACGTCTTGATGAAATATGACCCTTGGCACTTGATTTTGACCAAAAAGTCAAAGTTTGATTTTTCAGTGTACAGTTGACTTTTGATCAATTGACTGCAAAATTCATCTGTTAACCTAATGCATTTGAGATCTTTTGAACCTTGTGATTACGTCAAGATGGTTCCATTGAGTCCTTGAAACCATTCTTGAACCCAATTTGCCATTGGCTAGGTGAAAAATCATAAATTGCCTTTCTCCAGTCAAAACCCTAATTTTGACCATTTTGCCCTTTTGATGATCTGATCAAATTTTTTGAGGAGTTGTGGTCCAAACTTGATAAAATGGTTCATATGAGTCTATAATGTTGATGTGGATAAAAAATTATGACGTTTGACTGCAAATTGGCCATGGTTGACTTTTTCCCCAATACAGCTGATTTTTAGATCAATTGTCCAATTGACTGGGTGAAAAGGTGATTCAAGGCTTGAAACTTGGTATGAGAAAACTTAGAGGTCCAACATGAAGTATGAAAGTCACATGAGGCATTGGAAGTCCAAAAATCCCTGTGAAAACTCAAACTCTAATTTCAGGTCATCAGTGTAAGGAGATGTCTTGAATTGAGCAAACCATAACCTGGTCTTGAGTCCATGAAGTTTTGTGCGGAGAATCTTGATAAAATGAGAGGGAAAATTTTGGGGTACAACAACATCCCATGTTCAATCTTCTTGAACTTGAAGAGTTAGATTGGAGAGTTTGCCATTCGTGACTCGAAGGTAAAAGATGATTGGACACTAGAGTGCCCGTAAATTTGCACTCGTCAAAATGTAGTTAAGGGAATGGGCTTAAATATGCCATTTGGAGAGATGATAGAGTATTGTTGGAGATGGGCTTAAAGATTCCATCCAAGAATGTTTGTTGAACTGCAAGTTATAAGTCAAAAAAATGAGTATCAGAATGGTGTCCGTATTTGGAACGTATCTGAACTGTATCTAGAGACTGAGTCTGTATGAGCAATGGAATGGCATCTGTGTCTGGAGCGTATCCGAGCTGTAACTATACTTGAATCTGAATGAATAACATAATGACTTTCGTGTTTGGAGTGTATCTGTATTGTATTTGAATCTGAAATTTGAATAAGCGACAGAATGTCATCCGTGTCTGGAGCGTCTCTGGGCTGGGGAAAAAGTCAGAATAAGTGACAGAATGGCAACCGCGTCTGGGGCGTATCTGGACTGGAATCTGAATTTTGAAGTCTGAATGAGTAATAGAATGACTTCCGTGTCTGGAGTGTATCCGTACTGTATCTTGATTTTGAATTCTGAATGAGTAATAGAATGACTTCCGTGTATGGAGTGTATCTTTACTGTATCTTGACTTTGAATTCTGAATGAGTAATAGAATGACTTCTGTGTCTGGAGTGTATCTTTACAGTATCATGAACAAGAGATCTGAATGAGTAACAGAATGACTTCCACGTCTGGAGTGTATCCGTATTGTATCTGAATAAGAGATCTGAATGAGTATCAGAATGACTTCCGTGTCTGGAGTGTATCCGTACTGTATCTGAAATCTTTGAATATTTGTTAAATATAGCTGTTAATCTTATCTTGAAAAGGGTAAAATGTTAGCTGAAACACAAAGTTATGTTGCATGAAATGTATGATGCAATAAAATGTTCCTTATCAATGTTTATGATATATGAATGTAATGTATGCGCATGTAAGCTGATTTGTTGTATTGCTGAGGAAAATGAATCCTTGATAGCTGGAGATAATAAAAACCCTTGACTGCTGCCGGGGAAAAATAAATCCTTGACCGCTGCTGGAGATTCAAAATCTTTGATTTCTGAGGATAAGAAATCCTTAGTGACCGTTGGGGATGGAGAAACCCTGACAACTTCTCTGGGGATGTGAGAATCCTTCATGTCTTGAAGTTTGGAGTATTGAAAAAATCTGTTGTGAGAGTAATATTAAACTTCTTGAGAAATCTGCTTGGGAAATCCAAAGAACTTTGAAGACTTCTACTGGGGGTTAAATAACGGGAATCCTTACTCGGCTGGGGAATAGGGAAAATCCTGATGATTTCTGCGGGGAACTAAGAATGAGAATCTTCATTCTGTTGAGGAGTAATGAAAACTTTGGTGACTTCACTAGGGAAATGAGAATCTTCAATCTGCTGGGGAGTGAAAACTCTGTGGGGAAGAAGGCTTACTGTTGGGGAGTAAGTTCAGGGCTCTGGGGAAAAAGCTTATTCCTGTTTGGAAAAAGTTCAGGAGTTTGGGTTGTATGCCACTCTACTGGGGAGTTATCCTAGGTTGGGGATAAAAGTTAACTGTTATCTGGTTGATTCTTAGATTTTTAAGACAACCTGCTGGGGAATTTAGGGAAAACTGAATGGTTCCCGTTGGGGATTGATAGTTAGAAATTTGACTCGACTGGGGAAGAAGGTTTCATCTCCGCTGAGGGTCTGTAGTTCAAAGTTTTTACTCCGCTGGGGATTGGGAGTTTGAAGTTTTAACTCTGATGGGAATTAAGGATTATAACTCCGCTGGGGATATGTGTTTCAAGGTTTTAGCTCCGCTGGGGACCTAGATGAGTACTGCAGGGGATTTCTCTTGGAATAGCCTGAAGAAGTTTTCCTATACTTTCAACCTGTCAGTAATTATTCTTTCCCATTTTGTTTATTTGTAAGCAGTGATTATATTCAAATGCATATGCTCATTAATAAATCATTGGACGTTTTCAAATAAAACACAAGTGTAAAAAAAGAAGAAAAGGAAAATAGTTTTCTGCACTTTGAAGTATCTTTGTGTTAACTTTGTGTAAGTATTTTGTACAAAGGAGACAGACATCCTAGTAAGAGAACGTTGTCATGAAAAATGAGAAATATTTATACAAAGAAAGATGGCTATGTGTAAAAATTCCATGGGGTTCCCATTCTGCTATAGCCTTCGTAACTCTGAATATCTTGTCCATTTGTTGCTTCTTCCGAAGATGATTGAGTTGCTCAGAATCCTGAAGCTTGTCTGTGAAGAGATTGTCCTTAAAGTGATCCGACGAGACATAGTCATACGCTTTAATTCCCTAATTTTTGCCTGGACCGCCCTTTTGGGTTTTCAGTCCACCGGGAAACCCTTTTTTGCCCAAGTCACCCTTTCGGGTTTTCAACTTGCCGGGTGTACAGTTTTTTTATCCCTAACTTTTTCCTGAACCGCCCTTTCGGGTTTTCGATTCACCGGGATGCCCTTTTTTTTGCCTAGGTGTGTCAACCTAGCGGGTCATTTATGTGTAGTATCTTTTAACTATGTCTATGTTTGCAGGTTGCGGCAGGTCGTTGCCGTCCATGGTGGTTAATATCATTGCCCCACCAGAAAAGATGTTTTTGATCACAAAGGGTCCTTCGTAGATAGGAGTCCATTTTCCCCTGGGATCACTTTGCGGCAAGATGATGCGCTTGATTACAAGATCCCCGACTTGATATACTTGTCATCTGACTTTCTTGTTGAACGCCTTGATCATCCATTTTTGATACGTCTGACCGTGGCAAACAATAGTAAGTCTCTTCTCGTCGATCAAGTTAAGTTGATCAAGTCGGGTCTGAATCCAATCGTCTTCATCAAAGCAGCATCCTTCATGATTCTCAAGGAGGGAATATGAACCTCGATAGGTAAAACAGCCTCCATGCCATATACCAAGGAATAAGGTGTTACCCCAGTTGATGTGCGTTCCGTGGTACGGTACCCGTGAAGAGAAAACGGTAGCATTTCATGCCAGTCCTTGTAGGTGACTGTCATCTTTGGTCGATAGGGAGATGAATTATGATGTTGAATCTGGAACTGCTTGCACAAGGCGGTGATCATAGTGTTGTTAAAGTTTGTACCGTTGTCAGTGATGATCCTTTCTGGGATGGCATACTGGCAAATGAGGTTATGCTTGATGAAGCGGGAAACTACATTCTTAGTAACAGATGCAAAGGAAGCTGCTTCGACCCACTTGGTGAAGTAGTCAATGGGCACCAGAATGAAACGGTGTCCATTGGATGCTGTAGGCTTGATCTCTCCAATCATGTCGATTCCCCACATAGCGAATGGCCAAGGAGTTGTTAAGACATTGAGAGGAACTAGAGGTATATATACCTTGTCCGCATAGATTTTACATTTGTGACAAGTCCTGGAATGTTGATAGCAGTCAGCTTCCATGGTAGACCAGTAATAGCCTGCCCGTAGAATCTTCTTAGCCATCATATGCCCGCTAGAGTGAGTGCCAAAGGTACCATTGTTAAGTTCATCCATGATATGTTCAGCTTCAATCTTGTCCACACAACGGAGCAGAATGCAATCATGATTGCGCTTGTACAGGATACCATTGCTCAGGAAGAACTTGGCAGAGAATCTCCTCAAGAACTTTTTGTCGTTGAATGAAGCTCCTTCAGGATATTCTTGAGCCTTGAGATACCTTTTGACTTCATGAAACCAAGGTCGGTCCACTACTTCTTCGGTATTAATCTCGTGACAATGTGCAGGTTCGTCCATCTGTTCAATGGTGATTTGGGGAGCCTCAATATCCCAGTTAAGTTTAAACATGGATGACATTGTAGCTAGAGCATCTGCTAGCTGATTTTCTTCTCGCGGGAAGTGCTCGAAGGTAATCTGCTCGAGATATGGTAACAATTTCAAGACATGTTCTTTGTAAGGGATGAGGTTTGGATGCTTAGTGTCCCACTCTCCTTTGATCTGACTGATGACCAAAGCTGAGTCCCCAAACACAATCAAGAATTTGATTCCCATGTTTATGGCAACCTTGAGTCCAAAGATGCAAGCTTCATACTCTGCCATGTTGTTTGTACAGTTGAAGCAAAGTCGGGCGGTGAAAGGTGTATGGCAACCTTCTGGGGAGATGAGTACTGTGCCGATACCGTTGCCAAGTGCATTGGAGGCACCATCAAAGTATAGGGTCCATCGGGATCCTTGTTCAGGTCCGTCATATGGTCTGAAATCTTCAATGTTGTCCAATGTCATGATGTCTTCATCAGGGAAGTCGAACCTCATGGATTGGTAATCTTGGACAGCTTGATGAGCCAGATGGTCAGCTAGCACACTCCCCTTTATAGCTTTTTGGGTCGTGTACTGTATATCGTATTCCGTTAGGATCATCTACCATCTAGCAAATCTTCCAGATAGAGCGGGCTTCTCAAATATGTACTTGATCGGATCCATCTTAGATATCAGCAAAGTGGTATGAGTCAACATATACTGCCTTAGCCAGCGAGCAGCCCATACCAAAGCGCAACAAGTTTTCTCGAGCAGTGAGTATCGTTACTCACAGTCGGTAAACTTTTTGCTAAGGTAATAAATGGCATGCTCTTTTCGGCCAGACTCGTCATGTTGGCCCAGTACGCTCCCCATTAAATTCTCTAGGACGGTTAAATACATGATTAGCGGTCCTCCTTCGACGGGTGGCATCAAGATAAGAGGTTCTAGCAAATACTCCTTGATTTTATCGAAAGTAACTTAACAGTCATCATTCCATTTAACTACCTGATCTTTCTTCAACAACTTGAAGATTGGCTCATAGGTAGATGTTAGGTGAGAAATGAACCTAACAATGTAGTTTAGGCGTCCCAAGAAACCTCTGACCTCCTTCTCAGTGCGAGGAGCAGGCATTTCTTGTATAGCTTTGACTTTGGCAGGATCAACCTCGATGCCCTTGTTGCTGACAATGAAACCCAAGAGTTTACTGGACCGGACTATGAAAGTTCACTTGTTAGGGTTCAGTCTGAGCTTGTACTCCTTCAACCTGACAAACAGCTTTTGCAGATGGTCGAGGTGTTCTTCTTCAGTTTGTGATCGGGCTATCATGTCATCTACGTAGACCTCTATTTCATGATGTATCATATCATGAAACAAAGCTACCATGGCGCGTTAATAGGTTGCCCCGACATTCTTCAGTCCGAATGGAATCACTTTGTAGCAGAACGTACCCCACTGTGTAACAAAAGTAGTTTTCTCCATGTCCTCAGGGGCCATTTTGATCTGGTTATAGCCTGAGAATCCGTCCATGAAAGAAAATACCTTGTGCTAAGTTGTGTTGTCAACCAAGATGTCAATGTGCGGAAGTGGAAAGTCATCTTTAGGGCTGGCCCTGTTTAAGTCTCTATAATCCACGCACATTCTCACTTTGCCGTCCTTCTTAGGCATGGGAACAATGTTAGCAACCCATTATGGATAGGAAGTAACAGCAAGAAAACCAGCATTGAACTGCTTCATAACTTCTGCTTTGATCTTTTCAGACATGTCGGGCCTCATGCGGAGGCCCTTTTGTTTGACTGGTGGATAGTCTTCTATTGTGGGTAGACGGTGAACCACAATATCTATATCGAGTCCCAGCATGTCTTTGTATGACCAGGCGAAGATCTCAACATATTCATGTAACAGCTGAATTAGGCGCTCTTTGACACATGGCTCTAGGTTGGCACCCACTCTGACTTCTTTTCTGTCTTCCTCAGTACCCAAGTTGATTGTCTCTAACAGCTCCTCATGAGGTAGAATAGCCCTTTCTTCCTGTTGTAGCAGTCTAGACAATTCTCCCGGCACCTCACAATCTTCCTCGCCTTCGTATTCGGCATGGTAGACCAGATCTTCAGAGTCACTGAAGGTCATAGCAAAATTGTTACCCGTGGAATCCGGAATGGAAGGGTACCTGCATTTGTGAGTGTGGGTGTGTGTAAGGGATAGCCATCTTTAAACAAATAAAATGAAAAAAAGAAAGACAATGAACACAAAAGTTTATATGTGAAAACATCCATGATTCATTAAAATGGCATATGAAGATGAAAAATCAAACCCTTACAAATGGACCTATGTGCCTCGAGTAAGGCACAAGGTTAAAAGTGTACGAATTGTTTGAGAATTATTACAAACCAACAGAAATGTTTGAAAGATAAATTACTGCGGTATGAAAGTAATCGGAACAAAGTCTTTTCCTTCCCAGTTGCACAGTCCTCCTTCAACAGTAGGGAAAATCCAGTCTTCCAAGTTGCTCTCCTCTTCACCATCCTCCAAAGCATTGACTCCATGATGGGTGATCTTCACTGGTGGCCCTCCAGCACGGGTGCGACGTACAACCCTTTGAGCTGAAGAAGTGAATCCCAAGCCAGATTTATCTGATTTGAAAGGAAAGTCGGGAAGCTGCCCCCAGATTGTGCTTCCTCCTTCTTCAATCACAGCCTTTGCATCTTTGAGAGACGACATCCAAGGCGGAGGTCTGGTAATTGTGGGTACAGAAGACACTGTCTTGGTTGCCGCAATCTCCTGAGCTACCTCTTCGAAATACTGGAAAGGGGTTTCGATGAATTCGCCATCCAATTCTACATAGAGGAAAGAATTTAGATGGCTTATCATGTATTCCTCTTCGCCGTGAACAGTTATAATTTTCCCCTGGACAGGGTACTTGAGCATTTGATGCAGAGTAGAAGTGACGACTCCCGCATTATGAATCCAGGTTCTTCCCAACAAGCTAGAATAGGAAGGACGGATGTCCATCACATAGAATGTGGAGTTGAAGGTTTCAGTTCCCACTTTAATTGGGATGTCCACCTCCCCGTGGACCATCCTTTTAGAACCATCAAAGGCTCTGACAATTATATTGTTGGGCTTCAAGGTTAAACCTTCACAATCCAATCTATCCAAGGCTTTCTTCGGCAAGACGTTCAACGATGAACCGGTGTCTACCAGTACGTGTGCTAGAGTAGTCCCTCTGCATTCCACCGAGACATGTAAAGCGTCATTATGTTTTCTCCCTTTGGATGTTAAATCAGCATCGGAGAATCCTAGACCATTGTCAACTGTTAAGCTAGCTACACATTCCTGGAACTGATCCGCGGAGGTTTCCTGTGGCATATGGGTCGTCTTCAAAAATTTGATCAGAGCTTTAGCATGAGCTTCTGAACAAAGCAGCAGGGCCAACATAGAGATCTTTGAGGGGGTTTGTCCTAGTTGTTCCACAACATCATAATCGCTTTTCTTGATTATTTTCAAAATCTCTTCCATTTCTTTTTTAGAGGTCTCAGGGATGACTAAAGGTTGAGCCCTCGTCCTGACGGGCTCTTCTTGGATCCCTTTCCCTCTATCATCAGCAGCAGCAGAGGGGACAATCACAGGAGTTACAACTTCTTCAGTAATTGGAGTTCTCGCAGATATGTTGATCGATACAGGGGTAACCTTAGGAGCAGCTGAGGGTCCAAAGATTGCCTTTGGAGGGGCAATCTCTGGAGAGAAAATTCTTCCACTGCGGGTGATTTTGCTCGTTCCAGCAATGTTTCCAATGTCAGAAGTCTCTTCATCAGAAATCTCTTCAGTTGACTCAATTTGTTTAATACTGTGATAGTAGATTTCTCCACCATAGTTCCATGATACTGATGTGTCGGACTTGTACGGGACGGGCCCGAGCATGGTTATCTTCAAAGGTACAGTCTTTAGAGCGGATGTAATCTTAACAGGTCTTTTGGAGACCTTGGAAAGATTGGCGGATATGGTTATTATTGAAACATCATTGACAGGAGTCGGTGTAACATGAGTCTTTTCAAAAAGGATTTCTTGGTTATCCATTATGCGTTGGATGCCTAACTTCAACAATGGACAGTCGGTTGGTAAGGATGAACAAAGGCAGCGATCTTCTTCACAACCTGGGAAAATCCTAGCCTTCAGTAAATTCAACTTGATTATCGGTAGTGGAGTTATCAAATCATCAACAGTAGCAACAAACAGACCCTCTTCAACAACATGGGCATTGTGGCAATGCTTTGGCATTGGAGCAAAGATTACATTCGGCTTTTCAGGGGCGTCTAATTCAACTTCTTTAGCGTCTATCAAATCCTGAATCTTATTCTTGAGGGCCCAACAATTGTTGGTGCCGTGCCCCAGGCTATCTGAATGATAAGCACACTTGGCGTTCGAATGGTAGTAGGGAGAAGCAGTATTCGGATTCTCCGGGGCCTCTTTAAAACTTGCAAGGTTTAACTTCAAGAGATGGGGTAGAACCTGAGCAGGAATCATGTTTATCTGGGTGAATTGCCGTACAGGCCTTTCCACCCTTGTTTGGTTGGTTCTGGGTTGATTGTTTCTAGGCTGATCAGCTGCAGACTTCTGAATCATTACGGCCCCTATCGCTGGCCGGCGCTCAACTTTTCCTTGACCTCTTTGGGAGTAGACAGCTGATACTTCCTTCTTTGCTGGAAAAGTCTTTTTGATGGTAGCGGAAGCAGATGCATCTTTTTGAATTTTCCCGCTTTTTATGCCGGCTTCAACTCTCTCACCAGTTAGAATCAACTCAGTGAACCCCGCAGAGGAGCTTCCAATCAGATGATTAAAGAAAGGCCCTGACAGAGTTACCAAGAACATGTCTACTAGCTCCCTCTCAGATAGAGGTGGTTGTACTCGTCCCGCCAAGTCTCTCCATTTCTGGGCATACTTTTTGAAACCTTCATTTGAGACCATGCCCATACTCTGTAATTGAGTACGGGTCGGTGCTAAGTCCGCATTGTATTGATACTGTTTATAGAATGCGGCCGCCAAATCTTCCCAATTATGCACATCAAACCTCTCCAATTGGTAAAACCAATCCAGCTGCGTCCTCGACAAACTGTCTTGAAAAAAGTGGACCCACAGGTCTTTGTCAGAAGAATGTGGTTGAATTTTCCTGACATAAGATCGTAGGTGCATCTTCAGGCAAGACAACCCATCGTACTTAGAAAACAGTGGCACCTTAAATTTAGGAGGGATTACAATTCCAGATACCAACCCTAAATCTTCAAAGTCCAGCCCAGTCACTCTCTACACTTCCATAGCAGCTAGACGTTCTTCCAAGTTTTTGTATTTGTCATCGGTCGGAGGATACTGCTATTCATAATAGTCCTCATCCTCTTCTTCTTCTGCCTCTAAATCAGATGGCACTGCAGTTCCTTTACCTTTTCCTTCCCCCTCTTCAGATGTTGATGGAAAATCTAAGACCCTTCTGGCTTGACCTTCAAACCTTCTGCCCATGGTAGCCACACCATCTCTCTTCTTCTTCTTTTTCTCTTTTTCCTTCTCTAGAAAAGCCTTGAGCTCCTCCTGCCCCTTAGCTAAGGTCAATAGTAGCTATTAAAATTGTGAATTCTGAGCTTGTAAGTCTTTGACTGTTTGTTCAATGTCCATCTTGCTGAAATAAATAGCAGAGAGATGAGGAAACTTGGTGTGAAGACCTGCTTATGCATATGATGAATGATATGTACTCATGTAATGCATTCAAGGATTCAGAAATTCAAATTTGTTTTAAACAAAAAGGAACACACGTCAGATTAATAAGATAGAATTTGTTAGTACATCAATGCCCCATGGGCAAAATAATACAAAATTCTAAGGTAAAAAGACGTTGCGCATCCTCTTTGGTGCAATGTAGGTGTTGAGAGTCTGCTCTTCGTGAGGTTGACGAGTGAGTTCCAAAACCTTCTTCTTGCTTGCGTAGAATTGGGCTTCGAAAGTATCGCGCTCTCCCTTGAGCTGTATCCAACTCCTTTGCAGATCTTCGAGTGATGTTGGCATGTCAGGATGTAGGAGGGTGTATGGAACCTCTCCTTCCATAACAGGCTCTATAATCACAGGGAGAATAGAGGGGTAAGGCATCACAAGACTTTCGGCGCGGGTTCGTACCCACTTGAGATAAGGCTCAAGGGGGATGGAATTCTTTTGTCCCAAGGTCTTAATGTCCACCTTGTTGGGCATCCTCCAAGCTCGGATGAACCTTTGTCGGAGTCCTTGGTTGTCATTATCGAATTCGAAAACCAAACCTTGAATCAGCATGTCATGTGGGCCATCCCTTCGGGCATACCCAAACTGTCTCAGAGCCAAGCAGGGGTTGTAGGTGATGCCTCCCCTAATGCCAAGTAGAGGGACATTAGGGAATTCCCCATAACGGTTAATGACAATTACATTCTCTTTTGATCGAGAACACCAATGGATATTTGAATGTGTAAGAGTCATCAATCGTTGTGACCACCTCAAACCTTGCTCATTCTTCAAGACTGATTGGGGAAGATGAGAAATAAACCATCTTGCCAGTAGAGGAGTGAAACACATGAGAACACCTCTTTTCCTCATTGTACGAGTGTGAAAAGAGTGGAGGACATCCCCAAGCAATGTAGGCACTGGGTTGCGAGTCATGAAGATTTTGACAGCACTCACGTCTATGAGTTGGTCAGGGTTAGGGAACAAGACCATCCCATATATGAGAAGAGCTACAATCTCCTCAAAAGCTTGTAAGTCCAAAGAATTCCAGCAGCTTTTGGCCTTCTCAAACAGAAACTTTGACAAGAAGACTTTAACACCACTTCTAGTTTCCCAATGTGTTGTGACATCAGAGGAGTGCAAGTGTAAGGCTTGAGCAATCTCTTCTGGCTTTGGATCTCTTTCCGTACCGTTGAAGGGTAGTTGATTGAGAATAGGGATCCTCAAGAGTTGATAAAATTCCTCTAAAGTAGGTACAAGTTGGTAGTCAGGAAATGTAAAGCAATGATGCAAAGGGTCAAAGAACTAGAAGAGAACTTTCAGCATATCCTTCTAAGTGTTGGTGGTGACCAGATTGAGTAGACGACCATGTCTCTCGGTGAATGGAGAATTCTCAGGAATCCTTGAAGCTAGCTCCTTGAGTTGAGGAGGAATTATTACAAGGTTGACTTGGATAGTTTTCCTGCGAAGTGAATCCATAACCTACAAAATAGGAACAAAGATGAAAATCCAAAATCCTTGAAATCGTTAGTGGATGCATATGATGCTTCATGATGTTCATGATGTTATGCACAAGTATATATGTACAAACAAATTGTTAGAACAAAGTTTGAATCTACTACCCTAAGTTAAAGTTTTGATGATAACAAAATGCAAGATTAAATAAATTGTATAATTCATATGAGACATATATGCTACCTAAAAATTATATTGTGCTTTTACAGAAACTCTGATGGATATCAGCATAAGTATGTCAACATCAGCATCAGAAGATGAAATATCATATGCCAGCATCAGAAGATCAAAGCATGTGCTTACGCTGAAGCTTGATGAACAGATCTGCGCTTAACATACACTAAACTCTGATCAAGACCAAAACAATATCATCAGCACTTAGAAGCGTCAGAATAAGCCAAAGCCAATAACACGCTTAATTGACAACGGTACTGTGCATTCAAGACACTTTATTACCAACAGCTTTATTCCAAGACAAAGATCTTCTCAATATGGAAAGAACGTAATGGGCATTGAAATGGAATAATTGACTACAACGTATCTTTTCCAAGGCTATATAAACAAGTCAGTGAGAAATGAATTGGCTAATGCTCTACAACTCTTTACACGCCTAAAGCAAATCATCTTCATCCTCACTCATACAGATTTCTATATCTCTCAAATTGCTTACTCTATAGTTATAGCGTCCTAGTTTCGCATAAGCTTAATTTGTGTATTATCACCGTTGTGATATAAAGTTTTTGTAGAAAACATTCAACACACATAGTATTCATTTATCTGTAAGAAATAATTTCCTTGAGAAACCGGTCTGTGGTTTAGACTCAAGAAGGCTTTAGCAGTTGTTAAAGCAGTTGTAATATTCAGTTGAATATAGTGGATTAAGACCTCGCTGGAGGGAGGCGAAATCACCTTGACGGGTGGACTGGAGTAGTTTAAGATCAAACGAACCAGGATAAAAATAACGTGTTGTCTGCATTTGATTTCAAGTTTTACAATTCAACCCCCCTTCTTGTGTTTTTCACTTCTTCAATTGGCATCAGAGTGCCTGGTTCTGAGCTAAAACACTTAACCGTGTCAGTACAAGATCCAGCATCAGAAAAACACAATGGCAGGAACATATCAACACACCAGCAATGACATAAATGAAGATAGAGACAGATTCAGCGGCAAACCTCCAGTCTTTGATGGAGAGAATTTTGATTACTGGAAAGACAGAATTGAAAGCTTCTTTCTGGCACATGATGCTGATCTGTGGGTCATGGTGACAGATGGATACACGCACCCAGTAAATGCAAGTGGTCAGAAGATTGACAGGAAGGCAGTGTCTGATCAACAAAAGCGTGACTTCAAAAATCACCACAAGGCCAGAACTATTCTTCTCAGCACCATCTCTTACGTTGAATATGTAAAGATATCTAACAGAGACACTACAAAGAGTATGTTTGACTCTCTCAGAATGACGCATGAAGGCAACATTCGGGTCAAAGAAACTAAAGCTCTCGCGCTCATTCAGAAGTATGAGGCATTCAAAATGGAAGAAAGTGAATCAATTGAAACGATGTTCTCAAGATTTCAAATTCTGGTGGCTGGTCTCAAAGTTCTGGACAAAGGGTATTCTACTGCTGATCATGTCAAGAAGATCATCAGAAGCTTGCCAAAACAGTGGAGGCCAATGGTTACAGCACTGAAGCTAGCTAAAGATCTCAACAAAATCTCTCTGGAGGAACTTATCAGCTCCCTCAGAAGTCACGAGATAGAGCTAGAAGCTGATGAACCTCAGAAGCAAGGTAAGCCTTTAGCTCTAAAATCCAACAGAAAATCTGACTCCAAAGTTTTGCAGGCTGTTGAAGAAACCTCTGATGGGTCCTCATCAGAAGAAGACAAACTTTCCCTCCTCTCCAGAAGAGTGAACTAACTATGGAAGCAGAGGCAAAAAAAGTTCAGGAATACCAGAAGATCCGATCAGAATGAGTCCTCCTCCAGATACAGAAGGTCAGACTCCTCCTCTGGATACATAAGATCTGAAGGCTCTTCAGGAAACAGAAAGCCAAACACCAAGGACATCATTTGCTATGAATGCAACGAGCAAGGACACTACAAGAGTGATTGTCCAAAGCTTCAGAGGGAAAAGCCTAAAAATAAGTTTGGAAGGGAAAAGAAGAAGAGTCTCATGGCTACATGGGATGACTCTGACTCGTCTGAAGATGACTCAGAATCAGATGATGAGAGAGCAAACATAGCTCTCATGGCTAACATATCAGAAGACAGTGAAGCTTCTGAATCAGACTCTGAATCAGACACCGAAGAGGTATTCCCTGACTTTGCAATTAATTTTACTAAGGCTGAACTTGCTGAAAGCCTTAACGAAATTCTGGAAAGATATCAGCAGATCAGAGTTAAATTCAGAAACCTGAAAATGAATCTTGATTCTGACTCTGATAAAACTGAGAGTCTCAAATTGGAAAATTCTAAGTTGAAAAATAAAATTTCAAAATTAGAAAATCTTTTACAAAACTCTCAGAAGGAAACAATTTCTGAAACTCCCAGCAGCGCTGATGAGATCATCAAGGAGTATGATCACAACTTTCAGAAGTTCCTTGCTAAAAGCATAGATAGAAGCAAAATGGCTTCAATGATCTATGAAGTTAGCAGAAACGGCAGAAAGGGAATAGGATACCAAGGTAAGGTACCTACACCAAAGAATTCCATGGATCTAATTATTAAACGCACTCCTATGAATTCACACTTTGTGTATGGTCACACACGTGACATTAAATATACTAGTAGTAATTATTCTGTGAAACCAAAATTCAACCAGAGTTTTGGTAAAGCTAACAAATCAGGACCCAAGAAAATATGGGTACCTAAGGATAAAATAATACATGTTGCAGATATCTTTAGCAGCAAATCAGAAACACCAGTCATGGTACCTGGACTCTGGCTGCTCACGACACATGACGGGAAGAAGGCATATGTTCCAAAGCCTGGAGGCCACATAGGTTTTGGAGGCAATCAGAGGGGAAAGATCATTGGCTCTGGAACAGTAGGTAATGGAAATCTTCCCTCTATAAATAATGTTCTATTAGTAGATGGATTAATGCATAATCTGTTATCCATAAGTCAATTAAGTGATAACAGTTATGATATAATCTTTAATCAAAAATCATGTAAAGCTGTTAGTCATAAAGATGGGACTATCCTATTTAATGGAAAGAGGAAAAACAACATTTATAAAATCAAACTTTCTGAACGGAAAAGTCAGAATGTAAAGTGTCTTCTGTTTGTTAACAACGAGCAATGGATCTGGCACAGAAGATTGGGGCATGTTAGTATCAGAAGAATATCTCAGATTAACAAACTCAATCTGGTCAGAGGACTTCCTAATCTGAAGTTCAATTCAGATGCTCTGTGTGAAGCATGTCAGAAAGACAAGTTTGCAAAACCTGCTTTCAAATCTAAAAACGTTGTTTCCACCTCTAAGCCATTAGAACTTCTGCACATTGACTTATTTGGACCAGTTAAAACTGCTTCAGTCAGTGGCAAGAAGTACGGGTTAGTGATCGTAGATGACTATAGCAGATGGACATGGGTAAAGTTCTTAAGACACAAGGACGAGTCACACTATGTGTTTGTCACCTTCTGTAACCAAGTTCAGAATGAAAAGGATCTTAGAATCGTTAAAGTCAGAAGTGATCATGGTGGAGAATTTGAAAACAAAGATTTTGAGTCATTCTTTAATGACAGAGGCATTCTGCATGATTTCTCTTGTCCTAGAACTCCCCAACAAAATGGAGTTGTAGAACAAAAGAACAGAACATTGCAAGAAATGGCCAGAACCATGATCAATGAGACATACGTTGCTAAGACCTTCTGGTCAGAGGCAATAAACACAGCGTGCTACATTCAGAATAGAATCTCTATAAGACCTATTCTGGAAAAGACTCCATATGAATTGTGGAAGAACAGAAAGCCAAACATTTCATATTTTCATCCATTTGGATGTACTTGTTTTATGTTAAATACAAAAAATTATTTTAACAAGTTTGACTCTAAAGCACAGAAGTGTATTATATTAGGATACTCTGAACGCTCAAGAGGGTACAAAGTATACAATACAGAAACACAGATTGTGGAAGAATCAATCAGTGTTCGTTTTGATGATAAGCTTGACTCTGAAAAGTCAAAGCAGAATGAAGTCTTTGCAGGTATGGAAGTTGAATTCACAGGTTCTGAAGACAAGTCATCAAAAGCTCTCAACAAAGACACTCCTTCAACATTAGAAAGAGGCACTGCGAGCAATCCAGCAACATTTGTTGATCAACCTCAAAAAAGACTACCCAGAAGCAGCATGGATCACCCAAAAGAAACAATCTTAGGAAGAAAGGAAGATCCAATCAGAACAAGAGCCAGCTTCAGAAACTCTGAAGAATCCCTCATGGGACTTGTTTCTCTGATTGAACCTTCTTCAATTGATGAAGCACTTCTGGACAACGACTGGATTCTAGCAATGCAAGAAGAGCTGAATCAATTCACCAGAAATGACGTATGGGATCTAGTTCCCAGACCAAAAGGATTCAACGTCATTGGAACAAAATGGGTGTTCAGAAACAAACTGAACGAACAAGGTGAAGTCATCAGAAACAAAGCATGACTGGTAGCACAAGGTTATAGTCAGCAAGAGGGGATAGACTATACAGAAACCTTTGCTCCATTTGCCAGGTTAGAATCTATCAGACTTTTAATTTCTTTTGCTGTTAATAAAGGCATCACTCTATATCAGATGGATGTCAAGAGTGCATTCTTAAATGGCTATATAGAAGAAGAGGTTTATGTGCACCAACCCCCTGGTTTTGAAAGTACAAAAAATCCAGAGTATGTTTTCAAACTAAATAAGTCAATGTATGGTCTGAAACAAGCTTCCAGAGCTTGGTATGAAAGACTAAGTAACTTTCTGTTAGAAAAGGAATTCACCAGAGGGAAAGTGGACACAACCTTATTCTGTAAGACAGTTAAGAATGACATCTTAGTGTGTCATATTTATGTTGACGATATTATATTTGGATCTACTAATCCTTCTCTTGGAATAAAATTTGCTAAGTGTATGCAGGCAGAATTTGAGATGAGCCTCATGGGGGAACTGAAATTATTTCTGGGAATTCAGATCAATCAAACTCCAGAGGGAACTTACATTCATCAGAGCAAATATATCAGAGAACTTCTGAAGAAATTTGATCTCTCAGAATGTAAGTCATCAAAGATTCCAATGCATCCCACGTGCATTCTGGAAAGAGAAGAGGTAAGCAAAAAGGTAGAACAGAAGGTCTACAGAGGTATGATTGGTTCTCTTCTTTATCTGACGGCTTCAAGGCCTGATATTTTATTCAGTATATGCATTTGTGCAAGATTCCAATCAGATCCTAGAGAATCTCACTTAACTGCTGTTAAGCAAATTTTCAAGTATCTGAAAGGTACTACTAATCTGGGTTTATTGTTTAGAAAATCTAGTGATTACAGCTTAGTAGGTTACTGTGATGATGACTTTGCTGGAGACAGAGTAGAGCGTAAAAGTACTTCTGGAAGCTTCCAGTTTCTGGGAGAAAATATGATCTCTTGGTCCAGCAAAAGGCAATCCACAATTGCGCTATCAACAGCAGAAGCTGAATACATAGCAGCAGTAGGATGCAGCACACAAATGGTCTAGATGAAAAGTCAGCTTGAAGACTTCCAGATATTTGAGAGTAACATTCCTATACTCTGTGACAACACTTCTGCCATTTGCTTAAGTAAAAATCCAATTTTGCATTCTAGGGCTAAGCATATAGAAATAAAACATCATTTCATTAGGGACTATATTGAGAAAGGCATTTTAAACTTAAAATTTATTGATACAGACCATCAATGGGCTGATATTTTCACAAAACCACTTTCTGAAGATAGGTTCAAATTCATTCTGAAACATCTCAGCATGAAGCTCTGCCCAGAGAGAAAATGTTTTAATTTTATATATTAACCTTCATAATTTGTTTTGTTTTACTGTGAACTTCTGATCAATCTTCTTTTAGAAATTTAGACATGTAGATTGTATCTGACTCTATCCATAAAGATCTGAGCGTTTCATTTCAAGGATAGATGTGCTGTTCACTAAATCAAACAAGTGTCATCCAGTCATCAGCTAATTCCTGAGGAATAACACGCGTGCACGCTTCTGAGAAGACAAAGCGCTGATTGGATGCATTGAGACACATGTCATGGGTAACCGTTTCAAATATCTTTCTAAATCCCCTAAAATTAGCCAACATTAAATGCGAGTAATCATGATTTAATTCTCTCTCTTAAAACGTTTATGTTTTCAAAACATTGTTTGAAACCTATTTAAACGCCTTAACATCATTCATTCACTTTTTACCGTCACTTACAATCTTCAAAATATTTTTGTGTTCTTACTGTGTGTTCATCTTCTTTTTTTTCTCAAAGAAACCCTTTTCAAGCTTTTTCTCAAAAACCCTTGTGTGAACATGGAAACCTCTAGCACTCCTTCTGCAGGTTCCCAGCAAGATGCTTCTTCTGAACAGTATCAGATTCCTTTCAGAATGCTCTTCACTCCGGTCAAGAACTTGGAAGTTCTGTCAGAACTGATAGTAGATTTCAACAGTTTGAAAATGGCTTTGATTTGTCTGAAGAAATTAAGGCACAAGGTTGGGAAAGGTACTTTGATAGGTTGGTGGGTCCAATGTTCTCCATTTTGGTTAAAGAATTCTGGATACGTGCGTCTTCCTCAACTCATCAGGTTACTTCATATATCATGGGAAAGAAGATTGTGATTACTGAAGATCACATTGCAAGGCTGATTGGATACAATGGTGGTGGTATCCGCTGTAATCACATTGCAAACTCTGCCCTAGTTGCAAGAGAGATTTTCACACATGGGGTTCCCTCCAGCAAAATAAGAGATTTGAAAGATCAGCACAGAATTTGGGCAAAGATTATTCTGGGCTGCTTCAACCACAGGAAGCCTACAAGCTCTCCTGACTATATAAACATAGATCAACAATATCTGATTTATTTTATTGCAAAGAAGTCCAAGATCAACCTAGCTCATCTTCTGTTCAATCATCTGAAGACAAGCGTCAAGGAAACGAGAGAAGAAGAAAGGACTAAAAGGGATTGGATACCCTTCGGCAGATTGATATCAGATATTCTGACGGAGAATAGGTTGATTGAACACTTGACAGAGGCACATGAAATAAGCTCTCTAGAACCTTCTGTTGGCAAGCAGCTGAATGCCAAGAATCTGAAGAAGATGAAGCTGATAGAGAACATAAGGAAGGAGCCCAGCATCACTCCTCATGCTGAAATCACCAGCAGAAGAGTCCCTCTGAACAACTTTCCTATATTCTGATATTGACTCTAAACCAGTCATTGTTCTCAGATACTTGGATGCTTGTAAAGCTGATGGCACAGATCCTGATCTGAACATTAAAGATCTGCACCAGCAAACACCAGAGGTTACTCTGAAGAAGACTAAGAAGAGAAAGGCTGTATCAGAAGGATCGTCTCTACAGACCCCAAAGAAGAGAGGTAATCTGTCTTTTGCTAATGTTTTAAATTCATCTGCTGTTCCAACATTTATTCCAACCCCAGCTTCATTTGAAATCCCAATTCCCATTCCAACCATTGATGATACTGAACCTGAGTTTGACCCTTATGAATCATTAACCCTCAGAAGATCCCGCACCAAACCTCATAATCCAAAACCTACAACCTCAACAGAACCAGAACTTGAAAAAGTTCTCTCTGAAATAGATCAACACTCTTTTGCTCCCCATACAGAAAATCCAAATCCTCAACCAGAAACTCCCCATTCACCACAACCAGAAACTACACACTCACCACAACCAGAAATTCCACAACCTCCATCTCCACAACCAGAACTTAATCCACCTTCACCTCAACACGAATCATCTCCTCAACCTGAGTTTCAACACTCTGAGGCTCAAACCCCTGAACCTCAATCATCTGAATCCTCTAAACCACAACCCTTAGCCATACAATTTCCTGGTGGTACCACTGTTAATATCCCTCAACTACCATCCTCACCAGAAATTACTCCACCTAATACCCCATCCAGTCCAATAATCATTCCTGATTCTCCTACTCCCTCACCCAAGCAAAATCCAGATGACCACAGCAAGACCTTCATTGATCTAACAGTCCTTGAACGCCTTGCTGCCATTAGCAATAAAACTTCCATTCCCAAACCCAAACAACCAGATGTTGGTTCTAGCATCTTGAATTTTGAAACAGATATGCAGAAGTGGATTTCTTCTCTAAAACAGGCTAGTCTGGAAGTGATTGATCCCGCTGTTTCAGACCACCTCTGGACACTCTTCAGAAGATGGGTATGTGCTGAAACCTTTAAGCTGCAGGACCAAAGCTATGGACAGGCTCAACAGAACTTCAGTAATCTGCTGAAAGAAATTGAAGGTCCAGTTTTGAGTCAGCTGCTGAAGGATGAAGTTCTTCATCTGGACAGTGAGCCTTGGTCTGAAAAGCGTCCAACTTCAACAGTTCAACCAGCAGAAGAACAAACGATTCCAGCTGAAGATTTAAGTCAAGAAGAAGTTATTGCAGAAAGCTCTCAGAAGCATCCTGATTCTGACACCTCTCAAGCTGCATTGGACAGGCAGACTCTTGAAGAGCTGAAGCAAAATGATCTTCGACTGCAAGAGAGAATGGATGAGAATGATCAACGAATGAAGGAAAGGATGGATGTTCAGGATAATAAGATTGACTCAGTAGCCAGCATGATGCATCAGCAGAAGGAAACCACTGATCAGATTAAGAACATGCTAGAAGCTCTGTTCACACGCATTCCACCCCCTCCTTAGATTTTGTTTCTTGATGTGTTCATTGTTTTCTTTACATGTTATCTGTAATATTTTCTGAGCTCTGAACTGAATACAATCGTTTTTCTGCACTGATCACTTTTAACTTCAATTATTTGCACTTTTTGATTGCTGACAAAAAGGGGGAGAAAGAATGATATTTTTCAATAACGGATTACTGAGACAAAAGTCTCAAACATTCTAACACTCTGATATACTTGAATGTTTCTTTGTTCTGCATAAGCTTACAAGTACAAGAATCTGATGAACTCTAATACACTGAAGCTCTGCTCTGGTAAAGGAAAGATTTGATGCTCAAAGAAAGTTCAATAAATATCTGATGCTAAAGGACTCATGGAATTAAAGGGAAGTAATAAACTCAGGGGGAGTTTTTCTGATCATAACTCTGATACCTTTTTATTCCCTATCTTCTTATCTTTGATACCTTTTCTGTTTATCCCTGATACAATTTATGATTTGGTTATCTCTGATACTTTTTCTTTAAATTTCAATTGAAAAAAATCTGGTTTTTGTCATCATCAAAAAGGGGGAGATTGTTAGAACAAAGTTTGAATCTACTACCCTAAGTTAAAGTTTTGATGATAACAAAATGCAAGATTAAATAAATTGTATAATTCATATGAGACATATATGCTACCTAAAAATTATATTGTGCATTTACAGAAACTCTGATGGATATCAGCATAAGTATGTCAACATCAGCATCAGAAGATGAAATATCATATGCCAGCATCAGAAGATCAAAGCATGTGCTTACGCTGAAGCTTGATGAACAGATCTGCGCTTAACATACACTAAACTCTGATCAAGACCAAAACAATATCATCAGCACTTAGAAGCGTCAGAATAAGCCAAAGCCGATAACACGCTGAATTGACAACGGTACTGTGCATTCAAGACACTTTATTACCAATGGCTTTATTCCAAGACAAAGATCTTCTCAATATGGAAAGAATGTAATGGGCATTGAAATGTAATAATTGACTACAACGTATCTTTTCCAAGGCTATATAAATAAGTCAGTGAGAAATGAATTGGCTAATGCTCTACAACTCTTTACACGCCTAAAGCAAATCATCTTCATCCTCACTCACACAGATTGCTATATCTCTCAAATTTCTTACTCTATAGTTATAGCATCCTAGTTTCACATAAGCTTAATTTGTGTATTATCACAGTTGTGATATAAAGTTTTTGTAGAAAACATTCAACACACATAGTATTCATTTATCTGTAAGAAAGAATTTCCTTGAGAAACCGGTCTGTGGTTTAGACTCAAGAAGGCTTTAGCAGTTGTTAAAGCAGTTGTAATATTTAGTTGAATATAGTGGATTAAGACCTCGTTGGAGAGAGGCAAAATCACCTTGACGGGTGGACTGGAGTAGTTTGAGATCAAACGAACCAGGATAAAAATAACGTGTTGTCTGCATTTGATTTCAAGTTTTACAATTCAACCCCCCTTCTTGTGTTTTTCACTTCTTCACAAATCACACAAGTTCCTAGTTTAGGCTTGCATGGGGTTTCATAGGTAAGTACCCTCTTGAAGTTTAGTTGGCTCAACCTGTCCTAGAAATAGTAACCGGGTTCTAAGGAGCTCAATATCAGTAGATTGTTTTTTGTGTTCATTGTTTCAGTTTAGCCACTTTACTGGCGACCTAAATATTCCAAGAAAACAACCCTAAATGAGTGTAGTATCGAGTATCTACCAACTTCGGACTGCACCAAAGCCGGTCATCTCACTACATCCTAAAAGGCCAAGAAAAGGTTCTAAAAGTCCATTAGTGCTTCATGACATCACTCAGCGGCCCCGTATTCTCTTTGATTGACTCAAAGGCTATCGGTACCCACAAATATGTCGCACTAATATAACTATTGCTTAGACCATGTCGGTATACCCCGCACAGTTTCCACAACGTATTTCTATTTACCTATGAATGTTTCCCAAATCCGGGTAGAGGATTCAAACCCAAACAATAGAACTAAAGTGTAAAGCATACAAGTCAAGCAAGATAAGCATGTAAAGGTGATCTAAAACCCTAAGGTAACCCCACTTTTATATTTTTCCCCAGCAGAGTCGCCAGTTCTGTGATGAGGTGGGAGAACTGACTTGAGGTTTTGCGTTTGTGTTCGCAAATGTTTCGGTTTAGCAAGAGTCGCCATCGACTTTTATTTTATCCAAAAGGAAAGGTAAAAAAGCATAGGAAAGACCTTTGAGATTGTTTTTGGGTTCGGGGGGTAGATTATGAAAAGGGAAGGTGCTAGCACCCTTTTCATCCATGGTTTTCCATGGGCTCTTAGTTACTTGTTTTAGATCACTTGCTTTTGCTTTTCAATTGTTTGAAATGGTGCTTTGTGTGGTTTTGAAAGTATTTTTGAAAAGAGGCCTTCGTTTAGGAAATCCTTGTAATGATTCTTGTTTGTAAGAATGTATACAAAGATGTTTGTCTTTTGAAAAATGTTTCAATGTTTTGAAAGTTGTTTGGAAATTGTTTTGAAATTGTGTGTGTTTGTTTGAAAATAGCAAGGATGGTTTGCAAATTGATCAAGTAACTAGAAACTTATCTACCAAATCAAAAGTCTTTCCTACACATTTTTATTCCTTTGATATTGTTGTTTTACCATTGCATTTGGTAAGCAACCCCATCTTTTGATGTTAAACGAGACGGGTGTGGGTCATCGTATGACCATGATAGCAATGGTGCCAAGTATCTTAGCTTGTTTTGAGGGACTAAGATTATTTGTTTTTAGGCAACCAAGATAGTGTCATCGAGGGACTATGATCTTTTTGTTTTGTTTTGTTTTGCCAAGATACCTAGAATGTATACCATGGCCATGTTTTAAGGCAACCAAGTGGGTGAAACCCTATAGGTGCTTGTGTGCAATGTGTTGTCATTTTTCATGCATTTTTTTGTCTTGTATTAAGTCATGCTATTTGTTTGATTTTTGGTCGTTGCATACAAAACCCTAGTTAACTATCATGGTATATGAAAGCAATAAAATGCGTAAAGTAAATCTAAACTATTACAACAATATTATGGGGAGGGGGATACAAGTTTTGAATAGGGGGATATTTCTCAAAATAAAACCCTAAAACTATTACAACCAAATTGAATTTATTGTACAAATAAATAAATGAACAGTATTTAAATATGCAATAAAATGTAAATATGCAAAAAAAAAATGTTTTGTATTTATTTTATGTATGTGAAAATAAATTTGTTTATGTCTTAAAAAATAAGAAAAAAATAACATGATTATTTTTGAAAGGGTGAAAACCCTAATTTTTGTTTAATAGAAAATATATTCTAATATTATTCCTTTTATTCATTTTTTGTTCAAGAAAAAATAATAATATATACAAAATGTTAAAAAATTGAATATTGTATGAAAATATTATTTTAAGTGTATAAATAATAAAAATAAAAATGTATATGATTTATATTATTTTCAAGTTTTATTTAAGAAAATAAATTCTATTTAACCTAATAAACTATTTATTATGCAAAAAATAAAATAAAAAAATATGATAAAATGTAAAAAATAAAGAAAATATTTTTTGTGATTTTAAATGTTCAGAAAAAATAAATAAAGTCAGAAAATATAAATTGTACAAGAAAATATAAAAAAATAAAAGAAAATGATCTGGGGGGTGCAAAAAGAAAAAGGGGGGGGTGCAAAAAGTCAGAAAAGCCAAGCCCAAACGCGCCAGGCCCATACACTTCATCCCTGACCTCTATCTCCTCCAAAACGCACGCGTTGTACTTCAAATCCTGTTCTTGCTATTCTTTGCATAAAATCAAAAATTTATAACATGAAAAATGTAGCTCATGATCACACAATTCCAATGATATAAAGAACATGACATAACTCTCAGAGATCAGAGAGAATTTTAATGGCCCTAATTTCTGACCTAGTTTTTTCAACATGTTCAACATCCAAATACTCCTAGCTCAGTTAATATAAATGGAATATAAGCATATGTACAACTCAAGCATGTAGGAGTTTTGAGTGAGGCCTGAAGGTCGTATGAGCTTGCTTGAAGTTCCCTCAACCTCTCCTAATGCTCAGCTTGCCTTGAAGTTGCCTGAAACTCCTTGTAGAACTCAACCTGCAAACTTAAAAAGTGAAAATGGTGAAGTGTGAAACTGAGCTCACAATTGCTGGACAGGGGCATGGATAGTTCAGGTGTTTTGTATGGAATGTGTTTGAAGTGATTCCAAGCAAAACGCACGAGGCAAAATGGAAATGGCTTGAGTTCTGCAGAGATTGCCCTATTTGGGCAGAAAATGGTGTTTTTTGTGTTTAAGGGTGTTTGAGAGGTTGTGAATTCGTGTCGTGGCTTGCAACAATGTTCTGAGATCATTTGAAATGAAGCAAACTCTTGGTTTCATCAGATACACAAGTTGTGTGGACTTTTGCAAGTTTACTTGCTTTTGAAGAAAAGGTGGGAAGTGACAATGCCAAAGCATGTACAGGCTTGCTTGCTAGTTGTACATAGTTGGTACCAATTGCATGATATTTGTGGACTTTTTTTGTAGCAAGATATTAGGTCCAATGCTCAAGGAATACAAAGTTGCAAAAAGCAAGCTTTATGGAAATGGTATTGTTACCTTTATGCCATAAATGGATTAATTCATTGTGCAAAGCTCCATAGGTCAGAACAAAGACAATATCCAATGTATTTGCATTTAATTATGGAGTGTAGAAGGGATTAGGACCTATAAAACCAAGTACAAGCATGCTTAGGACAAATTTGCAACTTGCACCATTGTGAAAAATGCCTTGAACAAAAGTGATAAATTTCCATTTTCATTTTTTCGATTCTCCTTAACCATAAATGATCTTGGGGAGTTCTTGGACATTTTGGAAAGCTTGTAACATGCTCTACAATCCATATTTGAAATGAATTTTGAGATTCCTCTTGGAACTAGGTGAAAAGTTGCCATGAAGTTAGGTCAAAAATCTATCTAAACTAGGGCAAAATTTCACTGAGTTAAAAAGTTTATGGACCCTTCTTCACAAAATCCTAACTTGAGATCCAAGCATCTTTTGGAAAAACATTGTGAATAAAAGTTGTAGATTTCATGGAGGACTACAACTTTCATGTTGGAAGTTTTCTTTGAATCTGTTGTACCCCAAAATTTTCCCTCTCATTTTATCAAGATTTCTCATCACAAGACTCTTTGAACTCAAGTCCAGATTAGGGTTTTACACTGCTCAAGATATCTCCTTGCACTGTTGACCTAAATTAGGGTTTGAGTTTGCACAGGGATTTTTTGACTTCCAATGCTCAAAGTGACTTTC
This sequence comes from Vicia faba, assembly GCA_948472305.1. Classification (NCBI taxonomy): domain Eukaryota; kingdom Viridiplantae; phylum Streptophyta; class Magnoliopsida; order Fabales; family Fabaceae; genus Vicia; species Vicia faba. The sequence continues at coordinate 125,170,385 of OX451738.1, forward strand.
ATACTTCATGTTGGACTTATAATATTGCTCATACCAAGTTTCAAGCCTTGAATCAAATTTTTGCCCAGTCAATTGGACAGTTGACCTAGAAATCAACTATATTGGGGAAAAAGTCAACTGTGGCCAATTTACAGTCAAACCTCATTAATTTTGATCCACATCAACATTATAAGCTCATATGAACCATTTGATCAAGTTTGGACCACAACTCCTCAAGAAATTTGATCAGATCACCAAAAGGGCAAAATGGTTATTTTTAGGGTTTTGACTGTAGAAGGACAATTTCTGACTTTTCACCTACCCAATGGAAAATTGAATTCAAACATGGATTCAAGGACTCAATGGCATCATCTTGACCTATTCACAAGGTTCAAAAGATCTCAATTGCATTGGATTGACAGATGAATTTTCAGTCAACTGACCAAAATTTGACTGTACACTTAAAAGTCAAACTTTGACTTTTTGGTCAACATCAAGAGCCAGGGGTCATTTTTCATCAAGATGTGTCAAAACATGAAACTTGTTCATCAAGAAACCTAATTTTGCAAATTAGGGTTTAAGATTGAAAATTTTCATAACTTAGAATTTTTCTAAGTTATGAAATTTTCTTAATTTTTCCCAACTTTGCCCAACATTTTCATCATGATGAAATTGGATTCAAACAAAACTTCCAACATGAAAGTTGTAGTCCTCCACAAAATCTACAACTTTGATTCACAAAGTTTTCTCAAAAGAAACTTGGATCTCAATTTATGATTTTTGGAACAAGGGTCCATGAAACTTTTAACTTAGTAAAATTTTGCCCTAGTTTAGGCCATATTTTGACCTATCTTCATGGCAATTTTTCACCTAGATCCACTTGGAATCTTATAATGCATTTCAAATATGGATTGTAGAGCATGTTATAAGATTTCCAAAATGTCCAAGAAATCTCCAAAATCATTTGTGGTTAGAGAGAATCGAAGGCTTGAAGTTGGCAAAAACTCACTTTTGATCCATGGCATTTTCATATTGATACAAGTTGCAAACTCTAATCAGCCTTGTTTGTACTTGATTACAGGTCCCAAAACCCTTCCATACTCAATAAGTAAATGCAAATCCATTGGTTTGAGGCTTTGTTCTGGTCATGGGAGGATTGCACACAAGATTAATCCTAAAATGGCAAAAAGGCAACATTGCCATTTTTGTCAAATTTTCTTTATGTCAAATAGAATCCTTGAGCCTTGAACAAGATCTGGTACAACACACAATATCCACAAGCTGAGGGGGCCAAGATCACAAAGTGCAGGCTGATAGATAGCCTGTACAGGCTTGTCTTGCATCATGGCTTACTTTTGCTTAAAATACAAGAAACGCCAAAATCAAGAGAACTGGCACATCTGTTATAACCAAGCTTAGCAATCATTTGAAACAAGTTATTGACATTGCATTGAGCCTAAAACACGAGCCTTTGATCCCTCAAACACCCTTGAACATCAAAACACCAAAAACTTGCAAACCAGGGCACTCCCTGCAGTTCCACTTCCATCTCACAAGTTGCTCGTGCGTTTTCCCCCAAACCTGTTCAAACACATTCTATATAGCCTATCCAAACTATCCCAACCATTGGCCTTAAACTGTAACTCCATTTGCAAGCTTCACCATTTCTATTTTCAGCTTGTGCAGGTTGACTTCTACAGGCTTGTTCAAGCACATCCAAAGCAAACTAAGCATTGGGAAAGGTCAGAGGAAGTTCAGGCAAGCTCCCGAGCACCTCAGGTCTCACTGAAAAGCTCCACAGGGCCATACACGAAGTCAACTGAAATAGGTTTTTGTCAACTTCCTATCTCTCTATTTAGGAATCATTAGGCTTAGGTTTGTGAATAAAAAATGTAGTATTTATAGCCATGAAGTTGTACATATGCTTAGTTTTCATTTAAGTTAAACGTGTTAAGAGAATTTGATTCATGAACTTCCTGAAAAAGTTAGGTTAGAAATTAGGGCCAGAGAAATTCTCTTTGGTCTTTGAGAGTTAGATTAAGTTCTTATATGGTTGAATTCGTCTTGAAAAATGCTACAACTTTGATGTTATGAGTTTTTGCATTAGAGCACGTATGCAGGATCTGGACAGTTGTACAGGGCGCGCGTTTTTGTTTTTGACAAAGGTTGAAGATGAAGTTCATGGGCTGGGCTTGGTTCTGGCTCACTTTTTGCACCCCCTGCCTTGCTGAATGCACCCCCCTGGCTTATTTATTTATATTTTTGTATTTTTGCATTTATTTTTTAATTTCTGATCTTATTTTATTATTTTCTAAACATAAAAAATACCAAAAATATTTTTATAAATTTTCACATTTATTTTTATATTTTATTTCATTTTTCTAACATAAAATTAATTATTAATTAGCATATACTTTTATTTTATTTAATGAAAACTTGAAAATATTATACCTTTATTTTTTATTATTCATACTTAAATAATATCTTTTCTAAATATATTTTTATTTTGTGTATATTTTATTTTATTTTATTGTATTGTACATTAACAATATAATCAATATATATTTACTTAAAAGAAAATTAGGGTTTTCACCCTTAATAAAAAATAATAATTTTTTTATTTCTTTTTTTAATACATTAAATATTATATTTTTACATACATAAAAATAACCAAAAACATATTTTGCATATTCATAATATTTTGCATATTTATTTAAATTGCTTATTTAATTATTGCCAATTTATTATTTGTACCAATTATTCAATTTGGATGTAATAGTAAATATTATGGTTTTATTTTCTTGCAAATATCCCCATTCAAAAATTGTATCCCCCTCCCCATATCAAATGTTGTAATAGTGTAGATTTATTTTGCGCACTTTATGCTTACAAATATACCATGATAGAGATTAGGGTTTGTATGCAAAAATCCAAAATCAAACAAATAGCTTGACTAATACAAAAGACAAAAAAACATGAAAATTGACAACACAATGCACACTTGGACCCCTAGGGTTTCATCCACTTGTTGCCTTTAAAATGGCCATGTTATGCATGTTGAGTATCTTGGCAAAACAAAAACAAAACAAAAGATCATAGTCCCTCGATGACGCTATCTTGGTTGCCTATACAAAAATGATCTAGTCCCTCAAAAAATTGCTAAAGATACTTATCACAATTACTATCATGGTCAATACGATGACCCGCGCCTGTCCCGTTTAACATCCAAACACAAGGTTGTTTACCAAATGCAATGGTAAAACAACACTGTCAAAAGGGTTAAAAATGTGTAGGAAAGAATTTTGAGTAGATAGGGTAGACAACTCTTAGTTACTTGATCAAAACTTGCAAAACATCCTTGCTATTTTCAAACACACCTCACAACACAATTTCAAAACATTTCCCAAAAACAAACTTTCAAAACATTGAAATATCTTTTCAAAAGACAATACACCTTTGTATATATTCAAACAAGAATCATTACAAAGGTTGCCATAACGGTGGCATCTTTTCAAAGCATTTTCAAAAAACCACACACATACAAAGCACCATTTCAAACAATTGAAAAGCAAAAGCAAGTGATCTAAACAAGTAACTAAGAGCCCATGGATAACCGTGGATGAAAAGGGTGCTAGCACCTTCTCTTTTCATAATCTACCCCCCGAACCCAAGAAAACATCTCAAAGGTCTTTCCTGTGCTTTTTGACCTTTCCTTTGGATAAAATAAAAAGTCGGTGGCGACTCTTGCTAAACCGAAACATTTGCGAACACAAACGCAAAACCTCAATTCAGTTCTCCCACCGTATCACAGAACTGGCGACTCTGCTGGGGAATTGTCTAAAAGTGGGGTTACCTTAGGGTTTAGATCACATTTACATGCTTATCTTGTTTGCTTTGATTGTTTTACATTTGGTTCTCTTGTTTGGGTTTGAATCCTGCACCCAGATTTTTGGGAAACATTCATAGGTAAATAGAAATATGTTGTGGAAACTGTGCGGGGTATACCGACATGGTTGAAGCAATGGCTATATTAGTGCGACATATTTATGGGTACCGGTAGCCTTTGAGTCAATCAAAGAGAATACGGGGCCGCTGAGTGATGTCATGAAGCACTAATGAACTCTTAGAACCTTTACTTGACCGTCTTGGCCTTTTTAGGGGTAGTGAGATGACCGGCTTTGGTGCAGTCCGAAGTTGGTAGATACTCGATACTACACTCATTGAGGGTTATTTTCTTGGAATATTTCGGTCGCCAGTTAAGTGGCTAAACTGAAACAATGAACACAGAAAATAATCCAATGATATTGAGCTCCTCAGAACCCGGTTACTATTTATAGGACAGGTTGAGCCAACTAACTTCAAGAGGGTACTTACCTATGAAACCCCATGCAAGCCTGAAACTAGGAACTTGTGTGATTTTCTTGTACATATACTTGTTCATACATGATGAACATTATAAAGCATCATATGCATCCATTAACCATTTCATGGGTTTAGATCTTCATCTTTGTTCCTGTTTTGTATGTTATGGAATCACTTCGCAGGAAAACTATTCAGGTCAACCTTGTGAGAATCCCTCTTCTACTCAAGGAGCTTACTTCCAATATTCTAGAGAATTCTCCCTTTAGTAAAAGACATGGTAGACTTCTCAACTACAGTTGAAAAGCAAACAAACCATTTTTGAAAACACAAGTGAGCAAGTATCTAAGAGCCCATGGATAACCATGGATAGAAAGGGTGCTAACACCTTCCCTTTCTATAATCTACCTCCCGAACCGAGAGCAATCTCTATAAGGAATTTTTCTGTGCTTTTGTCCTTTCCATTTGGAGAAAATAAAAGACAGTGGCGACTCTTGCTTCTGCGACATTTCGCGAACCAGCGTTAAATAGTCAGTTCCAGATCCACCGATCACAGTATCCTATTCCCTTTCTGCCGTTTCTGCTAACTCCATAGATCATTGAAGCCATTTTGCTTCTATCTATGCTTTTAGCAAGGAACTTCTGAAAGCTATGATCATACTCCTTAATGATCTCATCAACGCTGCTGGGAGTTTCATAAATTGTTTCCTTCTGAGAGTTTTGTAAAACATTTTCTAATTTTGAAATTTTATTTTTCAACTCAGAATTTTCCAATTTGAGACTCTCAGTTTTGTCAGAGTCAGAGTCAAGATTCCTTTTTAGGTTTCTGAATTTAACTCTGATCTGATGGTACCTTTCCAGAATTTCGTTAAGGCTTTCAGCAAGTTTAGCCTTAGTAAAATTAATTGCAAATTCAGGAAATACCTCTCGGTGTCTGATTCAGAGTCTGATTCAGAAGCTTCACTGTCTTCTGATATGTTGGCCATGAGAGCTATGTTTTCTCTCTTATCATCTGATTCTGAGTCATCTTCATACAAGTCAGAGTCATCCCATGTGGCCATGAGACTTTTCTTCTTTTCTCTTCCAAACTTCTTTTGGGCTTTTCCCTCTGAAGCTTTGGACAATCACTCTTATAGTGTCCTTGCTCGTTGCATTCATAGCAAGTGATGTCCTTGGTGTTTGACTTCCTGCTTCCTGAAAAGCCTTCAGATCTTCTGTATCCAGAGGAAGAGTTTGACCTTCTGTATCTGGAAGAGGACTCATTCTGATCAGATCTTCTGGGATTCCTGAACTTCCTTTACCTCTGCTTCCATAGTTGGTTCACTCTTCTGGAGAGGAGGGAAAGTTGGTCTTCTTCTGATGAGGACCCATCAGATGTTTCTTCAACTGCCTGCAAAACTTTAGATTCAGATTTCCTGTTAGATTTTAATGCTAGAGGCTTACCTTGCTTCTGAGGTTCATCAGCTTCTAGCTCTATCTCGTGACTTCTGAGGGAGCTGATAAGTTCCTCCAGAGAAATTTTGTTGAGATCTTTAGCTAGCTTCAGCGCTGTAACCATTGGCCTCCACTATTTTGGCAAGCTTCTGATGATCTTCTTGACATGATCAGCAGTAGAGTATCCTTTGTCCAGAACCTTGAGACCAGCCACCAGAATTTGGAATCTTGAGAACATTGTTTCAATGGATTCATTTTCTTCCATTTTGAATGCTTCATACTTCTGAATGAGCGCAAGAGCTTTAGTTTCTTTGACCTGAATGTTGCCTTCATGCGTCATTCTGAGTGAGTCAAACATGTTCTTTGTTGTGTCTCTGTTAGAGATCTTTTCATATTCAGCGTAAGAGATGGCGCTGAGAAGAATGGTTATGGCCTTGTGATGATTTTTGAAGTCATGCTTTTGTTGATCAGACATTGCTTTCCTATCAATCTTATGGCCACTTGCATTCACTGGGTGCGTGTATCCATCTGTCACCATGTCCCACAGATCAGCATCATGTGCCAGAAAGAAGCTTTCGATTCTGTCTTTCTAGTAATCAAAATTCTCTCCATCAAAGACTGGAGGTTTGCCATTGAATCTGTCTCTATCTTCATTGTTGTCATTGCTGCTGTGTTGATATGTTCCTGCCATTGTGTTTTTCTGACGCTGGATCTTGTACTGACACGGTTAAGTGTTTTAGCTCAGAACCAGGCGCTCTGATGCCAATTGAAGAAGTGAAAAACACAAGAAGGGGGGTTGAATTGTAAAACTTGAAATCAATTGCAGACAACACGTTATTTTTATCCTGGTTCGTTTGATCTCAAACTACTCCAGTCCACCCGTCAAGGTGATTTCGCCTCTCTCCAACGAGGTCTTAATCCACTATATTCAACTGAATATTACAACTGCTTTAACAACTGCTAAATCCTTCTTGAGTCAAAACCACAAACCGGTTTCTCAAGGTAATACTTTCTTTACAAATAAATGAAATCTAAGTGTGTTGAATGTTTTCTATAAAACTGTTTATCACTACTGTGTTACTACACAATTTAAGCTTATGAGAACTGGAATGCTAAAACAATAAAATAAGTGATTTGAGAGCTTTAGCAAACTAGGAATGAGGATTAAGATGAATCGCTTTAGGCGTGTAGAGAGTTGTAGAGCATTAGCCAATTCATTCTTCACTGACTTGGTTATATAGCATATGGAAGAGGTACGTTGTAGCCAATTATGCCATTTCAATGCCAATTACATTCTTTCCATATTGAGCAGATCTTGTCTGGAATGATGCCTTTGATAATAAAGTATCTTGAATGCACAGTACCGTTTCCACTTGAGCGTGTTCTGGCTTTGGCTTATTCTGACGCTGCTAGGTGCTGATGAATTGTTGTTGTCTTGATCAGAGTTTGGATTGCTACGCGCAGATCTGTTCATCAAGCTTCAGCGTAAGCACATGCTTTGATCTTCTGATTCTGGCATCTAATATAACATCCTCTGATGCTGATGTTGATAATTCATCTTCTGATGCTGATGATGATATTCTTATGCTGATACTCGTCAGAGTTTCTATAAAACAAAACATAATTTTTAGGTAGCATATATGTCTTACATGAATCATACAATTTATATAATCTCGCATTTTGTTATCATCAAAACTTCAACTTAGGGTAGTAGATTCAAACTTTGTTCTAACACGTAACACCAAGGATGGACGTTTATTTACTTATTTAGTTGTCACTTGTTTTTAAAAATATTGTGAGAGCATTGTAGACTCTCTTTTACTTGGTGAGACGTTGTTTATGAATTGTTATTGGAGTTGGTGACTAAATATATTTTGAAATGTTTTACATTGCAATTAATAAAGTGAAGTCGAATACCTTGATAATTATGTTGTCAGTTCATTCAAAAATAGTATGTTATGTATCCATTTGTTAATGTTTGAGCAATTTTTGAGATGATGAAATGTGACATCCTATTTTGACGTTTTTTTGGAATTTTTAAATTACTCTGATTTTATCAAATATGCTATGTTGAAAATAGGGTGTTATAATTGGTATCAGAGCAAGTCCGTCCGTCCGGCCAAGTTGTCTAACATTGTTTGTTCCTTAGTACGCGACAAGTGTGTGAAACACTGTCGGTGCTTGCTTTTCTAATCACTTGTATGTAGGAGTTGGATTGAAACAAGTTGTGGGAGAATCTTGTGCTTCTCTGATATGGTTTAGGTGTGAACAATTACTTTAACATGTTGTGAAGTGCATGGGTGCATACACTAGTGCTACTGTGTTGTTTTTCCAATTTTAAAGGAAGTACGAATTCAATATTTACTCCTAGCGGTCGAGTCAGAGAGTCCTTGAGTGGAAATGATCAGGTACTTGCATTTTTTGCATATATAGTAATGGAGGGATATGTTATGACTAATGATGTACCTGTTGTGTGTTGGTCCTAATGTTTTCCGGGGATGATTGCGACTTGTTGTTAAAGTGAGATGTTAGATTGACTTAATTTTATCCTTGGAGTGGACTGTCTGAAGTGAAACCAAGTGATTACAAATTAATTTGATGAGTCGATTCATATTCTTATGCTAGAGGATATCTGTTAAGCAAAGTAGGATGACTTTTAGAAGGTGAAGCTCAGACGGTTGCAATGTTTCAGCAGTGCGAGTTGATTGTGAAGTTGTCAATATTGAGTTAGCATTATGTATGATGTCGATGTTTTGAATGGTGATAGAGTGATGAATTGATGTAAATTTTGTGTTGGAATCACAAATGTGAAATGTTTTTGATGTTGTTGAAGGGTTGTGGATTGCGAGTCAGAGACAGAACTCAAAGATATTAGTAGCCTTGTGAAAAGAGTTGAAATTTTGATGTTTTGGTAACTTAATTTTGAAGAAAGTAATGCGTCTCTCGAGTTATGAGAATAATGGGGTTTCAGATATATGTTGAAATGGATTTTGTACACATAAATTGACAAAAAAAACTGCTTCTGTTCCACCGATACCCGATTACCATATATGGGTACCTGAGTACCCTGCGATGAAAATCAACAGAACTTCAAAATTTTATAACTTGAGTTCCGGACATCATATTTGAGTTCCATTTGATGCGCTAGAAAGCTAACGTGATAAACTTTGTTTTAAAAATGGTTCCAACATTTGTAAGTAATTTATTTGTCACGTAATGATGTTGTATGAGAGGTGAAATTTGATGTTGATCTTGTACTTGGTACCAAACTTGTTCCTACGGCACCATACAGGATGTCAGTACAAAAGTTGGGAGAATTGGAGAAGTTATTAGAAGATGTATGGAGAAATAGGTTTGTAAAACCTAATGTATCATTTTGGGAGATTTGATATCATTATTTAAGGAAAAAGGAAGTAGTATGAAACTGTATGTGGATCATCGATAACTGATTAAAATAGTGGTTGAGGTTACATATCCACTTCAGATGATTGACGAATGGATGGACCAACTAGTAGGCGAGTATATTCTCAGTATAATTGAATTGGGGTTGGATTATCTTCAGATAGAGATTAAGAGTGAGGATAGTTAGAGGACAACTTTTAGAAATCATTAAAGTTATTTTGGATAATTGAATCAGTTTGTTGCGGTGTTTCTTAAGGGAATTTTGCTTTAGTCTGAGTCAAGAACGGAAATGTTGAATGTTGTGACTCGAATTATAGTGTCGAAAGGGAAGGAAACGAATGTTAAGATGTCATGATATAGATCATGATTTGAAGAGGTGAATTTTCTTGAACATTGTTGTACCCAAAATTTTCCCTCTCATTTATCAAGAATTTGCTCACAAGATCTCCTTGACTCAAGACTACACTAGGGTTTGATCAGCTCAAGACACCTCCTTAAGCACTGATGACCAAAATTAGGGTTTGAGGTTCCAGAAGTATTTTTGAACTTCCAATGCCCCATATGACTTTCATGGATTATTATGGACCCCCAAGAATACTCATGTCAAGTTTCAAGCCTTGGATCACACTTTTGCTCAGTCAATTGAGCAGTTGACCTAAAAATCAGCTGTATTGGGGAAAAAGTCAACCATGGCCAATTTATAGTCAAACTTCATAATTTTTGATTCAATTCAACATTTTAGACTCATATTCATCATTTGATTAAGTTTGGACCACAACTCCTCAAGAAATTTGATCAAATCTCCAAAAGGGCAAAATGGTCAAAATTAGGGTTTTGACTGGGAAAGGGCAATTTCTGATTTTTGACCTAGAAAATGATAAATTTATTTAAGTCATGAACTCAAGAGTCCAATTGCATCATTTTTACCTAATTAAATGATTCAAAACATTGCAAGTCCATTGAATTGACAGATGAATTTTTCAGTCAGCTGATCAAAAGTCAACTGTATACTGAAAAATCAAACTTTGACTTTTTGGAAAATTCAAGTGCCAAAGATCAAAATTCATCAAAACATGTCAAAATATGAAACTTATTCATCAATAAATAAAAAAGTCAAGGTTACATTTTGAAAATTTCAAAATTTCTAAACTTAGAAATTTTTCCAAGTGTTGGAAATTTCTTATTTTTTCATAACTTTGAGCAAAAGTTTCACCATGATGCAAGATGATTCAAGAGAAACTTACAACATGAAATTTGTAGATATACATGAAAGCTAAAACTTTGATTCACATAACTTCTTCAAAAAGTGCTTGGATCTTAATTTATAATTTTATGAACATAGGGTCATGAAACAAAACACTTAGTGAAATTTTGCCCTAATTTGGTCAGGATTTTGACCCAACTTCATGGCACTTTTTCATATAGTTCCAAGGGGAATATTCAAAATAAATTCAAATATGGGTTGTATAGCACATTACAAGCTTTCCAAAATGTCCAAGAACTCCTTGAGATCATTCTTGAGAAGGGAGAATCGAAGAGATGAAGTTAGGGTTTTATCACTTTTATTACAAGTCATTTTAGTGATGAACAAAATTCAAATTCAAACCATGCTGCATAAACACTACTTTGCAGGCTTCAAACTTGTTAGGCACTCCATAATTAATGGTTTACACAGCTGTTAGAGGCCTCACTTCAAGCATTCAATGCATGGACATGCTTTTTATCCATTTTTGAAAGAAAGGTTACATTGCCATTTTGATAAAGTGACTTTTTGTACAAAACTTGTTCTTGAGCCTTGCACTTGTTCTTTTCTGATCAAACAGGTCCTATAACTCATGATAAATGTTTCAAACACATACAATCACCCATCCCATGCTTGTACCTCTCCTTGAAACTTGTTTCCCCCTTTTCATCAAAATCAAGTAACCTAGCCAAAAGCTAGAAACTTGTACTTCTGACTTGCCAATGAACTCAAACACTTTTTTTTATACATACACAAACCATTTGACACAAGCAGACGAATGCTCAAGCCTTGAAAGAACCTAGAACTCAGAATCACACTTCATACATCCATTTTCACACAAACTGACCAAAAACTTGAAACTCATAATCTACTCGTGCGTTTCTTGGCCTTTTGGTTTCTAAAGTTTCTAAAAATCACATGGAATCAATATCACACCTTGTTATAGAACTGTAACACCATTAACACCATCCTCCATTTCCAAAAACAGAGCTCTGCACATTGACTTCTCCAAACCATTTTAGCCATCCATTGCTCAAGCTAATCATTGCATTAGCTTCCTGGGACCTCAAGGAAGCTAACATGATCATCACCATCACTTGAAACAAGCTCAAACTCAAAACACGATTTCCAATTTTGAGGTAAGTTTTCTCAACTTGGAACTCTTCATACAGGCATCATCAATGATTTATTTATGAACAAAACATGTAGATATCATTTCCCTGAAGCTAACCATGTCCATAGTTTCCATTAATTTTGCTTGAGCTTAGAGAATTTTGAAAATGAAATTTCTGAGATTTTTAGGGTTCTGATTAGGGCCATTAAAATTCATGCTTATCTTTGATCCATAGTTTTAATGCTTTACATTTCTGAAACCGTGAGAAAATTTGCTACAAGTTTCCTGTTTACAGTTTTCATTTTTGATAAGAAATGAGCAAGTTACAGTTGGTTTGGTTGGAGGTTGAAGATGAAATCATCAGGGCGCATTTTGCCTTGTATATTTATTGTTTTGCTTATGTTAATGAATGTATAGCCACCCCAGTGGTAGAAGCGCGCGCCTGTAACCATTGGGACCTGGGTTCGAGCCCCAGTGGTACCCTTATCATTTTTTTCACATTTTTCTTTCTGATTTTTGGATTTTTGGCAGGCGGTGGGCCTCTTTGGGCCTGACTTGTTTTTTTTTTTATTTTTTTGCTAACTAACCCCCTGCAGGCTGTTTGCGTCCCCTGGCCCAAGTTTATTTATTTTTATTTTTTATTTTTATTTATTTTATTTATATTTTCTTAATTATTTTTCCTAATATTAAAAAATACAAAAATTAGATTTTTATTTTTAACTCAGTTTATTTTATTTTTCTCATAAAAAATATTTTTATTCAACTATACTTTATTTATTCTTATTAACTAGTCTTGTAAATTTAAATTAAAATACTATGTTTTTTTTTAATTTTATTTTCTCTTACACTAATTTAAATATATTATTTTAATTTATAAGAGGCCAAACATATTTTATGACACCATATATTATTTTCAAGATAAAAAATACCAAAAAAATACTTTTCATGAAACTTAATTTCCTTTTTTGATCAATTAATAGAATTAGGGTTTTATTTAAAATATTTTCTTAATAAATTTAAGTATAATTAATTATTTTATTTAATTAATTATATTAAGACAAAATCCTTTTTTTTTTCTAAAAAATCAAACATATATCCATTTACTTCACATTTTATATTTTTGTATATTTATTCACTTTTGTACATTATATCTATTTAATTTCTTGTACATTGATACCCATTCAATATGGTTGTAATAGGCTAACTAGATTTACATTTTTGCAATCTCCATTCAATTTGTATACCCTCCCCACAAATGTTGTAATAGCATAGTAACTTTAAATTTGGCAATTTATCGCTTTTATATATAACATGCTAGTAATTAGGGTTTGTATGGAAAGACTAAAACTAGTACTTAGAATATCCTAATTCAAGACAAAAACAAGCATGAAAATAATACATTTACACACAAGCACCCCTAGGGTTATCCCACTTGGTTTCCTTATACAAAATGGTCATATTACGCATGTAAGGTATCTTAGCAAAAACAAGATCACAGTCCCTCGATGACGCTATCTAAGTTGCCTTTCAAATGATCTTAGTCCCTCAAAAAGAATGCTAAGATACCTTGCAACATTGCTAATCATGGTTATACGATGACCCACGCCCGTCCCGTTTACATCCAAAGATAGGGTTGTTTACCAAATCAATTGTAAGACAACAATGTCAAAGGAAAAGAAAATGAACAAGAAAGACTTTTGAGTAGGTAGAATTCTCATAATTACTTGCTCAATTTCAAACAAAATATCCTTGCTATTTTCAAAACAAGGACCTACACTTTCAAAACATCTTACAAACTTGAAAACATTTTCAAAAGATCAATATCTTTGTATACATTCTTACGAATGAGAATCATTACAAAGATTGCCTAAACAATGACATCTTTACAAAATACTTTCAAAAACACACAAAGCACAGTTTCAAACAAAAGCAAGTGATCTAGCAAGTAACTAAGAGCCCATGGAAAACCATGGATGAAAAGAGTTCTAATACCTTCCCTTTTCATAATCTACCCGCCGAACTTAAGAAATAATCTCAAAGGTCTTTCCTGTGCTTTTTCACCTTTCCTTTTGGATAAAAGAAAAGTCGGTGGCAACTCTTGCTAACCGCAACGTTTTAGATCAAACGTAAAACCTTCAAGTCAGTTCTCCCACCGTATCATTGAACTGGCGACTCTGTTGGGGATAATTCTAAAAGTGGGGTTACCTTAGGGTTAGATCAAATTTACTTTCTTTCATTGTTTGACTTGTATGCTTTACATTATGGTTCTTTTTTTGGGGTTTGAATCCTCTACCCGGATTTGGGATACATTATAGGTAAGTAGCAATACATTGTGGAAATTGTATGGGGTATACCGATATGGTCTAAGCAATAGCTACGTTAGTGCGACATATTTGTGGGTACCGGTAGCCTTTGAGTTAATCAAAGAGAACACGGGGCCGCTGAGTGATGTCATGAAGAACTAATAGGCTTTTAGAACCTTTACTTGACCAACTTGGCCATTTAGGATGTAGTGAGATGACCGGCTTTGGTGCAGTCCGAAGTTGGTAGATACTCGATACTACACTCATCGAGGTTTGGTTTTTTGGGATATTTCGGTCGTCATTAAAGAGGCTTGTGCTGAAACAATGACCAAGGAAACAAACCAGTGATATTGAGCTCCTTAGAACCCAGTTACTATTACTAGGACAAGTTTGAGCCAACTAAACTTCAAGAGGGTACTTATCTTTTTTCTTGTTTTGTAGGACATGGATTCGTATCGTAGGAAAACTATTCAAGTCAACCTTGTAAGAATCCCTCCACAACTTAAGAAACTAGCTTCAAGAATTAATGAAAACTCTCCATTCACCGAGAGACATGGTCGCCTACTCAACTTGGTCACCTCCAATGCAGATGAGGATATGATGAAGGTGCTCTTTCTGTTCTTTGACCCCTTACACCATTGCTTCACATTTCCCGACTATCAACTTGTGCCTACTTTGGAAGAATTCTACCGACTCTTGAGAATTCCCATTCTCAATCAACTACCTTTCAACGGTACAGAAAGAGACTCAAAGCCAAAAGAGATTGCTCAAGCTCTACACTTGCACTCATCTGATGTCACAACTCATTGGGAAACAAGGAGTGGTGTCAAAGGTTTCCTAGCAAAGTTCTTGTTTGAGAAAGCCCAAAATTGTTGGAATTCTTTAGACCTGCAAGCTTTTAAGGAAATTGTGGATCTCCTCATCTATGAGATGGTTTTGTTTCCAAATCTTGACCAACTCATAGACATGAACACCGTCAAAATCTTCCTATCTCGCAACCCGGTGCCTACATTGCTAGGAGATATCCTACACTCTTTTCACACTCGCACAATGAGGAAAAGAGGTTTTCTTATGTGTTGCACTCCTCTCTTGGCAAGATGGTTTATTTCGCATCTTTCCCAATCTACATTGAAGAATGAGCAAGGTTCAAGGTGGTCACAAAGGTTGATGACATTCAAACATTCAGACATTCATTGGTGCTCCCGATCCATAGAGAATGTTACTATTATCGACCGTTGTGGAGAGTTCCCTAATGTTCCCTTACTTGGTATTAGAGGAGGTATCACCTACAACCCCTTCTTAGCCTTAAGACAGTTTGGTTACACCCGAAGGGATGGCCCACACAAGATGGTGATTCAAGGATTGGTATTTGACTACGAGAACGACGATCAAGGTCTCCGCCAGAGATTTATACGAGCTTGGAGGATGTTGAACAAGGTAGATAGCAAGACTTTGGGGCATAAAAATTCCATCCCTCTTGAGCCTTACCTCAAATGAGTACGAACTCGTTCTCAAAGTCTTATGATGCCTTATCCCTCCATTCTCTCGGTAATCATTGAGCCTGTCATGGAAGGAGATATTCCATATACTATCCTACATCCTGACATGCCCACCTCTCTTGAAGACCTACAAAGGGATTGGATACAACTCAAGGGGGAGCGAGATACTTTTGAAGCCCAATTCTATGCAAACGAGAAGAAGGTTTTGGAACTCACTAAGAAACTTCATGAGGAGCAGACTCTGAATGCCTACATCGCACCAAAGAGGATGTGTACTACCTTTCTATCTTAGAGTTTTTGTATTTGTTTTGCCCAAGAAGGCATTGATGTACTCAAAGCTTTAATTTATTAATATAAAGTGTGTTTCCTTTTTGTCTAAAACAAATTTGAATCTTAATATCCTTGAAATCATTGCATATGCATTTATGATTCATCATAACATAAGCAGGTTTCTTGCAACAAGTCTCCTCATCTCTCTACTGTTTATTTCAGTAAGATGGATCTCGAGCAAACGGTGAAGGACCTCCAAGCTCAGAATGCACAGTTTCAACAGTTGTTCTTAACTCTGTCCAAAGGACAAGAAGAGTTGAAGACCTTGCTGGTTGAGGAGAAGAAAAAGAAGACGAAGAAAATAACCAGAATTCTAAATATGGGAAGAAGATTCCAAGGGAAAACAAGAAGGGCCTTAGAATTTGCAACGACATCCGGTGAGAAAGACAATCAAGATGGGAAGGGCAAGGAAACGGTTATTCAGTCTGATTCTGAAGAGGAAGAGGAAGAATACTATTCTGAAGAACAATACCCTCCAGCCGACGACAAGTATAAGCATCTAGAAGAACGGTTGAGTGCAATGGAAATCCAAAAAGTGCCTGGCTTGGACTTTGAGGAGTTGGGCTTAGTGTCAGGGATTGTCATTCCTCCCAAATTCAAAGCACCTGTGTTTGCCAAATATGACGGAGTCTCATGCCCCAAAATGCATCTCCGATCCTATGTGAGGAAGATCCAGCCTCATACCGCTGACAAGGATTTATGGGTACATTTCTTCCAAGACAGTCTGTCTGGAACTCAACTTGATTGGTTTTATCAGCTAGAAAGAGTCGATGTTCATAACTGGGAAGATCTTGCTGCAGCCTTTTACAAACAATACCAATACAACGCTGATCTTGCGCCTACCCGTACTCAAATCCAGAGTATGGCCATGGTTTCAAGTGAAGGCTTCAAGGACTATGCGCAAAAATGGAGGGACTTGGCCGGAAGAGTTCAACCTCCCCTATCTGAAAGAGAGTTGGTAGACATGTTTTTGGGCACCTTGTCTGGTCCTTTCTTCAATCACTTAATTGGGAGTTCATCGACAGGTTTTACTGAATTGATATTGACCGGAGAAATGGTAGAAGCTGGGATAAAGAATGGAAATATTCAAAAAGACGCTTCCTCTGCTGCTGTAAGGAAGCCATTCATTGGAAAGAAAGAAGTGGCTGTTGTATATCCTCAGAGAAATCAAAATAGGGCTGAACGTCGTCCAATGGTGGGGGCTGTTATGATTCCTAAACCTGTGCCAAACTAGCAAAGAAACAACCAACCAAGAATGGAAAGACCATTCAGACAATTCACCCGAATTAATATGACACTATCTCAAGTATTGCCGCATTTGTTAAGATCCAACCTAGTGACCTTGAAAGAAGCTCCAAAGAACCCTAACACAACCTCTCCTCACTATCATCCTAATTCCCGTTGTGCATACCACTCTGAAAGTCCCGGCCATGACACTAACAATTGTTGGGCTCTAAAGAACAAAGTACAAGATCTCCTTGAAGCCAAAGAGATTGAGTTCGGCGCACCAGAAAAGCCCAATGTCATTTCTTCCCCTATGCCCAAACACGGCCATAATGCCAACGCCATTGAGGAAGATATATTTGTTACTTCAGTTGATGAGCTTGTGACTCCACTCCTAATTATCAAAAAGAACTTATTGAATGCCAGTGTTTTCCTAGGCTGTGATGAAAGATGTCATTTCTGTTTGTCCTCACCAACCAGATGTCCTTTGTTGAGAGCAGGCGTTCAGTGCCTAATAGATAACAAGGAAATTTTGTTCGAAAAGACTTCTGTTCCAACTGTTTCTTATAATGATGTTTCCATCGTTACCATTTCCGACAATTCTTCCAGGGTCTCCACCAAAAGACTCGTTAGAATTATTGCAGTTCAAAAAGTAGCTCATTTGATAATTATAGTGCATGGACCAATCCCATATTCATCAGACAAAACCGTACCATGGAATTATGGAGGGGATGTCTACTACCACGGTATCAAGCAAGATTGGCCAGTTGCTGAAGATTCAAGTTCTGAGAAGGTTGACTCTAATATTAGTAATATTGCAGGGACTAGCAAGATTACCTGGAGCGGAAGGATATTCTCTCCAGAAATTGCTCCCCCAAAAGCAGTTTTTGGACCCGTAATCATTCTTGTCGTTGTTGCTCCTCCAAAGGCTGTTCCCAGTCCTATAATCATTTCTGCTAATACTCCTACCGAAAAAGCTGTTACAATCCATGTTATCACTTCTACTGACATTCCTAACACCGGGTCAACTGAGACTCGAGGTAAAAGTATTTTGATTGAGCCTGTCCGGACGAAGGCACAATCATTGGCTATCCCTGAGACCTCCCGGAAAGAGATGGAGGAAATTCTAAAGATCATAAAAAGAAGCGACTACAATGTAGTTGAGCAACTGGGGCAAAATCCATCAAAAATTTCCATGATGGCTTTATTACTATGTTCTGAGGCTCATGCAAAGGCCTTGGTAAAATTCTTGAAAACTGCCCATGTACCCCAAGAAACATCTGCCGATCAGTTCCAAGACTGTGTAGCCAGCTTGACTGCAGATAATGGTTTAGGTTTTTCAGATGCTAATTTAATGCCAAAAGGAAATAAGCATAACGAGGCATTGCATGTCTCAGTGGAATGCAGGGGCACGACTCTGGCTCATGCCTTGGTTGACACCGGTTCGTCTCTGAATGTGTTGCCTAAAAAGGCTCTTGATAGGCTTGATTGTGAGGGATTGACATTGAAACCAAGCAACATAGTAGTGAGGGCCTTTGACGGCTCAAAAAGGATGGTGCATGTGGAAGGGGATATCCCCATAAAGGTTGGAACCCAAACATTTGATTCAACTTTTTATGTAATGGATATTCACCCTTCATACTCCTGTTTGTTAGGCCGACCATGGATCCACAATGCTGGCGCTGTTACTTCTACGTTGCACCAAATGCTGAAATACCTGATTCAAGGGAAGATTATAATTGTTCATGGAGAAGAAGAGTATATGATCAACCATCTCAATTCCTTCAGATATGTGGAATTAGATGGTGAGTTTATTGAAACTCCATTCCAGCACTTTAAAGAAGTCCCGCAAGATGTGGCAGTGACAAAGGCTTTGTCTCAAGTTCCTAAGAGCATAAGGCCTCCACTCAGGATGTCATCTTTGAAGGACGCCAAGGCAGTGATAGAAGAAGGTGGGTGCACTATTTGGGGACAACTCCCAGATATCCCATAAAAATTTGACAAGTTTGGTATGGGTTTCACTTCAGGTGCCCAGAAGGTTGTACGCCACGCTCGTGCCAGAGGACCACCCCTGAAGATCAGCAACCACCAAGTCAATGCAGTGGAGGATGATGAAGACAACTATGACCTAGAGGATTGGATTTTACCAACTGTCAGCGGAGGGCTCAGCAACTGAGAGGCCAGAGACTTTTTCCCGATCACTTTTATCCCACAGTAATTTGTCTTTACATTTTTTTGGATCTGTAATATTAAAACAATTCAGACTCTTAAAACCTTGTGTCTTACCCGAGGCACAATGGTCCATTTGTAAGGGTTATTATCTCATTTTCATATGACATTAATGAATCATGGACGTTTTTACATACAAACTTTGTGCTCATTGTTTTTCTCTTTTACATTTTCATTTCATTCAAAGATAGCTATACTCTTACACACACTTACACTCATAATGCAGGTCTACATCCACTCAGGATTCCATGGGTAACGGTTCTGCTATGGTTTTTTTTTTACTCTGAAAATCTAATCTACCAAGCTGAAGACGAAGGTGAGGAAGATTGTGAAGTACCTGGGGAACTTTCCAGATTACTACAACAAGAAGAGAGGACCATTCACCCCCACGAGGAACCAGTGGACACAATCAACCTAGGTATTGAGGAAGAAAAAAGAGAAGTCAAGGTGGGTGCCAATCTGGAACCCAGTGTCAAGGAGCGTCTGATTCAGTTGTTACATGAGTATGTTGAGGTCTTTGCCTGGTCGGATGAAGACATGCCAGGACTTGATGCAGATATTGTGGTACATCGTCTACCTACAAAAGAGGACTTCCCACCAGTAAAACAAAAGGTCCGTCGAATGTGACCAAATATGTCTGAGAAGATTAAAGCTGAAGTCATGAAGCAATTACACGCTGGATTCTTGGCCGTCACCTCCTATCCGCAATGGGTTGCCAATGTTGTTCCCGTGCCCAAAAAGGACGGAAAGGTACGAATGTCCGTGGACTATAGAGATTTAAATAGGGAAAACCCTAAGGATGATTTCCCACTCCCCCACATCAATATTCTAGTTGACAATACGGTGCAACACAAAGTGTTTTCATTCATGGACGGTTTCTCAGGTTATAACCAAATCAAAATGGCGCCTGAGGACATGGAGAAGACAACCTTTGTCACACAATGGGGGATATTCTGCTACAAGGTTATGCCATTCGGACTGAAAAACGTTGGGGAAACCTATCAACACGACATGGTCGCTCTATTTCATGACATGATACAATACGAAATAAAGGTCTATATGGACGACATGATAGCTATATCTCAAACAAAAGAAGAGTATCTTGATAATTTACAAAAACTGTTTGAGAGGCTAAAGAAATACAAGCTGAGTTTGAATCCCAATAAGTGCACATTTAGAGTAAGGTCTAGTAAACTCTTATGCTTTGTCGTCATCAATAAAGGTATTGAAGTAGATCCTGCCAAGGTGAAAGCGATACAAGAGATGCCTGCTCCTCATACTGAGAAGGAAGTCAGAGGATTCTTGGGAAGTTTGAACTACATTGCCAGATTATTTCTCACCTAACAGCTACTTGTGAACCAATCTTTAAGTTACTGAAGAAAGATTAAGTAGTCAAATGGAATGATGTATGCTAAACTGCTTTTGACAAGATCAAAGAGTACCTGCAGGAGCCTCCTGTTTTACTGCCACCATTTGAGGGAAGACCATTGATCATGTATCTAACCGTTTTGGAAAATTCAATGGGGTGTGTGTTGGGGCAGCATGACGAGTCTGGCCGAAAAGAGCACGCTATTTATTACCTGAGCAAAAATTTTACCGACTGTCAATCATGATATTCACTTCTCGAGAAAACTTGCTACACTCTGGCATGGGCTGCTCGCCGGCTAAGACAGTATATGGTGACTCGTACTACCTTGTTGATATCTAAAATGGATCCAATAAAATACATCTTCGAGAAACCTGCCCTCTCCGGGAGAATAGCGAGATGGCAGATAATCCTGACAGAATATGACATACAGTATACTACCCAAAAAGCAATAAAGGGCAGTGTACTAGCTGATCACCTTTCTCACCAAGCCGTGGAAGACTACCATTCCATGAAGTTTGAATTCCCAAATGAGGACATCATGATGGTAAACAACTATGAAGAATTCAGGCAATATGACGGACCTGAATAAGGATCCCGATTGACCCTGGTTTTTGATGGGGCATCTAACATACTCGACAATGGTATTGGTGCTGTACTCATATCCCCTGAAGGGTGTCATACTCCTTTTATTGCAAGACTCTGCTTCAATTGTACAAATAACATGGTGGAATACGAAGCGTGCATCTTTGGTCTCAAAGCTGCCATAGACTTGGGGTCAAATCCTTGAGTGTATTCGGAGATTCAGCTTTGGTTATCAGCCAGATCAAAGGGGAATGGGAAACCAAACACCCTAACCTTATCCCTTACAAACAACATGTTTTGACATTGCTCCCACATTTTGAGAAGATTACCTTCGAGCATTTCCCGCGAGAAGAAAATCAGCTAGCAGACGCACTAGCCACAATGTCATCTATGTTTAAACTTAAATAGGATAACGAGGCTCCCCAGATCACCATTGAACGAGGGGAAGAACCAACACACTGTCATGAGATTAATACTGAAGAAGTAGTGGACCAACCTTGGTTTCACGAAGTCAAGAGGTATCTCGAGGCCCAAGAATATTCAGAAGGAGCTTCAGTCAATGATAAGAAGTTCTTAAGGAGATTCTCTAATAAATTCTTCCTTAACAATGGCATCCTTTACAAATGCAGCCATGACTCTGTGTTAATTCGGTGTGTAGACAAGGTTGAAGCAGAAAAGATCATGGCTGAGTTACATGAAGGCACTTATGACACCCATTCTAGTGGGCATACGATGGCAAAGAAAATCCTACGAGCAGGCTATTACTGGTCTACCATGGAAGCAGATTTCTATCAACATTCTCGAACCTGCCACAAGTGTCAGATTTATGCTGGGGAAGAATTTCTTGACGGCTCCTTGGCCCTTTGCTATGTGGGGCATCGATATGATTGGGGAAATCAAGCCAACGACCTCTAATGGACACCGCTTCATTTTAGTGGCCATTGACTATTTTACCAAGTGGGTTGAGGCAGCCTCTTTCGCTTCCGTGACCAAGAATGTTGTCGCCCGGTTCAACAAACAGAATCTCATTTGTCGTTACGGTATCCCGGAGAGGATCATTACAGACAATGGTACAAACTTGAACAATACTATGATCACCGTCCTGTGCGAGCAATTCAAGATCCAGCATCACAATTCTTCCCCTTACCGGCCGAAGATGAATGGTGTTGTCGAAGCTGCAAATAAGAACATTAAAAAGATCATACAGAAAATGACAATCACATACAAATACTGGCATGAGATGTTACCATTCGCTCTCCACGGGTATCGTACCATGACACGCACATTAACTGGGGCAACACCCTACTCTCTGGTTTACGGCATGGAAGTTGTCTTGCCTATTGAGGTCCAGATCCCCTCTCTGAGAATTATGAAGGATGCAGGGCTGAATGAAGAAGATTGGATCCAGACTCGACTTGATCAACTAAACTTGATTGATGAGAAAAGACTTATTGCTGTCTGTCATGGTTAGATGTATCAGAAACGGATGATCAAGGCTCTCAACAAAAAGGTCAGATGCCAAGTGTATCAAGTCGGGGATTTGGTGATCAAACGTATCATACTGCCGCAAGGTAATCCCAGGGGAAAATGAACTCCTACATACAAAGGACCATTTGTGATCAAAAACATATTCTCTGGTGGAGAAATGTTTCTGACCAACATGGATGGCGACGACCTGCCGCACCCTGTGAACGCACACATAGTCAAAAGATACTATGCATAAGAGACCCGCTAGGTTGACACACCTAGAAAAAACAAGGGAATCCCGGCAAACCAAAAAGGTTCGGGAAAAAAATTAGGGATAAAACAAAAAAATCTGTACACCCGATAAGATGAAAACCTGAAAGGGCGGCTTGGACAAAAAAGGGTATCCCAGTGGACTGAAAACCCGAAAGGGAGGTCCAGGCAAAAGTTAGGGATTTAAAGCGTATGACTATGTTCTGTTGGATCACCTTACGGGAAACCTGACAAGCTCATAGGTTCTAATCAATTCAATCATCTTCAGACGAGGCAATAAATAGAAAAGATGCTCAGAGATACGAAGGCTATAGCAGAATGGGAACCCCATGGGATTATTGCACATATCTACCTTTTCTATGTATCAAAATTTTCATTTTTTTATGACGGCATTCTCTTACTAGAATGTTTGTCTCATTGTACAAAAATACTTACTCAAAGTCAATACAAAGATATCCCTTTGAAATTGCAAAACTATCTGTTTTTCTTTACTTTTGTGTTTTGTTTACAAAAACGTCCAAATGATTCATTTTTGAACATATGCATCTGAACATAATTACTGTTTACAAATAAAAAAAAATAGAAAGACAATCACGGATGGCTTTTAGAGGTAGGAAAATCTCTTTATGCTATTTCCATAAATCCCCCGCAGTGTGAAGTTTAGTCCCCAGTGGAACAAAGCTTCCAGTTAACAATCCCCAATAGAAGTCGATCAATTTCTCAGGATTTCCCAACGGGATTTTACAAGCAGTACACGACATTTCCCTTACAACAGAGTTTATTCCTCTAAGCGAAAATTCGTCAACACTTCAACTTCCCAACATGAAGATTTACACTTCGTATCCTCAGCAGTAGTCAGAGATTTATTTTCCCCAATCCAACAGCAGTGCAGCAGATTAGCTCAAATATGCATACATCGCATCCATATATCATAAACATTGATGACACGAATGCATTATACCATGCATTTCATATAACATGACATTGCATATTAGCTAACATTTTTACCTTTTTCAGGATAAGATTAATCAACAGCTACCATTAACAATGTTCAAAGTTTCTAGATACAGTTCAGATACGCTCCAGACACAAATGCCATCCTGATACTCATTCAGATTCAATCCTCAGATACCGTTCATATACAATCCAGAAACGTATGCCATTCTGATACTCATTCAGATTCAGCTTTCAGATACAGTTCAGATATGCTCTAGACATGGACGCCATTCTGATACTCATTCAGATTCATCCTTTAGATACAGTTCAGATACGCTCCAAACACGGATGCCATTCTGATACTCATTCAGATTAAGCTCTCAGATACAGTTCAGATACGCTCCAGACTCGGATGCCATCCTGATACTCATTCAGATTCAAATTTCAGATACAGTTCAGATACGCTCCAGACACGGGTGTCATTCTGATACTCTTGCAGATTCAACTCTTAAATACAGTTCAGATACGCTCCAGACATGGACGTCATTCTGATAATCATTCTTTCAGCTTACAAATTTTAATTCAACAATCACTTTGGATGGCATCTACAAAGCCCATCTCCAACAACTTTCTATCACCTCTCCAAATGGCATCTTTAAGCCCATTCCCTCAACCATCACATCACTGAGTGCAAATTTCTGGGCACTCTAGTGTCCAATCATCTTCCACCTTCGAGTCACGAATGGAAAAACTAGCCAATCTAACTCTTCAGGCTTAAGAAGATTGAACAGGGGAAACTGTTGTACCCCAAAATTTTCCCTCTCATTTATCAAGAATTTGCTCACAAGATCTCCTTGACTCAAGACTGCACTAGGATTTGATCAGCTCAAGACACCTCTTTAAGCACTGATGACCAAAATTAGGGTTTGAGGTTCCACAAGTATTTTTGAACTTAGAATGCCCCATATGACTTTCATGGTTCATTATGGACCCCCAAGATTACTCATGTCAAGTTTCAAGCCTTGGATCACACTTTTGCTCAGTCAATTGAGCAGTTGACCTAAACATCAGCTGTATTGGGGAAAAAGTCAACCATGGCCAATTTACAGTCAAACTTCATAATTTTTTTATCCAATTAAACATTTTAGACTCATATGCATCAATTGATTAAGTTTGGACCACAACTCCTCAAGAAATTTGATCAAATCTCCAAAAGGGCAAAATAGTCAAAATTAGGGTTTTGACTGGGAAAGGACAATTTCTGATTTTTGACCTAGAAAATGGTCAATTGATTTAAGTCATGAACTCAAGAGTCCAATTGCATCATTTTTACCTAATGACATGGTTCGAAACATTGCAAGTCCATTGGATTGACAAATGAATTTTTCAGTCAACTGATCAAAAGTCAACTGTATACTGAAAAATCAAACTTTGACTTTTTGGAAAATTCAAGTGCCAAAGATCACAATTCATCAAAACATGTCAAAATATGAAACTTATTCATCAATAAATCAAAAAGTCAAGGTTTCGCCATTACAATTCTTATGTTTTCATAACTTTGAGAAAAAGTTTCGCCATGATGCAAGATGATTCAAGAGAAACTTATAACATGAAAGTTGTATATCTACATGAAATATACAACTTTTATTCACACAACTTCTTCAAAAATTGCTTGGATCTTAAGTTATAATTTTATGAACATAGGGTCATGAAACAAAACACTTAGTGAAATTTTGCTCTAATTTGGTCAGGATTTTGACCCAACTTCATGGCACTTTTTCATATAGTTCCAAGGGGAATATTCAAAATAAATTCAAATATTGGTTGTAGAGCATATTACAAGCTTTCCAAAATGTCCAAGAACTCCTTGAGATCATTCTTGAGTAGGGAGAATCGAAGAGATGAAGTTAGGGTTTTATCACTTTTATTACAAGTCATTTTAGTGATGAACAAAATTCAAATTCAAACCATGCTGCATAAACACTACTTTGCAGGCCTCAAACTTGTTAGGCACTCCAAAATTAATGGTTTACACAACTGTTAGAGGCCTCACTTCAAGCATTCAATGCATGGACATACTTTTTATCCATTTTTAGAAGAAAGGTTACATTGCCATTTTGATAAAGTGACTTTTTGTACAAAACTTGTTCTTGAGCCTTGCACTTGTTCTTTTCTGATCAAACAGGTCCTATAACTCATGATAAATGTTTCAAACACTTACAATCACCCATCCCATGCTTGTACCTCTCCTTGAAACTTGTTTCCCTCTTTTCATCAAAATCAAGTAACCTAGCCAAAAGCTAGAAACTTGTACTTCTGACTTGCCAATGCACTCAAAAACTTTTGTTTATACATACACAAACAATTTGACACAAACAGACGAATGCTCAAGCCTTGAAAGAACCTAGAACTCGAATCACACTTCATACATCCATTTTCACACAAACTGACCAAAAACATGAAACTCATAATCTACTTGTGCGTTTCTGGGCCTTTTGGTTTCTAAAGTTTCTAAACATCACATAGAATCAATCTCACACCTTGTTATAAAACTGTAACACCATTAACACCATCCTCCATTTCCAAAAACAGAGCTCTGCACATTGACTTCTCCAAACCATTTTAGCCATCCATTGCTCAAGCTAATCATTGCATTAGCTTCCTGGGACCTCAAGGAAGCTAACTTGATCATCACCATCACTTGAAACAAGCTCAAACTCAAAACATGATTTCCAATTTTGAGGTAAGTTTTCTCAACTTGGAACTCTTCATACAGGCATCATCAATGATTTATTTGTGAATAAAACATGTAGATATCATTGCCCTGAAACTAACCATGTCCACAGTTTCCATTAATTTTGCTTGAGCTTAGAGAATTTTGAAATTGAAATTTCTGAGATTTTTAGGGTTCTGATTAGAGCCATTAAAATTCATGCTTATCTTTGATCCATAGTTTTAATGCTTTACATTTCTGAAACCGTGATAAAATTTGCTACAAGTTTCATGTTTACAGTTTTCATTTTTGATAAGAAATGAGCAAGTTACAGTTGGTTTGGCTGGAGGTTAAAGATGAAGTCATCAGGGCGCGTTTTGCCTTGTATATTTATTGTTTCTCTTATGTTAACGAATGTATAGCCACCCCAGTGGTAGAAGCGCGCGCCTGTAACCTTTGGGACCTGGGTTCGATCCCCAATGGATTTTTGGATTTTTGGATTTTTGGCGCGCTTGTTTTTTTATTTTTTTGCTAACTAACCGTCTGCAGGCTGTTTGCGCCCCTGACCCAAGTTTATTTTTTTTTATTTTTTATTTTTATTTATTTCATTTATTATTTCTTAATTATTTTTCCTAATATTAAAAAATACAAAAATTAGATTTTTATTTTTAACTTAGTTTATTTTATTTTTCTCATAAAAAATATTTTTATTCAACTATACTTTATTTATTTTTATTAACTAGTCTTGTAAATTTAAATTAAAATACTATGTTTTTTTTTATTTTATTTTCTCTTGCACCAATTTAAATATATTATTTTAATATATAAGAGGCCAAAGATATTCTATGACACAATATATTATTTTCAAGATGAAAAATACCAAAAAAATACTTTTCTTGAAACTTAATTTCCTTTTTTGATCAATTAATAGGATTAGGGTTTTATTTAAAATCTTTTCTTAATAAATTTAAGTTTAATTAATTATTTTATTTAATTAATTATATTAAGATAAAATCCCCTTTTTTTCTCTAAAAAATCAAACATATATCCATTTACTTCACATTTTACATTTTTGTATATTTATTCACTTTTGTAAACTGTATCCATTTAATTCCTTGTACATTGATACCCATTCAATATGGTTGTAATAGACTAACTAGGTTTATATTTTTGCAATCCCCATTCAATTTGTATAGGCCCTACAAATGTTGTAATAGCGTAGTAACTTTAAATTTCGCAATTTATCGCTTTTATATATAACATGCTAGTAATTAGGGTTTGTATGGAAAGACTAAAACTAATACTTAGAAAACCCTAATTCAAGATAAAAACAAGCATGAAAATAATACATTTGCACACAAACACCCCTAGGATTATCCCACTTGGTTGCCTTATACAAAATGGCCATATTACGCATGTAAGGTATCTTAGCAAAAACAAAGCAAATACAAGATCATAGTCCCTCAGTGACGCTATCTAAGTTGCCTTTCAAATGATCTTAGTCCCACAAAAAGAATGCTAAGATACCTTGCAACATTTCTAATCATGGTTATACGATGACCCACGTCCGTTCCGTTTACATCCAAAGATAGGGTTGTTTACCAAATCAATGGTAAGACAACAATGTCAAAGGAAAAGAAAATGAACAAGAAAGACTTTTGAGTAGGTAGAATGCTCCTAATTACTTGCTCAATTTCAAACAAAATATCCTTGCTATTTTCAAAACAAGCACCTACACTTTCAAAACATCTTACAAACTTGAAAACATTTTCAAAAGATCAATATCTTTGTATACATTCTTACGAACGAGGATCATTACAAAGATTTCCTAAACAATGGCCTCTTTACAAAATACTTTCAAAAACACACAAAGCACAATTTCAAACAAAAGTAAGTGATCTAGAAAGTAACTAAGAGCCCATAGAAAACCATGGATGAAAAGGGTGCTAATACCTTCCTTTTTCATAATCTACCCCCCGAACTCACGAAATAATCTCAAAGGTCTTTCCTGTGCTTTTTCACCTTTCCTTTTGGATAAAAGAAAAGTCAGTGGCGACTCTTGCTAACCGCAACATTTGCAATCAAACGCAAAACCTTCAAGTCAGTTCTCCCACCGTATCACAAACATGTTATTTCGAACAAAGATATTTGTGGAATCTATTCAAAGTAAATAGAGGATTATATCGAGAGACTCTAAAATTGGTTATGGGACTATAACTTTTCAGGCATTAACTGGTTATTATCGCAGCTTGCTTGAGACGAGGTCAAGTGAGATAAGTTGTTAGTGAATGAATTAAGGGAATGAAAGGTTTGACATTAGTAAAGATGTGAATGTATTAGATAAGTGCATAGAGATGCAACTTATGCCAATTAAGCATAATTAAAGTGATGGCAGCATTGAGATTATGATTAGAATTAGATCCAAATGTGAGATTAAAGGAAAGAGTAAGGATTCATTGATGTGGTCAAAATCTTCTAACTGGATAAAGACTTATTTTAGAATGAGACAATTTAGATTAAACTTGGTGTAGTAGTTTTCCTGTATTAGTATATACTTAGCAATTGTGTTGTGTTGCATGCACATAAGGGAGACTATGAAATGGAGTTTTGGCGTTTATGTATCATTGACGAGGTATAAATGAAGGAAATTAAGAAAAACTTTTGTAAGCCTTGGAGAGATTGTTGGCAATTATGCTTAGGTAACCTTGAGCACAAGGTGAAAGACACTATTATAGTTGGGTAACAATGATTTATGCCACCCTTATGGTTGTCTGCTACCTATTGACAAATTAAGGAACTGATCACCCTTAATCTCTTGTTGATAGTAGACGGGATCTTAATGGATGGGATAGGCGTGTCTTACTAGCTTGATGGTGTGTAAATTTATTGACATTTTATCAAGAGGATAATTGTTCACCATTTTGTGTGAACCTAATGCAAAAAGTGGCTATGAAAGAGTTGATATTTATTAAGAAGTTTAGAGACTTGAGTTGGTATACGAGCTAACACCGTAGAGTAGACGGTTGAGGATGTCGAAAACTGAACAATGATTTTCTGGTGGTTACTAAGCAGAGTTTGAAGATAGATGTGAAATTTGTAGATCTGATGGTCGGTGGAAATCAATATGAAGATATTGACTTAAGATAGATGATCAGAGTAGTACAGTGGAAGTGTAGTGTGATACAGTTTGTTATGCGGGTATGACTTTGGAGTCAAATATTAAACATTAGAAGTTGTGGGATAATGCAAACTATTGGACATTCCATGATGGAATTGTTAGGTGAAAGATTACCTATATTATTCGTGTTATCATAATGTCAATAGATGTATTGAATTGCATGATTGATTTTTGAGATATAGCATGGTGGCACTAATGTTGTGTTGATGTTCTTAGGATAGTATTGTTAAGTGATGTAATAATATAGATGGTGTTCATGTCACGAGACTCTGCGTCTTTAAGCTATGTTGTTGTACCATTTCCTATGGCAAGGTCTCGAGGGTGAGCATATTTTTTCCGTATGAAGAGAAATTAGAGAAGCGTTACATATAGTGACTGAAAAGACCTCGTTGTGTTCCGGTTCAAGCGCGAACAATATCATAAAGTAATAGATCTTATATCGCAGGGTGATGAGACAAGGAGAAAAATGGATATGTGCATTCATAACTCGGTAGTAATTCATCTTGTTAGATTATTGTAGTTGACGATATATAATGTTGGATAGTAGTATTCGAAAGATTTCCAAACATGACGTTGGAGCTGTAGGGTGGGATGCGAAAGTCGTATCCTGAGTTGTTCGCAATAGGTAATTTTCGAGGACGGAAATCTTTTAAGTGGGGGAGAGTTGTAACACTCAAAAAATCTATATTTAATTATTTAATTAATTTAATATGGATATCAGTGATTATTTGTGAATATATGAATTATGTAAAATTAGTCGATGCGGTGTATTTGTATGACTTGATAGATTTTATGATGTGATGCGTTTGTTGATGATGAGATGTCTTAGAAATTATAGAAGCTGAGGTGTTAAGGGTGTATTACCGAAACCATAAAATCATGGGGGTGTGGTGAGAAGACTAGTAATCATTTTATTATTATTATTATTATAGATATACGTTATTTATAATATTAGTAATTGAATAATTAATTAAAAATAAGGAAGAAAAATATGGGGTTATTGATATTAGGGGTATAAAGAGATAGAGAGAATCATTATTCTCAATCGATCATAGAAACTAGAGAAGAGGGAAAAAACGCTTTTGGGAGAAGAGGAGAAAAGGAAGAACCTAGGACTAAAGGGAAGACTCCTTTTGAGAAGGGAAGAGAACTCAAAACCTAAGGTAAGGGTGGGGTTATAACTCTATAAGGGTTTATATGATGGTGGATATTGGTAGTGTTAGGTATTGTAATTGTATTTTCATTTTTATGTGGATTGTGTGTTTGGTGTGAATTATATTTGTGATGATTGATGATGAAGATTTGGTGTGAAAACTTTGATTTGATGATATAAATTGATCGTAAATGATGAAGATGAATTGTGCATGTTTGGTAGAATAATTGCCTCTGTTTGATGTTGGAAATTTGTGATTTTGGGTGTTTTGAGAAGAGGAATCGCAACCTGTTACACTGCAGAATTTTTGAAAAATAGCGTAGGGTAACCAGTTACCACCTGAAGGGAAACCGGTTATCGCGTGCAAAAATTGATTCTGGGAAGAAAATTTGTAAATGGTAACTGGTTACCATAAGTGAGTAACCGGGTATCCAAAGCTTTGGAAAAATGGGTGTTTTGTGAAAATAATAGTAACCGGTTATCATTAGTGGGCAACCGATTACCGCCATAAGTTTTAAAAATCCAAAAGTTATTATTTTGCAGTAAGCAGTTACCACTAGATGGTAACCAGTTACCACCGAGTCAGAATGATAAATTTTCTGAAAACTTTGAAAACTCATAACTTTTTACTCGGGTGTTCGTTTGGCACGTCGTTCGAATTTATGAAAAGCTAAAAATATTTTCTACAATATGATGATAATTGTGATAACAGTGGGTGAATTATTTTTTAGTTGGAGGCTTATGCCTTGGGTGTCAGTGTCAGTTGATGTATGTTGTGATTGTTGGTAAATTTTGTAAAACTTCAAAAATTCACAACTCGAGTGTCGGGTAGCCGATTGACGCGTAGTTCAAATTTTTGGAATACTGGGTCAATGTACTTTCTCTAAAAAATGTTTTCAATACCATAATTTCAAATATTTGAGGCAAGGCCAGTTTTTTCGTACTGTTAAGTTATGTCGTTTTGGTGAAATGTAGGCAAATGCTTTGTATAGTAGATTAATTGGGATTTTCCTATTTTAATGATGAGTTTTTCTCATTTTGAAATTAATCATGAGGATTATGGTGTTGATGTGATGTGATATTTTCTATCTTATGATAATTATTTTGGAGAAGGTTTATGCCTTGTGTGTTAATGTTGTATGAAGTGTGATGCATAGAGGTTGAGGTTACATATCCATTTCAGATGATTGACGAATGGATGGACCAACTAGTAGGGGAGTATATTCTCAGTATAATTGAATTGGGGTCGAATTATCTTCAGATAGAGATGAAGAGTGAGGATAGTTAGAGGACAACTTTTAGAAATCATTAGAGTTATTTTGGATAATTGAATCAGTTTGTTATGGTGTTTCTTGAGGGAATTTTGCTTTAGTCTGAGTTAGAAAAGGAAATGTTAAATGTTGTGACTCGAATTACAGTGTCGAAAGGGAAGGAAACGTATGGTAGGATGTCAGGATGTAGATAATGATTTGAAGAGTTGAGTTTTCTTGAACATGCTATTTCGAACAAAGATATTTGTGGAATCTATTCAAAGTAAATAAAGGTTTATATCGAGAGACTCTGAAATTGGTTATGAGGCTATAACTTTTCAGGAATTAACTGGTTATTATCACAACTTGCTTGAGATGAGGTCAAGTGAGATAAGTTGTTAGTGAATGAATTAAGGGAATGAAATGTTTGACATTAGTAAAGATGTGAATGTATTAGGTAAGTGCATAGAGATGAAACTTATGCCGATTAAGCATGATTAAAGTGATGGTAGCATTGAGATTGTGATTAGAATTAGATCCAAATGTGAGATTAAAGGAAAGAGTAAGGATTCATTGATGTGGTCAAAATCTTCTAACTGGATAAAGACTTATTTTAGAATGAGACGATTTAGATTATACTTGGAGTAGTAGTTTTCCTGTATTAGTATATACTTAGCAATTGTGTTGTGCTACATGCGCATAAGGGAGACTATGAAATGATGTTTTGGCATTTATGTATCATTGAAGAGGTAAAAATGAAGGAAATTAATAAAAACTTTTGTAAGCCTTGGAGAGATTGTTGGACATTATGCTCAGGTAACCTTGAGCACAAGGTGAAAGACACTATTATAGTTGGGTAACAATGATTTATGCCACCGTTATGGTTGTCGGATACCTATTGACAAATTAAGGAACTAATCACCCTTAATCTCTTGTTGATAGTAGACTGGATCTTAATGGATGGGATAGACGTGTCTTACTAGCTTGATGGTGTGTAAAGTTATTGATGTTTTATCAAGAGGATAATTATTCACCATTTTGTGTGAACCTAATGCAAAAAGTGGCTATTAAAGAGTTGAGATTTATTAAGCAGTTTAGAGACTTGAGCTGGCACGCGACCTAACACCGTAGAGTAGACGGTTAAGGATGTCGAAAAGTGAACAGTGATTTTCTAGTGGTTACTAAGGAGAGTTTGAAGATAGATGTAAAATTTGTAGATCTGATGGTCGGTGGAAATCAATATGAAGACATTAACTTAAGATAGATGATCAGAGTAGCGCAGTGGGAGTGTAGTGTGACGTAGTTTTTTATGCGGGTATGATTTTCGAGTCAAAGATTAAACATTAGAATTTGCAGGATAATGCAAACTATTAGGAATTCCATGATGGAATTGTTAGGTGAAAGATTACTTATATTATTCGTGTTATCACCATGTCAATAGATGTATTAAAATGGATGATCAATTTTTGAGATATAGCATGGTGGCACTAATGTTGTGTTGATGTTCTTAGGACAGTATTGTTGAGTGATGTAATAATATAGACGATGTTCATGTCACGAGACTCTGCGTCTTTAAGCTATGTTATTGTATCGTTTCCTATGGCAAGGACTCGAGGGTGAGCATATTTTTTCCTTTTGAAGAGAAATTAGAGAAGCGTTACGTATAGTGACTGAAAAGACCTCGTTGTGTTCCGGTTCAAGCACGAAAAATATTGTAAAGTAATAGATCTTGTTTCGCAGGGTGATGGGACAAGGAGAAAAATGGATATGTGCATTCATAACTCGGTAGTAATGCATCTTGTTGGACTGTTGTAGTTGACGATATATAATTTTGGATAGTAGTATTCGAAAAATTTCCACACATGACGTTGGAGTTGTAGGTGGGATGCGAAAGTCGTATCTAGAGTTGTTCACAATAGGTAATTTTCGAGGACAAAAATCTTTTAAGTGGGGGAGAGTTGTAATACCCCAAAAATATAGATTTAATTATTTAATTAATTTAGGATGAATATCAGTGATTATTGGTGAATATATGAAATATGGCGAATTATTCGATGCAGTGTATTTGTATGACTTGATAGATTTTATGATGTGACGCGTTTGTTGATGATGAGATGTCTTAGAAATTATAGAAGCTGAGGTGTTAAGGGTGTATGACCGAAACCATAGAATCATGGGGGTGTGGTGAGAAGACTAGTAATCATTTAATTATTATTATTATTATTATTATTATTATTATTATTATTATTATTATTATTATTATTATTATTATTATTATTATTATTATTATTATTATTATTATTATTATTATTATTATTATTATTATTATTAGTTTTATTATTTTTATTATTATCATAGATACAATTTATTTATAATATTAGTAATTTAATAATTAATTAAAAATAAGGAAGGGAAATATGGGGTTATTGATATTAGGGGTCTAAAGAGATAGAGAGAATCATTATCAATCGATCGTAGAAACCAGAGAAGAGGGAAAAAGAGCGCTTTTGGGAGAAGAGGAGAAAAGGAAGAACCTAGGGATAAAGGGAATACTCCATTAGAGAAGAGAAAAGAACTCAAAACCTAAGGTAAAGGTGGAGTTCTAACTTTGCAAGGGTTTATATGATGGTGGATATTGGTAGAGTTAGGTATTGTAATTATATTTTTATCTTTATATGGATTGCGTGTTTGGTGTGAATTATATTTGTGATGATTAATGATGATGATTTGGTGTGAAAAATTTGATTTTGATGATGTAAATTGATCCTAAATGATGAATATGAATTGTGCATGTTTGGTAGAAGAATTGCCTCTATTTGAAGTCGGAAATTAGTGATTTTACGTGTCTTAAGAAGATGAATCGCAACCTGTTACACTGCAGAATTTTTGAAAAATAGCGCAGGGTAACCGGTTACCACCAGGAGGGCAACCGGTAACCGCGTGGAAAAATTGATTATGGAAAGAAAATTTGTAAAGGGTAACCGGTTACCATAAATGAGTAACCAGGTACCCAAAGCTTTGGCAGAATGTGTGTTTTGTGAAAATAGCAGTAACTGGTTACCATTATTGGGAAACCGATTACCGCGAGAAGTTTTAAAAATCCAAAAGTTATTATTTTGCAGTAAGCGGTTACCACTAGATGGTAACCAGCTACCACTGAGTCAGAATGATAAATTTTCTGAAAACTTTGAAAACTCATAACTTTTTACTCAGGTGTCTGTTTGACATGTCATTCGAACCTATAAAAAGATAAACATATTTTCTATAATGTGATAAAAATTGTGATAACAGTAGGTGACTTATTTTTGGGTTGGAGGATTATGTCTTTGGTGTTAGTGTCAGTTGATGTAGGTTGTGATTGTTGGTAAATTTTGTAAAACTTCAAAAATTCACAACTCGAGTGTCGGGTAGCCGATTAACGCGTAGTTCGAATTTCTGGAATATTGGGTTAATGTAATTTCTCTAAAAATGTTTCCAGTACCATAATTTCGAATATTTGAGGCGCGGCCAGTTGTTTCGTACTATCAAGTTGTCATTTTGGTGAAATGTAGGCAAATGCTTTGTATAGTAGATTAATTGAGATTGTCCTATTTTAATGATGAATTGTTGTCGTCGTGAAATTAATCATAAGGATTATGGTGTTGATGTGATGTGATATTTTCTACCTTATGATAAAAATTTTGGCCAAGGTTTATGCCTTGTGTGTTAATGTTGTATGAAGTGTGATGCATATTCTTGTTATTGAAAATGATGATGTTGTTATTGGTCTGAAATGGCATAATGTTGCGGGTTGATGCTCTGTTATTCATAATACATTGCAGTATGATGATGTTGCAGTTGTTGTCCTGGATTGGAAATTTTTTGAAGGCTTATGCCTTGTGGTGGCATGTGTTGTATTGTATCATGTTGTATTTCATGCATCATTGAGGGTTTATGTCCTGGCCTATATTGGCAAAATGTTGAGGTCATGCCCTGACCTATATTGGCAAAATGTTAAGGGCTTATGCCCTGGCCTATATTGGCAAAACATTGAGAGCTTATGCCCTAGCCTTACATGGAAATCTTGGAGAGGACTTATGCCCTGATGGTACCACATGCATCTGCATTAGAGTCAGTTGCATCACATTTGTGGAATTGTTGAAATTATGACATGTATTGGTGTTAGTGCGCGAAGTATGACTAATATGACATCATTTACAAATAAGATGTGATTTGTTGATTGTTGGAAGTGATCATTAAAAATGTGTCGTGTATTGGTGTTTGTTGTACCCCAAAATTTGCCCTCTCTTTTTATCAACATTTCTCATCATAAGGCTCTTGGAACTCAAGATCAAGCTAGGGTTTGCTCTGCTCAAGACAACTCCTTGCACTGATGACCTAAACTAGGGTTTGAGTTTGCACAAGGATTTTTGGACCTTCAATGCTCAAATTGACTTTCATACTTCATATTGGACTCATAAGTTTGTCCATACCAAGTTTCAAGCCTTGAATCAAATTTTTGCCCAGTCAATTGGACAATTGACCTAGAAATCAACTGTATTGGGGAAAAAGTCAACTATGGCCAATTTACAGTCAAACCTCATGAATTATGACCCACATCAACATTATGAACTCATATGAACAATTGGATCAAGTTTGGACCACAACTCTATAAGAAATTTGATCAGATCACCAAAAGGGCAAAATGGTCATTTTTAGGATTTTGACTGTACAAAGGCAATTTCTGACTTTTTGACCTAGCCAATGGAAAATTAGGTTCAACCATGGACTCAAGGACTCAATGGAATCAGCTTGACCTATTCAACAAGTTCAAAAGATCTCAAATGCATGGGATTGACAGATGAATTTTTCAGTCAACTGATCAAAATTTGACTGTATACTGAAAAGTCAAACTTTGACTTTTTTGGTCAAAATCAAGTGCCAAGGGTCATTTTTCATCAAGATGTGTCAAATTATGAAACTTGTTCATCAAGAAACCCAAAATTGCAAATTAGGGTTTAAAGTTAAAAATTTTCATAACTTAGAAATTTTCTAAGTTATGAAATTTTCTTAATTTTTCCTAACTTTGCCCCACATTTTCACCATGATGCAATTGGGTTCAAACAAAACCTCCAACATAAAAGTTGTAGTCCTCCACAAATTCTACAACTTTGATTCACAAAGTTTTCTCAAAAGAAGCTTAGATCTCAAGTTATGATTTTTGGAACAAGGGTCCCTAAAACTTTTAACTTAGTGAAATTTTGCCCTAGTTTAGGCAGGATTTTGACCTATCTTCTTGGCCATTTTTCACATAGTTACAATTGGAATCTCAAGTTTCATTTCAAAGATAGATTATATAGCATGTTTCAATCTTTCCAAATTGTCCAAGAACTCCTCAAACACATTTGTGGTTAGGGAGAATCGAAGGCTTGAAGTTGGCAAAAACTCACTTTTCATCCATGGCAAATTCATGTTCATACAAGTTGCATTTTCAAGTCAGCATGCCTTACACTAGTTTGCAGGCCTCTAAACCACTTAACACTCCATAATTTAATTCAAATCCATTGGGCTAATATATTATTTTGGTCATTAGAGCATTGTACACAAGATTAATCCCTAAATGGTAAAAGGCACATTTCCATTTTTGCAAAAGTTTGCTTTATGTCAAAACCATAATCCTTGAGCCTTGGTCCAAGATCTCTGGAAGCAAAACAAATCCAAAAATTAGAGGGGCCAAGAGGATTGTATGCAAGATGATAAGATGGCCTATACAGGCCTGTAACTTCACTTCCACTTTCTTGCTTCAAAAACAAGAAACTTGTCCAAATCCTTAGAACTTGAAAACCAGCCAATGTTAAATTACACAAACAGTTTGAACATCTTTCTCACACCCCTTTGAGCTAGAAACACGATTGCTTGAGCCTCTAAACACCCCATAGCCAGAAATCACATTCCTTTGGCAAAACAGGGCAGGTGCTGCAACTTGAGTTCCATAGCTCATTTGGCTCGTGCATTTTGCCCCAAGTTGCTTCAAACACCTTCCATTCAACTCACTCAAGCTATCCCAAACCTCAAATACCAAATGTAACTCCATTTACAGTGTTCACCATTTTCATTTTGAGCTTGTGCAGGTTGAGTTCTATAGACTGATTCAAGGACATTCAAGGCAAGCTAGCTATTGGAGAAGGTCAAGTGAAGTTCAAGCAAGCTACCAGACATCTCAAGCCTTATTGAAAAGCACTACATTTCCCTACACGAATCCAACTGAAACAGGTTTTTCTTCACTTTCTATCTCTCTATTTAGGAACATTTAGCCTTAGGCTTGTGAATAAAAAATGTAGTGTTCATTGCCATGAAGCTGTACATATGCTCAGTTTTCATTTATATTAAGTGTGTTAGGAGAATTTCATCCATGAACATGCTGAAAAAACTAGGTCATATTTTAGGGCCAGAGAAATTCTCTCTGGTCTTTGAGAGTTAGAACAAGTTGTTTATATGGTTGGAATCGTCTTGAAATTCTCTACAAGTTTGATGTTGTGTGTTTTTGCAATAGATCACGTATACAGGATGTCCCAAGTTTGTACAGGCGTGCGCGTTTTTTCAAATGCTGGAGGAAGAAGATGAAGTGGTGGGTTGGACTTGGCCTGGCTCACTCTTGACACCCCCTCTTTTCATTTTTACACCCCCTGGCCCAATTTCTTGTATTTTCATATTTTTGCATTTTTGTTTTCATTTCCGATTTTGTTTATTTATTTCCAAATATAAAAAATGCTCAAAAATATTTTCACAATTTTTTCATATTTATTTGACATTTTATTTTAATTTTTCTAACATAAAAAACATTTAAATACTTTTATATTATTTATTTAAACTTGAAAATAATATGTAATTTATGCTTTTATTTTTGTTCTTTATTTTTATTCATACTAAAAATATTTTCTTGAATATATTATATTTTTTGTACATATTTTATTTTATATTGTACCTATTTAATTTGATTAATGTACATATATAAATATATATTTTTCTTTTATTAAATACTTTAGAATAAAAAATATAAAAATATTATATTTTTCACTCTTATTATTATTCATACTAAAAAATACATTTTTTAAGTATATTTTATTTTTTTACATATTAGTATATTTTATTGTATATAAATAATATAATATGTTTATTTTCTTAAAGAAATTAGGGTTTTACCCTTAAACAATTAAAATAAATCTTTTATTTATTTCTTCATTTTTGCCATTAAATACTTTTATATACATAAACAAACAAAAAAATTTCTTTCCATAATTCATATTATTTGATATATTTATTTATTTTGTTTATTTAAATATTATCCATTTAAATATTTATGCATTGTGAATTCAATTTGGATGTAATAGTAAATTAGGGTTTATATTTCTTGTCAAATACTCCCATTCAAAAATTGTACCCCCATCCCCATAATCATGTTGTAATAGCTTAGAATTTTTAATTCTCGCACTTTACACTTTCAATTATGCCATGATTAGAGAATTAGGGTTTGTATGCAAAAATCCAAATCAACAAATAGTTTGACCTAATCAAAGACAAAAAATGCATAAAAATCAAACACAATGCACACTTGCACCCCTAGGGTTACAATCCACTTGTTGCCTTCAAAAATGGGTCATGTTATGCATGTTGGGTACTTTGGCAAAACAAAAACAAAACAAAAGATCATAGTCCCTCGATGACGCTATCTTGGTTGCCTAAACAAAAATGATCAAGTCCCTCAAAAATTTGCCAAAGATACTTGACACAATTGCTATCATGGTCTATACGATGACCCGCGCCTGTCTCGTTTAACATCCTAACACAAGGTTGTTCACCAAATACAATGGTGAAACAACACTGTCAAAAGGGTTAAAAACATTAGGAAGGATCTTTGAGTAAAATAAGGTAGATAGCTCTTAGTTACTTGATCAAAAGCTTTCAAAAACATCCTTGCTATTTTCAAACACATTTCACAAAACAATTTCAAAACATTATCCAAATCAAACTTTCAAACATTGAAATCTTTTTCAAAATACAAAAACACCTATGTATACATTCAAACAAGAATCATTACAAAGGTTGCCACAACGATGACCTCTTTTCAAAACCTCTTTCAAAACCACACACAAAGCACCATTTCAAACAATTGGAAAAGCAAAGCAAGTGATCTAAACAAGTAACTAAGAGCCCATGGATAACCATGGATGAAAAGGGTGCTTGCACCTTCCCTTTTCATAATCTACTTCCCGAACCCAAGAAAACATCTCAAAGGTCTTTCCTGTGCTTTTTGACCTTTCCTTAGGATAAAATAAAAAGTCGATGGCGACTCTTGCTAAACCGAAACATTTGCGAACACAAACGCAAAACCTCAAGTCAGTTCTCCCACCGTATCACAGTGTTGATGCATGAAGTATGATATTATGATTATGTATGCCATAATTTACCTATTCATTATGATATATTCGTTTATATTGTTATGATATCTCACCCCTTACTATTTGAATGTTGCCTCCACATGGATAACATGCATGTGACAAAGATTATATTTGCTTGAGGTAGAGATGCGCCTCATATTGCTTAGATTGAGTCGGGTCTTGCTCTGATACGTAACACCAAGGATGGACGTTTGTTTACTTATTTAGTTGTTACTTGTTTTTAAAAAGATTGTGAGATCATTGTAGACTCTCTTTTACTTGGTCAGACGTTGTTTATGAATTGTTATTGGAGTTGGTGACTAAACATATTCTGAAATGTTTTACGTTGCAATTAATAAAGTGAAGTCGAATACCTTGATAATTATGTTGTCAGTTCATTTGAAAATAGTGTGTTATGTATCCATTTGTTAATGTTTGAGCAATTTTTGAGATGATGAAATGTGACATCCTATTTTGACGTTAATTGGAATTTTTAAATTACTCTGATTTTATCAAATATGTGATGGGGAAAATAGGGTGTTACACCAACAATTCTTGACCAAGTGACCCCACTTTTCACAATTGTAGCACTACATACCTTTTTTTTATCTTCTTTGTCCTTTTGATAGTTTCCTCTTCCTATTTTTGAGGATTCAGAAGCCATATCATCGACCAGATGCTTATGAGAGTTAAACCAAGACTTCTTGCCTTGAGCCTTGTCAAACATGCCTTTAAATTTGTTGGAACCACCATTTTATTTTCATGACTGAGCCCAAAGATCTTGTATCGGGCCTTGAACTCCTTTCCTTTCGACAATCCTGATCTCATACGCTTCCAACGAACCAACCAAATCTCCAGTTTTAGGGTTTCAAATTGATTGGATTCTTGAATAGCTACGATAACGTGATCAAAGTGAGATGTCAACGTATGCATTACCTTCTCAACTATCATCTTATCAGTTAGGGTTTCACCCTAACCCTTCATAAGATGGATGGGTTTCTAAACCTTTTACACATACTCTATAATCTTTTCGTCTTCTCCCATCGACAATAATTCATATTATCGATGCAAGGTCTACAACTTGACAACCTTAACTTTTTCACCTCCTTCATATTACTTGACAAGAATATCTCATGCCTCCTTTGCCGATTCAACATGGGAGATCTTGTCGAAGTTCGCCGCGTCGACCCGCCATCTGAATGCAATATGCAACCTTACAATCCTTCTTCTTGGATTCGTTGTGGGTTGTTTTCTGTGCGTCGGTTGTATCTACAACCAACACAAAAATTTCATTAGTAACCACTTCTAAGATTTCATGAAAGCCAAACAGATATTACATCTATTTTTTCGTTGAATCCAATTCTTGCCATCAAGAGTTGAAAGAAAATTCAGAATGCTATTGTTACCATTCATTTTCACTGTGATTGCTAGTGAACAACCCACAACCCCAGAAATACGATCTCTGACGTGTGATTCTTGAAAACACGTTCAAGAATCTAACTGAAACTCCAGATACCAATTTGTTAGTGCGTGAGACACTTTTAGTAAAAAGAAAAATAGAGAGGATAAAGGAAATAAGAATTATATTATTAACTTGAATTGTTACAAACTAATTTATAAAATAGTCTATTTATATACAACTAACGTATACAATAAATATGCTAACAAACCCTAATTGATCTTATGCTTGAATTCCACAATTTAAATTATATTTAATATTATATCAAATATTTCAACACAATGCACATATTGTGCAAGTAAATGAGCACATTAATTTGTCTTTCTCAAAGGAAAGTAAGTAGTACTATTTCAATTTTGATTATGAAGTAAAAGATAAAATCTTATTGAGAACTAGAATTAAGGGAACGTAATTTTATGGCCTTCAATGAACATATTGTAGAGAGATAGTGAATTTTTTTTTAAAAAATAGTAAATTTGAATGAATTATTTTAATGAAAGAAAATAATTTATTGAAAGAATTTAAAATGATTTAACTAAAATTCTTTGCTTTGGTAGAAAATATAGAGAATTATTGAAATGATAAAAATTTATGAAATATTTTATTTAAGTTAAATTTTAAAAATTTCAAATGACACTAAAAATAAAAAATTTAAATTATTCATTCACTCTATATAATGTGAATGATAAAGTATTTATTATTAATTTTTTAAATTTTACAAGATGGTTCTTATATTTTATAAAATTTTAAATTGACTCTCAAATTTTTCAAAAAATTACAAATAAATCTTTAATAATTTTAAAATTTTACAAATTAATCCCTTTAAATTTTTAAAAATCACAAATTCTTTCATATTTTAAATTTGACCTAAAAATTTTAAAATTTATGAAAATAATCTCAAAAATTTAACAATGAATCAATTTAATATTTCATCCAAACAAAAAAATTTAAAAATAAATGATTTAAATTAGAGGTAGCAAAATGGGCCGTCTGTCCCACTCTCTCTTAAGCCTGCTAAAAAAATGAGACATGCAATCCCACCAAATTGAAATAGGCATAAAAATCTAGTTCGCTCCGCCAAAGTAGCGAGTTGACGGATTGCGCTTACTTTTTTATTTTTTATTATTTTTTTCATTTTTTTATTATATTAAAAAACTTTTTTTACATTTCAATATGATTTTTTACTTATTTTTTAAAATAATTCTTTATAACGTATCTTTTTAACAAAATTTACTTTAAAAAATATTGCATATATTTTTTCAAATAAATGTATAAAATAAAACCATCAAGAATATGATCTACTAGAATTAACTAAAAAAAGACGCCTTTAAGGTGGAACAAGCTGAACGAATAGGCGCGGCGAGTTTTGACGGACATAGGATTTTGGCGGGACGGGTTTTAGCGGACGACAGTCTTTAACAGAATAGACTTTAGTGGACGGCGCGTACAAAATCATAATCCAACCAGCCATTTTTTAACGGATGTACGTGCCAATTTGACGGACTACGACCCGTTTTACCACCCGAATTTCAATTGAAAATC
This sequence comes from Vicia faba, assembly GCA_948472305.1. Lineage (NCBI taxonomy): Eukaryota > Viridiplantae > Streptophyta > Magnoliopsida > Fabales > Fabaceae > Vicia > Vicia faba. Next base: position 125,213,837 of record OX451738.1, read on the forward strand.
ATTTAAATAGCATCAAATTTTGAATTTCTTAAAATTTCTCAATTATCTCATTCAAACGCACTCTTATTAAAAATTTTTAGAAAATTTCAATTGAATCTATTTAGAATCATTTTAATTTAATGGATTCCTTGATAACTCAATTACCTCATCCTAAATAATTCAATTGAAATATAGGGTTTAGTCCATTAGTAAAAAAAGTGAGCACCATCAATGTTCATTTTTAAAATTCTAATACGAGGTTAAATCCAATCCTTATCTTAAACCGTTTTTATCCGGCGTTACAAATTGTTAGTAACTTAAAGCATTATCTTGAAGAGAAGAAAAAAAATCAAATTGTTATATATTCAAGGAAACATTTAACAAAAATATATAGTCACATAAATATGTGGTAGGTTTTTATTATTTTTGTAGTTGTCTTTTTGTCATCTCATATAATTGTTATCATGTATAAGGTGTTTTGTCCGTTTTGATTTGGGCCGTACTGATTGTTTGAACTCATAAATCAGTTTGACATCAGCTATAATTCTCAACCAATCCACCCAAATAAAAAGTAGCAATAATATAATACATTAGGTAATTAATTAATTAATTAATTTTTAAAGGCAATTAAAGAATTATTATTATTAAATAATGTAGTCGTCTTTAAACATCGTGGATTGAGCAAGCAAAAATCTAAGCTTTGAAACGTAAGATACGTGATATCCGTTATTACAACATTAATAGGGACAAATGCTGGGTTCCAACATTACCACAAACTTTGTCAATTTTTCGATCGTATTGGTTCTTTCTCACCTGCCACGCAATTATAAACAAATTCATTTGAGTCATATAATAATTTACATGCTCACTAGCTTATTAAAATAATAATATGTTCTAGTTCTAGATATTGATAGAACATAGTTTAGATTTTGTCCTTCTAAGTTCGGATTTTGATTGTTTCTGAGGTAGCCAATTTTGGTTTAATTGCTTTGTAACACAATTTTTTGTTTTTTATCTCTAAAATCTAAACTCTTAATTTATGTTATCTAACCATTCCGTGACTTCTCTAACATTTGAAGATAAAACATCATAGGTTAAGTATAACTATGGGGTAGCAAGTTGAAAAAGAATTCATTGAGTTATATATTGATTTTATTTTTAAAAAATTGTTTTAAGTGTTTATATTGTGAAGATAATTTCTTTGTGGTATGTCCACGATGGGTAGATGGAACGTCAGTAATTTATGAAGATTTTAAATTATTTTTGGAATATTGATGAAGATGTGTTATAATTAATTGAATTTAATTATTTTATTAAGTGGAGGAATAATATTAGAGATATAATATTATCTGGTAAAATAATATTAGAATTATAATGTTATTGGTGTGGGTTTATTTTGAAGGAATAAAAGTAATAAGGGGGTGTATTGGTTTTAAGCCCAATATAGAATAATAGAATAATAGGGTTATTTTATTGTTGTTGGAATAGAATAAAAAGAAAGAAGCAGTAGAAGAAATAAGGATTTGGAAGAGAACGTGCAAACTCTTGGAAAAAGTGAAAAACGGCAAGAACGAGAATTCAACCGGAAATTGTAGAGCGACCTTCAATCCAAGGTAAGGTTGGGGTTCTGACTCTATAATTGAGTTTATGATGATTGGTATGTGGGGTTAGAGATGATTGTTGTCTTGTTCTTGAATTGAAAATACATGATTGGTGTATGATGAGAATTGATGAATTTTAGATGAATATTAATATCATGATGTTGTTTAATTGATGTAGAATTATAAGGTAAATTATGAGTGATGATTATCCATGATTAGATTAAATTTTAGGGCTTTAGGTATGAATCCCGTAGCGAGATGCAGTGATGAAAAACGCAGAAAGTAGCAGTTCTGATGTTAGAAGTATGTTGTTAGAGGTTGCGTCATATTAGCAAAAAGTAGCAGTTGTGTTGTTAGAATTATGTTGTTAGAAGTTGCGTTGGATTATTAGAAAGTAGAAGATGTGTTATTAGAAATTGTGCTGTTAGAAGTTGTGCTGTTAGAAGTTGTGCTGTCAGAAGTTGTGCTGTCAGAAGTTGTGTTGTCAGAAGTTGTGTTGTCAGAAGTTGTATTGTCAGAAGTTGTGCTGTCAGAAGTTGTGCTGTCAGAAGTTGTGATGTCAGAAGTTGTGCTGTCAGAAGTTGTGCTGTCAGAAGTTGTGCAGTCAGAAGTTGTGTTGATTAGAAGTTGTGTTATTAGAAGTTGTGCTGTTAGAAGTTGTGCTGTTAGAAGCTGTGTTATTAAAAGTTGTGTTGGTTAGAGGTTGTGATGTTAGAGGTTATGCTGGTCAGAAGTTGTGTTGGCCTTTATGCTGTTTTGTGCAGAATGTGGAAGTTAGATGCTTAGAAGCTGCTGTTCGAACTATAACAGTAGGATGGTGTGGGTCTTGACGTTAGAGTTATAGAATGACACTGTTGATTTACTGTGGAAATTAAAATATTGTTGAGTTGTTAGTGAGGAGTTATTAATAATATTGTGTTGATGATTTATAATAAATAAATGATGTTTGATAAATTATTTTGATGATCTGAGATGTTGATTATTTGAGGTGTTTTTGAGATGTTAATTTGAGATGTTAATTTGAGATGTTTTTGAGATGTTAATTTGAGATGTTTTGAGATGATTTGAGATGTTGTTAACTTGGGTGTTATTATTACATTCATGGTTGTGTCGCATACATTGCATTTTTTTGAGATGGAGCTTATGCTCGTTGAGATGGCCTGTATTAGCGAATTTTAAGATGAAGGCTATGCCTTGTTGATGCCTCTATTAATTAGCAATTTTTTGAGATGGGAGTTCTGCTCCAATAGTACCACATGCATTTGCATAGTATTGAGTCGCATTATATGATTGTTTAGAGAAGTGTATTTTGATGTTGATGAATGTGTATATGCGTTGTAATTATTGTAGATTATGATATGAGAAGTGGTGATGTTATTGATCTAATTTAATATATTAATTATCATGCGCTTTATTATATTTTTAGATATCTCACCCCTTCTGTTTGAATGTTGCCTTTATGTTGGTAACATGCAGGTAATCAAGAGTGAAGGTTGTATACCTTCAATAGTTCGAGTCAGTGTCATTGCTCTGATATGTAACACTCGGGGGGATGAACGCTTGCTGTTTTTGATTGATGATTTTTAGTTGTTGAACTCGAAATTGACTATTATTAAATATGTGATATTTCGAAGTTACTGTTTTGTTGTTTAAAGATGTTATTGAGAATTTCGTTGCGTAGATGTTGAATTATTTGATTAAAGGTGTTATGTTGATGGTTCACCCGATGTTTTAAAAAGTTTTATATATCCACGATGAATGCAATGAATTTGTTAGAAGAATTTGTGACGTCCCAATTCGTTTGTATGAATGATTTTTATCTCTGATTTATTTATATAATTTTCTGGGGTAGAATTGAGGTGTTACAAAGTTGGTATCAGAGCAAAAGGTTGGTCTGACCTTGTCGTCGAGTCTTAGTTGTCTAACAATCGAGTATTGTTAATTTGAGTTCTAACTGTTGTTTATGTTGAAGTGATAAGTTGAGATGGCTGGAAGGAATGGTGTTGCACTTGCTGCTGCTCTAGAAGCAATTGGAAGAGTTACTTGATAATAAGTTTGTAAGACCAAGTGTATCACCGTGGGGAGCTCCAGTGTTGTTAGTGAAGAAGAAAGATGGAAGTATGAGACTTTGTGTTGATTATATACAGTTGAATAAAGTGACGATTAAGAACAAGTATCCGCTTCCAAGAATATATGACTTGATGGACCAATTGGTGGATGCTCGTGTGTTTAGTAAGATCGATTTGAGGTCGGGTTACCATTAGATTAAAGTGAAGGATAAAGATATTCAGAAGACGGCTTTCAGAACGCGTTATGGACATTATGAGTATTCAGTGATGCCTTTCGGTGTTACTAATGCGTCGGGAGTATTCATGGAATATATGAATCGTATCTTTCATACTTATTTGAATCGATTTGTAGTAGTGTTCATTGATGACATTTTGATTTACTATAAGTCAGAAGAAGAGCATGCAGAACACTTAAGGGTAGTATTGCAGATTTTGAAAGAGAAGAAGTTGTATGCAAAGCTGTCCAAGTGTGAATTCTGGCTGAAAGAGGTTAGTTTTCTTGGTCATGTGATTTTAGGTAGTGGCATTGTTGTAGATCCATCAAAGGTTGATGCTGTGTTGCAATGGGAAACTCCAAAGTCAGCTACTGAGATCAGAAGCTTTTTGGGATTAGTTGGTTATTATAGAAGGTTTATCGAAGGTTTTTATAAGTTGTCACTTCCATTGACTAAGTTGACTTGTAAAGGTAGAGCGTTTGTATGGGATGTTTAATGTGAAGAAAGTTTTACAGAATTGAAGAAGAGGTTGACGTCGGCTCCGATTTTGACGTTGCCTAATCCAGGAGAGCCTTTTGTGGTGTATTGTGATGCTTCTAAGATGGGTTTAGGAGGTGTGCTTATGCAGAATGGTAAGGTAGTCGCTTATGCGTCAAGGCAGTTGAGGACTCATGAGAAGAACTATCCTACGCATAATTTAGAGCTTGCTGCTGTTGTCTTTGTGTTTAAGATTTAGAGGCATTATCTTTATGGTTCTAGATTTGAAGTGTTTAGTGACCATAAGAGCTTAAAGTATTTATTTGATCAGAAGGAGTTGAATATGAGGCAACGGAGATGGTTGGAATTATTAAAGGATTATGATTTCGGTTTGAATTATCATCCTGGAAAAGAAAATGTGGTAGCTGATGCGTTGATTCGAAAGACTTTACATATGTTAGCAATGATGATTAAAGAGTTGGAATTGATTGAGCAGTTCAGAGATATGAGCTTAGTTTGCGAGGTTACTCCGCAGAGTGTTATGTTGGATATGTTGAAGATTAATAATGAATTTTTAGACAGTATCAGAGAAGCTCAGAAGTTGGATATGAAACTGGTAGATTTGATGGTTGGGATTGATCAGTCTGAGAATAATGATTTTAAGCTAGATGTGCAAGGTGTGTTGAGATTTTGTAACCGGATTTGTATTCCTGATGATGCTGAGATGAAGAAAGTGATACTTGAAGAGAGTCATAGAAGTAGGTTGAGTATTCATCCAAGAGCTACAAAGATGTATCAAGATTTGAAAGGTTTATTTTGGTGGCCTGGGATGAAGAGTGATGTGGCTCGTTTTGTGTATGCATGTTTAACTTGTCAGAAGTTAAAAGTTGAACACCAGAAGCCTGCAGGATTGATGCAACCGTTGGAAGTTCCAGAATGGAAATGGGATAGCATTTCAATGGACTTTGTGACGGGGTTACCTAATACTTTGAGAGGACATGATTCAATTTGGCTGATTGTTGATAGGCTTACGAAGTTAGCTCATTTTATTCCTATTAACATCAGTTTTCTAGTGTCGAAGTTGGCTGAGATTTACACTAGTGTGATTGTGAAGTTGCATGGTGTTCCTTTCTGCATTGTGTCAGATAGATATCCAAGATTTACTTCTGATTTTTGGAAGAGTTTGCAAGAAGCGTTGGGTTCTAAATTGAGGTTGAGTTCAGCGTATCATCCTCAGACAGATGGTAAGACTGAACAAACTATTCAATCGTTGGAAGACTTGTTGAGGGCATGTGTTCTCGAGCTGGGATGTTCGTGGGATACTTATCTTCTATTGGTAGAATTCATTTATAATAACAGTTATCATTCTAGTATTGGGATGGCACCTTTTGAAGCGTTGTATGGTCGAAGATGTAGAACTCTGTTATGTTGGCATGAATCTGGTGAAAGTGTAGTACTTGGACCTAAACTTGTTCGTGATACTACTGAGAAGGTGAAGTTGATTTGAGAAAATATGAAACCTTCACAAAGTAGACAAAAGAGTTATCATGACAAGCGAAGGAAAGATTTAGAATTCCAAGCTGGTGATCATGTGTTTTTAAGAGTTACACCTGTGACTGGTGTTGGACGAGCGTTGAAGTCTAAGAAGCTCACTTCTCGTTTTATTGGACCGTATCAGATTTCAAAGAGAGTGGAGAATGTTGCCTATAAAGTGGCTTTACCGCCTAATATTTCTAATTTGCACGATGTGTTTCATGTGTCGCAACTTCGGAAGTATATTTCAGATCCATCTCATGTGATTCATATGGATGATGTGCAAGTACGGGATAATCTTACGGTGGAGACGATGCTTGTACGGATCATGGATCATGAAATGAAGACACTGAGGGGCAAAGAGATTGCCTTGGTTAAAGTGGTTTGGCTAGGAGCTGCAGGAGAAAGCATGACTTGGGAGTTGGAGAGCAAGATGCAAGACTCCTATCCTGAATTGTTTGATTGAGGTAAATTTTCGAGGACGAAAATATTCTAAGTGGGGGAGAGTTGTAACGTCCGTAATTTAATTAATTATTTAATTAAATTATTTTTGGAATATTTGTGAAGATGTGTTATAATTAATTGGATTTAATTATTTTATTAAGTGGAGGAATAATATTAGAGATATAATATTATGTGGTGAAATAATATAAGAATTATAATATTATTGGTGTGAGCTTATTTTGAAGGAATAAAAGTAATAATGGGGTGTATTGGTTTTAAGCCCAATATGGAATAATAGAATAATAAGATTATTTTATTTTTGTTGGAATAGAATAGAAAGAAAGAAGCAGTAGAAGAAATAAGGATTTGGAGGAGAACGTGCAAACTCTTGGAAAAAGTGGAAAATGGCATGAACGAGAATTCAACCGGAAATTGTAGAGCGTCCTTCAATCCAAGGTAAGGGTGGGGTTCTGACTCTATAATTGGGTTTATGATGATTGGTTTGTGGGGTTAGAGATGATTGTTGTCTTGTTCTTGAATTGAAAATACATGATTGGTGTATGATGAGAATTGATGAATTTTAGATGAATATTAATGTCATGATGTTGTTTAATTGATGTAGAATTATAAGGTAAATTATGAGTGATGATTATCCATGATTAGATTAAATTTTAGGGCTTTAGGTATGAATCCCGTAGCGAGATGCAGTGATGAAAAACGCAGAAAGTAGCAGTTCTGATGTTAGAAGTATGTTGTTAGAGGTTGCATCATATTAGCAAAAAGTATCAGTTCTGTTGTTAGACTTATGTTGTTAGAAGTTGCGTTGGATTATTAGAAAGTAGAAGTTGTGTTATTAGAAGTTGTGTTGTTAGAAGTTGTGCTGTTAGAAGTTGTGATGTTAGAAGTTGTGGTGTCAGAAGTTGTGCTGTCAGGAGTTGTGCTGTCAGAAGTTGTGTTGTCAAAAGTTGTGTTGTCAGAAGTTGTGCTGTCAGAAGTTGTGCTGTCAAAAGTTGTGCTTTCAGAAGTTGTGTTGTCAGAAGTTGTGCTATCAGAAGTTGTGTTGGTTAGAAGTTGTGTTATTAGAAGTTGTGCTGTTAGAAATTGTGCTGTTAGAAGCTGTGTTATTAGAAGTTGTGTTGGTTAGAGGTTGTGATGTTAGAGGTTATGTTGGTCAGAAGTTGTGTTGGACTTTACGCTGTTTTGTGCAGAATGTGGAAGTTAGATGCTTAGAAGCTCCTGTTTGAACTATAACAGTAGGATGGTGTCGGGTCTTTACATTAGAGTTACAGAATGACAATGTTGATTTACTGTGGAAATTAAAATATTGTTGAGTTGTTAGTGAGGAGTTATTAATAATATTGTGTTGATGATTTATAATAAATAAATGATGTTTAATAAATTATTTTGATGATCTGAGATGTTGATTATTTGATATGTTTTTGAGATGTTAATTTGAGATGTTTTTGAGATGTTAATTTGAGATGTTTTTGAGATGTTAATTTGAGATGTTGTTAACTTGAGTGTTATTATTACATTCATGGTTGTGTCGCATACATTGCATTTTTTTGAGATGGAGCTTATGCTCGTTGAGATGGCCTGTATTGGCGAATTTTGAGATGAACGCTATGCCTTGTTGATGCCTCTATTAATTGGTTAATTTTTGAGATGGGAGTTCTGCTCCAATGGTACCACATGCATTTGCATAGTATTGAGTCGCATTATATGATTGTTTAGAGAAGTGTATTTTGATGTTGATGAATGCGTATATGCGTTGTAATTATTGTAGATTATGAGATGAGAAATGGTGATGTTATTGATCTAATTTAATATATTAATTATCATGCGCTTTATTATATTGTTAGATATCTCACCCCTTGTGTTTGAATGTTGCCCTTATGTTGGTAACGTGCAGGTAATCGAGAGTGAAGATTGTATACCTTCAATAGTTCGAGTCGGTGTCATTGCTCTGATATGTAACACTCGGGGGGATGAACGCTTGCTGTTTTTGATTGATGATTTTCAGTTGTTGAACTCGAAATTGACTATTATTAAATATGTGATGTTTCGAAGTTGCTGTTTTGTTGTTTAAATATGTTATTGAGAATTCCGCTGCGTAGATGTTGAATTATTTGATTAAAGGTGTTATGTTGATGGTTCACCCGATGTTTTAAAAAGTGTTATATATCCACGATGAATGCAATGAATTTGTTAGAAGAATTTGTGACGTCCCGATTCGTTTGTATGAATGATTTTTATAACTCTGATTTATTTATATAATTTATCGGGATAAAATTGGGGTGTTACAGTAGAAATTTCGAAAAAACATTTAGTGATGTCAAAAATTTATTTATTTAATTAAATTATTTTTAATTTTTTTAAATATTATTATTTTCATATAATTATCTGTTTGTTTAACAATCAAATGATCTTAGTCGGTCGCTTAATTTTGACTCACATTAGAATTTCTGAATTTTTCATATTTTATCTCTTTTGTTCTTTGAGTACTCATAGCCCCTTCTTACCTTTTTATTCATCGAGTTTTTTAAATATTTCTTTGTTGTTTTAAAAAAAAAGTTATCTATATAAAAAAGTTTCATTTAAAGAAATGTCCACATAAATTAGTTGATTTTGAAATTTTTTATCATCGTCTGAGAAATTATTACGAGTAACTTATGTGTGATATTTAAGAGTATAATTCTAAAAAATGTAATAGAATACCATAAAATGTAATTTAATTATTTTTATTATAGGGACTTAGTGATTAATACTTTAATTACATAATTTTAAATAATATCACGAAACATCTTAAAAAGATGAATCAAGTATGTGACTCGTCTAATAATATCTTTAGTGGAATAAAATTGTTTTTAGAATTATTTTAAATTCAAAAACAACTATTTTAAGAAGTCTCTTTTTGTCATATCTGCCAAAGATATTATTGGTTTTGCTTCAATTGTTTTCGGCTTCAACAAATCTTCTAAATTTGAGAAAAATTTTTCCAACGATGACAACAAAAGATGCTATTTTTTTAACAATGAAAAATATTGGCACAATCTTGACTAAAGACAAGCAAATCATAGACGAAACAACTCATCATGCTTAAAATGATAAAAAGACTAAAATTTTAACTTTATAGCATGAGAGTGACTATCTCCACAAAAATTGTATTATGAATGGACTTGCTAATTATTTATATAATTATTATAATGCTTCATAGATTTCCAAAGAAATTCTGAATACTTCGAAAAAGAAGTACGACATAAGGAAGTTAGTGGCAAGAAAAAAATTTGAGTTAATCTTTTAACTTAAATACTAGATGATTGATGAAAAATTCGTGGAGACACAATCCCAAAATATTAGAATATATAACACAAATTTTCAATAATGGTATGATCGTAGATGGAAAATTTGAAGGAGTTTGTATCACTGACAAATTATCTTCTATTTTGGAAGGATTTAAAAAATTCTTTAAGACATAAAATGAAATATTTTTTTTTCTTGTCTCCGTGTTGAAGAGAAATTTTGAAAATGTTGAAATAATATAGCAAGTGTGAGTAAGTGGGAAAATAGTTCTACATTGAATATGAATATGAAGACTTAAACATATATAAGTGAGAGAATCCACTCACCTATCACCTTAAGGTTTTAGGTGGATAAGTGGTGTGTCTTTCATAAATGTGTCTAGTCATACACTATGTATCAATACTCCTAGTATCTTCCCCTAACAGTGGTATCAGAGCCTTTGGTTCGAGAAAGGGACTAGAAGAGTGAGAGAGCATTGTGGACTCACATTTGAGGGGGAGTGTTGGAATAATATAGCAAGTGTGAGTAAGTGGGGAAATAGTCCCACATTGGATAGGAATATGGAGACTTAAGCATATATAAGTGGGAGAATCCACTCACCTATCACCTTAAAGTTTTAGGTGGATAAATGGTGTGTCTCTCACAAAGGTGCCTAGTCCTACACTATATATCAATGCTCCTAGTATCTCCCCCCAACAGTGATATCAAGGCCTTTAATTCGAGAAATGAACCGAAAGAGTGGGTAAGTGGAGAAATAGTCCCACATTGCATATGAATATGGAGACTTAAGCATATATAAGTGGGAGAACCCACTCACCTATCACCTTAAGATTTTAGGTGATAAGTGGTGTGTCTCTCACAAAGGTGCCTAGTTAGCATATCAATAACAACTTTAACATTAACTGCAACAAGAATAAAAACAATCAAAGTGGCCAACCTCCAAAGAAACAACCACTTCCACAAAGTAATGAATTTTACTCACAACTTCTTTGTTTCAACTGTGGGAAGCTAGACCATATGGCACGCTGCAGGATAACTTGCCTAACGAGAAATTTATTGTTATAATTATTAATATCAAACATGTGGGTGGACAAGTTGATAGTGGATTGAAAGTGGCGCCTTCATTCATGGTTGCTATGATTGTGATATGTTCAAAACATACACAACTTATGAGGATAAGAAGTCGATATTGGGAGATGCTCATGATATGTTCAAAACATACACAACTTATGAGGATAATAAGTCGATATTGGGAGATGCTCATACTAATAGTATTATTGTAATTTGAGATATGGAGCTCAAGTTCACCTCTTAAAAGAGTTTGATCCTCAAAGATGTTATGCACAATCTAAAAATTAAAAATAACTCATTTTCGAGTTTCTTTTGAATGAGATAGTGTTTACTCAATCTATAGGAGCATATTTGTACATCAATAATAAAAATGACGTTTTTGTTGAAAAATGGTACATCACTGATGGAATATTCAAATTTACAAAGATCAATATTGTGTGATTTTAATAATTGGTATGTTATACTCTATCATGTAAATAAATACTGTGATACGGTGGGAGAACTGACTTGAGGGTTTTGCGTCTGATCGCAAATGTTGCGGTTAGCAAGAATCGCCACCGACTTTTCTTTTATCCAAAAAGAAAGATGAAAAAGCACAGGAAAGACCTTTGAGATTATTTCTTGAGTTCGGAGGGTAGATTATGAAAAGGGAAGGTATTAGCACCCTTTTCATCCATGGTTTTTCATGGGCTCTTAGTTACTTGCTAGATCACTTGCTTTTGTTTGAAATTGTGCTTTGTGTGATTTTTGAAAGTATTTTGTAGAGACTATTGTTTAGGAAATCTTTGTAATGATTCTTGTTCGTAATAATGTATGCAAAGATGTTTGATCTTTTGAAAATGTTTTCAATGTTTGTAAGATGTTTGGAAATGTATGTGTTTGTTTTGAAAATAGCAAGGATATTTGTTTTTGAAATGGAGAAAGTAACTAAAAGCAATCTACCTACTCAAATGTCTTTCTTGTTCATTTTCTTTTCCTTTGATATTGTTGTCTTACCATTGATTTGATAAGCAACCTTATCTTTGGCTGTAAACGGGACGGGCGTGGGTCATCGTATAGCCATGTTGCAATGTATCTTAGAATTTTTTGAGGGACTAAGATCATTTTGTAAGGCAACTTGAATAGCGTCACCGAGGAACTATGATCTTGTATTTGTTTGTTTTTGCTAAGACACCTTACATGCGTAATATGGTCATTTTTTATAAGGCAACCAAGTGGAGTAACCCTAGGGGTGCTTGTGTGCAAGTGTGTTATTTTCATGTTTGTTTTTGTCTTGAATTAGGGTTTTCTATTTGATTGATTTTCATCTTGCCATACAAATCCTAATTACTAACATATTATGTAAAAGCGATAAATTGCGAAATTTAAAGTTACTACGCTATTACAACATTTTTGGGAGGGGGGTATACAATTTGTGAATGGGGATTGCAATAATATAAACCTAATTAATCTATTACAACCAAATTGAATATGTACAAATAATTGGAATAAATAGTATTCAAGATGAATTAAATATGCAAAAATATGTAAATGCAAAGAAGATTTTTGTTTTTTTTTTATGTGAAAAAAGTTTTAACCTAAACCTAATGAGAACAGAAATAAATAAATCAAAATTAAATTAACTTAAATTAATTAAGAAAATAAATTAATTAAGAAAAGATTCTTTTTGAATAAAACCCTAATTCTATTTGATTGAAAGAACATGAGTTTTAAAGAAAAAAAGTATTTTTGTATTTTTATTTTTTTGTCTAAAAAAAGATTGTAGTATTATGAAATAGTTTTGGTCTTTTTTAATATTAAAATAATATATTTAATGGGTATAAAGAAAAAATAAATATTGACCTAGTTCTAATTTAACTTACAAGATTTAATAAATATAGATAATATATAACTAGATAAAAAATATTTTTTTGTAAGGGAAATAAAATAAAATAAGACAAAATATAAATCTATCATTTTTATATTTTTTATGATTTTTATATTAAGAAAAATAAAATGAGAATAAAATAAATAAATAAAATGATAATGGGCCCGGGGTGTCACAAGTAAACAAGGTGTAAATGTTAGGAAAAAAATCCATAGGCCCATGAAATAGAAGCCCAGCGCTGCAAGGGAAAAAAAGTGGAAAAATATGAGAAAATGCAAAAGGCAGCGCGCTGAGGCTCGAACCCATGACCTCTAGCAATTACGCACGCTGCCTTACCACTGGGGTGGCTGTACATCCGTTTATATAAACAAAACCACAAATATATATATATTAGAAACTACTTCCTGAAGGCAACTTCATCTTCAACCTTGAGCCATGGCCGGATCACCTGTATCTTCCTCATTTCTCCATAAAAATGAAAAGTTCAAACATGAAAACTGTGGTGTTTCTTCCCACGAATTCAAACATATAACTTATGAAAACTAAAAGTCAAAGATAAAATCTAATTTTACTGGCCCTAATTTGAAACCTAATTTTTGCAGAAATTTCAAATCCAAGATTCTCTATACACAATTAATATAAATGAAAACTAAGAACATGGTTAGCTTTAGAGCAAGGATATCTACATTTTGCTTTCAAAAATCAGAACCAAATGATGCTTGTATGAAGAGATAGAAGTTTGAGTTTTTACCTCTTGCAGCTGGAATCGTGAATGTAGTTTGAGCCAGTTTTGAGAAGGCCTAAGGATCTGTTTACCTTGCCTGGACCTCCTTGAGTGTATTCCAACCCTTACTTTGTCCTGAAAGTCCTTGAATCTCTCTACTCAAGTTAACCTGCAAGCTTGATATTTAAAAATGGTGAATGGTGAAGGAGGAGCTACAGTCTTGAAACAGGGGCCTGAATCACTTTGATATGATGTATATTAAGTGTTTGGGTGGTTAAAACTCAATACGCACGAGTGGATTTGGAGATGGTTATGTGAAGTTCAAAACTGTCAAGCTATGGAAGATTCTGAGTTGCAAAGTGTTTGGGAGTGTTTTGGAGTCTTAGCATTCGTGTGTCAACTTGCAAATAGTATGTCTACTTATAAGCAAGAGGTGTTAAGTCTTGTAACAACTCAGATTTCAAAAACTCACATGTTTTCTTGGTTACTAGTTTGTGAAGCAAAGCTAGCAAGCATGATTTCAAGCTGTAGTACAAAGCTTGTAGGGGGATGAGACCTTTAAACATACTTGTTCTGATTGAGTGGAGTGTGTTTGTGCAGAAAAAACAAGTGCAAGGCTCCATGCAAGCTGACTTTGCATAAAGCTTGCTTTTCCAAAATGGCAATGTTACCTTTCTCCCAAAAATGGAATTATTCTTGTACAATGCATTCAATGCTTAGCTTAAAGCTTCCAACAACTGTGAAAACATTTAATTATGGAGTGAAAGTCAAGTTATAATCCTGCAAAGTAGGATTTGTTCAGCATGCTTGAGGATTGGATCCAATGTTCTTCACAAAATGGCTTGAAATCCAAGTGACAAATCACCAACTTCATCTCTTCGATTATCCCTACTCAAGAATGATCTCAAGGAGTTCTTGGATATTTTGGAAAGCTTTCAATGTGCTCTACAACTCATCTTTGAATTTCTTTTGAAAATTCTTCTTGGAACCATGTGAAAAATTGCCATGAAGTTAGGTCAAAAATCTGCCTAACTAGGGAAAAATTTCACTAAGTTATATTTAGTTCATGAGCATGTATTCACAAAATTATATCTTGAGATCCAATAATTTTTAGGAGAAATTATGTGAAGAAAATTTGTATATTTCGTGGAGATCTACAACTTTCATATTGGAAGTTTCCCTTGAATCATCTTGCATCATGGTGAAAATTTGGCTCAAAGTTGAGAAAAAATAAGAAATTTTCTATACTTATTTCTAAGTTAAGAAATTTCAACTTTTCAAAACAAAATCATAAATCCTTGATTTCTTGATGAACAAGTTTCATATTTTGATGAATTATGATCTTTGGCACTTGACTTTGACCAAAAAGTCAATGTTTGACTTTTCAGTATACAATTGACTTTTGATCAGTTGACTGAAAAATTCATCTGTCAATCCAATGGATTTGTAATGTTTTGAATCATGTTATTAGGTCAAAATGATGCAATTGAACTCTTGAAATCATGCTTCAAACCAATTGATCATTTTCTAGGTCAAAAATCAGAAATTGCCCTTTCTCAGTCAAAACCCTAATTTTGACCATTTTGCCCTTTTGATGATTTGATCAAATTTATTGAGGAATTGTGGTTCAAACTTGATCAAATGATAAATATGAGTCTAATATGTTGATATGGATCAAAAATTATGAAGTTTGACTGTAAATTGGCTATGGTTGACTTTTTCCCAACACAACTAATTTTTAGGTCAACTATTCAATTGACTGGTCAAAAGTGTGATCCAAGGCTTGAAACTTGACATGAGTAATCTTGGGGGTCCATAATAATCCTTGAAAGTCATATTAAGCATTGATAGTCCAAAAATCCTTGTGCAAACTCAAACCCTAATTTTAGTCATCAGTGCATAAGGAGGTATCTTGAGCTGATTAAACCCTAGTGCAGTCTTGAACCCAATGAGATCTTGTGAGAAAATTCTTAATGAGTGAGATGGAAAATTTTGGGGTACAACAACTTCCCCTGTTCAATCTTCTTTAGCTTGAAGAGTTAAACTGGCGAGTTTTTCCATTTGTGACTTGAAGGTGGAAGATGATTGGACACTAGAGTACCCAGAAATTTATACTCGGCGATGTGATGGTAGAGGGAATGGGCTTAAAGATGCCATTTGGAGAGGTGATATAAAGTTGTAGGAGATGTTATTAAAGATGCCATCCAAAGGTGATTGTTTGTGTTGTAATTTGTAAGTTGAAAGAATGAGTATCAGAATGGCGTCCGTGTCTGGAGCGTATCTGAACTGTATCTGAAAGTTGAATCTGAATGAGTATCAGAACAACATCTGTGTCTAGAGCGTATCTGAACTGTATCTGAGAGTTGAATCTGAATGAGTATCAGGATGGCATCTGTATTTGGAGCGTATCTGAACTGTATCAAAAGGTTGAATCTGAATGAGTATCAGGATGGCATCCGTATTTGGAGCGTATCTGAACTGTATCAAAAGGTTGAATTTGAATGAGTATCAGGATAGCATCCGTATCTGGAGCGTTTCTGAACTGTATCAAAAGGTTGAATCTGAATGAGTATCAGGATGACATCCGTATCTGGAGCGTATATGAACTGTATCAAAAGGTTAAATTTGAATGAGTATCAGGATGGCATCCGTATCTGGAGCGTATATGAACTATATCTAAGAGTTGAATCTGAATGAGTATCAGGATGGCATCCGTATCAGGAGCGTATTTGAACTGTATCAAAAGTTTGAATCTAAATGAGTATTAGGATGGCATCCGTATCTAGAGCGTATCTGAACTGTATCAAAAGGTTGAATCTGAATGAGTATCAGGATGGCATCTGTATCTGGAGCGTATCTGAACTGTATCAAAAAACTTTGAACATTGTTAATGGTAACTGTTAACCGTATCCTGAAAAGGGTAAAATGTTAGCTATAATGTAAAGTTATGTTTGTATGAAATGAATGGCATAATGCATTTGTGTTATCAATGTTTATGAATATATGGATGCGATGTATGCGTATGTGAGCTAATTTGTTGCATTGCTGTTGGATTGAGGAAAATAAATCCCTGAATGTTGCTGAGGATATGTAAGTCTTCATGCCTTGAAATCAAAGTGTTGATGAATTTCCATTTTGAGAAATAAACTCGGTTGTAAGGGGAATGTCGTATACTGCTTATAAAGTCCCATTGGGGAATCTTGAGAAATTTTGACGATCTCTATTGGGGACCAACAATTTGAAACTTTGTTCTGCTGGGGATTTAAACGACGTGCTGCATGGGATTACTTATGGAATAGCCTAGAGGTATTTCCCTATCCCTTTCACCTATCAGTAATTGCCTCCTTTCATTTTGTTTATTTGTAAACAGTAATTATGTTCAAATGCATATGTTCAAAAATGAATCATTGGACGTTTTTGTAAACAAAACATAAGCGTAAAGAAAAGACAAATAGTTTTTGCACTTTCAAAGGGATATCTTTGTATTGACTTTGAGTAAGTGTCTTTGTACAAGGGGTCAAACATTCTAGTAAGAGAATGATGTCATAAAAAAGAAAAATTTGATACAAAGAAAAGATAGCTATGTGTAGAAAAATTCCGTGGGGTTCCCATTCTGCTATAGCTTTCGTATCTCTGAGCATCTTGTCTATTTGTTGCCTTGTCCGAAGATGATTGAATTGATATGAACCTCTGAATTTGTCAGTGGAAGCCAAAGGTTGTTCGTAAAGTGATCCAACGGGACATAGTCATACGCTTTACATTCCCTAACTTTTTCCCGGACCGCTCTTTCGGGTTTTCAGTCCACCGGGAAACCCTTTTTTGCCAAAGTCGCCCTTTTGGATTTTCAACTTGCCGGGTGTACATATTTTTTTTGTTTTATCCCTAATTTTTTCCCGAACCTTTTGGTTCGCCGGGATGCCCTTGTTTTGCCTAGGTATGTCAACCTAGCGGGTCTCTTATGCATAGTATCTTTTGACTATGCCCGCGTTTGCAGGATGCAACAGGTCGTTGTAACACCCCTTTTAATAAACCCTAAATTAATGATATAAATAAAATCAGAGAAAATAAAATTTGCACGGAAGGAGTGTTACAACATCAATTCACATATTCAAGAAAAACGGACATGACATATTCGACACTGTATCATATAGTCCTAATAGATATTCATGGCATATACTTTCTTTTTCGTGCAAACGCAACGAAATCATAATAACTTCATCTCCAAAGGAGGAATCAAAATATAAAATTCAAGGCATTAAGTCATATGATTCATACACCAAATATGTTATCAATCCATAATATACATACATCAACATATAATCAAAACCATGAATTATATACAAGTATAACCCATATACAAAAATATGAGTTCGAATGTGGACACTAAACCCCCAGTGTTACAATCAGAGCATCGACTCAAAATCAAAAGTAACTGACTACAATCCAAATACATCTGCTAAGCTAGTGCCTCACACTACCATCTTCGGTACCTGAGCAATGCTGTAGCAAGCATTTTCCAACAGAAGGGTAAGAATTCCAATAAATATAAAGTTTGTAATTAAAGCAAACGAAAGCACTAAATAAATAGGAATTCTTATACTTTTCCAATTCAAGAGTAAAATACAAAAGTATGGTTATTCAATCCATTTCACATAATCATCACATCAAAGGAATCAAACACAATTAATTCCAATTATCAAATATCACACAAAGCATATTATTCAACAAAATATAAACTCAACAAAGTGTGTATGTGTGACCCGACACAACGACACGACTTATGTATGTGGTACCAATCATCCATTATCCTTCGGACTTGCCGATATCTATCCCTCAGACGGATAAACACAAAGCCCATTCCCTAAGCTTTCAAACCCCCACTCTGAGTTTGGGACGAGCCACTAGCCTCCACGAGACTAACAGACATCGCCTCTTGACACGACTTATGATGTGGTGTGCAATTCAACAATAACAATATGCAAATCAAGACAATCCCAATCTCAATTACAAGCATACATCACCATAATTCAACCCTATGAATTATTCCACAAAACTTGCACACAAACATCAATTCAAAATCATCTCAACAATATCACACAACATCAAAATATTTATAAAACAAACACTCATTTCCGGAATTGGTAATTAACCAAATATCTCGAAAATACAACACACCTACAATTTAATTCATCTTCGGTCGTACTCAAAATATCAAGTTTTATCGGTAAACCGTAACCAGTTATATTAATTAATCATACAACAACATAATATTCATAAACCGAATATGTTATTTTCGGAATCGACATTTCACAAGACATTTCAAATATACCACACATCTACAATTTAATTAATCTTCGGTGGAATCCAAAATATCGAGTTTTACCGATTAACCATAACCGATTATATGATTAATCACACTGTTAATTATAATATATATTAATATATATTAATAAAACTAATGAAATTGGATTTCAACGTAACAGGAAGCACAAGAAAATATCCATATACCCCCCCCCCCCCCCCACACACACACACACCCACACCCCACCCCACATATATTTTAGTGTTTTCAGTATACTTCTTATTTTCCATTTCCAGAATAGCAACAACAACCTATATCTATCCATAACAATTTCAATACTCTAAAACCTAATTTCTAAACCAATTACCGAAATCAAATGCTATAAAAACATACAAGATATTTAGAGGAAGTCTAGCCCTTACCGATTAAACTCTAGAACGAGTTTTTTCGGTTGATTTCGGAAATTTCTTCCTCTCCTCTTCAACCCTAATTTTTCCTTTCTTTTCCTCTTCTACTACTTCACTTTCTCTGGTTCTATTCTTTACTGATTTCTAACTCTTCTTTCTAACTTAACATAACTTATATTACTTACTTATATTATATATATATATATATATATATATATATATATATATATATATATATATATATATATATATATATATATATATATATATATATATATATATATATATATATATATATATATATATATTATAAACTAACCTATATATATAAGTTAAGTTATATAATACATATACTTTCTGAAGTTAACGTACAGAAGTTAACGTACAAAACTTAATTTATTTATTTAATAAAACTAACTTATATTATTTTATTAAACTAATTTATATAATTAAATAAATACAAACATAATTCAATTATCACCAATTAATTAATTAACACACACTAAAATACAATATTATCATATACAAATAATCATTTTCTGATAAATCGAATAAACCAAGATAATCAACTACCGGCCCGAATAACCAACTAAATAATTATCAATTTACCAAAATCAATATCAACCGTTCATTTTTAGGAAATAATAATATAAATACTATTAATTAAAATGGGGTGTTACAGTCGTCACCATCCATGGTGGTCAAGATCATTGCCCCACCAGAAAATTTGTTTTTTATTACAAATGGTCCTTCATAGGTATGAGTCCATTTTCCCTTAGGATCACCTTGTGGCAGTATGATGCGTTTGATTACCAGATCTCCAACTTGATACACTTGGCATCTGACCTTTTTATTGAAAACCTTGATCATTCGTTTTTGATACATTTGACCATGGCAAACAGCAATAAGTCTCTTCTCATCAATCAAGTTCAGTTGATCAAGTCGGGTCTGGATCTAATCATCTTTGTTCAGCTCTGCATCCTTCATAATCCTCAGAGAGGGGATCTAGAATTTGATAGGCAAGACAGCTTCCATGCCGTAAACCAGAGAATAGGGTGTTGCCCCGGTTGATGTGCGAGCCATGGTACGATACCCGTAGAGAGCGAATGGTAACATCTCATGCCAGTCTTTGTATGTGACTGTCATTTTCTGTATGATCTTTTTAATGTTTTTATTTGCAGTTTCGACAACACCATTCATCTTTGGCCGATAGGGAGAAGAATTGTGATGCTGAATCTTGAACTGTTCACACAAGGCGATGATCATAGTGTTGTTGAGATCTGTTCCATTATCAGTGATGATCCTTTCCAGGATACCGTACCGGCAAATGAGATTTTGCTTGATGAAACGGGCAACAACATTCTTGGTAACAGAGGCAAAGGAGGCTGCTTCAACCCACTTTGTAAAATAGTCAATGGCCACTAGGATGAAGCAGTGTCCATTAGAGGATGTCGGCTTGATTTCCCCAATCATATTGATCCCCCACATAGCAAAGAGCCAAGGAGCCGTCAAGACATTCAGAGGAACCGGAGGTACGTGCACCTTGTCAGCATAAATCTGGCATTTATGGCAAGTTCGAGAGTATTGATAGCAATCTGCTTCCATGGTAGACCAATAATATCCTGCCCACAAGATTTTCTTTTCCATCGTATGCCCACTGGAGTGGGTGCCAAAAGTGCCTTCATGTAATTCAGCCATGATCCTTTCAGCTTCAACCTTATCTACCCACCGAAGCAACACAGAGTCACGATTGCATTTATACAGGATGTCGTTACTAAGGAAGAACTTAGCAGAGAATATCCTCAAGAACTTTTTATCGTTGATTGAAGCTCCTTTTGGATATTCTTGAGTCTCGAGATACCTCTTGACTTCGTGAAACCAAGGCTGGTCCACTACTTCTTCAGTATTAATCTCGTGACAGTGTTCTGGTTCGTCCATTCGTTCAATGGTGATCTGGGGAGCCTCGTTATCCAAATTAAGTTTAAACATAGATGACATTGTGGCTAGAGTGTCTGCTAGCTGATTTTCTTCTCGCGGGAAATGCTCGAAGGTAATCTTCTCAAAATGTGGTAGCAACGTCAAAACATGTTCTTTGTAAGGGATAAGGTTTGGGTGTTTGGTGTCCCATTCCCCTTTGATCTGGCTGAAAACCAAAGTTGAGTCTCTGAATACATCCAAGGATTTGATTCCCAAGTCTATGGAAGCTTTGAGACCGAAGATTCATGCTTCGTGTTCCGCCATGTTGTTTGTATAATTGAAGAAAAGTCTTGCGGTAAATGGAGTATGACACCCTTCCGGAGATATGAGTACAACACCAATACCATTGCCGAGTGCATTAGATGCCTCATCAAAGAACAGGGTCCATCGGGATCCTTGTTCAGGTCCGTCATATGGCCTAAATTCTTCACAGTTGTCTAATGTCATGATGTTTTCATCCGGAAATTCAAACTTCATGGACTGGTAGTCTTTTACAGCTTGGTGAGCAAGGTGATCGGCTAATACACTGCCCTTTATTTCTTTCTGGGTAGTATACTGTATGTCGTACTCTGTTAGGATCATCTTCCATCTCGCTATTCTCTCAGAAAGAGTAGGATTCTCAAAGATGTATTTTATCAGATCCATTTTAGATATCAACAAAGTATTATGAGTCAGCATATACAGTCTTAGCCGACGAGCAGCCCATGTCAGAGCGCAACAAGTTTTCTCAAGCAGTGAATATCTGGTTTCACAGTCGATAAACTTTTTGCTCAGGTAGTAAATAACATGCTCTTTTCGGCCAGACTCGTCATGCTGCCCCAATACACACCCCATTGAGTTTTCTAAAATAGTAAGATACATGATCAACGGTCCTACCTCGACTGGTGGCATCAATACAGGAGGCTCTTGTAAATATTCTTTGATTTTTTCAAAAGCAACTTGGCACTGGTCATTCCATTTGACTACTTGATCTTTCTTAAATAGTTTGAAGATTGGCTCACAAGTAGCTGTCATATGGGAGATGAATCTAGCAATATAGTTCAGACGTCCCAAGAATCCTCTGACTTCCTTCTCAGTACGAGGAGTAGGCATATCTTGTATTGCTTTAACTTTGGCAGGATTGACCTTGATACCTTTGTTACTGACGATAAAGCCCAAGAGTTTACCAGACCGTACTCCAAATGTGCATTTGTTTGGATTCAACCTCAGCTTGTACTTCTTTAGTCTCTTAAACAGTTTTTGTAAGTAATCAAGATGTTTCTCTTCTGTTTGAGATCTGGCTATCATATCATCCATGTAGACCTCTATTTCATGATGTATCATGTCGTGAAATAGAGCTTCCATGGCACGTTGATAGGTTGCCCCAGCATTCTTCAGTCCGAATGGCATAACCTTGTAGCAGAATGTGCCCCACTGTGTGACAAATGTTGTTTTCTCTATGTCCTCAGGTGCCATTTTGATTTGGTTGTATCCTGAGAATCTGTCCATGAAGGAAAACACTTTGTGTTGTTCTGTATTGTCAACTAGGATATCAATGTGGGGGAGTGGAAAATCATCCTTAGGGCTTGCCTTATTCAAATCTCTGTAGTCCACACACATTCGCACTTTGCCTTCCTTTTTAGGTACGGGAACAACATTGGCAACCCATTGGGGGTAAGAGGTGACATCGAAGAACCCAACATTGAATTGCTTCATGACTCCTGTTTTAATCTTTTCTGACATATCCAGCCTTATTCGACGAACCTTTTACTTTACTGGTGGACAATCCTCTCTTGCAGGCAGACGATGTACCATAATATCTTCATCAAGTCCTGGCATGTCTTCATACAACCAGGCAAAGACTTCGACATAATCGTGTAACATTTGAATCAGACGCTTCTTGATACGGGGTTCCAGATTGGCACCCACCTTGACCTCTTTTTTGTATTCTTCGGTACCTAGGTTGATTGTATCCACGGGTTCCTCGTGAGGCTGAATTGTTCTTTATTCTCTTTGTAGCAGTCTGGCAAGTTCCCCTGGTACTTCACAATCTTCCTCACCTTCGTCTTCGACTTGGTAGATTAGATTCTCAAAGTCACAAAAGGCCATAGCAGTATCGTTACCCATGGGATCCCGAATGGATGTATACCTGCATTTGTGAGTGTGGTTGTGTGTAAGGGTATAACTATCTTTGAAAGAAAGTAAAATGTAAAAGAAAAACAATGAGCACAAAAGTTTGTATGCGAAAACGTCCATGATTCATTGATGTCATATGAAAAATGAGATAATAACCCTTACAAATGGACCATTGTGCCTTGGGTAAGACACAAGGTTTTAAGAGTGCGAATTGTTTTGAATATTAAAGATCCAACAAAATGTAAAGACAAATTACTGAGGGATGAAAGTGGTTGGGACGAAGTCTCTAGCCTCCCAATTGTTGAGTCCTCCATTGACAGTTGGAAAGATCCAATGCTCTAGGTTGCAGCCATCTTCACCATCTTCCACTGTGTTGACTTCATGGTTGCTGATCTTCAAGGGTGGCCCTCCAGCACGGGCACGACGTACAGTCTTTTGAGCACTTGAAGTGAAACCTAGGCCAAACTTGTCAGACTTATATGGGATATCTGGGAGTTGTTCCCAGATAGTGCATCCCCCTTCTTCCACCACTGCTTTAGCATCTTTCAGTGATGACATCCAGAGTGGAGGTCTTGTAATCTTGGGAATCTGAGACATAGCCTTGGTCACTGCCACATCTTGGGGGACCTCTTCAAAGTGTTGAAATGGAGTTTCAATGAATTCACCGTCTAATTCCACATATTTGAAGGAATTGAGATGGCTGATCATGTATTCTTCCTCTCCATGAACGATGATAATCTTCCCTTGAACTGGATACTTCAACATTTGGTGCAACATAGAAGTAATAGCACCAACATTGTGGATCCACGGTCGGCCTAGCAGGAAGGAGTATGAAGGGAGGATGTCCATCACATAAAAAGTTTAATTAAAGGTTTGGGTTCCAACATTTTTGGGAATGTCTACCTCCCCATGTACCATCCTTTTCGAGCGGTCAAATGCCCTTACTACTATGTTGCTTGGCTTTAATGCCAGTCCCTCGCAGTCAAGTCTATCAAGAGCTTTTTTCGGTAATACATTCAAAGATGAGCCTGTGTCCACTAAAACATGAGCCAGAGTTGTTCCCCTACATTCCACTGAGACATGAAATGCCTCATTATGTTTCCTTCCCCTTGGCGTTAGATCAGCATCCGAAAAACCTAAGCCGTTGTCCACAGTTAGGCTGGCTACGCAGTCTTGAAACTAATCAGCAGATGTCTCTTGAGGTACATGGGCGGTTTTTAAGAACTTCACCAAGGCTTTTTCATGTGCCTCAGAACATAGTAGCAATGCCAGCATAGAGATTTTAGAGGGAGTTTGCCCCAGTTGTTCAAATACATCATAGTCGCTTCTCTTTATAATTTTTAAAATCTCCTTCATTTCTTTCTTAGAGGTCTCAGGGATAGTCAATGACTGAGTCTTCATTCAGACTGACTCAATTAGAACACCTTTTCCTCGAGTCTCGGTTAACTCAGCAGTAGGAGTGTCAGTAGGAATGATTACAGGGGTTGTAATAGCTTTGTCAATTGGAGTATTGTTGGAGATAAATGTAGGACCAGGAACAACTTTTGGGGGATCAACAGCGGGAATGATTACAGGTCCAGAAACTACTTTTGGGGAAGCAATTTCTGGAGAAAAGATCCTACCACTTCGGGTAATTTTACTAGTTCCTGCAATGTTACTGATGTCAGAGTTGACCTTCTCAGAGCTTGAATCTTCGGCGGCTGGCCAATCTTGCTTGATACCATGGTAATAAACATCCCCTCCATAATTCCATGGTATGGTTTTTTCTGATGAGTACAGGACTGGTCCAGGCATTGTGATTATTAAAGGAGCTACTTTCAGAACTGATGTAATTCTAATGGGTCTTTTGGTGGAGATCCTGGAAGAATTGGCGGAAATGGTAATGATAGAAATATCTTCAAAAAGGAACAGGTGGAATAAAAGTCTTCTCGAATAAAATTTCTTTGTTATCTATTAGGCACTGAACACCTATTTTTAATAAAGGACAGCCGGTTGGGGAGGATAAACAAAGATGACAAACTTTATCACAGCCCGGGAACACACCGGCATTCAACAAGTTCATTTTAACAGTCAGAAGTGGGGTCATAAGTTCATTAACTGAAGTAACAAACAATCCTTCTTCAATGGCATTGGTATTGTGACCATGTCTGGGCATAGGAGCATAAATAACGTTTGGCTTTTCGGGCGCATCAAACTCAATTTCTTTTGCTTCAATGAGGTCTTGTATTTTGTTCTTCAAGGCCCAACAGTTATTAGTATCGTGACCGGGACTTTCAGAATGATATGCGCAACGGGCATTGGGATGATAATGAGGAGATGTTGTATTGGGGTTTTTCGGAGCTTCTTTTAAGGTCACCAAATTGGATCTTAGTATATGAGGTAATACTTGAGACAGGGTCATGTTGATTCTGGTGAACTGCCTGACTGGCCTTTCTACCCTTGGTTGATTATTTCTTTGCTGATCAGATGCAGGTTTTGGGATCATAACAACCCCCACCATTGGTCGGTGTTCGGCCCTATCTTGGTTTCTTTGCGGATATACAACAGCCACTTCTTTCTTCCTGATGAAAGGCTTCCTTACAACTGTAGAAGAAGATGTATCTTTATGAATCTTTCCATTCTTTATAACGACTTCTATCCTCTCTCCAGTCAGTATTAGTTCAGTAAAACCTGCAGATGAACTTCCGATTAAGTGATTGAAGAAGGGACCAGACAAGGTGCCCAAGAACATGTCTACCAATTCTCTCTCAGACAGAGGGGGTTGAACTCTTCCAGCCAAATCTCTCCATTTTTGTGCATAGTCCTTGAAACCTTCATTGGAAACCATGGCCATACTATGGAGTTGAGTACGGGTTGGCACCAGATCAGCATTGTACTGATATTGTTTGTAGAAAGCTGCAGCAAGATCTTCCCAATTGTGAACGTTGGCTCTTTATAATTGGTAAAACCAGTCGAGTTGAGTCCCAGACAGACTGTCTTGGAAGAAGTGTACCCATAAGTCTTTATCAGCGGTATGGGGTTGGATTTTTCTCACATATGATCGGAGATGCATTTTAGGGAATGAAACTCTATCATATTTGGCGAATATAGGGCTTTGAATTTCGGAGGAATCACAATCCCCGACACCAAACCCAATTCCTCAAAATCTAGGCCAGGTACCTTTTGGATTTCCATCGCGCTCAAACGCTCTTCAAGATGTTTATACTTATCATCAGCTGAAGGGTATTTCTCTTCAGAGTAGTCCTCTTCTTCTTCTTCCTCTTCCTATTCTGACGGGACAACTGTTTCCTTGCCTTTCCCCTCTCCTTCACCGGATGTTGTTGCAAAGTCCAAGGTTCTTCTTGTCTGCCCATGAAATTTTCTTCCCATGTTTAAGACTCCGGTTACCTTCTTGGTTTTCTTTTTCCTCTCTTCAGCCAGCAAAGTCTTCAATTCTTCTTGTCCCTTAGCTAGAGTCAAGAGAAACTGTTGAAACTGTGTATTATGAGCTTGGAGGTCTTTCACTGTTTGTTCGAGATCCATCTTACTGAAATAAACAGTAGAGAGATGAGGAGACTTGTTGCAAAAACCTGCTTATGTTATGATGAATGGTATGTGCATATGCAATGTTTTCAAGGATTTCAAAGATTCAAATTTGTTTTAGACAAAAAGGAAACACACGTTATATTAATAAGATGAAGTTTGAGTACATCAATGACACTTGGGCAAAATAATACAAAATATTTAAGATAAAAAAGTAGTACGCATCCTCTTTGGTGCAATGTAGGCATTCAGAGTCTGCTCCTCATGAAGTAGCCTAGTGAGTTCCAAAACCTTCTTCTCGCTTGCGTAGAATTTGGCTTCGAACGTATCTCGCTCTCCCTTGAGTTGTATCCAATCCATTTGTAGGTATTCAAGAGATGTGGGCATGTCAGGATGTAGGATAGTGTATGGAACATCTCACTCCATGACAGGCCCAAAGATTACCGGGAGAATGGAGGGGTAAGGCATCATAAGACTCTAAGCGTGAGTTCGTACCCATTTGAGGTAAGGCTCAAGAGGGATGGAATTTTTATGTCCCAAAGTCTTGCTATCCACCTTGTTTAACATCCTCCAAGCTCGGATGAATCTCTGGAGAAGACCTTGATCGTTGTTGTCGTAGTCGAATACTAAACCTTGAATCAGCATCTCGTGCGGGCCATCCATTTGGGCATAACCAAACTGTCTTAAGGCCAAGCAGGGATTGTAGGTGATACCTCCCCTAATGCCAAGTAAAGGGACATTAGGGAATTCTCCACAATGGTCAACAATGATAACATTCTCTTTGGATCGGGAGCACCAATGAATGTCTGAATGTTTGAGCATCGTCAACCTTTGTGACCACCTTGAACCTTGCTCATTCTTTAATATAGATTAGGGAAGATGAGAAATAAACCATCTTGCCAAGAGAGGAGTGTAACACATGAAAAAACCTCTTTTCCTTATTGTGCGAGTTTGAAAAGAGTGTAGGATATCCCCTAACAATGTAGGCACCGGGTTGCGGGATATGAAGATTTTGACGGCGTTGACATCTATGAGTAGGTCAGGATTTGGAAACAAAACCATCCCATAGATGAGGAGAGCCACAATTTCCTCAAAGGCTTACAAGTCCAAAGAATTCCAACAACTTTGGGCTTTCTCAAACGGGAACTTTGCTAGGAAACCTTTGACACCACTTCTTGTTTCCCAATGAGTTGTGATATCAGATGAGTGTAAGTGTAGAGCTTGAGCAATCTCTTCTGGATTTGGGTATCTTTCCGTACCGTTGAAAGGTAGTTGATTGAGGATGGGAATCCTCAAGAGTTGGGAGAATTCTTCCAAAGTAGGCACAAGTTGATAGTCGCTAAATGTGAAGCAATGGTGTAAAGGATCAAAGAACTGAAAGAGCACCTTCATCATATCCTCATCTATGTTGGAGGTGAACAAGTTGAGTAGACGACCATGTCTCTCGGTGAATGGGGAGTTTTCAGGAATCCTTGAAGTTAGCTCCTTAACTTGTGGATGGATCCTCACATGGTTGACTTAAATGGTTTTCCTTCGAAGTGAATCCATATCCTACAAAACAAGAACAAAGATGAATCCCAAAATCCTTGAAATGGTTAGTGGATGTATATGATGTTCATGATGTTATGTATAAATATGCATATACAAGCAAAGCAAACAAGTCCTTAGGTTTAGGCTTGCATGGAGTTTTATAGGTAAGTACCCTCTTGAAGTTTAGTTGGCTCAAACCTGTCCTAGTAGTAGTAACAGGGTTCTAAGGAGCTCAATATCACCGGTTTGTTTCCTTGGTCATAGTTTCAGCTCAAGCCTCTTTAATGGCGACCGAAATATCCCAAGAAACCAAACCTCAATGAGTGTAGTATCGAGTATCTACCAACTTCGGACTACACCAAAGCCGGTCATCTCACTACATCCTAAAGGCCAAGTTAGTCAAGTAAGGGTTCTAGAAGTTCATTAGTGCTTCATGACATCACTCAGCGGCCCCGTATTCTCTTTGATTAACTCAAAGGCTACTGGTACCAACAAATATGTCGCACTAACGTAGCTATTGCTTTAGACCATGTCGGTATACCCCGCACAGTTTCCACAACGTATTGCTACTTACCTATAATGTATCCCAAATCCGGGTAGAGGATTCAAACCCAAAAAAAGAACCATAATGTAAAGCATATAAGTCAAACAATGTAAGCAAGTAAATGTGATCTAACCCTAAGGTAACCCCACTTTTAGAATTTTCCCCAGCAGAGTCGCCAGTTCTGTGATACGGTGGGAAAACTGACTTGAGGGTTTTGCGTCTGATTGCAAATGTTGCAGTTAGCAAGAGTCGCCACCGACTTTTCTTTTATCCAAAAGAAAAGGTGAAAAAGCACAGGAAAAACCTTTGAGATTGTTTCTTGAGTTCGGGAGGTAGATTATGAAAAGGGAAGGTATTAGCATCCTTTTCATCCATGGTTTTCCATGGGCTCTTAGTTACTTGCTAGATCACTTACTTTTGTTTGAAATTGTGCTTTGTATGATTTTTGAAAGTATTTTGTAAAGAGGCCATTGTTAGGCAATCTTTGTAATGATTCTTGCTCGTAAGAATGTATACAAAGATGTTTGATCTTTTGAAAATGTTTTCAATGTTTGTAAGATGTTTTGAAATGTGTGTGTTTGTTTTGAAAATAGAAAGGATATTTGTTTTTGAAATGGAGCAAGTAACTAAAAGCAATCTACCTACTCAAATGTCTTTCTTGTTCATTTTCTTTTCCTTTGATATTGTTGCCTTACCATTGATTTGGTAAGCAACCCTATCTTTGGATGTAAACAGGACGGGCGTGGGTCATCGTATAGCCATGATTAGCAATGTTGCAAGGTATCTTAGCATTTTTTGAGGGAATAAGATCATTTTGTAAGGAAACTTGAATAGCGTCATTGAGGGACTATGATCTTGTATTTGTTTGTTTTTGCTAAGACACCTTACATGCGTAATATGGCCATTTTTTATAAGGAAACCAAGTGGAGTAACCCTAGGGGTGCTTGTGTGCAAGTGTGTCATTTTCATGTTTATTTTTGTCTTGAATTAGGATTTTCTATTGATTTATTTTCATCTTCACATACAAATCCTAATTACTAGCATATTATGTAAAAGCGATAAATTGCAAAATTTAAAGTTACTACGCTATTACAACATTTGTGGGAGGGGGTATACAATTTGTGAATGGGGATTGCAATAATATAAACCTAATTAATCTATTACAACCAAATTGAATATGTACAAATAATTGGAATAAATAGTATTACAAGATGAATTAAATATGCAAGAATATGTAAATGCAAAGAAGATTTTTGTTTGGTTTTTTATGTGAAAAAGTTTTAACCTAAACCTAATGAGAAAAGAAATAAATAAATCAAAATTAAATTAACTTAGATTAATTAAGAAAATAAATTAATTAAGAAAAGATTCTTTTTGAATAAAACCCTAATTCTATTTGATTGAAAGAACATGAGTTTTAAAGAAAAAAGTATTTTTGTATTTTTATTTTTTTTGTCTAAAAAAAGATTGTAGTATTATGAATTAGTCTTTTTTAATATTAAAATAATATATTTAAAGGGTATAAAGAAAAAATAAATATTAACCTAGTTCTAATTTAATTTACAAGGTTTAATAAATATAGATAATATATAACTAGATAAAAAAATATTTTTTTTTGAGGGAAATAAAATACAATAAGAAAAAATATTAATCTATCATTTTTATATTTTTTATGATTTTTTATATTAAGAAAAATATATTTAAGAAAAATAAAATGAGAATAAAATAAATAAATAAAATGATAATGGGCCAGGGGTGTCACAAGTAAACAGGGTGTAAATGTTAGAAAAAAAATCCATAGGCCCATGAAACAAAAGCCCAGCGCTGCAAGGGAAAAAGTGGAAAAATATGAGAAAATGCAAAAGGTAGCGCGTTGAGGCTCGAACCCATGACCTCTAGCAATTACGCGCGCTGCCTTACCACTGAGGTGGCTGTACATCCGTTTATATAAACAAAACCACAAATATATATTAGAAACTGCTTCCTGAAGGCAACTTCATCTTCAACCTTGAGCCATGACCGGACCACCGTATCTTCCTCATTTCTCCATAAAAATGAAAAGTTTAAACATGAAAGTTGTGGTGTTTCTTCCCACGAATTCAAACATATAACTTATGTAAACTAAAAGTCAAAGATAAAATCTAATTTTACTGGCCCTAATTTGAAACCTAATTTTTGCATAAATTTCAAATCCAATATTCTCTATACACAGTTAATATAAATGAAAACTAAGAACATGATTAGCTTTAGAGCAAGGATATCTACATTTTGCTTTCACAAATCAGGACCAAATGATGCTTGTATGAAGAGATAGAAGTTTGAGTTTTTACCTCTTGCAGTTGGAATCGTGAATGGAGTTTGAGCAAGTTTTGAGAAGGCCTGAGGATCTGTTTAGCTTTCCTGGACCTCCTTGAGTGTATTCCAACCCTTACTTTGTCCTAAAAGTCCCCGAATCTCTCTACTCAAGTCAACTTGCAAACTTGATATTTGAAAATGGTGAATGGTGAAGGAGGAGCTACAGTCTTGAAACAGGGGCTTGGATCACTTTGATATGATGTATATTAATTGTTTGGGTGGTTAAAACTCAATACGCACGAGTGGATTTGGAGGTGGTTATGTGAAGTTCAAAACTGTCAAGCTATGGCAGATTCTGAGTTGCAAAGTGTTTTGGAGTGTTTTGGAGTCTTAGCATTCATGTTTCAACTTTAAAATAGTGTGTCTACTTATAAGCAAGTGGTCTTAAGTCTTGTAACAACTCATATTTCAAAAACTCACATGTTTGCTTGGTTACTTGTTTGTGAAGCAAAGCTAGCAAGCATGGTTTCAAGGTGTAGTACAAAGCTTGTAGGAGGGATGAGACCTTTAAACATACTTGTTCTGATTGAGTGGAGCGTGTTTGTTTAGAAAAAAAAAGTGCAAGGCTCAATGCAAGCTGACTTTGCATAAAGCTTGCTTTTCCAAAATGGCAATGTTGCCTTTCTCCCAAAAATGAAATTATTCTTGTACAATGCATTCAATGCTTGGCTTAAAGCTTCCAACAAATGTGAAAACATTTAATAATGGAGTGAAAGTCAAGTTAGAAGCCTGCAAAGTAGGATTTGTTCAGCATGCTTGAGGATTGGATCCAATGTTCTTCACAAAATGGCTTGAAATCCAAGTGACAAATCACCAACTTCATCTCTTCGATTCTCCCTACTCAAGAATGATCTCAAGGAGTTATTAGACATTTTGGAAAGCTTGCAATATTCTTTACAACTCATCTTTGAATTGATTTTGAAAATTCTTCTTGGAACCATGTGAAAAATTTCCATGAAATTAGGTCAAAAATCTGCCTAACTAGGGCAAAATTTCACTAAGTTATTTTTAGTTCATGAGCATGTATTCACAAAATTATATCTTGAGATCCAAGCATTTTTAGGAGAAATTTTGTGAATAAAAGTTGTATATTTCATGGATATCTACAACTTTTATGTTAAAATTTTCCCTTGAATCATCTTGCATCATGGTGAAAATTTGGCTCAAAGTTAAGAAAAAATAAGAAATTTTCTATACTTAGAAAAATGTCTAAGTTAAGAAATTTCAACTTTTCAAAACAAAATCTTAAATCTTTTATTTCTTGATGAACAAGTTTCATATTTTGACATGTTTTGATGAATTATGATCTTTGGCACTTGACTTTGACCCAAAACTCAAAGTTTGACTTTTTAGTATACAGTTGACTTTTGATCAGTTGACTGAAAAATTCATCTGTCAATCCAATGGATTTGTAATGTTTTGAATCATGTTATTAGGTCAAAATGATACAATTGAACTCTTGAAATCATGCTTCAAACCAATTGATCATTTGCTAGGTCAAAAATCAGAAATTGCCCTTTCTCAGTTAAAACCCTAATTTTGACCATTTTGCCCTTTTGATGATTTGATCAAATTTCTTGAGGAATTGTGGTTCAAACTTGATCAAATGATACATATGAGTCTAAGATGTTTATATGGATAAAAAATTATGAAGTTTAACTGTAAATTGGCTATGGTTGACTTTTTCCCAACACAACTAATTTTTAGGTCAAATGTTCAATTGACTGGTCAAAAGTGTGATCCAAGGCTTGAAACTTGACATGAGTAATCTTGGGGGTCCATAATAATACTTGAAAGTCATATGAAGCATTGATAGTCCAAAAATCCTTGTGCAAACTCAAACCTTAATTTTAGTCATCAATGCATAAGGAGGTATCTTGAGCTGATCAAACCCTACTGCAGTCTTGAACCGAATGAGATCTTGTGAGCAAATTCTTGATAAGTGAGAGGGAAAATTTTGGGGTACAACAAATACATAATATCGATATTGAATAACTTATGATTAATTTCAAAATAAATGTAAATTATATATAAAATGTGTTTTTATAGTCAAGATTAAATAATCAGAAACTCACATACTCTAGTTGTTGAAGAATCCAAGTCTTTAGATTCGATGAATCCTAAGGTATGTGAACTCAATGTAACTTTACCAAAAAATAAAAAAATAAAAAGATATTTTATCACTTCTAGTGATGACTAATATGACTATACTTGATCTAACTTGATGTACATCTAATGAAAAATAAAACTGAGGCGCTCAAAATGTTTAAGACATTTGTAACAGAAATAGAAAATAAATTTAGTATAAATATTAAGAGGGTTCATAGTTATAAAGACACATAGTATGAATATAACTTGTTAAATGAATTTATAAACTACCCGTAATTAAATAAGAAACTATTAGACCATATTCTTCTAAAAATAATGGTAAATGTGAAGAAAAAATAGAACATTAACTGAGTAAATTGTTTGCACTATGTTAAGTTTTAATACTACTTCAAAGTTATGGAAGTAAATAATTTTTTTTACTACTTACTATGTAATGAATAAAGATCCCAAATCTGAGACCATTGTCTCTCTTTATGAATTTCTAAAGAAAATATAACCTAACTTTTCAATCTTCATACATGGGGTTTCATGGATTATGTAAGGATCTCATATACCCCAAATGAGTTAAACTCGACAGAAGATCCTATACATATGTGTATTCACTGAGCATGTAGTAAAAACCACAAGAAGTTATGTCTTCTTATGCAAAGGAACCACAAAGGACGAGATGGATTCTCTCGAATCCAAGAAATCTTTCTTCTTGAATGTAAACCTATAGGTTGTAAATGGATTTTGATAAGGGAACTAAGACCTGGGGGAATTGTTGAGAAATAAAAGGCTCTTCTTGTAGCTGTTGTACCCTAATTTTTACCCCTAATATTCCTCTATCATCTCATATCAACTCAATCATATCAAGATTACACTTGGGTTTGGTTCTTCTCCCTATCTCTAAGTTTACTCATGAGGGATCACCAAGCACTTTGATTTGTATATTGCGATCATTTTTTTTGTGTTGATTAACTTTAACTAACAAATACAATGAATTTTTTCTCTAAATGATGATACTATAGTTGGGGGCACAACACATTTCATCAGGTTGATTCATAGGTTCATGAGTTTACTTCCATGCCTTCTTCAACAAATCTTAATTGAGATTAAAGCTTCATCATTGAGAATTATTTAAAGTAATATCATGACAAGGTCTACTATGATTCATAATGCCTCAATTTGTTAAAAGAAGTCAAAAGATGCAAGAATTGATTGAAGAAGCTTGACCTAATTGGACAAGTTCTTGATTCCTTGATCACAAGTGCATAACTCTCTCAATTCTTAATATTTGGAAGTGGTTATTATTTCTATGGTTTCTTATTATCAACCACAACAACTTCTATTCACATGGCAAAAATGATTGTGCAAGAAAGATTGTCAAAATTGAAAAGGGCTTCCAAGTCATTTTGGTGCTTTATAAGCTAGGGTTTTTAACTTCTAAAGGCTATATCTTGTTTATATTTTGATATTTTTGAGTGATTCCAAATATATGCTTCTATTTAAAGGTTATCAACCAATCACTTCAAAGGTTTCAAGCAAATTTTGTGTGTAAGATTCCTAATGATGAAGAAATATTACAAGTCCTCTAGATAGGCCATCAAATTCCCTTATGTGACTTCAAAAGATCATAACTTGGTCAAGTTTTATCTACTTGAGCCCATTAATTTTCCATATTTATCTTAAGAATGTGAACTTTAACTCTTCTTTTGTGTGCAATACTTGAAAATGGTTGGAAGATGCCTTAAAACTCAAAAGATTATAGGTCACCTCATGGATTTTAACCAAATTCACAAGGCCATAACTTTTTCAATACTTGGTATTTTTGAGTGATTCAAGTTTCACAATTCTCTTTGGGAAGTCTACTTCATGAAAGCATCATTGATCAAAGCAAGATGTTGGAGGAAGGCCTTTTTTGAAATCAAAACATTATAGGTCACTTTTGAAGAAAAAAATGAAATTTTTCTAAGTATAAAAGTCAACATCTTTTTCTCAACTTTGACTCATCATAACTCCTAGCTCAAGCATCCAATTTATCTCATTATTTGCATATTATAAAGATTGTGGCCTTATCTTTCAAATGCTTCAAGAATTATGCCCTAAGACCCCTTGAGCTATGAACACCATGAATTCAAAGTTGGTACCTTGAAACTAAATTTTTCTCCAAAGTCAGAATTTGAAATCCATAATGTGGCTTATAAAACAAAATTAGCGCGCATTTTTGATCTAAACCTATTTAACCAACTCGCCAAAATGGATTAGAGCCTTGAAACGCAAAGTTTGAGTGAGTTTTGATGCTAAGAAAGTCACACGTTTCTCATGACCACGACCTCTCAAGATTTCCCTCTAAACTCCACTCATTCTTCAAATTCTCATTCCCGTTCACTTCCCTATAAATGGATGACCATATTGCACTCACTTACACAAGCTTTGAGAGCTAAATACACCCTGCCAAAGTTCATTCGCAACTCAAAAATTTGAAATTCCATTTCACAGTTTCAAGCTCTCTCTTCACAATTTCTTTACATATTCATCATCCTCCATAAACATACAAACTCTCTAACACTTAAACCAAGCAAATTGATCCATATTTTGAGTTACAGAAGTTCACTTTTAGAGCTATTTTTGTGAGCCTCATTCAGGTAGTTTTCTGAACCAAATCGTTACAAATAAAAGCCTATTCTACTCTACTCATCCTTCTGATTCTTGTGCTTCTTACAATTTTTAAAATCATTGAGAATTGAGTGGGAAATCACAACCTAAAGTGCTCGCTATTATTTTTGTTTTCTACACTTTTTTCTTTGCCCAGTTTATATAAATTTTTTGCGAGGGTGAGGTTAGGATCATCTTGAAGAGACGAATCCAATGATATTAGTCCGAGCTTCTAACATTTCCGTTTAAAGAATCTCAGAAAATCCCACGCGTATCGTGTCCGGAGGTTGAAGACGACCTACATGTCGTTCTTCAACCAATAAACGTTGGACATTTGTTTTATTTTCATTGGCTGTTTGTTTTTTGATTCAGCGAGTTTTTGCTAAGGGTCCATGATATGCACAGTGCACCAGGTCGTTTGGATCTGTTTACTAACACGTTTTGAGTTTCATCCAATGGATCACATTTTTTCTTTTTATTTTATTAAAATCTGATTTAAAAATTGATTTGGTGTGATTTTCAATAGTGACCATATCAAGCACAGCGTGTCAGATCCCTTGGATCTGCTTACTAACGCGTTTTGACAATGATCCAATGGTCCATATTTTTTTGGCTTTATTTTTATTTTCTGTTTTTTATATTTATTAGTTTTAAACTTCAAAAATCCATAAAAAATTCATTTCTAGTCAAAAAATTATGAAAAAATTCACAAAAATATTTTGGAATATTATCTTTCTGATTTTTATTTTTTCACAATTTTATTTTCAGATTTGATACTTTTTGTGATTTTCTGCTTTCTTTTGATTTTTGTAATTGTTTAAAATTATTTTCTGATTGTTAAAAATTCTGAAAAAAATTCTGAAAAGGTCTTTTGGTCTTTTGGCAATTTTTGATGACTTTGTTTTATTTTTATTTTTGACTTTACTATTTTTTTACCATTTATTTGTTTGTTTTACTTATTTCTTTTTTTCTAAAAATAGTTTTTGACTTTAAATTTCTTTTGAAAGGTTTTGTCAACTATTATTGAATCATGTTTGACTTCTGAATATTTTTTAGGATTTTTATTTGGTATTTTAATATACTTTGTGTATTTTACCATTTATTTTATTTTTTATTAACCATTTAAATATTTTTTTATTAAATATTATTTTATTATTATTTATTTGGTTCTGACTTGGATTTCATTTGGTGACATATTCCTCAACATTATTGGATTTTGGGTGTTGATAGGTTGAGAAACCAAATCCACCAAATTGGATGAATGATGTTGATGATATTTGAAATCCTAATTTCATACAATATATCCCCTCCTTCTTCATCTTATCCTTTTCTTACTTGTACTACATATTGTTAGAGGATGATCTACATATCATTTCTCCAAACATATGGTACATAGATTACTATTGACCGACCTCAAAATATGTGCGACTTCTATATAAGTTCACTTACGAATGCTTAACATAATGCTAAATTTTGTCCCGATTCGAGAAATGACCATTCGTGACCCAAACCTATGTTTGCGAGCCCAAGTATGTTTAATTTGAAACCTTTGATCCAATAACCTTGAGGTTCATTGTTAGGAGGCTTTGGTCTTATCAATCCTCTAATGAATCTTCATAAACTTTGGTCTAAGCGAATCATTTAAACATCGTTAATCATATATTGTCGCCTCAAGAATTTGAAATGAATGATATACTTGACAAAAAGAAAATGAAACTTGTTGTTGAGAGGCTTTGATTTTATTAATCTTCTAATAAGTTTTCAAATGCATGATTCAAGATGGTCATTCAACTAACCTCTAATTTCTAACCCATTAACAATTGACTTTTATTTTTATGCTTTTACTTTACGCCTTTACTTTATGTACCATTTATTTTAGCATTTATATTTCATTTTATTTTCATCTTTGCTCACTTGAGCATTTATATTTATGTCATTTTTTATTTTTCTCACTTGAGCTTTCATTTTATTTCTGAAGATACTTAATAACCAACTTAAACAATAAAAAACTTTAAGGTTGCTTAGACTATTTGGTTACTATCCTTGGCATTTTGGAGTTATGGACTTCTTGGACTTAGGATTAGAGACCTTGACTACCTTGAGACCTTGTGACTTCTATTGTTATTTTGTCTGGCGTTCTTGGGGTTTACCCCGAGACATTGGGTTGTTTTTTCTTTGTGTGCAGGTTATTCTGATTATATGCTTTATTCGTAATTGGGAATTTATCTGTATACAACTGTTACTCTGCCCAATTTTTATGAAGACTTAATTCATTTGAAGTTTGGTTTTCTCAAGAGGTTTAATATCTTTGCTTGTTTGGTTTTAAATCCAAAGGATCAGAATTCTACATTGAGTCATTGTGTCAAGCGTTGGCTTCTTGTTGGTTAAACAATTCTTTTCCCTAGCTTTTACCTTATGCTTTAGGATAGTCCCTTCATCTCCTCCCATCTTCTTTAATTCCAAATATCATCTCCCTCCTTTTAAAAAACTATTCTTGTTTTATAAACTTGAACCGCTTTGATAATAAACTTGGACTTAGGTCCATGTATTTTTCAAAAACATTTTCTTAATCAAACTTTAACCAACTTAATAATACTTTGAAATTTTTGTGAGAAGGCTAAAAGTCAATCAATCTCATTCGAACTATTTTTCCACTTTGGCTTTTTACTTTAAACTTTTCTCAAAAGATTATATTTTTGTCAATCCTTGTAGTGATGCGAGCTACTATACTTCTACGATATGTAGTGAAGTGAGATATTTTCCACTTAGGTGTCGAGTGAGGCTTTTGTTGATTTTAAAATCCAAGCAATATCCTCCACTTTGAGATGACGTAAATTCTCCTTTCTTATAATCGTGTGTGGTAAGTATGTTCTTCCACTCGAAGACAATGATGATGTCTTGTCTCTTAAAATTAACCAACACACTTGTGTTTTAAAATTTTTAAAGGTGAACTACGAGTATCCTGATCCCTTATTGCACGGAAGGTGGTACGTAGGCACTAAAGGTTCACAACCGCGGTAGGTGTAAAAATTGTAAAAATATTTCTTTTCTCATCCCCACAATCTATTTTTATATACAACACTTATAGCAAAAATACACAAATTTTCAAAGAGGTTCCTGCAGAGTACCGTAGATGTTTAGGGTGATAATA
This sequence comes from Vicia faba, assembly GCA_948472305.1. Taxonomy (NCBI): domain Eukaryota; kingdom Viridiplantae; phylum Streptophyta; class Magnoliopsida; order Fabales; family Fabaceae; genus Vicia; species Vicia faba. The sequence goes on from OX451738.1 coordinate 125,252,769, forward strand.
CCTTCCCTTTGCATAACCAACCCCCGTACTTAGATTCTCTACCCTTTTTTTTGGGTTATTCTCTCTTTTCCAATTCCTCTGGAAATAATAAAGCGCGGTGGCGATTTTTGTTTGATCTGTGCGAGTCAAGTCAATCTAATGACTTAGTCTCAATATTTCTACCGCTACAGAAAAAAGGGCGACTCTACTGGGGAAAGATCAACCAAATTTTGGTCCATCCCTAAGTGGGTTGAGTCTATCTTTGTTTATTTGTGTATGTGTTATTATTTGTTGTATATTATGTGTTATATATATGTTTGGCTAGATTTTCCTGGTTTTCAGGGTGCTTGGTGATTTCTCATAAGTCCTCTACCCGGACTTGGGCAAACTTAAGATAGGACGGGCGGTATAGTCATATTAACTTTGAGGTTGTAATCCCAAAAAAGGAGACATGAGATCCCTCACTCAGTGGAGGCCCCTTTGAATGTAGTGTCGTTTACCTAATAATCAGGAAGACTTGCTGCTTTTGACCTGGGAGCTTGCTCAAGTTGAGGATCGTAGAACCTTTAACACATCTTGGCCTATTAGGTGTAGTGCAGAAGCTATGACGGAGTAATCCAGAAATGATTGCCACGCGATACTACACACAGACGAGTTTTTCTTGAGAATATTACTAATTATCGAGTCAATCGGGACGTTGGTAATATCCGAAGGAAGGGTGTAGACTTTGGGAACATTTTAGAACCTTGTTCGGCATGTGATAAACTATTAGACCATACCTTGTGGGTAGTACCTTTGACCTGATGCTCGTGATGTCGAACCTATGAACCCCCCATGTTTGTGATCTTGTGTGTGATTGTTGTATCATGCATTCATGCACCCATGAGCATCCTTTAAAACATTTTGTTTCAAGGGACTTATAGTTGAATTTTTGCGAATATCTTAGGTACTGTTTGGCCATGGATTCTGGAAAAAGAAAGACTCAGAAGTAAAATTTCAAGGATCCTAAGATAGATGAATTGATGAGTCTGATTCCTGAGATCGAGAGTTCTACTGATTTTCGGAAGAAATATGGATCCATTGTGTCTCTTATGAAGCTCAGGATGAAGGAGGGCATTTTCTCGACTTTGGTCCAGTTTTATGATCTGATGTATCGATGTTTTACCTTCCCTGATTATCAGTTGATTCCTATATTGGAGGATTATTCTTACCTACTGGGTTTACCTGTTACTGATCGTGTTCCTTTCACCGGTTTGGAGGGCGAGCCCAAGTCTCATGAGATTGCTGCTATGATTAATTTAGGGAAGTCTGAGATTGAGACCAATATGACTACCAAAGGATGAATCAGATGATTACCCGCTCAATTTTTATTGGAGAGAGCTTGCTACTTTTCTAGGATGGAGAGTACAGTGGCTTTTAAGGCTATCGTTGCTCTACTTGCCTATGGGTTGTTCTTATTTCCTAACGTCAACAAATTTATGGATGTCAATGCCATCAAGATCTTTTTGATCGGGAATTCGTTTCCTACATTATTAGGATATGCTTATTACTCCATTCATCATCATAATTCTTATGATAGAGGGATGATCATTTATTGCACGCCTTTGTTATATCAATGGTTTATTTCTCACTTACCTCGGTCTGATGCCTTCTGTGATATTAAGAAGGAACCTCTTTGAGATTTGAAGATTATGGCTCTCACTCATTCTGAAATTGTTTGGTATCATCAGGCTTATCATGATGTGGAGATTGTCGATAGTTGTGGTAGTTTCCCCAATGTACCCCTTCTCGGTACAAAGGGAGGGATTAACTATAATCCCGTTCTTGCACGATGTCAGCTTGGATATCCGATGAGAGACAAGTCGAATAGTATTCATTTGAGTGGTTTATTTCTCAAAGAAGGAGAGGATCATAAGGAAGCTAAGGATGAAATTGCAAAGGCTTGGAGCCATATTCACAGGAAGAGTACAAAAGACTTGGGACCAAGGGGAGCTGTTTCTTTGGAGCCTTATCTCTAGTGGGTACAAGCAAGGGCAATTCAGTTGAAGATGCCATATTCCCATGAAGAACATATATCTAATATGTTTATGAAGACCACTCATTCCCTTTTAGATGATATGGAAGAGCTTCAGCTTGCCCTAGTTAGGATGCAACAGGAGAAGGAGGTTTGGAAGAACAAGTATCAGACTTTAGAGATGTCCTACTGAGCAGACTTGAAAGAGAAAGATGACCTGATTGAGATTCTTGAGAGTCGTGCTGCAAAGATAATAGAGAGGCAAGAGGATTTATTTTCCTCTAGAGCTCAGTCAAGACTTAGTTACTCACTTCCTGACTCTGGTGATTGGAAAAGAGTTGCTGACAGGTATGCAGAAGAGAATAATTAGTTGAAGGCTCAAATTGCAAGACTCACGGGAAAGCGTCAGTGTGTGGAGAGATCTTCATCAACTTTAATTTCTTAGGATTTTATATTATATTTTCTCTTGTACTTAGGATCATTGAAACTTGTACTAAAAGTTGTAGTCCATTTTGAAATTATTATAATGAGGTTTTCAGTATTTCAAAATGTCTTAGTACTTTAGTATTTTCAAATCGTCTATAACTCTTTGAGTCCCTTGAAATATTAATAATGATAAATAAATTATGTGCATTGCATATCATGCATCATCTTGCACATATTTTTTGCATTTCTGTTCATACCCAGGTGTCTTATTGTGTTTATCTGACTTTATTTAGAAGCAAGTTGTCTCACCGGTATAATACTCGGGATAATTCCAAGAAGAAAATGGAGAATATTGAACAAGAGAATCACGAGCTGCCTGAAGAGGTTACTGCTTTGAAGGCCAGTATGGCCAATCTGACTGCTTTGATGGAATCTTCGGTGGCTGCTCAGAATCAGTCACCACTTGCTCAACCACAACAAACAACTGTCACTTTTGAAACACCGACAGTTCCAATTTCCGTTATGTTGTACCCCAAAATTTTACCTCCCATATCTCTCAAGACTTATCAAGAATAATCTTCAAGTTGCTCAAGATGGCTCAAGAGTTGGACAGTCAAATCATCTCCTAAGGCAGTCAATTTAAAATTAGGGTTTTGTGTTGCATCAAGGTCCTTACATCCAAATGACCTAAAGTGCTTCCAAATGTCCTAATATGTTCTTAAGTTCATCCATGTCAAATTTCAAGCCTTGCAGAGGAAGTTTGGTCAGTCAATTGCTCAAGAGGCCCAAAAATCGACTATGCTAGGGCAAAAGTCAACTGTGACCTACAAATGGTCAAACCTCAAGATTTTTTGTCAACATTCTAATTTTTAAGGATAATTCATCATTTGATCAAGGGTTGATCATGATTCATCAAGGATTGCTCAAGATTCATCAAGATTCAAAAGTTGCTAAATTAGGGTTTGTAGGAAAAGTCAACTCAACTTTGACCAAGCATAACTTTCTCATACTTTATGAGAAATGACCCATCCAAAGCTCATTTTTAATAGGATGCAATTTCCTACAATCCATCTTCACACCCCAAGATCAATAAATGCTCTCACAAAAAGTTACAAATTTGGACATTATAGGTCATTTTTGAAAGTCAACAAAAACACCTTTTTTTCCAAAGCTTATAACTTGAGCATGGAATATCAAAATGTGATGAGACCAAAAGGGATGGTTAGAGGACATCTCAAGTTTTATAAAAAGTACAAGAAAACCTCCAAAAGTTCAAAATTGAAGAAGTTATGCATTGTTGAAGTTGGGCATTTTCCAAAATTGCAAAAAGTCAACTATCCTCAAAACTCCAATTTTTGACAAAAGGGCCAACTTTTTCCACTTGATATGATCTTTTCACACAACACACGTGTCCTATCTTCAATTTCATGACCAATCATTTATTTTTTCTATTTTATTTGGTTTTTATTGATTTAATTCATTTTAAATCAATATTAATTCAAATAAAATCCAAAAATTAATGGAATGAGATTTTTTTGATCATTACAGGTCTTCATTACCAAGATACACCTAATAAAATTAGTATCAAGCATTGTTGTGCACAAAATATCAGATTTGGTACAATTTTGGAAACTTTATCAATGGTGATCATATCAAATCCCAAACCTTGAATGCACATGGATTGAAAGCCCAACTCTTGACCTAATTCATTCCCTTATACACACATAAGCTAGGAATATAGAGATCACGACCTGAGCACTGCAGAAACGGCCAAACAAAACTGGAAAAAAACCTTGAAAAAGTGGAGATCGAATTCTTGTTTGGAGGTCAATTCAACCCAAAATCTCAACGTGGTGTTCTTGCTTGCAAACCCCCGAAGCTATAGCAATCAGAACCAAGTCCTCTCATCGCCTGAAACGCCCTGTAAGTCGTCATGAATATAACTCTGAACATGAAATCTTGAATCCATGTTCTTGCATCTTTTTTCCATTTTTCTTGTACCATCATGCTTAACGTTTGATTTCCAACATGTCTACATTATTTGATTTTGTTTTCATGGCCTATAACCTTAGATCCGAAGCTAGGGTTTGTGTTCTTGTTTTTTAGGAATTTTTGATACAGGTAAAATCAGGACAAATAATTGGTACAGGGATGCTCAGGGAGGAGAGACGAACACGTTGGTGTTCTTAGTTTGTGTTTATAGGGCCTGGAATCCATTCTAGAACCGAGCCATGGATTTTGATGTAGAATAAAATCCGCAGGAAAAAATACAGTCTTCGTTGAAGAAGATGAAGACGTGTCTCTTCTTCATTGGCTCGTTCAAATTTTTAGCGCGTTTTTTTAATTCCAGCATAATTGATTGTTTTCATATATTATGTCCATTACTTATTCCACTAACAAATAAGTACATTGGCTCAGATGGCAAGCATGTTGTTGCAAAGTCCCATGGGACCTGGGTTCGAATCCCAGGTCCCCCAAAACATTTGTTTGATTTTTCTTCAGGGAATTGCATGTGATCTCCAAAGTATGGCCTACCATACGCTTGCAATCTCAACGCGCCAGATGGCCTTCAGGCCAAATCTGGTGGCCAGGAATGAGGGACTATCATATGCCCAAGTCAACAAGCGCACACCGGATGAGAAAAGTCAAAGCAGGCTTGAACGTTAATGGGCCTGGATGATTTCACCTTCAAATTAGGCCCAACACCCCCCTTGGTTATTTCTTTTCATTATTTTTTTATTTAATTAATTTATTAATTATTATTATTTGCACTAACCAATTTATTTTTCTTAATAAAATTTGAAAACATAAAAAAAAAAGAATATTATTTTTATTAATTCAAACTAATTTCATTATTTTATTTTTTGTACATAAACATTAATCAATTAATTTAGTTTTTTTAATTAGGTACAATTTTAATATTTTTGCAATAAATTAAAATTAATGTAGAATTAGGTTTTTGATATTTTTAATCATTCTTATTTTATTTCCTTAAATAAATAAAAAACCCAAAAATATATTTTTTATTTAATTAATTAATTAACTTTGGTTTAATTTCATTTAATTCAAAAATAACAAAAGTCTTTTCTTTAAATAAAAAAGGGGTCAAAACCCTAAAAATGCGCCAATCTAATTTTCTCGCACGCGTCTTATTTTTATCCAATATTGTAATTGCTTCCAGTATGTAATAGTTTCAATAGGACTTTTAATTATTTATCGCTCTTATTTACTTTCTGCAATTTAAATTAAAGGGTTTGTCTTTGGCGATGTAAATACCTGACGCCTTGTAATAGTTTAGATTTACTTTCCGCAAATTTAATTTCCACAACTATTAACTGTTAGATGTTTGATAAATAGACAATGCATGACAAGATCAATCTTTAACCTAAAATCAATATAGCTCACCCATGACATGTACAGATAAAATTAACCGAACTAACACACTTGCACATGCCACTCTTAGGGTACACCTCACTTGGTTGCCTCGAACGTGGTCATTGAGTATAGTAAGTTTTAGAGGTCGCCCTCTTGTCCAAAGATCATATTTGCCTCGAAACGGTTGCCTCAGAAAAATGATCTAAGGCATTAGGGTTACCGCTAAGGCGTCCTAACATTCCTTTAGTGACCACACGTCCCTTAATCGAATTGACCCGAAAACTCCAACAACGATTCTACCTACTCATCAATAGTGGGCTAGCATTGTCTAAAGGACATTAGCACAGTTTAATTCCTTTTTCGAGTAGGTAGATGGCTCTTAAGTGCTTGCTCCTTTTAAAACAAAACAAAACTTTTCGCACTTACACACTCTTCAAAACAAAAAACTCTTCTCAAACCCACAAACACAAAGAAAAGCAAATTTTGAAAACATAATGAGCAAGTACCTAAGAGCCCGTGGATAACCACGGATAGAAAGGATGCTAACACCTTCCCTTTCTATAATCTACCTCCCGAACCCGAGAAATATATCAAAAAGGAATTTTCTATGCTTTTTTCCTTTCCTTGTTGGATAAAATAAAAGATAGTGGCGACTCTTGCTTACCGCGACATTTTGCGAAAACAAACGCAAAACGCGAACCAACATTCCAAAAACAGTCAGTTCTTATTCCCACCGATCACAGTACTGGCGACTCTGCTGGGGAACTATAATAAGTGAGGTGTACCTTAGGATTAGATCACTGTGTTTTCAATTGTATGCTTTGTGTGATTTATATTTGTGGGCTTGTATTAGAGTTCTACAGATCCTAACCCGGATCTGGGGGTACCCTTTAGGTAAGTAGCAATAAACTGTGAGGGAACTGTCTGGCGTAGACCGACACGGTTGAAGTAGTAGCTACGTTGGTGTGGCACTTTAGTCTGTACCGATATCCCTTGTGTTGGAACAAGGAGAATATGGGTCTTCTAAGGGGTCATTAAGCACCAACTGACCTTAGAACCTTAAATTGACCAACTTGGCCATAGAACAGTAGCAGTATGCTACACTCATTGAGATTAAACTCTCGCGATGATTCCAGCCGCAAGAAAAGGTTGCTAAACTGGAATTGTGACCAATTGAGGGTAGTCAGTGATATTGAGATCCTCTAGAACCCGGTTACTATTTTTAGGACAGGTTTAAACCAACTAAACTGAAAGAGGGTAGTACCTAAGCTCCTTGCCAGCCTGAAATCTAAGGGCTCTTTATGTGACTTGTGTGCCTTTACCATGTTTGCTTTTTGTGGATACTTGTGGTGTGCTTACTATCATGACATCATGACATCATAACATCATAACATTGCATACATCTTGCATAAGGACTAACCTATTCAAAGACAAGAGGGTTTCATCTTTGCTCTGTTTTGTAGGTCATCATGATGCACATGCGTAAGAATACTATCCGGATCAACTTTGTCCAAGTCCCTACCTTGCTTAAAGAGTTGGTTGCCAAGATGCCTGACACTACTTCCTTCATCAGGAGGCATGGTTCTCTTCTCAGTTTGGTCACCTCCAAATTGGACGAGCATATGATGAGTGTCCTGGTCCAATTCTATGATCCGTTGTACCACTATTTTACTTTCCAGGACTTCCAGCTAGTTCCCACCCTAGAAGAGTTCTCTGAGCTGCTCGGTATCTCTGTTTTGGAGCAGACTCCATTTACTGGTTGGGAGAAGACCCTTAGGCCCGGAGAAATTGCTGCAACCCTTCATTTGACCAAAGAGGAGGTAATGGCTAATTGGGAGACTAGGAGTGGAGCAAAATGATTTCTAACTAAGTTCTTGGTTGGCAAGGCTAACTACTTCTGGGATAGCCTAGACTTTAAGGCGTTCGAGGATATTCTGGCTCTTCTGATTTACGGCTTGGTATTGTTTCCGAATCCTGACACTTTTGTTGATGTGAATGCCATAAAGATCTTCATCTCTCAGAATCCTGTACCCACTCTCTTGGGTGACATTCTTCATCAGCTCTATGCTCGTACAACCCGAAAGCGGGGAACCTTGATGTGTTGTGCTCCTTTATTGGTAAGGTGGTTTATTTCGCACCTTCCCAAGTCAGTGCTGAAGAACAAAGAAGGAATGGGTTGGGCTTATAGGGTGATGTCTCTTTATCATAATGACATTATCTGGACTCTCAAAGGTATGGATGAGGTGACTATCATTGATCGTTGTGGAGAGTATCCTAATGTTCCATTGATAGGAACCCATGGAGGAATTTCTTACAACCCATGCTTAGCTCTCCGTCAGTTTGGAAGGGCCAGAAGAGAAGGACCTCATGAGATGCTGATGCCTCATATCATCTTTGATTTTTAGGGGGATAGCGACGAGCAACGTCATAGATTCATAAGGGCTTGGGATAGAGTTCACCAATCCGATCCACATGAGCTGGGTCCAAAGACTTCTCTGCCAATGGAGCCATATCTCAGACGGGTCCACATCCGTGCCCAGAAGCTAGGTATGCCATATGAAGCTGTCCGGACTGTCATCCTTGAAGTTGCTAATGAAGAAGGGGTTCTTCCAACCGTTCTCCATCCTTATATGCCCACTGACATTGGGGCACTGAAGAGGTCTTGGATGCAGTTGAGGGATGAACGGGATTATTACCGAGAGAACTTCAACGAGCAAGAACAAAAGATCCAAAAGCTGACTAGGCAGTTAGAAAACGAGCAGATTCTCAATGACTATGTCCGCATTGAGAAGAAGAGACCATGGGAGCATTGATGGGCCTTTGATGATTTCCTTTCCATTTTTTATTTACTTTTCAGTATTTCCATTCTTGTAATGCCTTAAGGGCAAGTTGTTGAACAATTTGAATTACAAAGTTATCTAATAAAGTGTGTTTCCTTTCTTGTTTACAAATTTGAATCTCAATTGTCTTTGAAATCATAGTCATACGCATTTCATCCCATGCACTTAATAAACAGGTACCCTTTATAGGTCTCTTATCTTCTTCGCTGTTTATTTCAGCGATCATCATGTCTACTGAACCTTCAACTGAGCAAGCTATCAAGGCCCTCCAGGCCCAGAATGCCCAATTTCAAGAGCTGTTCATGAGTCTAGCTAAGGGTCAGCAGGACCTGAAGACCCTGATTCTGAAAGAGAAGAAGAAGAATAAGAAGAGGAAAGTCCTGTTCAACACTGGTCCTAGGTTTGGGAACAGGCTACAGAATGAAGTTGATCTGACCACCTCATCTGGAGGGAAAGATAGTCCACAAGAAAGGAGGGCTCCTAGCCCTGTGGTCTCCGACAACGAGATGGACTACGATGAAGAACAGTATCCTCCTGCTGAGGATAAGTACAAACAGCTAGAAGACCGTTTGAGCGTTATGGAAATTCAAAAGGTGCCCGGTCTGGACTTTGGAGATCTAAGTCTATCATCTGGGGTGGTGATTCTCCATAAATTCAAGCCACCATCCTTCGCTAAGTATGATGGAGTTTCCTGTCCGAAGCTGCACCTCCGGTCATATGTAAGGAAGATCCAGCCTTACACTGCTGATAAGAACTTATGGATCCATTTCGTTCAAGACAGTCTCTCAGGGACTCGGCTTGAGTGGTTCTATTAGTTGGACAGAGCCAGTATCCACAGTTGGGAAGATTTGGCTACTGCATTCTACAGGAAGTATCAGTACAACTCCGACGTCGCTCCTACGCGTACCCAACTCCAGGGTATGTCAATGGGAACGGGTGAAGGATTCAAAGATTATGCTCAAAGGTGGAGAGACCTCGCCGGAAGGGTGCAACCACCCTTAGCTGATCGGGAACTTGTTGACATGTTTTTGGGGACCCTGTCTGGTCTATTTTTCAACCACTTGATTAGAAGCTCTTCATTTGGGTTTACAGATCTTATTTTGACTGGTGAGAGGATTGAAGCTGGTATTAAGGCTGGGAAGATACAGAAGGGTGCTTCATCAAGCACCGAGAAGAAGCCGTTTAAGAAAGAGTCTGGTGTTGTCTATAGTGCAAGAAGACAGGATAGATCTGAACACCTCCAAGCTGTCAATGCGGTTGTTATTTCAAAACCTACTGGTGCTCCTCAGCACAACAATCAACAGAAGGAAGAGAGACCTAAGAGGCAATTCACTCGTCTCATCATGACCTTATCTCAGATTCTGCCACAGTTGCTAAAGACTAATCTGGTGACTCTAAGGGAAGCCCCAAAGAATTCAAATACAACGTCACCAAGGTATAACCTTAACGCCCGCTGTGCTTATCACTCCGATAGCCCAGGGCATAATACAGATGATTGTTAGAGTCTGAAAAATAAGATACAAGACTTAATTAATGTGAAGGAGATTGAGTTCGAGGCACCCGAGAGGCCTAATGTTGTGACTGCTCCCATGCCCAAACATGGAGTGAATGCTGTAGAGGAAGACTTGTTTGTAGTTTCTGTGGATGAAATTGTTACCCCTCTGATGACTGTCAAGAAGAACCTTTTGCTAGCCGATTTATTTCCGGGCTGTGATGAAGGTTGCTGTATGTGTTCTGCTCGTCCAAATGGTTGTTCGCTTTTGAAATCAGGTGTCCAGCGCCTGATGGATAGTAAAGAGATTCTGTTCGAGAAGACTGTTGCTCCATCCGTTCATTCTGAAGAAGTTGCCATCATTACCATTTTCGACAATTCTTCCAAGGCTCCCTCGAGGAAGCCTGTTAGAATTACATCCGTTCTGAAGATCGCACCTGTGGTCATCACTATTCCGGGGCCCATCCCCTACATCTCTGATAAAGCTGTCCCTTGGCACTATGGGGCCGATGTTTATTTTCACGGAGTTAAGCAAGAGCTGGATGCTGATACCAGCGTCAGCAACATTACTGGACCTGCTAAAGTCACCCGCAGCGGAAGACTTTTCTCACCTGATATTGCTCCACCAACTGCCCGAAGACCTGTTGTTATTACACCTGCAAGTGTACCTACTGCCATTCCTGATCAAGTTCCTATTCTTACCCCTGTCGCCGAGTCATCTGACGCTTGGGGAAAGGCATCACCACTGATGTGCCTGCCCAGAAGGAGGCACTGAAGACAATTACTGTTGAAGCTTCCAAACAGGAGATGGAAGAAATTTTGAAGATTATTAAGAAGAGTGATTATAATGTAGTTGAGCAGCTGGGGCAAACCCCATCCAAGATTTCTATGTTGTCATTTTTGTTGTGCTCAGAGGCCCATGCCAAGGCTCTGATTACCTTTTTGAAAACTGCCCACGTGCCACAAGAGACATCAGCTGATCAGTTTACAGATTGTGTGGCTAATTTGACTGCTGATAATGGGTTGGGTTTCTCGGATGCCGACTTGACGGCCAAGGGGAAAAATCATAACGATGCCCTGCATGTCTCCATTGAATGCAGGGGCACTACTCTTGCATATGTATTGGTTGATACTGGCTCCTCATTGAACGTCTTGCCCAAGAAAGCTCTAGACCGGTTGGATTGTGAAGGGTTAGAGCTGAAACCAAGTAATATTATTGTCAGGGCCTTTGACGGGTCTAAAAGGATGGTGCATGGAGAGGTTGATATCCCGATCAAGGTTTGTTCTCAGGTCTTCAACTCTATGTTCTATGTGATGGATATTCGGCCATCTTATTCTTGTTTACTGGGTCGTCCATGGATCCACAAAGCTGGGGCCGTAACCTCAACATTCCACCAGAAGTTGAAGTACCCGGTCAAAGGGAATATTGTGACAGTACAAGGGGAGGAAGAGTACATGGTCAGCCACCTCAAATCGTTCTGATATGTAGAAATGGATGGGGAGTTCATTGAGACCCTATTTAAGCACTTTGAAGAGGTTCCCCAGACACTGGCATCAACCGAGACTGTGGTTGGAGATTCTCCTATGAGGATGGCTTCCTTAAAAGATGCCCGGGCTGTTATGGAGAAGGGTGAGTGTGCAAATTGGGGCCGACTCCTTGATTTTACACAGAAGACTAACAAGTTTGGTTTGGGTTTCACTGCAGAAGCTCAAAGGGTTGTTCGAAGTGCAAGGATCGGAAGACCTCCTGTGTTCATCAGCAACTCGGAAGTGAATGCCATTGAAGAGGATGTAGAAGAGTCTGAATTCGACAGCTAGATCTATCCTACGACCGACGGTGGACCAAGAAACTGGACCGCAAAGGACTTCATCCCTATTACTTTTGTTACCCAGTAATGAAACTTTTTGTTTTGAATATGTAACAGACAATGTTTTAAACTTTATGGCCCGGTGTCTTACCCGGGGCACTGTGGCTTCATTTGTGAGGGCTTTATGTGTGTCATTTTCATATATCATTAATAAAAGCATTGGACGTTTTTTGCATTTCAAATTTTGCGCTCCTTGTTTTTCTTTATTATATATTGCAAAACAGCTATTTACACACACTCACATATACAGGTCCACATCCATTTTGGATCTCACTGGTAACGACTCTGCTACTGCCAGTTATGACTTCGAAAACCCGATCAACTTAGCTGAAGACGAAGGTGAAGATGATTGCGAAGTGCCTGGTGGACTTGCAAGACTGTTACTCCAGGAAGAGAGGGTTATTCAGCCACATGAAGAGCCGGTGGAATCAGTGAATCTGGGTACTGAGACAGACAAGAAGGAAGTCATGGTTGGTGCAAATCTGGAGCTTAGTGTGAAGCAACGGTTGATTCAGATGCTGAGTGACTACGTTGAGATCTTTGCCTGGTCTTACAAAGATATGCCTGGTTTGGATACTGATATTGTGGTTCATCGCCTGCCTACCAAGGAAGACTGCCCTCCAGTAAAATAGAAGGTCCGCCGAATGCGCCCAGAGATGTCTGAGAAAATCAAGGCTGAAGTTATGAAACAGTTTGACGCCGATTTTCTAGCAGTTACTTCTTACCCTCAATGGGTGGCCAATGTGGTTCTTGTACCGAAGAAAGATGGTAAGGTCTGAATGTGTGTTGACTATAGGGATCTGAACAGGGAAAGCCCCAAGGATGATTTCCCTCTGCCACATATTAACGTTCTGGTTGACAACACTGCCCATCACAAGGTATTCTCATTTATGGATGGTTTCTCCGGTTATAATCAGATAAAAATGGCTCCCGAAGACATGGAGAAGACGACCTTTGTTACTCAGTGGGGTACCTTTTGCTACAAGGTCATGCCTTTTGGGTTGAAGAACGCTGGGGCAACATATCAGCGTGCCATGGTTGCTTTGTTTCATGACATGATCCATCATGAGATTGAAGTATACGTCGACGACATGATTGCAAGATCCCAGACTGAGGAAGAACACCTTGACCATCTGCAGAAGCTGTTTGACAGGTTGAAGTTGTACAAGCTGAGGTTGAACCCGAACAAGTGCCCCTTCGGGGTGAGATCTGGCAAACTACTAGGTTTTGTTGTAAGCGACAAAGGTATTCAAGTGGACCCTGTCAAAGTGAAAGCCATACGAGAGATGCCAGCTCCCAGAACAGAGAAAGAAGTCAGAGGCTTTCTGGGACGTCTGAACTACATTTCCCGATTCATCTCACACCTGACTGCTACTTGTGAACCAATCTTCAAACTGCTGAAGAAAGATCAAGTGGTACGTTGGAACGATGAATGCTAGGCCGCTTTCGAAAGGATCAAAGAGTATCTCCAAGAACCACCCATTCTGATGCCACCAGTTGAAGGGAGACCTATGATCTTATACTTGACAGTGCTTGATAACTCAATGGGGTGTGTGCTGGGGCAGCATGACGAGTCTGGCCGAAAAGAGCATGCAATTTACTACCTTAGCAAAAAGTTTACCGACTGTGAGACCCGATACTCACCGATCGAGAAAACTTGCTGCGCTTTGGTATGGGCTGCTCGCCGACTGAGACAGTATATGCTGACTCACACTACCTTGTTGATTTCAAAGATGGATCCAATCAAGTATATCTTCGAAAAGCCTGCCTTGTCCGGAAGAATAGCAAGATGGCAGATGATATTGACTGAGTATGACATCCAATATATGACCCAAAAGGCAATCAAGGGAAGTGTGTTAGCATACCATTTGGCACATCAGGCAGTGGATGATTACCAGTCTATGAACTTTGAATTTCCGGACGAGAATATTATGTTGATAACTGATTGTGAGACACCTGGACCGGATGAAGGACCTGAGGAAGGATCCCGATGGTCTATGTACTTTGATGGAGCTTCAAACGCTTTGGGTAATGACATTGGCGCTGTGATCATATCTCCTAAAGGCTCTCATACTCCGTTTACCGCCCGACTATGTTTCAACTGCACCAACAACATGGCGGAGTATGAAGCAAGCATTACGGGTCTTCAAGCAGCAGTTGACCTAAGGATTAAGTTTCTAAGTGTATTTGGAGATTCCGCTCTCGTGATCAGTCAGATCAAAGGCGAGTGGGATATGAAACACCCAAATCTTATTCCTTACAAGTAGTACGTGTTGACATTGCTTCCCCATTTCAAGGAGATAACCTTTGAACACTTCCCTAGAGAGGAGAATCAGTTGGCGGACGCGCTGGCTACGATGTCTTCTATGTTCAAAGTCAATTGGGACAACGAGGCTCGCCGGATCATTATTGAAAGATTGGACGAACCTGCACATTGCTGTGATCTTGAGAATGAAGAAGTAACAGGAAAGCCCTGGTATCATGAGGTGAGGAGGTACCTTAAAGCTCAAGAATACCCCGAGGGTGCATCTATTAACGACAAGAAGTTTCTGAGGAGGTTCGCGGCGAAGTTCTTCATCAGCAATGGCATTCTTTACAAGCGTAACCATGATTCAACTCTGTTGCGTTGTGTGGATAAGAATGAAGCAGAAAGGATCATGACAAAGCTGCATGAAGGTACTTTCGGAACTCATTCTAGTGGACATACCATGGCAAAGAAAATCCTCCGGGAAGGATATTACTGGTCCACAATGGAAGCCGACTGTTATCAGCATTCTCGGACATGTCACAAGTGCCAGGTCTATGCTGATAAGGTGCACATACCTCCAGTTCCTCTGAATGTTTTGACAGCGCCTTGGCCTTTTGCAATGTGGGGCATTGATATGATCGGCGAGATCAGACCTACGACATCCAACGGGCATCGTTTCATCCTGGTAGCAATTGATTACTTTATGAAGTGGGTTGAAGCAGCTTCCTTTGCTACCATAACCAAGAACGTCGTGGCACGGTTCATTCGGTACAATCTGATCTGTCGATACGGTGTACCAGAGAGGATCATTACGGACAATGGCACCAATCTCAACAATAAGATGATCACTGAGCTCTGCGAGCAATTCAAGATACAACATTATAACTCTTCTCCCTACCGGCCGAAGATGAATGGGGTTGTGGAAGCAGCTAATAAGAACATTAAGAAGATTGTGCAGAAGATGACAGTGACATACAAAAACTGGCACGAGATGTTACCATTTTCTCTTCATGGGTACCGTACCTCAGCACGGACGTCAACATGGACAACGCCTTATTCCTTGGTTTATGGCATTGAGGCAGTCTTGCCTATTGAAGTTCAGATACCCTCTCTTCGGATCATGAAGGATGCAGGTTTGAGTGAAGATGACTGGATTCAGACCCGACTTGATCAGCTGAACCTAATCGACAAAAAGAGACTTACTGCTATTTGTCATGGTCAAACGTACCAAAAACGGATGATCAAGGCATTTAACAAGAAAGTCAGACGACAAGAGTATCAAGTTGGGGATCTGGTAATCAAGTGCATTATCCTACCTCAAGGTGATCCCAGGGGAAAATGGACCGCTACTTACGAAGGGCCATTCGTGGTTAAGAACGTTTTCTCAGGAGGAGCTATGATTCTAACCACCATGGATGGTGACGACCTTCCTCACCCCGTCAATGCAGACATAGTAAAAAGATACTATGTATAATCAAAGACCCGCTAGGTTGACTGGCCTAGGCAAAAAGTAAGGGCTTCCCGGCAAACCAAAAGGGTTCGGGCAAAAATAAGGGATGAAAATGAAAAATCTGTACACTCGGCAATTCGAAAACCTGAAAAGGCGGCTTGGGTAAAAAAGGGTATCCCGGTGGACTGAAAACCCGAAAGGGCGGTCTAGGCAAAAATTAGGGATTAAAGTGTAATACTATGTCTCATTGGATCACCCTGCATCCAGACTTTGGTATCAACTATCAAACTCAGAAGGCACTGATCAATCTGATTCATCTTCAACCAACGGCAAAGCGATGAGATGCTCGAAGACAGAAGGGCAATAAGCGGAGTGGGAACCCAGTGGGATTATTCAGATAGCTGTTTTGTTTTCTTTCCACAAATTGTATAAATTCTATTTGTTCGGCGGCGTTCTCTTACTAGGACGTCAGTCTCTTGTACAAAAACGCCTATTTACAGGCCAAACTTCAAAATCAATACAAATTCATTTTCAGACAAATTTCAAACTGTTTTTTCCTTTATCAGTTTTGTTTTGCAAAGAACGTCCAAAATTTCATTTTTGATATATGTATTTGACATTAATTGCTGCTCATAAATATTTACATATGAAACAAAGGATGAATTACTGGTAATACCATAAACAGGGGCATAAGAAATGTCCAAGTTGTATAGTTGCTTCGTTCACCAGGTACCAAGGTAGGTTCAATTGAAGAATATGGCTACAATACCTTCACTCCCCACAGAATAAGACAGTAATGGTAGCTCTCCCAGTTGAGACTTGCAACTATGAACGAATCAACAATACCCTCCCCCAAGCAGAGTTAGCCTACCATCAACCGTAAAAAGGTTGGGTACCCCCAGAAGGTCTTAATCTTCCCCAGCGGAGTATAAAGGTATTCCCCAGCAAGTACAAGAGCATCCCCGACAGTCTTAATATTCCTCAACGGAGTATAAGAATGTTCCCCGGCGGAATACAAGATACCCCTAGTGGAGCCATTTCCCCAGTGCAATCTAAAAAAGCTTTCCCAACAGAGTTGAATCATCCTCCCCAGTAGGCTCTGGAAGTTTATCCCCAACAAGTGGCAATTGAAAGATCATCCCCCAACAAAGTTCTTTCTTTCCCCCCAACAGGAATTCAATCCTTAACAGATTCGAAATCACCAGCAACGGTAATCCATCCCCAACAGAGTTCATCATTGAAATCCCCAACAAAGTTTATCAGCGGAATCCCCAGCAGAGTTTATCGTTAAAATCCTCAGCAAAGCATCTCTTCCCCACAGAGTAATTCCCCTCAGAGTAATCTCTTCACTGGTTTATTCCCCAATGGAGTTCTCTTCCTCCTGCAGGTTTATTCTCACAATCATCTTCGTTCATCATCCCCAGCGGAAACGAAGAACTCAACTCTATTCTCCAGCAGCTCCGAGATTTATTTTCCCCAGCTAAAACATTACATGTACATACATCATGACACATGCATATACGCATCATACCATACAATCTTATTTATGTTGAGAACATCATTGCTTGATCCATATCATGCATTGCATATGACTAACCTTTACCTTTCAGGAAGGATGCAGTTAAAATCTCAACCTGTCAATGGAGACAACCTGTCAATGGAGACAACCTGTCAATAGAGACAACCCGTCAATAGAGACAATCCGTCAATGGAGACAACCCGTCAATGGAGACAACCTGTCAATGGAGACAACCTGTCAATAGAGACAACCCATCAATGGAGATAACCTGTCAATGGAGACAGCCTGTTAATGGAGACAACCTGTCAATAGAGATAACCCGTCAATGGAGACAACCTGTCAATGAAGACAACCTGTCAATGGAGACAACCCGTCAATGGAGATAACCTGTCAATGGAGACAACCTGTCAATAGAGACAACCCGTCAATGGAGACAACCTGTCAATGGAGACAACCCGTTAATGGAGACAACCTGTCAATGGAGACAACCTGTCAATAGAGATAACCCGTCAATGGAGACAACCTGTCAATGGAGACAACCTGTCAATGGAGACAACCTGTCAATAGAGACAACCCGTAAACAAAGACAAAACCACCTACCAACCATCTCCAAATGGCATCTGTAAGCCCATTCCCGACATCACCAGGCTGACACCACTTCATGCGAGTGCAAATTTCTGGGCACTCTAGTGTTCAATCATCTCCCACCTTTGGATCACGAAAGGCCCGAACGCCAATCTATATCCTCAGGTTTAAGAAGATTGAACATGGGAAACTGTTGTACCCCAAAATTTTCCCTCCCATATCTCTCAAGACTTATCAAGAATAATCTTCAAGTTGCTCAAGATGGCTCAAGAGTTGGACAATCAAATCATCTCCTAAGACAGTCAATTCAAAATTAGGGTTTTGTGTTGCATCAAGGTCCTTACATCCAAATGACCTCAAGTGCTTCCAAATGTCCTAATATGTTCTTAAGTTCATCCATGTCAAATTTCAAGCCTTGCAGAGGAAGTTTGGTCAGTCAATTGCTCAAGAGGCCCAAAAATCGACTGTGCTAGGGCAAAAGTCAATTGTGACCTACAAATGGTCTAACCTCAAGTTTGTTTATCAACATTCTCATTTTGAAGGATAATTCATCATTTGATCAAGGGTTTATCATGATTCATCAAGGATTGCTCAAGATTCATCAAGATTCAAAAGTTGCTAAATTAGGGTTTGTAGGAAAAGTCAACTCAACTTTGACCAAGCATAACTTTCTCATACTTTATGAGAAATGACCCATCCAAAGCTCATTTTGCAGAGGATGCAATTTCCTACAATCCATCTTCACACCTCAAGATTAATAAATTCTCTCAAAAAAAGTTACAAATTTGGACATTATAGGTCATTTTTGAAAGTCAACAAAAACACCTTTTTTGCCAAAGCTTATAACTTGAGCATTGAATATCAAAATTAGATGAGATCAAAATGGTTGGTTAGAGAACATCTCAATGTTTCTAAAAAGTCCAAGAACACCTCCAAAAGTTCAAAATTTAAGAAGTTATGCATTGTTGAAGTTGGGCATTTTTCCAAAATTGCCAAAAGTCAACTATCCTCAAAACTCCAATTTTTGACAAAAGGGCCCACTTTTTTCCACTTGATATGATCTTGTCACACCATACACGTGTCCTATCTTCAATTTCATGACCAATCATTTATTTTTTTTCTATTTTATTTGGTTTTTATTGATTTAATTCATTTTAAATCAATATTAATTCAAATAAAATCCAAAAATTAATGGAATGAGATTTTTTTGATCATTACAGGTCTTCATTACCAAGATACACCTAATCAAATTCGTATCAAGCATTGTTGTGCACAAAATATCAGATTTGGTACAATTTTGGAAACTTTATCAATGGTGATCATATCAAATCCCAAACCTTGAATGCACATGGATTGAAAGCCCAACTCTTGACCTAATTCATTCCCTTATACACGCATAAGCTAGGCATACAGAGGACACGACCTGAGCACTGCAGAAACGGCCAAACAAAACTGAAAAAAAACCTTGAAAAAGTGGAGATCGAATTCTTGTTTGGAGGTCAATTCAACCCAAAATCTCAACGTGGTGTTCTTGCTTGCAAACCCCTGAAGCTATAGCAATCAGAACCAAGTCCTCTCATCGCATGAAACGCCCTGTAAGTCATCATGAACATAGCTCTGAACATGAAATCTTGAATCCATGTTCTTGCATCTTTTTGCCATTTTTCTTGTGCCATCATGCTTAACGTTTGATTTCTAACATGTCTACATTATTTGATTTTATTTTCATGGCCTATAACCTTAGATCCGAAGCTAGGGTTTGTGTTCTTGTTTTTAGGCATTTTCGATACAGGTAAAATCAGGACAAATAATTGGTACAGGGATGCTCAGGGAGGAGAGACGAACACGTTGGTGTTCTTAGTTTGTGTTTATAGGACCTGGAATCCATTCTAGAACCGAGCCATGGATTTTGATGCGGAATAAAATCCGCAGGAAAAAATACAGTCTTCGTTGAAGAAGATGAAGACGTGTCTCTTCTTCATTGGCTCGTCCAAATGTTTAGCGCGTTTTTTTTAATTCCAGCATAATTGATTGTTTTCATATATTATGTCCATTACTTATTCCACTAACAAATAAGCACATTGGCTCAGATGGCAAGCGTGTTGTTGCAAAGTCCCATGGGACCTGGGTTCGAATCCCAGGTCCCCCAAAACATTTATTTGATTTTTCTTCAGGGAATTGCATGTGATCTCCAAAGCATGGCCTACCATACGCTTGCAATCTCAACGCGCCAGATGGCCTTCAGGCCAAATCTGGTGGCCAGGAATGAGGGACTATCATATGCCCAAGTCAACAAGCGCACACTGTATGGGAAAAGTCAAAGCAGGCTTGAACGTTAATGGGCCTTGAAACTGCTGATTTCACCTTAAAATTAGGCCTAGCACCCCCCTTGGTTATTTCTTTTCATTATTTTTTTATTTAATTGTTTTATTAATTATTATTATTTGCACTAACCAATTTATTTTTCTTAATAAAATCAGAAAACATAAAAAAAAAGAATATTATTTTTATTAATTCAAACTAATTTCATTATTTTATTTTTTGTACATAAACATTAATCAATTAATTTAGTTTTTTTAATTAGGTACAATTTTAATATTTTTGCAATAAATTAAAATTAATGTAGAATTATGTTTTTGATATTTTTAATCATTCTTATTTTATTTCCTTAAATAAATAAAAAACCCAAAAATATATTTTTTATTTAATTAATTAATTAACTTAGGTTTAATTTCATTTAATTCAAAAATAACAAAAATCTTTTCTTTAAATAAAAAAGAGGGTCAAAACCCTAAAAATGCGCCGATCTAATTTTCTCGCACGCGTCTTATTTTTATCCAATATTGTAATTGCTTCCAGTATGTAATAGTTTCAATAAGACTTTTAATTATTTATCGCTTTTATTTACTTTCCGCAATTTAAATTAAAGGGTTTGTCTTTTGCGATGTAAATACCCGACGCCTTGTAATAGTTTAGATTTACTTTCCGCAAATTTAATTTCCGCAACTATTAACTGTTAGATGTTTGATAAATAGGCAATGCATGACAAGATTAATCTTTAACCTAAAATCAATATAGCTCACCCATGACATGTACAGATAAAGTTAACCGAACTAACACACTTGCACATGCCACTCTTAGGGTACACCTCACTTGGTTGCCTCGAACGTGGTCATTGAGTATAGGAAGTTTTAGAGGTCGCCCTCTTGTCCAAAGATCATAGTTGCCTCGAAACGGTTGCCTCGCAAAAATGATCTAAGGCATTAGGGTTACCGCTAAGGCGTCCTAACATTGCTTTAGTGACCACACGTCCCTTAATCGAATTGACCCGAAAACTCCAACGACGATGCTACCTACTCATCAATATTGGGATAGTATTGTCTAAAGGACATTAGCACAGTTTAATTCCTTTTTCGAGTAGGTAGATGGCTCTTAAGTACTTGCTCCTTTTAAAACAAAACAAAACTTTTCGCACTTACACACTCTTCAAAACAAAAAACTCTTCTCAAACCCACAAACACAAAGAAAAGCAAATTTTGAAAACACAATGAGAAAGTACCTAACAGCTCGTGGATAACCATGGATAGAAAGGGTGCTTACACCTTCCCTTTCTATAATCTACCTCCCGAACCCGAGAAATATCTCAAAAAGGAATTTTTCTGTGCTTTTTTCCTTTCCTTGTTGGATAAAATAAAAGACGGTGGCGACTCTTGCTCACCGCGACATTTTGCGAAAACAAACGCAAAACGCGAACCAGCATTCCAAAAACAGTCAGTTCTCATTCCCACCGATCACACGTTACTGCAGTTACTGTTGCTCAAAATCATATGCCTCAGGGTTACCCATGGGGAATGCCTGAAAATTTTATGCCACATGGTTATAATCTTGATGCTTAGGTTGCTTCAGTTGCTTAAGATTATACTACTCCCGCACCTCCTGTGGTGCATGTTACTCCTATGGCTAGTATGAGATCCTTTATATTGCATCTCCTTTGGTGAATGCTATGTCGTTTGTTAATGATGAAGATTGTCATCCCGTTCCTCCACCGATTGAAAGTGTGGGTTTTATGACCGATTGGATGATTTTCAAGATCAGTTCAATGAGATGCAGAAGGAAATGAAGGCCCTTCGAGGAGAATAATTATTTGGACAAAACGTCAGTGAACTCTGCCTAGTTCCTAACATAAAAGTGCCAGCAAAGTTTAAAGTGCCGGAATTTGAGAGGTACAAGGGAAACTCTTGTCCCCGTGACCACTTGGTGATGTATATAAGAAAAATGTCCACCCACACTGATGATCAGCATTTTCTCATTCATTTGTTCTAGGATAGTTTAACTGGTGCCTTTTTAAAATGGTATATGAGTTTGGACAGTAGCAATATCCGCACCTTCAATGATCTAGGGGAAACCTTCATCAAGCCGTATAAGTATAATATGTTCATGGCACCTGACCATGACCAGTTGAGGGCAATGGCTCAGAGAGACAAGGAGTCGTTCAAAGAATATGCGCAACGTTGGCGCGAGATAGCTGCCCAGGTGTTACCACCTATGGGAGAATAAGAAATGACCAAGGTCTTCCTGAAAACCCTTGTATCATTTTATTATGAAAAGATGGTTTCCAGTGCACCGAGTGATTTCACCAAAATGGTAAGCATGGGTGTTCATTTAGAAGAAGCTGTTAGGGAAGGGCGCTTGGCGAAAGAGGAAGGAACAAAGAAGTCACTATACGGGTTCTCTCGAAACAAAGAAAGGGAAACGAATGTTGTTATTTGGGAGAGGAAGATTAAACCACCAAAAAGACATCATCAGTACCAGCAACAGGTTGCTTATGTGAATCTAGTTGTGAATGTGGCTCCAACCACTGCTGCCTATCAAAGACCATCTCCTCAGGGAAATCAAGGGAAAAGTCAGAAGAGATAAGCTTTCGACTTTATTCCAATGAGCTATGCAGAGTTATTCCCGGCTTTAATTCAGAAGAAGTTGGTCTAAACCAGGCCTCCCCCTGCTATACCTTCACCTTTACCCTGATATTATAAGGAAGATCAGACGTGTGCTTTTCATTAAGGATCCCCAGGGAAAAACATTGAGAACTGCTATCCTTTGAAATCTGAAGTACAAAGGATGGTGAGATCTGGCCTCCTATCCTTTAAAGATGTTGGCCCTAACGTGAAAGATAATATTTTGCCTAAACATGGAGGAGCAAGTGCAGTAAATATGGTTACTGGCTGTCCTGGGGACTTATGGATTTTTAATATCAACCTGGTTAGAGGGGATCTGATGAAGATGCATGCTGACCTTGCGAATTCAACTACTATACGCACAACCATGCTGGTTGTAGTTTTTGCAGTACATATATCCAGGGATGTGATAAGATAAAAGCTGATATTCAGGAAATGATGGACGAGGGCCTCATTCATATAATTAGGCCAAGGGAAGAGTATGAGGAAGATGTTAATATGGTCTATGGATTCCCTGGTGAATTCCGGATTTTTGACGTGAAGTATATGAATGATGATTTAGTGCAGTTGCACGCTACATTCTGTCACATGGATGGCCAATATGGACACCATTATGGGTCTTTCCAGATTTGCTGCAGAGATTCTCGTGGTTGTTCCATTGTGAAAAGGGGTGTTCAATTGTTGTTAGAAAATAGTAATATCAAGTCTCATGCAATAGATATGATTACAATGGAATTAATGTTATTGAAGATTGCTCGGCTGAGACCATGTCAGACGATGAGTATGTTTCTGCAGATGAGTTCGTTTTTATCATGAAGATATGTCCTCCAACAATGATTCTGTAATGTCTAAGTATTCTAAAGAAGGGGTGAATGTTATTGTGCCTTGTTTCGGTGCTCCCGCCCCTATAGAGATTGAGTACCATAGCAAGCCAGTTGTTGCTCCAGTGGTTATTTTCCTTCCAGGCCCTGTACCATATAAATCAGACAAAGCCGTGTCATATAAATATAATGCGACAATCCTAGAAGATGGTGTGGAAATTCCCATCCAACCTTTGTCTGATGTCAAGAATATTGCTGAAGCCAATCGAGTGACTCGCATGGTCGGGTTTTTTCCCCTGTCATTCGAGGCAATGTTAATTCTGATAAAAGGGTTGCCGAAAGTACTGAAACTAAGAAAACAGTGGGAGAATCTAGTGGTACTGCTTTGGAAAAATATTTGGATAACCTGTTGAAGATTTATAAAGATAAGTGACTACAAGATTGTAGATCAATTGTTGTAAACTCCATCTAAGATATCCATTCTAGCATTGCTAATGAACTCTTCTGCCCATAGGGAATCTTTGATGAGAGTATTGGATCAAACTTTTATGGAAAGTGATATGTCTCTGGAATAATTCAACAGTGCCGTGGGGAATATTACATCTTGTAATAACCTGAGTTTCTATGATGACGAGTTGCCCGATGAGGGAAGGAACCACAACCTAGATCTCCGTATCTCCATGAATTGTAAGAACGACTCTTTGTCCAATGTGCTGATTGATAATGGATCTGCTTTGAATGTCATATCGAGAAGCACACTCATGAAGCTGAAGTCACAGGAAACTCCCATGCGCCCGAGTGGTATAATTGTTAAAGATTTTGATGGTTCAAGGAAGTCTATCATCGAAGAAGTAGATTTACCTATTCACATATGGCCACACTTATTTCAGATTACTTTCCAGGTTATGGATATAGTTCCCGCCTACAGCTATTTATTGGGACGACCATGGATCC
Source organism: Vicia faba (assembly GCA_948472305.1). Classification (NCBI taxonomy): domain Eukaryota; kingdom Viridiplantae; phylum Streptophyta; class Magnoliopsida; order Fabales; family Fabaceae; genus Vicia; species Vicia faba. Next base: position 125,277,295 of record OX451738.1, read on the forward strand.
ATTTGGCAGGGGCTGTTACTTCAACTTTGCACCAAAAGCTGAAGTTTGTTCATGAAGGAAAGGTGGTCATCGTGAATGGAGAGCATGCTTTGTTAATATCTCATTTGTCTTCTTTCAGTGTTATGGAAGATGATGAAGCTACTGTTGGAACTCAGTTCCAAGATTTATCTATTGATAATATAAGGGAAAATGAGAATTCTATAGCTTCGTTTAAGGATGCTCAACGGGTAGTGCGTAATGGACCTAGTAAGGTGTGGGGGCATATTGTTGATCCACTTGTGAATAAGAATAGAACTGGTTTGGGTTTCTCCGTGAAGAATAGTAAAGGTGAGATTATAAAGCCGAAGTCTAATTTGGGAAAATATCAAGACATCATTCACAATGGGGGTTATCTTCATCCAACTATTCCTGAGATCAATGCTATTCTGAAAGGTGAATCAGAGCAAGAAATGCTGAACTATGTGGCACATGGAGTCAGAGTCCAAAATTGGATCACTATTGATGTTCCCACTTGCATTCATATTTCAAAGTAATTAATTTTTGTTAATATTTTCAAAAATCTTTCACTCCGCCCAAGGTGAAAGTATTGACATTGTATGGGCATATCTGTTGTTTTGATCTTTAAAATCATTAATAAAAGATGTTTTTGATTCCTAAATTGTGTCTTTTTCTCTGCTTTTTCTTGGAAAATGGTAATCAGAAAAATCCTTTCAAAATAAATAATAACTGTAAATGAACTTTCATAATCACTTGTTATATGTGTCAGTTTATAAAAGCAATCATAAATCATATATGCAGATTAATTAAAAAATACGTTGAGTACAATGACCCTGCACCCTCTCCCAACTTTGAATATCCTGTGTATGTGGCCGAAGAAGAAAATGATGAAATCCCAGAAGAGGTTTCACGGTTGCTTGAGCGCGAGGAAAGTACCATTCGGTCGTATAATGAGTCGTTGGAGACGATTAATTTGGGTACAAAGGAAGATCCAAAAGAAGTCAAGATTGGAGCATTGCTTCATCCCGACGTGAAGCACAGGTTGATTGAATTGTTGAAAGAGTACTTGGATGTATTTTCTTGGTATTACCAAGACATGCCGGGGTTGGATACTAATATTGTGGAACATCATTTGCCGCTAAAGCCAGAATGCCCACTAATCAAGCAGAAGTTACGAAGAAGTCACCCTGACATGGCAGTAAAAATTAAAGAAGAAGTTTTAAAGCAGATTAATGCCAGTTTCCTTGTGACATCAGTGTACGCTCAGTGGATTTCCAATATTGTCTTAGTACCAAATAAAGACAGAAAATTTTGCATGTGTGTTGATTATAGAGATCTAAACAAAGATAGTCCAAAAGATGACTTTCCGTTACCACATATTGATATGTTGATTGACAGTACAACATAGTTCAAAGTTTCTCGTTCATGGACGAATTTTCATGATACAATCAAATTAGAATGGCTTCCGAGGACATGGAAAAAACAACATTTATCAGACCCTGGGGAACATTCTGTTACAGAGTGATGCCCTTTGGGTTGAAGAACACTGGTGCAACGTACCAGAGGGCTATGACAACCTTATTCTATGATCTGATGCATAAGGAAATTAAGGTATATGTTGATGATATGATTACCAAATCCCATACTGAAGAAGGGCATATAAAAAATCTGTTGAAATTGTTTCAGCGTTTGAGGAAGTATTGTCTCCGCTTGAATCCAAATAAATGCACCTTTGGTGTTCAATCAGGAAAATGGTTAGATTTCATTGTCATCCAAAAAGGAATTGAAGTTGATCCTGATAAAGTTAAGGAAATTCAAAAAATGCATGCACCAAGAAATGAAAAGCAAGTTAGAGGCTTCCTTGGGCGTTTGAATTACATTTCCAGATTTATTTCCCATATGACTGCAACATGTGAGCCGATCTTTAAGCTGTTAAAGAAATATCAAGGTTGTGTGTGGACAGATGATTTCCAAAGGACATTTGAAAGCATTAAAGATTATCTGCTTGAACCTCCTATCTTGCTCCCTCCTATTGAAGGAAGACCATTAATTACGTATCTGACTGTGTTAGATAATTCTGTGGGCTGCATTTTGGGATAACAAGATGAAACGGGGAGAAAATAATATGTCATTTATTATCTCAGCAAGAAGTTTAATGAATATGAGTGAGAGTATTCTATGCTTGAAAAAACCTGTTGTGTTTTGGCCTGAGCGGCAAAGCGGTTGCGGCAATATATGTTAAATCATACCACTTGGTTGATTACCAAAATGGATCTAATTAAGTATATCTTTGAAAATCCTGCTCTTATTGGAAGAATTTCGCGTTGGCATATGTTGTTGTTTGAATATGATATTGAATACCGTACTTAGAAGGCTATAAAAAGCAGTGTGTTGCCAGATTATCTTGCTCACCAACCGGTTGATGATTAACAATTTGTTAAATATGATTTCCCTGATGAGGATGTGATGTTTTTGAAAATAAAGGATTGTAATGAACCATTTTCTGAGGAAGGTCCTGATCCTGAATCCCGATGGGGTATGGTGTTTTATGAAGCTATGAATGCTTATCGGAAATGAATTGGTGTCGTGATTATTACTCCTCATGGGTCACATATCCCTTTTACTACAAGATTGATATTTGATTGTACCAATAACATGGCGGAATATGAAGCTTGTATCATGGGTCTCAAAGAGGCTATAGATCTCAGAATCAAAAATTCTAGATGTGTATGGTGATTCAGCTTTGGTAATAAATCAGGTTAAAGGATAATGGGATACTCGCCACGTTGGTTTGATTCCCTACAAAGACTATGCTAGAAGATTATTACCCTTCTTTAATAAAGTTGAATTCCATCATATTCCCAGAGATGAGAATCAGATGATAGATTCTTTATCCACTTTGGCTTCTATGTGTAAAGTAAATACATGGAACAATATGCCTCGTATCACAGTTGGACGTCTGGATAGGCCGGCTCATGTGTTTGCAGCAGAGAGAGTGTCAGACAAAACATTGGTATTATGATATTAAGCATTTTCTCCAGACTCAGGAATACCCAACTGGTGCGTAAAATAAATATAGAAAGACATTGAGAAGGTTGGCAAACAACTTTTTCCTCAATGAAGGTGTGCTAGACAAAATAAATTATGACATGGTCTTGCTCAGATGTGTGGATAGACACGAAGAAGACATGTTGATGCATGAAATCCATGAAGGTTCTTTTGGTACTCACGCCAATGGACATTAGATGGCAAATAAGATGCTTGGGGCAGGTTACTATTGGCTGACAATGGAATCTGACTGTTACAAATTTGCAAAGAAGTTCCATAAGTGCCAGATTTATGCTGACAAAATTCATGTGCCTCTGACGCTTCTCAATGTTATTTCTTCACCTTGGCCTTTATCTATGTGGGGTATTGACATTATTGGAATGATTGAACCTAAGGCGTCAAATGGACATCGTTTCATCTTGGTGGAAATAGATTACTTCACAAAATGGGTGGAAGTAGCTTCATATGCTAATGTTACTAAGAAAGTGGTAGTACACTTTATCAAGAACAATCTTATATGTCTGTATGGTGTGCCAAGCAGGATTATCACTGAAAATGGCTCGAATTTGAATAACAAGATGATAATAGAACTTTGTAAAGAATTAAAGATTTTCCATCACAATTTATCTCCTTACAGGCCAAAGATGAATGGGGTTGTTGAAGCTGCCAATAAAAATATCAAGAAGATCATCCAAAAGATGGTTGTTACCTATAAAGATTGGCATGAGATGTTCCCTTTTTCTTTGCATGGGTACCGTACATCCATCCGCACTTCGACAGAGGAAACTTAGTTCTCTCTTGTGTATGGAATGGAAGCAGTGCTCCCCATTGAGGTTGAGATTCCTTCTTTACGTGTGATAATGGAAACCAAACTGTTAGAGGCTGAATGGGTTGAGAATAGGTTTGACCAATTAAACTTGATTGAAGAAAATATAATTACAGCTTTGTGTCATGGCTATTTATACCAGAAAAGAATGAAGAAAGCTTTTGATAAGAAGGTTAAACCTCACGCTCATAAAAATCATGTCTTTTAACACTGACTTTAAGGGCAAGTCAACTCCCAATTTTGAAGGCCCATATGTCGTCAAGAAATCCTTCTTTGGCGGTGCACTGATCCTTGAAACTATGGATTGCGAGGAGTTCCCACGTCCCATGAATGCTAACGCAGTCAAGAAATACTTCACCTAAAGAAATAAAAGAACATCTCTCTAAGTCGAAAACCCGAAAGGGAGGCTTAGGCAAAAAAGAGCGTCTCGGTAGGCTGAAAACCGGCAAGGGCAACTTAGGAAAAAGTTAGGTATTTCTTGGCAAGTAACTATGTCAGACAAGACTTGATCATTGAAGCAATAATCTTCTCGGATCCTCACCACACTTCCACAAAGTTTGCTGCTCAGGAATTCAAAGTTGTTAGGGAAATAGTGGTTATTGTATTTTAGTGTATCTTTTCCAATATATTACCATTTTCCAAACTTTGTAATCATCCATGGGGTCTCAACATTCACGACTACCAATTCTATTAATATTTTGAGTTTTTATCCAATTCTTTGCAATTCTTATTTTATTCTGCTTGCAAAGATTCCATTTATTATTAATAGTAATTTTCAAAACAAAAGAGATTTAACAATAAAATTATTTTTGAAAAGAATTTATAAATTACTTTTTAATTTAGATTTTTTGATTCAAGAAAAACAAAAGTAATGATTCCAAGGATGAACGAACTCTGAAGTTTTGAAAAATATTCCCCAGGAAAGTTCTCCCAGGTTACTCTTGTTGATATGTGCATGATATCTTTGTGCTTCTCAAATAGTTGGAGATGATACCAATTGATATATGGTGCGGTGTTGGATTTGAAATCCCATTTTCCACAGTCAAGTATTGGTTCAGTTTTTCTCTCCAGGTTGGTAATTTTAATTTCCGGTTTGCATGGTCTGAGGCCTCTATCCCAGATTCCCCAGTAAGGTCTTCACTCATATGACAGAAGTTCCTTCTCCCTTTGTGTGTTGAGGTAGAATCATTTGTAAAGTATCGCTCTTCACAATAATGGCATTATTGTTGTTGTTTGTTTTCCAGGAAACTAGACAAAGGAAGTATATTTTCTAAGAAGTGTTGAAACAGTTGTCAACTTTTTGGGTTTTCTCCCGCCTAGTGTTGGGTTTGATTTAAAATCCCCATAATTTTTATTTCTTGTTGTATTGTTTGACTTCTTAAATCCCCAAGTAAATTTGAGATATTGTTTCTCTCTGAAAGTTGTTATCCCCATGAAGTTTCATAATTTCTCCCCAGAGAAGTTTATGTAACCTTTACTCTTAATATCAAAGAATGTATTTGGATCCCCCTCGATAATGTGGTATTGTCCTCCCCAATGAAGTCAACACGAGATCCCTAGTTGATATCTCGAAGATGTGGTTTTCATCTTCCCTAATGAAGTCCGTATTATAATCTCCAATGGAAGTTTAAACATAGAGACATTGTTTTCCCAATTGAAGTCTATGTGATATTCCTTGGTGAAGCTTGAAGGAGGATGTTATATCCCTGTATCTGTACTGATTTATTGTAATGATTACTTTCAGATTATGTTTCTTCCCAGAGGAGTTAAGCCATGAAATAGGAATTTGTTTCCTCAGTTGGTGCTTACTTTCTTATGAAATTTTCCTCCTGGATGTGATTTAGCCGAGCTTTGACTTTACCCAAGCTAGTTTTGTCTGGTTATTCCCAGTGCCATGTTTGTGTTGTCAGCATATACATGATAACATTCATACATTCATACATACATCATGCATAGCTGAATTTAAAAATTCATTGCTCATCTGCATTCATTAATTTTTGTTGGCATATTATCCTATTTTACAGAGTTATGTCACCCTCTCCCCAATAGATTTTCAACCTTAAGCAGAAAGTGTATATTCTTTCAATTTCCCCACTGAGTTATCCCTCGTGGAAGAATTTTTCTCCAGCCTTCCTATTCAGCTCATTGTCTAGTTAGGTCCATGCTTCCCTTTTGAGTTTATTTGTCATCAGGTGCTATCTTGATTTACTGTTTCACTCCAGTTTATTTCTAGTTTGGATATGTGGTCTCCGGTAACATTATTATTCTGATTTTCATAGGCTTTGAGCTCTGGTTTAAGAATGTGCATTTATTTTGCACGAGAAGACTTTATCTCCTTAACATGAATATATTGACACTTCCCTAGAAAGGTTATATTTCTTTTCCCAAAGGGTTTTGTGATCGGTGGATCTGGAACTGACTGTTTAACGCTGGTTTCGCGAAATGTCGCGGTAAGCAAGAGTCGCCACCGTCTTTTATTTTCTCCAACATGGAAAGGACAAAAGCCCAGAAAAATTCCTTATTGAGATTAGTTCTCGGTTCGGGAGATAGATTTATAGAAAGGGAAGGTGTTAGCACCCTTTCTATCCATGGTTATCCATGGGCTCTTAGATACTTGCTCATTTGTGTTTTCAAAATGTTTGTTTGCTTTTCAAAGTGTGAGTGGGTTTGAAAAAAGTTTCGTTTAAAATTTCAGTTTGACTCTTGTATCAGTCCTCAAGAGTGTTTGAAAAATTGTTTTTGAAAGCTTTTTGCAAAGTGTCGGTGTGAAAAGAAGTTTTTGATTTGTTTTGAATTATAGCAAGTATCTACGAGTCATCTACCAACCCTAAGGAATTGGTCTGTGTAAATGTCCTTAAGGTAGTGCCATCCCACCATTGAGAGGTAGGTAGCACCACCGTTGGAGGTGTTCGGGTCAATTCGAGGGCTAGGAACAGTGTGGTCACCGAGCAATAGTAAGATACCTTAGAAGCTACCCTTATGCCATTGATCTTTTTATTCTGAGGCAACTATTCTGAGGCAACTTGTTCCGAGGCAACCGTTCGAGGCAACTAGATCAATGGAACATAAGGACTCACTAAGACGTCCTGTACTCGACGACCACGTTTTGAGGGGCAAGGCAACAATGTGATCACCAGAGCAACAGTAGGACACCTTAGAAGCTACCCTTATGCCATGTTCATGGACATAAGGACTTACTAAGACGTCCTGTACTCGACGACCACGTTTCGAGGGGCAAGGCAACAGTGAGGCGTACCCTAAGAGTGGTGTGTGAATTGTGTGTCATTTTCAGTTTATTATTTGTCTTGTCATGCATTGGTGATCTACGCTTTGATTTTATTTGGGCCATTCATTCTTTCATGTGATTATTAGCAGTTAAGGTGCGGAAATTAAAATGCGGAAAAGATAAAGGTCCTACGCTATTACAAAGGCGCGGGTCTACATCGCAAAATTAAACCAAGACCCGATTTGAAAAGAAAAGTGCGGAGAATAAATATCCTAATTATCTATTACACGACTTTGGGATAAATACATTATATTCACAAAAGAAATAAAATAAACGCGCGAAAGGAAATTATAATCGAATGCGAGGGCGTTGGACCCTTTAAAGAAATAAATGTTGAAATTAAGAAGTTAACTAATAATTAAATAAAGAAAAGAACTTATTTTTTTGGATGTTTTTGGATTTATGGAATTAAAGAAAATTAATTTGGAATTAAAAGTTAAATAACTCTAGTTCTAAATTGTTTTTAATTTATTAAAAAAATGCATTAAAGTTAAAACCTAGAATTAAAACTAAATTGATTATGAAATTTATTTACAAAAATAAAACTATTAATGGATTAAATTAAATAAAACATTTTTTCATTTTTTGTGATTTCTGATTTTTTTGGGTTTTTATATTAAATTATTAGTTAAATTAATCAAAAGAATAAAATAAACTAAAAAACATAAAAAGGAAAAAAAGTAATAAAAGAAAAAAAAAGTAAAAGATGGATCAAACCCTGGGGGTGTCTGAACCCAAAGGGGAGTTTTTGAAGCACTTTGGCCCAATGCAATCCAGGCCTTGTTGACTTTTTGGAGTTGTGTGTGAAGCGTTTGACAGCGTGCACGGTGGACTGCTGGTGATGGCCACTGGATTGATCTCATGGATTATGTGGCAAGCCCAGGCGCTGGATGTATGGTGTACTGCTGGAACATGCACTGTATGGAAATATGGGAAACAAAATAGTAGAAATAATTTGAGGGGACCTGGGATTCGAACCCAGGTCCTAACGTTTACCAAGCCCCTTGTCCACCAACTGATCTGTTTGAGCGCGTTGTCCATAGAATAAACAACAAATAATATAAGACAAAATCAACGTTAATGATATAGAAATAAAAAAAAGTGCGCTGGAGTTCAAACCCTCCAACCAGGTTTCGCCACGTGATCTTCTTCTCCGTTCGTCCCTGAAACAAAAGAGGTAGCGGGGGTTTTAAACCCCCCCAAAACACAGGCTTTTTGAAAATAGCGAATAGCTCCTATGGACATATAAATAGGGCGCAAATAGTTGGTTGAATCCGTCTGGAGATCCTGATTCTAACCATGGTAATTGGATGTCCTAATTTTACAGTGTGTGCAAACGCCCAATTTGAAGCTTGAGAAACCCTAAAACATTTCAATGGCATATTTCTCTACATGCATTGTTAGTTAAATTAAAGGTTACCATTAGTCTCAGAACCTTCATATTAGTGTAAATCCATATTCAAAATGTATCAAAAATGCATGCATATTGGAACACGATTATGAAAAAAATTTGAGAAAGTTTGACATCTATATACCGATACCTTGCGCGTGGGGAGTTGAATTTGATTGGGATAGCTTCCTTGGGATGTCAGCAATGTGCTTTGATAGCAATGGGGGCCTGAAACAAGCTCTATGTCTCTTTTCAGTTTTGAAATTTTTGGCAAAATATGCAAGTTTGGTTCTGAGGTTGCAGCGCAGCTTAGGTCTTCTTTTTGTGTCTGATAGCTTGTATATACATTATGCAATGTGTTTGGATTGGAATTAAGGGCCAATAATGCAAGGCATTCAAGTTCAAGATTTTCCATAAACCTCCATTAACAACTTTCCATTTTTTGAGCCAATTTTGAATTCTTGCTTCATTTAGCCTTGGCACGAATATGGGATATGCATAATGGTGATTCAAAGTTAATCAAAGCCAAATATCCCCCTCAATTAACCTTTTTGATTTTTATTTGATTTTAAAGGATTTAAAATGAATTAAATCCAAAAAAATCTAATAAAAATGAAAAAAATTAATTTTAAATATTGAAATAAAAGGTGGGACACGTGGGAAGCATGGCCAAGCTGATTCAAGTGGAAAAAGTGGGCCCCTTTTGTCAAAAAATGAGATTTCAAGGATAAATGATTTTGGCCATTTCACAAAAATTTCCCAACTTCTCCAATGCATATCTTGCTCAATTTTGAAGTTATGAACATGTTCTTGGACATTTTGGAAAGGTATTGAAGTCCTATAACCAATGTCTTTGGTCCCATGTCATTTTGATTTACCAATCTCAAGTTATGGTCTTTGACTTAAAGTCCCTTTTTGTTGACTTTTGAAAATGACCTATAATGTTGAAATTGATAACTTTTTGTGAGATCATTTCTTGGACTTGGAATGTGAAGATGAGTTGTAGGAAATGTCTTCCCCTTCAAGATGAGAATTGGATGGAATTTTTCTGATGAACCATGAAAAAGTTATGCCTTGGTCAAGTTACAGTTGACTTTTCAACTGTCCAAAAATAGAAACTTTTGCATCTTGAGACTTTTTGAGCCAAACTTTTAGAATCATGATCAAGCATTGATCAAATGATGTTTGTGGCTTCAAAATAAGATGTTGACCAAATTTTTTGACTTTTGACTGCCAAATGACCATTTTGCCCCTACAGTTGACTGTTGAGCAATTAGGGTTTTTGACTGTGCAACTTGACCTTGTGAGCCTTGAAACTTGACATGTAGGTGCTTGACAATGTGTATGAGCATGGGAGACTTGATTAAGCCCTTGAAAACTTCCACTTCCTTGCAAGAACCAAAACCCTAGTTTGACTGGCCTGGGATGATGGTTGACTGTGTAGCCTTTGAGTAGACTTGAGCCATTTGAGGTGATGCTTGGCAAAACTTTGAAGATTATGGGAGGGCAAATTTTGGGGTACAACAGGTTTCTTATAACAGGAAATGGAAGGTCTCTTTATTTGAGCAACCTGTTCTTCCCCAGTAAGTCTGTTAGTTCCCCGAGAAGATTCAGTTTTGTTACTCCAACGGATGGTAGTCTCATCATTATGGGAGATAGTTTGTTGTTGAGATTTGTTTACTCCAATGGATGGTAGTCTCATCATTATGGGAGATAGTTCGTTGTTAAGTTTTGTTTACTCCAATGGATGGTAGTCTCGTCATTATATGAGATAGTTCGTTGTTGATATTTGTTTACTCCAATGGATGGTAGTCTCGTCATTATGGGAGATAGTTTGTTGTTGAGATTTGTTACTCCGATGAATGGTAGTCTCGTCATTATGGGAGATAGTTCATTGTTGATATTTGTTTACTCTAATGGATGGTAGTCTTGTCATTACGGGAGATAGTTCGTTGTTGAGATTTGTTGCTAGTCTCGTCATTATGGGAGATAGTTTGTTGTTGAGATTTGTTTACTCCAATGGATGGTAGTCTCATCATTATGGGAGACAGTTCGTTGTTGAGATTTGTTACTCCAATGGATGGTAGTCTCTTTATTTTGGAAGATAGTTCGTTGTTAAAATTTGTTACTCCAATGGATGGTAGTCTCGTCATTATGAGAGGTAGTTTATTATTGAGATTTGTTTACTCCAATGGATGGTAGTCTCGTTATTATGGGAGATAGTTTGTTGTTGAGATTTGCTTACTCCAATGGATGGTAGTCTCGTTATTATGGGAGATAGTTTGTTGTTGAGATTTGTTACTCCTATGAATGGTAGTCTCATCATTATGGGAGATAATTCGTTGTTGAGATTTGTTACTTCAATGAATGGTAGTCTCTTCATTATGGAAGATAGTTTTTGTTGATATTTGTTACTCCGGTGGATGGTAGTCTCATCATTGTGGGAGATAGTTCATCGTTGAGATTCATTTCTGCTTTAAAGAATTTACATGTTTCCAGTCATAAGTACTGACTAGTCATTGATTACCTAACCTAATATAGGTATTTGCCGGTATTATCTTACCATTTCTCTTCCCTATGAGTCAATGTTCCTTTTTATTTTGCTATCTTCTCTGTGAGTGGGTAGTTTGCAGTTATCTGTTGATCGTTATCATCCTTTATTTCTTTCCTCATTTATTTTATTTGATGATGCTTTATCTCCTCCTTAGGGCTTTACCCCAATAGAGTCGAGTCTTTTGTTCACCAGTGATTTATTTTCATGGTCGGATTTTCTTTTGATCCTTTATTTTATTTGTTGATTCCCCAATGGTGTCCTGTGTCACCTTTGGATTTGTTTAATTGCATGCACAATCATAAGCATTGCATGGCATGTTAGGGCAAAAAATAGGGCTTATTTTATATTTAAGTATCTTTAATCGCGTTGACACGAAGATTTTAACCTTCATATCTCCAGATAGAAGACACTTAAATAAGGGCAGCTATTGTACCTTAAATTTCCCCCCTAAGATTTCTCTATCATCTCATATCAACTCAATCATATCAAGATTACACTTGGGTTTGGTTCTTCTCCCTATCTCTAAGTTTTCTCATGAGGGATCACCAAGCACTTTGATTTATATATTGTGATCATATTTCTTTTGTGTTGATTAACTTTGACTAACAAATATAATGAATGTTTGTTCTAAATGATGATACTATAGGCGAGGGCACAACAAATTTCATCAGGTTGATTCATAGGTTCATGAGTTTATTTCCATGCCTTCTTCAACAAAGATTCATTGAGATTCAAGCTTCATCATTGAGAATTCTTTAAAAAAATATCATTACAAGGTCTACTATGATTCATCATGCCTCAATTTTTCAAAAGAAGTCAAAAGATGCAAGAATTGATTGAAGAAGCTTGACCTAATTGGACAAGTTTTTGATTCCTTGATCACAAGTGCATAACTCTCTCAATTCTTAATATTTGAAAGTGGTTATTGGTTCTATGGTTTCTTATTTTCATCCACAACAACTTCTATTCACATGGAAAAAATGATTGTGCAAGAAAGATTGTCAAAATTGAAAAGGGCTTCCAAGTCATTTTGGTGCTTTAGGAGCTATGGGTTTGAACTTATAAAGGCTATATCTTGTTTATCTTTTGATATTTTTGAGTGATTCCAAAGATATGCTTCTCTTTAAAGGGTTATCAACCAATCACTTCAAAGATTTCAAGCAAATTTATGTGGAATATTCCTAATGATGAAGAAAGATTACAAGTCCTCTAGATAGGCCATCAAATTCCCTTATGTGACTTCAAGAGATCATAACTTGGTCAATTTTTATCTCCTTGAGCCCATTATTTTCCATATTGATCTTAATAATGTTAACTTCAACTCTTATTTTATATGAAAGACTTGAAAATGGTTGGAAGATGCCTTAAAAACTCAAAATATTATAGGTCACCTCATGGATTTTCACCAAATTCACTAGGCCACAACTTTTTCAATACTTGGTATTTTTGAGTGATCCAAGTTTCACAGTTCTATTTAGGAAGTCTAATTAATGAAAGCATCATTGATCAAACAATATTTTGGAGGAAGGCCTTGTTTTGAATCAAAACATTATAGGTTACTTTTGAAGAAAAAACTTGAAAATTTTCAAGTATAAAAGTCAGCATATTTTTCTCAACTTTGACTCATCACAACTCCTAGCTCAAGCATCCAATTAATCTCATTCTTTGCACATTGTAAAGATTGTGACCATATCTTTCAAATGCTTCAAGAATTATGCCCTAAGACCCCTTGATCTATGAACACCATGAATTCAAAGTTGGTACCTTGAAACTGAAGTTTTCTCCAAAGTCAAAACTTAAAATCCATAATGTGGCTTATAAACACCAAATTAGCGTGCGTTTTTTTATCTAAACATGTTTATCCAACTTGACAAAGTGGATTAGATCCTTGAAATATAAAGTTTGAGTGAGTTTTTATGCTAATCAAGTCACACATTTCTCATAACCATGGCCTCTCACGATTTCCCTCCAAACTCCACTAATTCTTCAAATTCTCATTCTCGTTCACTTCCCTATAAATAGATGACCACATTGCACTCATTTATACAAGCTTTGAGAGCCAAATATACCCTGTCAAAGTTCATTCGCAACTCAGAAATTTAAAATTCCATTTTAAAGTTTCAAGCTCTCTGTTCACAATTTCTTTACATATTCATCATCCTCCATAAACATACAAACTCTCCAACACTTAAACCAAGCAAATCAAGCCATATTTTGAGTTACAGAAGTTCACTTTCAGAGCTATTTTCGTGAGCCTCGTTCAGGTAGTTTTCTGAACCAAATTGTTCCAAATAAAAACCTATTCTACTCTACTCATCCTTCTGATTCTTATGCTTCTTAAAAATTTTAAAACCGTTGAGAATTAAGTGAGAAATCCCAATCTAAAGTGCTCACTATTATTTTAGTTTTCTGCACTTTTCTCTTTGCTCAGTTTATATAAATTTTTCGCGAGGGCGAGGTTAGGATCGTATTGAAGAGACGAATCCAATAATATTAGTCTGAGCTTCTAACGTTTTCGTTTGAAGAATCTCAAAAAATCCCACGCGCAGGGTGTCCGAAGGTTGAAGACGACCTACGTGTTGTTCTTCAACAATGAACGTTGGACATTTGTTTTATTTTCATTGGCTGTTTGTTTTTTGATTCAGCGTGTTTTGCTTGAGGGTCCATGATATGCACAACGCGTCAGGTCCTTTGGATATGTTTACTAACGCGTTTTGAATTTCATCCAATGGATCATATTTTTTCTTTTTATTGTATTAAAATCTGATTTAAAAATTGATTTGGTGTGATTTTCAATAGTGTCCATATCATGCACAGCGTATCAGATCCCTTGGATCTGCTTACTAACACTTTTTGACAATGATCTAGTGGTCCACATTTTTTGACTTTATTTTTTATTTTCTGATTTTTATACTTATTTGTTTTAAACTTCAAAAATGCATAACAAAATTCATTTATGGTCCAAAAATTATGAAAAAATTCACAAAAATATTTAGGAATATTATCTATCTGATTTTTATTTTTTCACAATTTTATTTTTAGATTTGATATTTTTTATGATTTTTCACTTTCTTTTGATTGTTTTAATTGTTGAAAATTATTTTCTGATTGTTAAAAATTATGAAAAAAAATTATGGAAAGGTCCTTTGGTCTTTTGACAATTTTTGATGACTTTGTTTTATTTTTATGTCCGGCTTTACTATTTTTTTACCATTTTTTGGTTTGTTTTACTTATTTCTTTTATTTCTAAAAATAGTTTCTGACTTAAAAAATTTTTTGAAAATTTTTGTCAACTATTACTGAATCATGTTTGACCTCTTACTATTTTTTAGGATTTTTATTTGGTATTTTTATATACTTTGTGCATTTTACCATTTATTTTCTTTTTATTAACCATTTAAATATTGTTTTATTAAATATTATTTTATTATTTTTTATTTGGTTCTGACTTGGATTTCATTTGGTGACAAATTTCTCTACATCATTGGATCTTGGATGTTGATAGATTGAGAAACCAAATCCACCAAAATGGATGAATGATGTTGATGATATTTGAAACCCTAATTTCATACAATGCATCCCCTCCATCTTCGTTTTATCCCTTTCTTACTTGTACTACATGTTGTTAGAGGATGATGTACATATCATTTCTCCAAATATATGGTACATAGATTGCTATTGACCGGCCTCAAAATAGGTGCGACTTCTATATAAGTCCACTTACGATTGCTTAACATAGCCCTAAATTTTGTCCCGATTCGAGAAATGATCATTCGTGGCCTAAACCTATGTTTGTAATCCTAAGTATGTTTAATTTGAAACCTTTGATCCAATAACCTTGAGGTTCATTGTTAGGAGCCTTTGGTCTTATCAATCCTCTAATGAACCTTTATAAACTTTGGTCTAAGTGAATCATTTAAACATCGTTGATCTTATGTTGTCGCCTCGAGATTTTGAAATGAATGATATACTTGACAAAAAGAAAATGAAACTTATTGTTGAGAGGAATTGATTTTATCAATCTTCTAATAAGTTTTCAAATGCAAGATTCAAGATGTTCATTCAACTAACCTCTAATTTCTAACCCATTAAAAATTGACTTTTATTTGTATGCTTTTACTTTACGCACCATTTATTTAAGCATTTACATTTCATGCTATTTTCATCTTTACTCACTTGAGCATTTATCTTTATGTCATTTTTTATTTTTCTCACTTGAGCTTTCATTTTCTTTTTGAAGATACTTAATAACCAACTTGAACAATAAAAAACTTTAAGGTTGCTTGGACCATTTGGTTACTATCCTTGGCATTTTGGAGTTATGGACTTCTTGGACTTAGGATTAGAGACCTTGACTACCTTGAGACCTTGTGACTTCTATTGTTATTTTGTCTGGCGTTCTTGGGGTTTACCCCGAGAAATTGGGTTGTTTTTTATTTGTGTGCAGGTTATTCTGATTATATGCTTTGTCCGTAATTGGAAATTCATATGTATACAACTGTTACTCTGCCTAATTTTTGTGAAGACTTAATGCATTTGAAGTTTGGTTTTCTCAAGAGGTTTAATATATTTGCTTGTTTGGTTTCAAATCCAAAGGATGAGAATTCTACATTGACTCATTGAGTCAAGTGCTGACTTCTTGTTGGTTAGACAGTTCTTTTCCCTAGCTTTCACCTTATGTTTTAGGATAGTCCCTTCATCTCCTCCCATATTCTTTAATTTCAAAAATCTTCTCCCTCCTTTTCAAAACTATTCTTGTTTTCTAAACTTGAATCGCTTTCATAATAAACTTGGACTTAGGTCCATGCATTTTTCAAAAACATTTTCTTAATTAAACTTTAACCAACTTAATAATACTTTGACATTTTTGTGAGAAGACTAAAAGTAAATCAATCTCATTCAAACTATTTTGCAAGTTTGGCTTTTTACTTTAAACTTTTCTCAAAAGATTAGACTCTTGTCCATCCTTGTAGTGATGTGAGCTACTATACTTCTATGATATGTAGTGAAGTGAGATATTTTCCACTTGGGTGTCAAGTCAGGCTTTTGTTGATTTTAAAATCCAAGCTATATCCTCCACTTTGAGATGACGCAAATTCTCCTTTCTCATAATCGTGGGTGGTAAGTATGTTCTTCCACTCGGAGACAACGATGATGTCTTGTCTCTTAAAATTAACCAACACACTTGTGTTTTAAAATTTTTAAAGGTGAACTATGAGTACCCTGATCCCTTATTGCACAGAAGGTGGTACCTAGACACTAAAGGTTCGCAACCGCGGCGGGTGCAAAAATTGTAAAAAGTATTTCTTTTCTCATCCCCACAATCTATTTTTGTATGCAACACTTATAGCCAAAATACACAAATTTTTAAAGAGGTTCATGCGGAATACTATAGATGCTTAGGGTTCTAATACCTTCCCTTTACATAACGTACCCCCGTACTTAGATCCTCTCCCCTTTTTTTTTGGTTATTCGGTCTTTTCCCATTCCTCTGGAAACAATAAAGCGCAGTTGAAATTTTTATTTGATTTGTGCGAGTCAAGTCAATTCAATGGCTTAATCTCAACATTTCTACTGCTACAGTAACCAACAGTTTAATCATCGATATTAAGATTACAAGGTTATAGAAGGTTAGATCACTTTCATTATTATTTTGGATCATCCAGAGGTATAATACAAGGGTCCAGTCATGCATAAGTCCAATCAAGATTATCCAACGTATATATTCAGCACATGTGAGATCCAAGGTATACTTTATAATCTCCACTTTTCACGATACTCATCTTGGACTCTTTAACTAACTTGGGTGTTGGAGTGATAACCTTATAGGTCCACCACACACCCTCGCACCAGAGATTACAACCACTGATTCCATAGTCATATGTCATCAATTAACATTAATTCTTGTTCCATAGCAGAACAAATAACACTTTTAACCTCATACGCAAAATATGTTTTACCTCAGATAAAATAGCGAGGTAACGAAGGGTGTCATGAAAAGTTTCCTCTTAATACGTCAATGAATAAAAACCCGAGGGGTATGCTTATATGTGTTAGAACATAGTTTGATTCTACAACCCTTAATTAGTGTTTTGATGATAACAAACACAAAGAACAAATATGCACTCTAAATTTGTGTTGTTCTGTATGTAGAAGTTATGACTGAAACAACATCAGAAGTTAAGCCACAGAAGCTTTCAAGCTGAGCTAATCAGAATGTTCTGAAGAATGATGATCAGAATCTGCGTCAAAGTAAAAGATACTCTAACTCTGAGCAGAAGTCTAATATGCCATCAGATCCTCACATCTCCGAGTCATCAAAGTTCTGAAGTAAAAGAAACATGCAAGATCCTATTATTCTGAAGCGTTACTTTTCAATTAAGACAATATCATATGCAATGGCTTCATTCAGACAAGAATCTTCTCAATATGGAAAGTGCATTGAGTGTCCATTATCACGATTTATTTTGGACAAGATTTCCACGCCTATATAAACAAGCTTAATGGACAAATCGTTTACGATTTTCACCTGCAACAACTCATACATCTAAAATGCAGCAAATATTCATATTCTCTCATACTCTCAAATTGTGTAATACATCACAGTAGTGATACAATTTTTGTAACGAAAAACAACAGTACACAGTAAATCATTTTCTTTTGATTAAGCTAGTTTTCCTTGAGATAAATCGGATTGTGGTTGTACTCAAGAAGACTTTGGCAGTTGTCAAAGTAGTATTGTAATCAGTTTTGATTAGTGAATTAAGTCCTCGTTGGAGAGAGGCGAAATCACCTTTGCGGGTGGACTGGAGTAGTTTGAGATCAAACGAACTAGGATAAAAATATCGTGTCTACTGCTTTTGATTATAAGTTTCAATTCAACCCCCCTTCTTGTGTTTTTCACTTCTTCAATTGGTATCAGAGCGCCTGGTTCTGAGTTCATACACTTAACCGTGTCAGTACAAGATCCAAGCTTTAGAAAAACACTATGGTGGGACCAAGCCAAAACATCAGCAATGACTATCATGAGGACAAGGACAGAATCATCGGCAAACCTCCAGTCTTTGATGGAGAAAATTTTGACTACTGGAAAGATAGAATTGAGAGCTTCTTTCTGGCTCATGATGCTGATCTATGGGACATGGTAATTGATGGATACACACTTCCCGTGGATGAAAGTGGTCAGAAGATAGATAAAGAAAGGATGTCTGACCAGCAAAAGCGTGATTTCAGAAACCATCATAAATCCAGAACAATACTTCTCAGTGCCATCTCATACTCAGAATAGGAGAAGATCTCAAACAGAGAGACAACCAAATTTTTTTTGACTATCTGAGAATGATGCATGAAGGAAACATACAAGTTAAATAAACCAAGGCCCTTGCGCTCATTCAGAAATATGAAGCATTCAAAATGGAAGAAAATGAATCCATAGAAGCAATGTTCTCAAGATTCTAGATTCTTGTTGCTGAGCTGAAAGTTCTTGACAAAGGATATTCTACTGCTGATCACGTAAAGAAGATCATCAGAAGTCTACCAAAGCAATGGAGGCCAATGGTAACTGCACTTAAGCTGGCTAAAGATCTCAACAAGATATCTCTGGAGGAACTTGTTAGCTCCCTCAGAAGTCATGAGATAGAGCTAGAAGAAGACGAGCCTCAGAAACAAGGTAAGCCTTTAACATTAAAATCTAACAAAAAACTTGACTCTAAGGTTTTTCAGGCTATGGAAGAAACTTCTGATGGATACTCATCAGAAGAAGACGGATTGTCTCTTCTTTCAAGAAGGGTCAATCAGCTGTGGAAACAGAGACAAAGAATATTCAGAAACTTGAGAAGATCATAGAATTATAATGAGTCATCCTCCAGATACAGAAAGTCTGAGTCCTTCTCTGGACATAGAAGATCTGAAGCTTCCTCCGGTCACAGAAAGTCAAATAACAAAGAAATCATCTGCTATGAGTGCAATGAACAAGGGCACTACAATAGTGACTGTCCAAGGATTCATAAGGAGAAGCCAAAAAATAAGTTCTTCAAGGAGAATAAGAAAAGCCTCATGGCAACATGGGACAATTTAGACACTTTTGATGCTGACTCAGAGTCAGATGATGAAAGAGCCAACATCGCTCTTATGGAAAATGTGACAGAAGACAGCGAAGCTTCTGGTTCAGACTCAGAAGAGGTATTCCCTGATTTCACTGTTAATTTTACTAAAGCTGAACTTGCAGAAAGTTTAAATGAAATTCTGTAAAGGTATCAGCAGATCAGAGTCAAATTCAAGAACCTGAAAAAGGATCTTGTCTCTGACTCTGAAAGAACTGAGAGTCTTAGATTAGAAAATTCTGAGTTAAAAGAAAAGATTTTAAAATTAGAGAATGATTTACAAAACTCTCAGAAGGAAAAAATATCAGAGACTCCCAATAATGCTGATAAGATCATCAAAGAGTATGATCACAGTTTTCAGAAGTTTCTGGCTAAAAACATATATAAAAGAAAGATGGCTTCAATGATCTATGGAGTTAGCAGGAATGGCAGAAAAGGAATAGGATACCAAGGTAAGGTATCTCCACCTAATAAATTCATAGACCTAGTTATAAAATGCACACCACTAAAATCACACTTCACATACGGGCACACAGATGACCTAAAATACACGAATAATGATTATTCTGCTAAACCAAAATTCAAACAGAATTTTGGTAAAACTAACAAACCAGGACCCAAAAAGATATGGGCACCTAAGGACAAAATTATATATGTAGCAGATATCTTTAGCAGCAAGGCTAAAACACCAGTCATGGTATCTGGACTCTGGATGCTCTCGACACATGATGGGAATAAACCATATGTTCCAAAGCCTGGAACTTAAACCTGGAGGCTACGTGGGCTTTGGAGGCAACCAAAGAGGGAATATCATTGGCTCTGGAACAGTAGGTAATGGTAATCTTCCTTCTATTAATAATGTGCTTTTAGTTGATGGATCGATGCATAACCTGTTATCCATAAGTCAATTAAGTGATAACGATTATGATATAATCTTTAATCAAAATTCATGCAAAGCTGTTAGTCAGAAAGATGGAACTATCCTGTTTAATGGAAAGAGGAAAAATAACATTTATAAGATAAAACTTCCTGAACAAAAAATTCAGAATGTAAAATTCCTTCTTTCTGTTAACAACGAGCAATGGGTCTGACACAGAAGATTGGGACATGTTAGTATAAGAAGAATATATTAGATTAACAAACTCAATCTGGTCAGAGGACTTCCTAATCTGAAGTTCAGCTCAGATGCTCTGTGTGAAGCATGTCAGAAAGGCAAATTTCCAAAACCTGCTTTTAAAGCTAAAAATGTTGTTTCCACGTCTAGGCCATTAGAAATTCTGCACATAGACCTATTTGGACCAGTGAAAATTGCGTCTGTCAGTGGTAAGAAGTATGGGTTAGTGATCGTAGATGACTATAGCAGATGGACATGGGTAAATTTCTTAATACAAAAGGACGAGTCACACTCTATGTTTGTTGCCTTCTGTAACCAAGTTCAGAATGAAAAGGATCTTAGAATTGTCAAAGTCAGAAGTGATCATGGTGGAGAATTTGAAAATAAAAAATTTGAAACATTTTTTAATGAAAAAGGCATTTCACATGACTTCTCTTGTCCTAGAACTTCCCAACAAAATGGAGTTGTAGAACGAAAGAACAGAACATTGCAAGAAATGGCCAGAACCATGATCAATGAGACTAACATTGCTAAGATCTTCTAGGCAGAAGCAATTAACACAGCGTGTTATATTCATTATAGAATCTCTATAAGATCTATTCTAGAAAAGACTCCATATGAATTGTGGAAGAACAGAAAGCCCAACATTTCTTATTTCCATCCTTTTGGATACACATGTTTTATTCTGAATACTAAAGATCATATGAATAAGTTTAACTCTAAAGCACAGAAGTGTATTATGTTAGGATACTTTGAACGCTCAAGAGGGTACAGAGTATACAATACAGAAACATAGATCGTTGAAGAGTCAATCAGTGTTAGATTTGATGATAAGCTTGACCCTTAAAAGTCAAAGCAGAATGAATCTTTTGCAGATATAGAAGTTGAATTCATAGGTGTTGAACACAACTCATCAGAAGTTTCCAACATAGACGCTCCAACAACTTCAGAAGAAAATGTAACAAGTGTTCAAGTACCTTCTGTTGATCAACTCCAGAAAAGGTTATCTAGAAGCAGTATAGCTCACCCAAAAGATAAGATCCTGGGAAAGAAGGATGATCCATTCAAAACAAGATCAACATTCAGAAACTTTGAAGAATCCCTCATGGGACTGGTCTCACTGATTGAACCAACAACAATTGATGAAGCTCTTCTGGACAATGACTGGATTCTGGAAATGCAGGAGGAATTAAACCAGTTCACCAGAAATGTCGTATGGGATTTGGTTCCCAAACCAAAAGGGTTCAACGTCACTGGAATAAAGTGGGTGTTCAGAAACAAACTGAATGAGCAAGGAGAAGTCATCAGAAACAAGGCACGACTGGTTGCACAAGGTTATAGTCAGCAAGAGGGGATAAACTATACAGAAACCTTTGCTCCAGTCGACAGGTTTGAATCTATCAGACTCTTAATCTCTTTTGCTGTAAATAATGACATCACTCTGTATCAGATGGATGTCAAAAGTGAATTCTTAAATGGTTACATTGATGAAGAGGTATATATGCACCAACCCCATGGGTTTGAAAATTTCAAACACCCAAAATATGTTTTCAAACTAAAGAAGTCACTTTATGGTCTGAAACAAGCTCCCAGAGCTTGGTATGAAAGGCTAAGTAACTTCCTGTTAGAAAAGGAATTCACTAGAGGGAAAGTGGACACAACCTTGTTCTATAAGACATTTAAGAATGACATTTTAGTTTTTCAGATTTACGTAGATGATATTATTTTTGGATCTATTAAACCTTCTTTGGGAAGAGAATTTGCTAAGTGCATGCAGACAGAGTTTGAGATGAGCTTAATGGGGGAACTTAAATTCTTTCTGGGCATTCAAATAAACCAGACTCCAGAAGGAACTTACATTCATCAGAGCAAATATGTCAGAGAACTTCTGAAGAAATTTGACCTCTCAGAATGTAAGCCCTCAAAGACTCTAATGCATCCCACGTGAATTCTATAAAAGGAAGAGGTAAGTAAAAAGGTAGTACAGAAGATCTTTAGAGGTATGATTGGATCTCTCCTTTATCTGACGGCTTTAAGGCCTGACATTTTATTCAGTGTTTGCTTATGTTCTATATTCCAATCAGATCCTAGAGAATCTCACTTAACAGCAGTTAAGCGAGTTTTCAAGTATCTGAAAGGTACTACTAATTTGGGTTTATTTTATAGAAAATCCAATGAATACAGCTTAGTAGGATACTGTGATGCTGACTTTGCTGGAGACATAGTAGAGCGTAAAAGCACTTCTGGAAGCTGCCAGTTTCTGGGAGACAACCTGATCTCATGGACCAGCAAGAGACAATCCACAATAGTGTTTTCAACACCAGAAGTTGAATACATAGCAACTGCTGGATGTAGTACTCAAATGCTCTGGATGAAAAGTCAACTTGAAGACTTTAACATATTTGAGAGTAACATCCATATCTTCTGTGATAACACTTCTGCCATATGTCTATCCAGAAATACCATTTTGCATTCTAGGGCTAAGCATATAGAAATAAAACATCATTTTATTATGGATTATATTCAGAAAGGAATTCTCACTTTAAAATTTATTGAGACAGACCATCAATGGGCTGATGTGTTTACAAAACCCCTTTCTGAAGATAGATTCAATTTCATTCTGAAACATCTCAGCATGAAATTGTGTCTAGAATAAAATGTTTTATTTGCATATTCTAACCCTCAGAATTGTATTGTTTTCTGTGAACATCTGATCAACTTGTCTTCAGAAGTTAGGAGTACAATTTCCTCAAAATCTATCTATGAAGATCTGAACTTTTCATTTCAAGGATAGAGGCGTGAAGTTCACACCATCAAACATCTGTCATCCTTTCACAAGCTACCTTCTGAGGCTGAACACACGTTCAAAATTCTAAAAGATCCAAGGCTCTGATTGGATGCATTGAGACACTTGTCATTGGTAACTGTTCAATATCTCACTAAATCACCTAATTTCAGGTTTCATTAATTCAATATAATCATTACTTATTTTCTCTTTCTTACTGATTACTTTTTCAAAAGTGATTATATAAACTCAATTTACTATTTCATTCATTCACGTTTTACCACCTTCAATATTCTCTCTTGCTCTAGTTTTTCAAAAACCCTTTCTATAAGTTTTCTTCAAAGAATCCGTGTGAACAATGGCATCCTCATCAAGTCTCAAGAATCTCAACAGTGCTCCTGGTTCTTCGTCAACTGAACAATATGAGGAGCCCATTAGAATAATACTCACTCCGATCGACAACCTTGAAGTTCCCTGTGAATTGATCGTCGTTTTTGAAAGTTTACAAGAAAACGGGTTTAATCTGTATGAAGATGTAACTACACAGGGATGGAACAGATACTTTGATCGTCTGTTGGGTCCAACTTTTCCCATTCTTGTCAAAGAGTTTTGGATTCATGCTACTTCATCCAACCACCAGGTTATGTCATATGTTATAGGGAAGAAGATAGTGATTACAGAAGATTTGATTAGGAAACTCATTGGATACAATGGCAACAGAGTCAGATGCATTGATATGGCTGATAAGTTTTCTGACCAAAAATCCATTGCTAGGGTCATTTTCACTTCTGGACAGCCATCCAGCAAGATCAGAGACTTGAAAGATCATTACAGAATCTGGGCTAGAATCATTCTGGGATGTATCAATCACATGAAGCCTACAAGCTCTCCTGATTACATCAACATTGATCAGCAGTTTCTGATATACTTCATTACAAAGAAGACCAAAATAAATCTTCCACATTTGCTCTTCAATAATCTCAGAACAAGTGTGAAAGAGACAAGAGAATAAGAAAGAACTAAGAGGGATTGGATTCCTATGGGAAGATTTATTTCAGATATTCTAACGGAAAACAGGTTGATAAAACATCTGATAGAGGCTCAAGAAATCAGCACTCTGGAAGCAACGACTGGGAAACAACTGAATGCCAAGAATCTGAAGAAAATGAAGATTATTGAAAGCATTAAGAAGGAACCAATAATTTCTTCTCATGTGGTCATCACTTCTAGGAGAATGCCTCTGAAGGATTTTCCACTATTCTCTGAGATAGATGCCTCTCCAGAGATTATAGTCAGATACCTTGAAGCTTGCAAGGAAGATGGGACTATTCCAGAAATCAACATCTATGATCTGCACAAGCCAGCTCCAGAGGTTGTGCTAAAGAAATCCATAAATAGGAAGGTAGCAGGAGAAGGATTGTGATCGGTGGATCTGGAACTGACTGTTTAACGCTGGTTCGCGAAATGTCGCGGAAGCAAGAGTCGCCACCGTCTTTTATTTTCTCCAAATGGAAAGGACAAAAGCACAAAAAAATTCCTTAAAGAGATCGCTCTCGGTTCGGGAGGTAGATTATAGAAAGGGAAGGTGTTAGCACCCTTTCTATCCGTGGTTATCCACGGGCTCTTAGGTACTTGCTCATTTGTGTTTTCAAAAATGGTTTGTTTGCTTTTCAACTGTGGGTTTTAAAAAGTTTCTTTGAAAATTCCAGTTCGACTCTCGTATCGGTCCTCAAGAGTGTTTGAAAAATTGCTTTCGAAAGCTTTTTGAAAAGGTGTCGGTGTGAAAAGTATTTTTGATTTGTTTTGAAATTAGAGCAAGTATCTAGAGTCGTCTACCTACCCTAAGGAATTCGTCTGTGTAGATGTCCTTTAAAGTAGTGCCATCCCACCATTGAGAGGTAGGTAGCACCACCGTTGGAGGTATTCGGGTCGATTCGAAGGTTCGGGACATGGTGATCACCGGAGCAATAGGAAGATACCTTAGAAGCTACCCTCATGCCAGGTTCCCGGATCATGAGGACTTACTAAAACGTCTTCTACTCGACGATCACCTTTCGAGGGGCAAGGCAACAGTGAGGCGTACCCTAGGGGTGGTGTGTGATTTGTGTGTCGTTTTCATTTACCTTTATCTTGTTCATGTCATAGGTGATCTACGCGTTGCTTTTATTTTGACATTCATTCTTGCATGCAAATTTATTAACAGTTAAAAAAGTGCGGAAATTAAAATTCCTACGCTATTACAAAGGCGCGGGTCCACATCGCCAAATTTAATCCAGGACCCGATTTGAAAATAAAATAAAGTGCGAGAACTATAAAATGTCTAATTTACACGGCTTTGGGAGAATTACATGAATATTATAAGAAAGGAAATAAAATGTGCGAAACGAACTAATAATCGAAAGTGAGGGCGTTGGACCCTTTTTAATGAAATTAAATTATGATTAACAAATTAATTAAATTAAAAGAAAAAGAAAAGATTTTTTGAGTTTTTGTATTTATGGATTTTTATGAGAGAATTAAAGGAAATTTAAACCTAATTCTAACTATTTTGATTTATTAAAAAAATGTTAAAGTTAAACCTAGAATTAACCTAATTATTTAATACAATTTTTATTTACAAAAATAAATAATTAACAATTAATATAGTGAAAAAGAAAAAAAAAGGATAAAAATAATCAAAACCCTAATTCTACATTTTTTAACTTTTATTAAGAAAATATTAATACTTAAACCTAAAATTAAGACTAAATTAATTAATGAGATTTATTTACAAAAAAAAGGTTTAAATGAAATATATTTATATTTTTGGGACTTTCTGATTTTTTTATTATTATTTTTATATTATGAAAATATTGATTTAAAGAATTAAATTAAAACTAATTAAAACAAATAAAAATAGAAAAAATATAAAAAAAGAATGGAAAAGCAAACCAATGGGGGGTTCTGTCCCCAAACTGGAGGTGTGATCCAGCAATTCTGGCCCAATAGCCCCTTGGCCTTGTTGACTTTCATGCTGGCGTGTGGCTTTGTTGACTGATGCCTATGATATTCTTCAAATCTGGACCTTTGGATTGGGATCATGGGGCGCGTGGCATGCGTGGATGGTGGTCATATGATAAGCCCCTGGAATATATGCTGCATGGGAATATAGAAAAGAAAATAATATGGGAAAGGGAGGGGACCTGGGAATCGAACCCAGGTCCCAGTATTCAGTGGACAACGCACTAACCAACTATGCCAAACGCTTTCTTTGTAACATTAGTGGAAGGAAATAATTATAAGAGAAAAAAAGTTAGTGGCCTGAATAAATAAAAAGCGCGCTAATCATTGAATTGCCCAGTCATGTTATGACAACTAAGCGTCTTCTCCAATTGCTCTGCGTTTTACCTGAAAAAAGAAATAAGATTGCGGGGGTTTTAAACCCCCACTACATGGCACAAGGAAAAATAGAGAATAGGCCGTCTTTGATCAGAAATTGGGCGCGATAGGATGGTTAGGTTCGTGTGAAGTTTCTCGTTCCAA
This sequence comes from Vicia faba, assembly GCA_948472305.1. Lineage (NCBI taxonomy): Eukaryota > Viridiplantae > Streptophyta > Magnoliopsida > Fabales > Fabaceae > Vicia > Vicia faba. The sequence continues at coordinate 125,303,919 of OX451738.1, forward strand.
TGGTACCAGTCTTGTGTCTCAATTTTTCCATAACAGAGAAGCCCCAAATTTGTACCTCTGCAACCCTAAAATACTCCAATGGTGATTTCGCGTATGATGTACAAAAACTCAATCAAACTACATGGTTAGCTTCAGAATGAATCAACTAACACAAATCAAACATTAAAAGTTAAAAATAATGCATGAATCCTGATACATGAATGTGAAAAAAAGTATGGACAGGACAAGGTCGTTCTACCAATTCTTTGCGTTAGAGATGATGGTTTTGATCCAGAAACCTTCCTTGAAGCCTCAGGAATGCAATGGGATAATTATTCTGCCTTGAAACTCCTTGGAATCGTGTTTTCAGTTTTTGAATTTTCTTGAAAAATGCCAACTTTGTTCTTCAGATGGGGCGCAGCTTAGAGGTCCCTCGGAATTAGGTTTTGATCACACTTATATGAGGATGGATTAGGGTTGAGTTTTTGATCCAAAAAATCCTTGCATTGATGGAATGAATATTTGATTTTCATGCATAATTTTTCAAATCTTTTTCACATGTTTTTGATACCAATCATGTCCAAATCACCTTGATTCTTTCCATTTCAGATAATGCACGAAATCCTGAAGTTATTCCATGCATAAAAAGATTTGAAAAGCTTGTTTTAGTATTTTTCATATATTTTATTTTATTAAATGAATTAATAGCAATTAAAAATTCAAATAAATAAATAAAAATGATGAATAAATCCCCTTTGGGCCAAATGGTCTTGCATATGCTTTGGATGATGATTCTTGGAAGAAAATGTGGCCCATTAGCAATTTTAAGGCATTTGAAGCAAAGTTGACTTTTCAAAATACCCAAAAATTTCCCAACTTCCACAAGGCATATCTTGCTCAATTTTTAAGCTTTGATCATGTTCTTGGACATTTTGGAAAGGTCTTGAAGTCCTCTAACCAATGCCATTTGTCCCATGTCATTTTGATTTACCAATCTCAAGTTATGGCCTTTGACTTAAAGTCCCTTTTTGTTGACTTTTGAAAATGACCTATAATGTTGAAATTGATAACTTTTTGTGAGAGCATTTCTTGGACTTGAAGTGTGAAGAGGAGTTGTAGGAAATGTCTTCATCTTCAAAATGAGCTTTGGATGGAATTTTTCTGATAAACCATGTGGAAGTTATGCCCTGGTCAAGTTACAGTTGACTTTTTCAACTGTCCAAATATGGAAACTTTTGCATCTTGAGACTTTTTGAGCCATACTTTGAGAATCATGATCAAGCATTGATCAAATGATGTTTATGGCTTCAAAATGATATGTTGACCAAAAATTTGAACTTTTGACTGTCAAATGACCATTTTGCCCCTACAGTTGACTGCAGGGCAATTAGGGTTTTTGACTGTGCAATGTTGTGCTGTGAGTCTTGAAACTTAGTATGAGGATGCTTGATCATGTTTGTAGGCATGTGGGACTTGATTGGACCCTTGGAAACTTCATTTTCTTTGTCAGAACCAAAACCCTAGTTTTGGACTGTTAGGAGGCCCTTGAACTGTGCAACCCTTGGGGAATTTTGAAGCATGCTTTTGGAAAATCTTGAAGAATATGGGAGGGCAAATTTTGGGGTACAACAGTTGCCTCTGTTCAATCTTCTTAGACCTGAGGATGCAGATTGGCTGACGTGCCTTTCGTAATCCGAAGGTGGAAGATGATTGAACACTAGAGTGCCCAGAAATTTGCGCTCACATAGTAGTGTGATGGAGGGAATGGGCTTATAGATGCCATTTGGAGATTGATGGATAGGATGATGGGCTTATAGATTCCATGCTAAGAGATGATGGATGGGCTGATGGGCTTATAGATGCCATCTGGGCGTCGATCGCGTAAGAGATTCCTTAGCGAGAACTTGCGTACCTGCAAAAGAAAATGATTACCTGACCTGTTACAGGAGCTGGTCTTCAAACTCTTTGTGTAGATGTGTCCTGACTGGTTACAGGAGCTGGATCCGGAGCTTCAAACGGCGATGAATGAACCAGGGATGGTTACTACCTCAACGGGACGGTGAGAGAACCTTGGCTGACTTCAACCTCAACAGTAACGCTGAGAGAATCTTGGGGAGATTACTACCTCAACAGGAACGCTGAGAGAATCTAGGGACGATTACTACCTCAACAGTAACGCTGAGAGAATCTTGGGCGACTTCAACCTCAACAGTAACGCTGAGAGAATCTTGGATGTCTTCTACTGAGTCTTCATCAGGAAATTCTTTTAGGGGTCGATTTAACTGGACTAGAGAAGGCCTTTGACTGGATAAGAAACAGGAAAATCTTAGGGTCGATTTAACTGAACCGGTCTAGGTCTTGAAATCTTCAACTGGATAAGAAACAGGGAGATCTTAGGGTCGATCTGACTGAACCAGAGAAGGCCTTTGACTGGATAAGAAACAGAAAAATCTTAGGGTCGATTTAACTGAACCGGTCTAGGTCTTGGAATGTCTTCAACTGGATAAGAAACAGGGAGATCTTAGGGTCGATCTGACTGAACCAGAGAAGGCCTTTGACTGGATAAGAAACAGGAAAATCTTAGGGTCGATTTAACTGAACCGGTCTAGGTCTTGAAATGTATTCAACTGGATAAGAAACAGGGAGATCTTAGGGTCGATCTGACTGAACCAGAGAAGGCCTTTGACTGGATAAGAAACAGAGAAATCTTAGGGTCGATTTAACTGAACCGGTCTAGGTCTTGGAATGTCTTCAACTGGATAAGAAACAGGGAGATCTTAGGGTCGATCTGACTGAACCAGAGAAGGCCTTTGACTGGATAAGAAACAGAAAAATCTTAGGGGCGATTTAACTGAACCGGTCTGGGTCTTGAAACCTCTTCAACTGGATAAGAATCAGGGAGATCTTAGGGTCGATCTGACTGAACCAGAGAAGGCCTTTGACTGGATAAGAATCAGAGAAATCTTAGGGTCGATTTAACTGAACCGGTCAAGGTCTTGAAATATAGCTTGAGAACTTAACTGGATCTTTCCTGAAAGGTAAAGGTCAGTCATATGCAATGCATGATATGGATCAAGCAATGATGTTCTCAACATAAATGAGATTTGTGAGATATGATGCGTATATGCATGCTATAATGATGTATGTGATGTTTATGAATGTATGTTTTCGTCTTAGGAAAATAAATCCTTGACGGGTGCCGGGAAATCATATCCTGGGCTGATGTTAAAGAATAGATTTTTGCTTCTGCTGGGGATGATAGTTGCAAGTATACCGGTAGGAGAAGATAACTCCGTTGGGGAATAAACTTGGCGAATGGATTACTCTGCAGGGAGAAAAGTACTCTAACGATCTTGCAGGGAAGCAACACTCTGTGGGGAGAGAGGTACTTTGCTGGAATGTTGATGGTAATTTCGTTAGGGATACCATTGTTGTGTGTTAATAGACTTCGCTGGGGGTAAGAAGACTTTGCCGAGGACGGTCTTTCCGCGGCTTTTGGCTGAGGATAACCCAGTTATATCCTGGTAAGGAAATAACTCTTTGAAAAATCCGGGAGACACGTTCGTGCTCTGCGAGGATAAGCTTCCAGAATCTACTGGGGATAAGCTTACTGCTGGGGAGATGATTCCAATTTTCCTGGGGGAGCTGGATTGGAATCTCTTGGGGAAGTTTTGAACTGTACCGGGGAAGTGACTCCAATGAATGTTTGATATACCGCCGGGGAACAATCTTTAGACCAAGACTGCTGGGGATGCTTGTTAAAAATGTCTGTATATTGCTGGGGAATGTTGAGATCTGCGGGAGGATACCCAACTTCCTTAAGTTTGATAGTAGCTTTGCTTGCGGAGAGTGCACTGACTTGCTGGCTCACTCTCTGGGGAATTAAGATATGCTGGTTATGTTCTTCAAGCTGAACCTACCTTGATACCTTGGAGGACAGAACAATTAGATTGCTTAGACAACTCTTTATTGCCCCTGTTTCTAATGTTACCTATAATTAACCCTTTGTTTCGTATGCAAATATTCATGAGTTAGCAAATTATTGTCAATGCATATATCACAAATTGAACCTTGGACGTTCTTCGCAAAACAAAACAGAAAAGGAAAAACAATTTCAATTTTAACTGAAAAGTATATTTGTATTGATTTTTTGAATTCACCTGTAAAATAGGCGTTTATGTACAAGAGGCTGACGTCCTAGTAAGAGAACGCCGCCGAACCAAAAAGTTTATACAATTTTGTACAAGAGAAAATAAAACAGCTGTGTGAAATGAATGACCCACTGGGTTTCAACTCTGCTATTGCCTTTATATCTCTGAGCGTCTCATCACTTGATGACCTTGGTTGAAGATGAATCTGACTGATCGATGCCGTCTGAACTTGCTGTAGATACCGGACTCTGGATGCAGAGTGATCCAATGAGACATAGTATTACGCTTTATCCCTAACTTTTGCCTGGACCGCCCTTTCGGGTTTTCAGTCCACCGGGATACCCATTTTTTCCCAAGCCGCCTTTTCAGGTTTTCGACTTGCCGGGTGTACAAATTTTTTCATTTCATCCCTTCATTTTTCCCGAACCCTTTTGGTTCGCCGGGAAGCCCTAATCTTTGCCTAGGCATGTCAGCCTAGCGGGTCTTTTTCATGCGTAGTATCTTTTTACTATGTCTGCATTGGCGGGGTGAGGAAGGTCGTCACCATCCATGTTGGTTAGAATCATGGCTCCTCCTGAGAACACATGTTTAACCACAAATGGCCCTTCGTACGTAGGGGTCCATTTGCCCCTTGGATCACTATGAGGAAGGATGATTTGCTTGATTACCAGATCCCCAACTCGATATTCCCGTGGTCTGACCTTTTTGTTAAATGCCCTGATCATCCGTTTCTGATACGTCTGACCATGACAGATAGCAGCAAGCCTTTTTTCATCAATAAGGTTTAATTGATCAAGTCGTGTCTGGATCCAATCATCTTCGTTCAGATTTGCATCCTTCATTATCCGGAGAGAGGGTATTTGCACTTCGATCGGTAAGACTGCCTCCATACCATAGACCAAGGAGAAAGGAGTTGCCCCGGTTGACGTCCTGGCTGAAGTACGGTACCCATGTAGAGCGAACGGTAACATCTCGTGCAAATCTTTATAAGTCACTGTCATCTTCTGCACGATTTTCTTGATATTTTTATTTGCTGCTTCTACAGCCCCATTCATCTTCAGTCTGTAAGGAGAAGAGTTATGTTGCTGGATTTTAAACTGCTCACAGAGCTCAGTGATCATCTTGTTATTGAGATTGGTACCGTTGTCTGTAATGATCCTTTCTGGGATGCCGTATCGACAGATCAGATTATGCCGAATGAACCGTGCCACAACAGTCTTGGTTACCGTAGCGTAGGAAGCTGCTTCAACCCACTCCGTGAAGTAATCAATCGCTACCAGGATGAAGCGATGCCCGTTAGATGTCGTAGGTTTAATCTCACCGATCATGTCTATGCCCCACATTGCAAACGGCCAAGGCGCTGTCAAGACATTCAGAGGAACTGGAGGAACATGCACCTTGTCTGCATAAATCTGGCATTTATGGCATGTCCGGGAATGTTGGTAACAGTCAGCTTCCATTGTGGACCAGAAATACCCTGCCCGAAGGATCTTCTTTGCCATAGTGTGTCCACTGGAATGTGTTCCGAAGGTCCCTTCATGTAGCTCTTCCATGATCCTTTCTGCTTCTGTCTTATCCACACAACGCAGCAAGGTCGAATCATGGTTTCTCTTATACAGGATGCCGTTGCTAAGGAAGAATTTTGCTGCGAACCTTCTCAGGAACTTCTTATCGTTGACAGACGCACCCTCAGGGTATTCCTGAGCTTCCAGGTATCTCTTCACCTCATGGTACCAAGGCTTCTCGATTACCAACTCAGTCTCGAGATCACAACAGTATGCCGGTTCGTCCAGTTTCCAGATGATGATCCGGGGAGCCTCGTTATCCCATTTGACCTTGAACATAGAAGACATTGTGGCTAACGCATCCGCCAGCTGATTCTCCTCTCTCGGAAAGTGTTCAAAGGTTATCTTTGTGAAGTGGGGGATCAATGTCAACACACATTCCCTGTAAGGAATAAGATTCGGATGTTTCGTATCCCACTCTCCTTTGATCTGATTGATCATGAGAGAGGAATCTCCGAAGACACTCAGAAACTTGATCCTTAGGTCGATCGCAGCTTGAAGACCCATGTTGCACGCCTCATACTCTGCCATGTTATTGGTACAGTTGAAACATAGCCGGGCAGTAAGTGGGGTATGAGTGCCTTGAGGGGATATGATTACAGCGCCGATGCCGTTACCCAAAGCATTGGAGGCTCCGTCAAAGTGCATAGACCATCGGGATCCTTCCTCAGGTCCTTCATCCGGTCCAGGTACTTCACAATCAGTCACTATCATGATGCTCTCGTCCAGAAACTCGAAGTTCATTGACTGATAGTCGTCTACTGCCTGATGTGCCAAGTGGTCTGCCAATACACTTCCCTTGATGGCTTTCTGAGTCGTGTATTGAATGTCGTATTCTGTCAAGATCATCTGCCATCTTGCTATTCTCCCAGACAGAGCAGGCTTTTCAAATATGTATTTTATAGGATCCATCTTTGAGATCAACAAGGTAGTGTGAGTCAGCATATACTGTCTCAGCCGGCGAGCAGCCCATACCAAAGCGCAGCAAGTTTTCTCCAGCAGTGAGTATCGGGTCTCACAGTCGGTAAACTTTTTGCTAAGGTAATAAATGGCATGCTCTTTTCGGCCAGACTCGTCATGCTGCCCCAGCACACACCCCATTGAGTTGTCAAGTACTGTCAGGTATAGTATCAGAGGTCTCCCTTTAACCAGTGGCATAAGGATGGGTGGTTCTTGGAGATACTCTTTGATTCGGTCAAAAGCGGCCTGACATTCATCATTCCAACGTACCACCTGATCTTTCTTCAGCAGCTTGAAGATTGGCTCACAGGTAGCAGTCAGGTGCGAGATGAATCGAGCAATGTAATTCAGGCGTCCTAAAAAGCCTCAGACCTCTTTCTCTGTCTTAGGGACTGGCATCTCTTGAATAGCTTTAACCTTAGCAGGGTCCACTTGAATACCCTTATCACTTACAACAAAGCCTAGCAACTTCCCAGATCTTACCCCGAAGGTGCACTTGTTCGGGTTCAACCTTAGCTTGTACAATTTCAAACGGTCAAACAACTTCTGCAGATGATCTACGTGCTCTTCCTCAGTCTGAGACCTTGCAATCATGTCGTCAACATACAATTCTATCTCATGATGGATCATGTCATGAAATAAAGCAACCATGGCACGTTGGTAGGTTGCCCCAGCGTTCTTCAGTCCAAAAGGCATGACCTTGTAGCAGAAGGTGCCCCACTGAGTAACAAAGGTAGTTTTTTCCATGTCTTCAGGTTCCATCTTGATCTGATTGTAACCTGAAAAACCATCCATGAAAGAGAACACCTTAGGCTGAGCTGTATTGTCAACAAGGACATCAATGTGAGGTAGGGGAAGTCATCTTTGGGGCTGGCCCTGTTCAGATCCCTGTAGTCGACACACATTCTGACCTTACCGTCTTTCTTTGGTACCGGTACCACATTAGCAACCCACTGAGGATAAGAAGTCACTGCAAGAAACCCAGCATCAAACTGTTTCATAACCTCGGCTTTGATCTTCTCAGACATCTCTGGACGCATACGGCGGACCTTTTGCTTAACCGGAGGGCAGTCTTCCTTAGTAGGCAAGTGATGGACCACAATATCGGTATCCAACCCGGGCATGTCTTCGTAGGACCAGGCAAAGATCTCCATATAATCACGTAGCATCTGAGTCAACCGTTGCTTCACGCTGAGCTCTAGGTTGGCACCAATTTTTACCTCCTTTCTGTCTGTATCAGTACCCAGGTTTATTATTTCCACCGGCTCTTCGTGTGGTTGAATTTCCTTCTCTTCCTGGAATAACAGTCTTGCAAGCTCGCCAGGCACTTCACAATCATCTTCACCTTCGTCTTCGGCTAAGTTGATCGGATTTTCAAAGTCATAACTGGCAGTAGCAGAGTCGTTACCAGTGAGATCCAGAGTGGATTGAAACCTGTATGAGTGAGTGTATGTAAATACAGCTGTTTTTTTTGAAATATATAAAGGAAGGAAAGAAAGAAAAGGAGCATAAGATTTGAAATGCGAGAAAACGTCCAAGATTTTTATTCATGATATATGAAATGACAATTTATATGCCCTCACAAATGAAGCCACGGTGCCCCGGGTAAGACACCGGGCCATAGAGTTTTAATTGTTTATTACAAATAACAAAACAAAGAAGTTTATTACTGCGTAACAAAAGTAACAGGAGTATGATCTTTGGCAATCCAATTGGTCAATCCGCCATCAGTTGTCGGGTAGATCCGGCTATTGAACTCTGACTCTCCCACTTCATCTTCATCTCCCACAGCATTCACCCCTGGATTGGTAATGAGCACAGGTGGTCTTCTGATCTTTGCTTTCCGCATAGCCTTCTGTCCCTCTGCAGTAAAACCCAGTCCGAACTTGTCAGTTTTCTGTGTAAAATCAGGGAGCCTGCCCCAGTTAGCACATTCACCTTTCTGGATCACAGCCCGTGCATCCTTCAAGGAAGCCATCTTCAAAGGAACATCCTCTTCGACCACTGTTTCTGCTGCTGCTAAAGTTGGAGGTACCTCTTCGAAATGCTGAAAGGGGGTTTCAATAAACTCCCCGTCCATCTCAATATACCTGAAGGAATTCAAATGGCTCACCATATACTCCTCCTCTCCCTGCACAGTGACGATCTTCCCTCTGACGGGGTACTTGAGCTTCTGGTGCAGGGTAGAGGTCACTGCCCCAGCTTTGTGGATCCAAGGTCGACCCAGTAGACAAGAATACGATGGACGGATATCCATCACATAGAAAGTAGAGTCGAATACTTGAGAGCCCACACGAATAGGAATGTCAACCTCTCCATGAACCATCCTCTTGGAACCGTCAAAGGCTCTGACGATAATATTGCTAGGCTTTAGTTCCAGGCCTTCACAATCCAAACGGTCTAAGGCTTTCTTGGGTAGCACATTTAGGGAAGAGCCAGTGTCCACCAATACGTGTGCCAGAGTAGTGTTCCTACATTCGATAGAGACATGCAGGGCGTCATTGTGGCCCTTTCCTTTAGCCGTAAGGTCAGCATCCGAGAAACCCAAACCATTGTCGGCTGTCAAATTGGCTACGCAATCAGTGAATTGGACAGCAGATGTCTCCTGTGGCACATGGGCCGTCTTGAGGAATGAAATCAGAGCCTTAGCATGGGCCTCTGAGCACAATAGCAAGGAGAGCATGGAGATCTTGGAGGGCGTATGCCCCAGCTGCTCGACAACATTAAAGTCACTCTTCTTGATTATTTTTAGAATTTACTCCATCTCTTGTTGGGAGGCCTCAGCATTTACAGGTCTTGGTTCCTCCATCCGGGCAGGCTCATCTTCAATCCCTTTGCCCCGAGCATTAGATGACTCGGCAGCAGGGGAAACAACTTGATCAGAAACGGGAACAGGTACACTTGCAGGTGTCATAGTGAGGGGTCTTCGAACAGCTGGTGGTGCAATGTCAGGCGAGAAGAGCCTGCCACTGCGGGTAACCTTTGCTGGACCAGTGATATTGCTGATGCTGGTGCCAGTGTTGAACTCTTGCTTGATTCCATGGACATACACGTCTGCCCCATAGTGCCAGGGGACAGCCTTATCAGATTCGTAGGGGAGAGGCCCCGGAACAGTAATAACAACAGGTGCGACAGTCATGATTTGAACAGGCTTCCTTGGGAGAGCCTTGATTGGATTATTAAAGATTATAACAACAGAAACCTCTTCTACCGGAACAAACTGAACAGCGGACTTCTTGAACAGAATCTCTTTGTTGTCCATTAGGCTTTGGATGCCCAACTTCAGCAAAGGACAACCAGAGAGGGAAACAGCACAGAAAAGGCAACCTTCACTACAACCCGGAAATAAACCGGCCAACAGTAGGTTCCTCTTGACAGTCATTAAGGGAGTAGCCACATCATCCACAGAAACGGCGTATACATCTTCCTCAACAACATTTACTCCATGCTGGGGCATAGGAGCAGTCACCACATTTGGCCTCTCAGGCGCTTCAAACTGTATCTCTTTTGCGTCAATAAGGTCTTGTACCTTATTCCTTAAGGCCCAACAGTCATCAGTGGAATGCCCCGGGCTATCGGAGTGATAAGCACAACGGGCATTTGGATTGTATTTGGGTGAGGCAGTGTTCACAACTTTCGGGGCCTCTCTGACAGTCACTAGGTTGGTGGATAGTAACTGCGGCAAGATTCGCGATAGAGTCATACTCAAACGAGTAAACTCCCTTCTAGGTCTTTCAGCCCTTGGAGGATTGGCTTGCCAAGGAGCGGCAACATGCTTAGCAATCATCACCGCATTGACAGATTGGCGGCGCTCAGGTTTCTCTTGTCTTCTAGACCCATATACAGCACTGGCCTCTTTTTTAAAGGGCTTCTTCTCAGAACTTGCAGATGCACCCTTCTGAATTTTACCAGACTTCATCCCAGCCTCTATTCTCTCTCCAGTCAGAATAAGATCAGTAAACCCTGCAGATGAGTTACCAATGAGATGGTTGAAAAATGGCCTAGATAGGGTCCCCAGGAACATGTCTACCAACTCCCGGTCAGTCAACGGAGGCTGCACCCTGCCAGCCAGATCCCTCCACTTCTGTGCGTACTCTTTAAAACCTTCACTTGAACCTAGCGACATACCCTGGAGTTGGGTACGTGTAGGGGAAAGGTCGGCATTATATTGATACTGCTTATGGAAAGCAGTAGCCAACTCCTCCCAGTTACGAACCTTGGTCCCATCCAGCTGATAGAACCATTCGAGATGAGTCCCTGAAAGACTCTCCTGGAAGAAGTGGATCCACAAGTTCTTGTCCACTGAGTAGGGTTGAATCTTCCGTACGTAAGATCTGAGGTGCAGCTTGGGACAAGATGCCCCGTCATACTTGGTAAAGGATGGTGCTTTGAACTTATGAGGAATGATCACACCAGTAGACAAACCCAAGTCTCCAAAATCCAGCCCAGGAACTTGTTGTATCTCCATAGCATTCATTCTGTCTTCCAACTGCTTATATCTGTCTTCTGCAGGAGGGTACTTTTCCTCATCAAAATCAGTCTCGTTGTCAGAGACTACCGGACTAGGACCTTTTCCCCCTTGGGGGCTGCTCTTGCCTATAGAAGAACCAGCCTCTTCATTCTGCAGAGTGTTGCCAAACCTTCGGCCCGAGTTGAAAAGAACAGTTCTCCTCTTCTTCTTCTTCTCCTTCTTCAGGAGCAGAGCCTTCAGCTCTTCTTGGCCCTGAGCCAAACCCATGATTAGTTCCTGAAATTGCGCATTCTGCGCCTGAAGAGCCTTGATGGACATCTCGGTTGATGATGAGTCAGGATTCATGATGCTGAAATAAACAGCGAAGAACGGTAAGCAACCTGAAAAGAAGAAAACCTACTATGCACATGATGAATGATATGTGTTTATGCAATGCATTCAAGGGTTCGAAAGTTCATATTTGTTGTAGACAAAAAGGAACATACGTTATCATTAAGGAAATAATTATTCAGTACATCAAAGCCTCATGGGCACAAATTACAAAGCAAATCAATCCCAAAAGACACTACGCATCCTCTTTGGAGCTATGTAGGTGTTGAGATTCCTCTCCTCATGCAATAGGTGGGTGAGCTCCAAGACCTTCTTTTCACTAGCATGTAGACTGGTCTCAAGAGAATTCCGTTCTTCCTTAAGCTGGATCCAGCTCTTCTGCATCTCTTCCCAGGATGTGGGCATATCAAGATGCTGAATGATGTAGGACACTTCTCCTTCCAAGACTGGCTCTTTGATCACAGGGAGCATATGAGGATATGGCATCACTAACTTCTGGGAGCGGGTGCGTACCCACTTGAGATAGGGTTCCAATGGGATGGAGTTCCTGTGCCCCAGTGTCTTACTGTCTATCCTACTGGGAATCCTCAAAGCTCTGATAAATCTCTGGCGAAGTCCTTGTACATCATTGTCGAAGTCAAAAACTATGTCAGGAATTAACATGTCATGAGGGCCATCCCTCTGAGCATAACCAAATTGTCTCCAAGCCAGACATGGGTTATAAGTAATACCTCCTATGATTCCAAGTAAAGGAACATTAGGGTACTCCCCGCAACGATCAATGATAGTGACATCCTCTCTTGACCGAGGGCACCAATGTATGTCTGCATGTGTGAGAGTCATCAACCGTTGTGACCACCTCAAACCCCGCTCGTTTTTCAAAACTGATTGTGGAAGGTGCGAAATAAACCACCTTCCCAGGAGAGGAGTGCAACACATAAGGACACCTCTTTTTCTCATGGTTCGAGTGTAACATGAGTGAAGGATGTCCCCCAGCAACGTAGGTGTAGGATTCCTGGACATGAAGATCTGGACAGCACTGATATCTATAAGCTGATCTGGGTTAGGGAACAACACTAAACCATAGACAAGGAGGGCCACAACTTCTTCAAAAGCTTGTAAGTCAAGGGAGTTCCAACATTCATGGGCCTTTTCAAACAGAAACCTGGCTAAGAACCCTTTGATGCCACTTTTAACTTCCCAATGTCCCTTGAGGTCAGATGATTGTAGGTGTAAGGCTTTAGCAATCTCTTTAAGTTTGGGTTCCTTTTCCGTACCGTTGTAGGGTAGTTGATCAAGGATATGGATCTTCAGGAGCCGGGAGAACTCCTCCAATGTAGGTACCAGCTGATAATCCAGGAAAGTGAAACAGTGATGTAGAGGGTCAAAGAACTGGAACAGGACCTTTATCATATCTTCCTCAATGTTGGTATTGACCAAGCTGATGAGTCTTCCATGTCTTTCACTGAATGAAGAGCTCTCGGGAATCTTGGATATAAGCTCCTTAAGCTGATGAGGGATCCTTACAAGGCTGATTTGAATTGTCTTTCTGCGAGCGATTTCCATGTCCTACAAAACAAGAACAAAGATGAAGATTCGAACCCCTGAGATGGTTAGTCAATGCATATGATGCTGGATGATGTCATGATGCTATGATTAAACACACCACAAATATTTACAAAGACAAACATGTAAGGCACACAAGTCACACAAGACAAGCCCTTAGAGTTTAAGGCCAGCATGGGGTTTAGGTATTACCCTCTTGAAGTTGGTGAGTTCAACCTGTCCTATTAGAAGTAACCGGGTTCTAAGGGTCCCAATATCACGGGATTGCTTTCATTGTTCATCGTTTCGATTTAGCCACTGAACTGGCGACCGAAATATTCCAAGAAAGCAACCCTCAATTGAGTGTAGTATCGAGTATCAACCAACCTCGGACTGCACCAAAGTCAGTTATCTCACTAATCTAAAGAGGCCAAGATAGTTCAATTAAGGTTCCTAAGGTCTGTTGATGCTTCACGACACCACGCGGAGGCCCTGTACTCTCCTTGACTGAACTCAAGGGTTACCGGTACACACCAAAGTGCCACATCAACATAGTAGACTGTTTCAACCATGTCGGTATACCCCACACAGTTCCCTCACAGCCTTGTTGCTACTTTCTAAGAAGGTATCCCCAGATCCGGGTTAGGATCTATAGAACTCCCAAGACAGTCCCACAATTTAAAGCAAACAAATCAGTACAATTGAAAACACAGTGATCTTAGTCCTAAGGTACACCTCACTTTAAGTTTATCCCCAGCAGAGTCGCCAGTTCTGTGATCGGTGGATCTGGAACTGACTGTTTAACGCTGGTTCGCGAAATGTCGCGGAAGCAAGAGTCGCCACCGTCTTTTATTTTCTCCAAATGGAAAGGACAAAAGCACAGAAAAATTCCTTCTGAGGCTGAACACACGTTCAAAATTCTAAAAGATCCAAGGCTCTGATTGGATGCATTGAGACACTTGTCATTGGTAACTGTTCAATATCTCACTAAATCACCTAATTTCAGGTTTCATTAATTCAATATAATCATTACTTATTTTCTCTTTCTTACTGATTACTTTTTCAAAAGTGATTATATAAACTCAATTTACTATTTCATTCATTCACGTTTTACCACCTTCAATATTCTCTCTTGCTCTAGTTTTTCAAAAACCCTTTCTATAAGTTTTCTTCAAAGAATCCGTGTGAACAATGGCATCCTCATCAAGTCTCAAGAATCTCAACAGTGCTCCTGGTTCTTCGTCAACTGAACAATATGAGGAGCCCATTAGAATAATACTCACTCCGGTTGACAACCTTGAAGTTCCCTGTGAATTGATCGTCGTTTTTGAAAGTTTACAAGAAAATGGGTTTAATCTGTATGAAGATGTAACTACACAGGGATGGAACAGATACTTTGATCGTCTGTTGGGTCCAACTTTTCCCATTCTTGTCAAAGAGTTTTGGATTCATGCTACTTCATCCAACCACCAGGTCATGTCATATGTTATGGGGAAGAAGATAGTGATTACAGAAGATTTGATTAGGAAACTCATTGGATACAATGGCAACAGAGTCAGATGCATTGATATGGCTGATAAGTTTTCTGACCAAAAATCCATTGCTAGGGTCATTTTCACTTCTGGACAGCCATCCAGCAAGATCAGAGACTTGAAAGATCATTATAGAATCTGGGCTAGAATCATTCTGGGATGTATCAATCACATGAAGCCTACAAGCTCTCCTGATTACATCAACATTGATCAGCAGTTTCTGATATACTTCATTACAAAGAAGACCAAAATAAATCTTCCACATTTGCTCTTCAATAATCTCAGAACAAGTGTGAAAGAGACAAGAGAATAAGAAAGAACTAAGAGGGATTGGATTCCTATGGGAAGATTTATTTCAGATATTCTAACGGAAAACAGGTTGATAAAACATCTGACAGAGGCTCAAGAAATCAGCACTCTGGAAGCAACGACTGGGAAACCACTGAATGCCAAGAATCTGAAGAAAATGAAGATTATTGAAAGCATTAAGAAGGAACCAATAATTTCTTCTCATGTGGTCATCACTTCTAGGAGAATGCCTCTGAAGGATTTTCCACTATTCTCTAAGATAGATGCCTCTCCAGAGATTATGGTCAGATACCTTGAAGCTTGCAAGGAAGATGGGACTGTTCCAGAAATCAACATCCATGATATGCACAAGCCAGCTCCAGAGGTTGTGCTAAAGAAATCCATAAAGAGGAAGGTAGCAGGAGAAGGATTGTGATCGGTGGATCTGGAACTGACTGTTTAACGCTGGTTCGCGAAATGTCGCGGAAGCAAGAGTCGCCACCGTCTTTTATTTTCTCCAAATGGAAAGGACAAAAGCACAGAAAAATTCCTTAAAGAGATCGCTCTCGGTTCGGGAGGTAGATTATTGAAAGGAAAGGTGTTAGCACCCTTTCTATCTGTGGTTATCCACGGGCTCTTAGGTACTTGCTCATTTGTGTTTTCAAAAATGGTTTGTTTGCTTTTCAACTGTGGGTTTTAAAAAGTTTCTTTGAAAATTCCAGTTCGACTCTCGTATCGGTCCTCAAGAGTGTTTGAAAAATTGCTTTCGAAAGCTTTTTGAAAAGGTGTCGGTGTGAAAAGTATTTTTGATTTGTTTTGAAATTAGAGCAAGTATCTAGAGTCGTCTACCTACCCTAAGAAATTCGTCTGTGTAGATGTCCTTTAAAGTAGTGCCATCCCACCATTGAGAGGTAGGTAGCACCACCGTTGGAGGTATTCGGGTCGATTCGAAGGTTCGGGACATGGTGATCACCGGAGCAATAGGAAGATACCTTAGAAGCTACCCTCATGCCAGGTTCCCGGATCATGAGGACTTACTAAAACGTCTTCTACTCGACGATCACCTTTCGAGGGGCAAGGCAACAGTGAGGCGTACCCTAGGGGTGGTGTGTGATTTGTGTGTCGTTTTCATTTACCTTTATCTTGTTCATGTCATGGGTGATCTACGCGTTGCTTTTATTTTGACATTCATTCTTGCATGCAAATTTATTAACAGTTAAAAAAGTGCGGAAATTAAAATTCCTACGCTATTACAAAGGCGCGGGTCCACATCGCCAAATTTAATCCAGGACCCGATTTGAAAATAAAATAAAGTGCGAGAACTATAAAATGTCTAATTTACACGGCTTTGGGAGAATTACATGAATATTATAAGAAAGGAAATAAAATGTGCGAAACAAACTAATAATCGAAAGTGAGGGCGTTGGACCCTTTTTAATGAAATTAAATTATGATTAACAAATTAATTAAATTAAAAGAAAAAGAAAAGATTTTTTGAGTTTTTGTATTTATGGATTTTTATGAGAGAATTAAAGGAAATTTAAACCTAATTCTAACTATTTTGATTTATTAAAAAAATGTTAAAGTTAAACCTAGAATTAACCTAATTATTTAATACAATTTTTATTTACAAAAATAAATAAACAATTAATATAGTGAAAAAGAAAAAAAAAGGATAAAAATAATCAAAACCCTAATTCTACATTTTTTAACTTTTATTAAGAAAATATTAATACTTAAACCTAAAATTAAGACTAAATTAATTAATGAGATTTATTTACAAAAAAAAGGTTTAAATGAAATATATTTATATTTTTGGGACTTTCTGATTTTTTTATTATTATTTTTATATTATGAAAATATTGATTTAAAGAATTAAATTAAAACTAATTAAAACAAATAAAAATAGAAAAAATATAAAAAAAGAATGGAAAAGCAAACCAATGGGGGGTTCTGTCCCCAAACTGGAGGTGTGATCCAGCAATTCTGGCCC
This sequence comes from Vicia faba, assembly GCA_948472305.1. Lineage (NCBI taxonomy): Eukaryota > Viridiplantae > Streptophyta > Magnoliopsida > Fabales > Fabaceae > Vicia > Vicia faba. The sequence goes on from OX451738.1 coordinate 125,320,733, forward strand.
AATAGCCCCTTGGCCTTGTTGACTTTCATGCTGGCGTGTGGCTTTGTTGACTGATGCCTATGATATTCTTCAAATCTGGACCTTTGGATTGGGATCATGGGGCGCGTGGCATGCGTGGATGGTGGTCATATGATAAGCCCCTGGAATATATGCTGCATGGGAATATAGAAAAGAAAATAATATGGGAAAGGGAGGGGACCTGGGAATCGAACCCAGGTCCCAGTATTCAGTGGACAACGCACTAACCAACTATGCCAAACGCTTTCTTTGTAACATTAGTGGAAGGAAATAATTATAAGAGAAAAAAAGTTAGTGGCCTGAATAAATAAAAAGCGCGCTAATCTTTGAATTGCCCAGTCATGTTATGACAACTAAGCGTCTTCTCCAATTGCTCTGCGTTTTACCTGAAAAAAGAAATAAGATTGCGGGGGTTTTAAACCCCCACTACATGGCACAAGGAAAAATAGCGAATAGGCCGTCTTTGATCAGAAATTGGGCGCGATAGGATGGTTAGGTTCGTGTGAAGTTTCTCGTTCCAATGGTACCAGTCTTGTGTCTCAATTTTTCCATAACAGAGAAGCCCCAAATTTGTACCTCTGCAACCCTAAAATACTCCAATGGTGATTTCGCGTATGATGTACAAAAACTCAATCAAACTACATGGTTAGCTTCAGAATGAATCAACTAACACAAATCAAACATTAAAAGTTAAAAATAATGCATGAATCCTGATACATGAATGTGAAAAAAAGTATGGACAAGACAAGGTCGTTCTACCAATTCTTTGCGTTAGAGATGATGGTTTTGATCCAGAAACCTTCCTTGAAGCCTCAGGAATGCAATGGGATAATTATTCTGCCTTGAAACTCCTTGGAATCGTGTTTTCAGTTTTTGAATTTTCTTGAAAAATGCCAACTTTGTTCTTCAGATGGGGCGCAACTTAGAGGTCCCTCGACATTAGGTTTTGATCACACTTATATGAGGATGGATTAGGGTTGAGTTTTTGATCCAAAAAATCCTTGCATTGATGGAATGAATATTTGATTTTCATGCATAATTTTTCAAATCTTTTTCACATGTTTTTGATACCAATCATGTCCAAATCACCTTGATTCTTTCCATATCAGATAATGCACGAAATCCTGAAGTTATTCCATGCATAAAAAGATTTGAAAAGCTTGTTTTAGTATTTTTCACATATTTTATTTTATTAAATGAATTAATAGCAATTAAAAATTCAAATAAATAAATAAAAATTATGAATAAATCCCCTTTTGGCTAAATGGTCGTGCATATGCTTTGGATGATGATTCTTGGAAGAAAATGTGGCCCATTAGCAATTTTAAGGCATTTGAAGCAAAGTTGACTTTTCAAAATACCCAAAAATTTCCCAACTTCCACAAGGCATATCTTGCTCAATTGTTAAGCTTTGATCATGTTCTTGGACATTTTGGAAAGGTCTTGAAGTCCTCTAACCAATGCCTTTTGTCTCATGTCATTTTGATTTACCAATCTCAAGTTATGGCCTTTGACTTAAAGTCCCTTTTTGTTGACTTTTGAAAATGACCTATAATGTTGAAATTGATAACTTTTTGTGAGAACATTTCTTGGACTTGAAGTGTGAAGAGGAGTTGTAGGAAATGTCTTCATCTTCAAAATGAGCTTTGTATGGAATTTTTCTGATAAACCATGTGGAAGTTATGCCCTGGTCAAGTTACAGTTGACTTTTTCAACTGTCCAAATATGGAAACTTTTGCATCTTGAGACTTTTTGAGCCATACTTTGAGAATCATGATCAAGCATTGATCAAATGATGTTTATGGCTTCAAAATGATATGTTGACCAAAAATTTGAACTTTTGACTGTCAAATGACCATTTTCCCCTACAGTTGACTACAGGGCAATTAGGGTTTTTGACTGTGCAATGTTGTGTTGTGAGTCTTGAAACTTAGTATGAGGATGCTTGATCATGTTTGTAGGCATGTGGGACTTGATTGGACCCTTGGAAACTTCATTTTCTTTGTCAGAACCAAAACCCTAGTTTTGGACTGTTAGGAGGCCCTTGAACTGTGCAACCCTTGGGGAATTTTGAAGCATGCTTTTGGAAAATCTTGAAGAATATGGGAGGGCAAATTTTGGGGTACAACAAGGATCCTCTCAGAGGACACCCAAATCTGCGAAAAAGAAAGGTAACATATCTTTTGTTTCTGTTGTAGAATCAATAGTTGTTCCAACATCTGAAACCATTCCCCCTCAACTAACAGAAAATCCTTCACCTCAAACATTTGAGGATTTTGACATAGATTTTGCCCATCTGTAACTCTTGGCAATTTCTTAAATGAACCTCACTCCCCAAATCCAAATCCAGAACAAAATCAACCAGAACTTGCAAAGGTTCTCTCTGATATTGAACTGTTTGATCAAGACTTTCCCTCACCAATCCCATAAAATCCAAACATTCAAACTCAACAACCAGAAAATCCACAACCACATTCTCCCCAACCTGATTATCAAAACTCCCTCACTTCTCAATCTGATAATCCATCTTCTGAAACACCTGAACCAGAAATCCAACACGCTACCACAAACCAATATGAAGACTCCCTTTTAGACTCTGATACCACTACCCCAATTCCTGAGATAACAGAACCTCTTACGATTCGTTTACCTCTCTCCATTCATGATATTACAGAAATACCTTCACCATATGAATCCACACCAGCAAACACTCCTCACTCACCAATCCTGATTTCTGATTCCTCTACTCACTCACCAATTAACCGTCCAACTGATCATCTTAGAACTGTCATTGATCTAGAAGCGCTGGACCATCTAGCTTCCACCTCAAATAAAATAGCCATTCCCAAACCCAAACCAACCGTAACCAAATTAGATGTTGGTAAGAACCTGTTGATTTTTGAAACAGAAATACAGGAATGGGTTACTTCTTTGAAGCAAGCAAGTCAAGAGAATTCTAATCTTGCTGCTTCTGAGTGGGATAGATTGAGAAAATGGTTCAACTCTGAATCCCAGAAGCTGAAAGAATTGAGCTATGAGATGGATCAGCAGAACTTCAGTGATCAGCTGAAAGCCTTCAAAGATCAAGTTCTAAGCCACTGGGACAAGAAAGAAATTCTTCTGCTGGAAAATGCTCCATGGAAAGAGCACCAACCTTCAGAAGCCACTGAACCAGATTCTGATAGTCATCCTCTATCTACTGCTCCAGAAAAGGAAATCGTAATAAAAGAAGTTGTTCAATCAGAAGAGGCTGCAAAGTGTTCTGAACAACACGCAATCCCTGAAGATACACCAGCTTTGTCTCTAGTCATGCAAACTCTGGAAGAGTTGGAAAAGGAGAATGATTTAATCCATACCAGACTGGATAAGCAAGAAGACACAAACAAAGATATCAGGGATATATTGGACAAGCAAGAAGATACAACAAAAGAAATCAAAGACATATTGGGAAAGCAGGAAGAATCAAGCACTAAGATTAAGAGCTTGCTGGAAGCGTTGTTCACACGACTTCCCCCTCCTTCTTAGATTTTATTTAACATATTTTATGTATTATTCATCTTACCCTCTTTGTTTCTCAAAAATGTCATTGCATTCTATTTTCAATACAAATAATCTTTTTAACTCTGATTATATTGCTTTTTGATACCTGACAAAAAGGGGGAGAACGTAAGATATTTTCAATAACAGTATACCGGGACAAAGTCTCAAACATTCTGAATATCTTAACTTCTATGTTTTCTGAAAGCTTGAACAGGAACATATTCTGATAAGGACATAAGGAGATGCATCAAAAGCTCTGACGAGAAGGAACTTTAGGGACGTAACTCATCTCTATATGAGTAATCAACTCAGGGGGAGACTCTCTTAAGCTTTTTGTTCTATATTTTTTATTGAAAATCCTAGTTTTTATCATCATCAAAAAGGGGGAGATTGTTAGAACATAGTTTGATTCTACAATCCTTAATTAGAGTTTTGATGATAACAAACACAAAGAAAAAATATGCACTCTAAATTTGTGTTGTTCTGTATGCAGAAGTTCTGACTGAAACAACATCAGAAGTTAAGCCACATAAGCTTTCAAGCTGAGCTAATCAGAATGTTCTGAAGAATGATGATCAGAATCTGCGTCAAAGTAAAAGATACTCTGACTATGAGCAGAAGTATAATATGCCATCAGATCCTCACATCTCTGAGTCATCAAAGTTCTGAAGTAAAAGCAGCATGCAAGATCCTATTATTCTGAAGCGTTACTTTTCAATTAATACAGTATCATATGCAATAGCTTCATTCAGACAAGAATCTTCTCAATATGGAAAATGCATTGAGTGTCCATTATCACGATTTATTTTGGACAAGATTTCCACACCTATATAAACAAGCTTAATAGACAAATCGTTTATGATTTTCACCTGCAACAACTCATACATCTAAAATGCTGCAAATATTCATATTTTCTTATACTCTCAAATTGTGTAATACATCACAGTAGTGATACAGTTTTTGTAACCAAAAACAACAATACACAGTAAATCATTTTCTTTTAATTAAGCTAGTTTTCCTTGAGATAAACCAGGTTGTGGTTGTACTCAAGAAGACTTTGGCAGTTGTCAAAGTAGTATTGTAATCAGTTTTGATTAGTGAATTAAGTCCTCGTTGGAGAGAGGCGAAATTACCTTGGCGGGTGGACGGAGTAGTTTGAGATCAAACGAACCAGGATAAAAATATTGTGTCTACTGCTTTTGATTGTAAGTTTTAATTCAACCCCGCCCCCCTTCTTGTGTTTTTCACTTCTTCAATATGCTCATGGGTTTCCCAGCAATTGCACTTTTATTATTTTCAAAACTAGCGTTTCTTTTATCTCAGTTTATTCAAAAAATAGAGGGGTATGAATATTATTATTTTTTTAAACTGTTACATTATTTACCCAGAATATTACATTGTTTACCCAATATTAAATTGTTTACAAAGAATATTAAAATTAAAATAAGATTCAAATTCCTTAGGGTTTTAGATAAAAATCAAATTCCCTAGGAATCATACAAATCAAATTCCCTAAAGATTTAGACTTTAAATCTTTGAAGTATTGAATCTTGGGGATGATCTTCTGTTTGATCTTACATGCAATTGTTTCTGATGAAAAAAAGGGTAAGATAATTAATATAAAAAATCAATCATTTTCGGTTCGAATAAATATTTAAGAAAAAAAACCTTGAACCAATAATGTTTTTATGCTCTTATAATCCATCGTAGAGAACTTTTCCAAGTGTACTTAAGTTTCAAGCACTTCATATGTTTCATTTATGTTAGATTTTATATATTCAACATGCTTTTATAATGGATGTCCCTTAGTTTTCACACAGATCACTAATGGAAGTGTCGTTAACATTGATAATCATTAAATGGACGACAAATATTTGTCAAGGCCGATGTATATAATGTAGAAAAAACGCTTAACTATCATCTCAGTCATGAAAAATCACCAAGGTGAATACACATTCTATTTTTAATTACATTGTTTTCACATAATATTAAAAATACATTGTATGCAATAATTCTTTGATGATATCAAGATTTAGATGCTAGAGGTCTCATGCAAGATTCTATAGACCTGTTTCCATGGCCAATGAGAATTTTTATCATCTGCACTTGCAATCCATCCTAGAGATATTTTTAAGTGGTGGTAAATATTTCCTCACATTGGGGCGACTTCATATTATTAAGGATTAGGGTAAAATCTGTATAAAGAGTGTTTTTGTAGAAAAATATGATTATTATACCCCTGGATTTAACTATAAAAAGGAGGTAAATTATCATCCACTTTCAACTATCACCTCGGTTTTCAATTAAAACTGAGGTGGATAATTCTTTTTTATTTAAATATTATATTGTTTACACAGAAATATTAAGATAAATTGTTTACAATAAATATATTCAAAGGTTAAGATCCCTTATTTTTGTAAGTTAGAGCTCCCTTCTCTATTTAAGTTCCAACTTATAAAAGAATGATGCTTGAATGTCATAACTTTGCATTCAAATTCACCATTTTTAGCAGTCTATTTGTTTGAAGAGATAGCAGTCTGTAATCCAAATTTTGTTGCATACCCTTATGCAAATTCTTTTTAAGCTCAAGGTTTGGATGAATCCAACTTTTAATAAGTTATTTGTTCCAAAAATTGGAAGATTTATTTATGCACTTGCAACTCTTCATAGGAAGTTTATTTCAAAAATACAACAACAACGTCAACACTATTATGTGAGATAGATTTCAAGGGCAAAAAAATGTGTTGTTCTAAATAGAAGAACATTGAACATTTTTTTATGTCTTTCAATCCATACCAAAGAAGGATGTATGCGAGTTTAAGCGGCTTAATATAAGTAAGGATTAGGTTAAAATATGTTTGACCAGTGCTTTTATAGTGAAGTCTGATTATTTGATCCCTCAGTTATATCCAAAAACTGAAGGGTTAGTTTATTTAGTTTACACTTATAAACAAATAAATACATAAACTGCAAAAGCTGGGATTCGAAGCGTGTCCTAATTTGTTTTCCCCTCAATTTTCATAAAAACCGAGGGAATATGTTGTTTTACTTATTATAAAAAATAAAACATGACGCGCCTAGGCATAATACCTCGTTTTTTTCTGGCTAAGGTGAAAGCTTTGTCGTGAAATGTATTATTTGTAGTAGTGTATGTTGAAAAACATTTAAAAATGTAATTACTTTAATTTAAACTTCCTTACACCAAATATGATCCAAGTGTTAATCTCTTCAAGATCATTGGTGATAGTGTAAGACAATTTGGATATTTGATAATATTTGGTAGCCTCGAGTATGGAGTTGATTGTACTAGACCTATCATTTCCTATGTCGTGAGATTGTTGGGTAGGTTTACTAGTAGACATATTAAAGAGCATTAACATGTTATTTAAAGAGTCATAAGGTACATAAAAAGGACCATCAACCTTAGATTAAATTATAAAAAAATTTCTGATGTCTTTGAGGGGAACAATGATGTTGATTAAAATATTTTGTCAGGTGATTTCAATGCAACTAGAATTTACATATTTAGCATCGATGGGGGATCAGTCTCTTTGAAATATAAGAGAAAGACAATTTTCTCTAAATCTATTATGGAATATGAAAAGATAACATTTTCAACTGCTAGTGAAGAAGCCGGTTGGCTAAGGTGCTTTCTAAAAATGATCAACTTGTGGGGAGATTTATCTTATATGTATTTGAAGGTGTGAAGAAAACGCAAGAAAGGGGGGTTCGAATTGAGTTTTCCTTTCTTGAAAACTTTCGCTTCTAAGCATTATTCATTGAACAATGATTCTGAGTGTTAATTCTAAGTAATTCTTCTAATTAAGTTAAGAAAACATAAACTCTAAAGAGTAAGCAAAAGTAAAGAACACATGATATATCCTGGTTCACTTGAGAAACCCCTAAGCTAGTCCAGTCCACCCTTCCAAGGTGATTTCACCTTGAACTCAAGGACTTAATCCACTATAACCAATATGATTACAATCGCACGAGAAACCGTCAATGACTAACATCCAATGATGCGTTCAGAGATCTGGACTAGATATAATGTTCATTGACCCAATAGAATCTGATTCACCATAATCTTCTACCAGGATTTCCTTCCAATGATATCCATCAGTGATCTTACAAAGATGACCTTCACTCAGTCCCCTTTGAGATATGACTACCATTGACCTAATAGAATCCACTACCAGGATTTCATCTACGATGATTGCAGCCAAAGTCTTTTTGAGAATCCAGACTCAACCGAGTTTCTTTAGGAACCATCAAATAACTGTTTGATTTACATTTGTTTATAATATTAATGCTTCTACACAAGGTGGATTTAAACAAAATTAAGTACATCAGAAGAACCTAATACACACTAAAAGATATTACATTTTATTGTAGCTTCAATGTGTGGTCTTCTTTTCTTCAAGTAGCTTCTTCATGGATAACAACCCAAAGCACTTGAATTACTGAAGTCTTCTTCTTCATAAGCTTCTAAAAGCTTTGTTGATCTTGATGTAGTAAAGAGAAGAACTTTTTTCATCTTGATTCACCATAGAACATTCTAGACCGCAGCCTTTGTTCCATTTTCTTCAATAATTACTTTAGAGCACAACATATGTATTATGGATTTGTAACTGAATATTTCATAATCATCTGTGGCTTAGCAAACTTTGTGCAACATATGAAATTAAGCACATTGTGAATCAATGATTTCACTGTAATCAATATCAACATTATTGAAGAATAATTTGGATAACAGTTGTTATTGTTGTTATAGTGGTTGATAGCTTTTATTGGTTGTGTTCCAATAATGACAACTTTCATTTTTAACATTGAACACCAACAACATTTCAACTAGCAACTTCCAGCTTGTAACTTGCAACAATAAACTCATTCAGCATCTTGTGAGAAACAGCTCTTGTAAACATGCGATTATTTTCTTATATAGCCAAGCAAAATAGAGTCGTTGGCTATTTGAAAAAGAGTCGTTATAAATAGTACTGCTACGTCCTTATCTCTTCCACCATTTAAGCTAGTGGATAGGTATTGGATTAAATCTTTTTGGTGTACTGTGTACTATTGTACCATGTTACCGTTATATTCTTTCCTTCTGTACTTCAGAGGCTTCTGCGAGCATGAGTTTTGAAGCGGGAACATAACATAAGGTCTTCAGAACTTTAAGTCTTTAGAGTCTTCAGAACTGCGTATTCAGAGTCTTCAGCACTTGGTCGTGATAACTCGTTGTAGAGAGCCTTGGATCAGAAGAGATTTAAGTCTCCAGAGTCTTAAGAGTTGCATCTTTAGAGTCTTCAGCACTTGGTCTTGAGAACCCATTATAGATAACCTTAGACCTTTAGAACTTCAAGTCTTTGGAATCTTCGGACCTTCCATCTTTAGAATCTTTAGCCCTTAGTTCTTTAAGAATCTTTGTCTTTAGAACCTTGTTATTAGAAACACAAAGTCTTCAGCATCTGGACTTCAGTTAGAAACGTTGTCTTCAGATCTTTTAACTTTGTATTCATTGAAATAAGTTGTCTTTTAGAAACTAAGTTTTTAGCATATGGACTTCAGTAGAAACTTTGTATTCAGATCTTCTAACATTGTTTCTTTGGAACACACTATCTCTTAGAACCATGAGTCTTCAGCATCTGGACTTAAGTGGCAACTCCTGTCTTCAGATCTTCTGACTGTTTCCTTAGAACATGTTGTCTTTCAATGCTTGAGTCTTCATCATCTAGACGTAAGTATCAACTTCTATCTTCATATCTTTTGGCTGGTTTCTTTAGACAAACACCAGAGCTTACACTTCAGATCCTTCTGTAGTATCTTCCTACTGTTCAATAGAACTTGTGTAGCGCAAAGGCGGAACTAATTCTCCTCTAATATCTTGGCCACACCATCCATCAGAAGCAGAACCTGTTTGTTAAGTACTCAATGATAATAAACATTAGTACAACAAAATTGTTCATACAAACATACTCATTTGTTATCATAAAAAATCAGAGATAATATTGCAGAACCAAATCTTGTTCTTAAAGTGTTGATATATTGCGATAGTATTGTGTCTATTGCAAAAATTTAGAACCATTACAGCATTGGTAAGAGACGAAAAACCCACTGTTAGCATAACATTGTCAGTTATTTATCTCTAAAGAAACTGTTATATTGATCACGTTCGCACTGGTAAAAGGTAGTTAACTCTTCGACGAAATAATTAGTTAGAGATAAAGTCCAAAACACATCCAAGAAGATGTGATTATTTCCATTATAACAATGAGTAACTCATAATCGTAATCTGGCATAAAAGACTAGATATTCCAAATTTTGTTTAATAGGTAATTACAATTTGTGAACTAATATGAGATGAATATGCTAATAAATATCAAAGAAGAATGGTTTTTGAAGCGATTATAGTTTGAGTTAATAAAAACTCTTGGTGAGTTATATATACTCCATGTGGATTTGAGTACCTAACAGCTACATGAGTACTCTTGATATTTGAATGTGGACGTATGAAAGTTTTGTGAGTGCAACTTTCACCATTAGATATTTTGCATGACATCAAAACTAGGAAAACTTAGCATTTATGTATATTAGACGACATCTCTATGTCAGGTGGCGCTCCCTTGCATTAGAGGCCTTAGGAATCATTTAAAACAAGTTTGAAATTGGTCCAAATCATGAAAAATTAGTTTCTGCACAAAAAAACATGTTTATGTGTCGACACATGAAACAAAAATTTCTACAATTTCTTAAAAGCTTCAGTATGTGTTGACACATACAATTTATCCACCGACACAATATGCTTCAATATTAAAGCCTATAGTGTAACACCTCATTTCTACCCCGGCGAATTATATAAATAAATCAGAGTTATAAAAATCATTCATGCAAATGAATCGGGATGCCACAAATTCTTCTATAAAAATTCATTGCATTCTGTTGTACCCCAAAATTTGCCCTCTCATTTATCAAGACTTTTCTCACAAGACTTCTTGGACTCAAGACAAGATTAGGGTTTGCTCAGCTCAAGACCTCATCCTGCACTGATGACCTGAAATTAGGGTTTGAGTTTGCACAAGGATTTTTGGACCATAAATACTTCATGTGACTTTAATACACCATCTTGGACCCCTAATATTTCTCATACCAAGTTTCAAGCCTTGAACCACATTTTTGCTCAGTCAATTGGACAGTTGACCTAAAAATCAGTTGTATTGGGGAAAAAGTCAACCATGGCCAATTTACAGTCAAACTTCATAATTTTTGATCCACAACAACATTTTAGGCTCCTATGTACCATTTGATCAAGTTTGGATCACAACTCCTTAAGAAATTTGATCAAATCATCAAAAGGGCAAAATGGTCAAAATTAGGGTTTTGATTGAGAAAGGGCAATTTCTGATTTTTAACCTAGCCAATGACCAATTGGGTTCAAACATGATTTCAAGGAATCAATAGCATCATCTTGACCTAATCACATAGTTCAAAAGATCTCAAATGCATAGGATTGACAGATGAATTTTGCAGTTAACTGATCAAAAGTCAATTGTACACTGAAAAGTCAAACTTTGACTTTTTGGTCAAAATCAAGTGCCAAGGGTCATAATTCATCAAGATATGTCAAAATTTGAAACTTGTTGACCAAGAAAACTAAATTTTCAAATTAGGGTTTTAATTTGAAATTTTTTCATAACTTAGAAATTTTCTAAGTATAAAAATTTTCTTATTTTTTCCCAACTTTTCACCACTTTTTCACCATGATGCAATTGGATTCAAAGAAAACTTCCAACATGAAAGTTGTATTACTCCATGAAATCTACAACTTTGATTCACAAAGTTTTCCCAAAATATGCTTGGATCTCAAGTTATGAAATTGTGAATAGGGGTCCATAAACTTTTTAACTTAGTGAAAATTTGCCCTAATTTAGGCAGGTTTTTGACCCAACTTCATGGACATTTTTCACCTAGTTCCAAGAGGTATCTCAAAATGCATTTCAAATATGGATTGTATATCATGTTACAAGCTTTCCAAAATGTCCAAGAACTCTCCAAGATCATTTGTGGTTAGGGAGAATAGAAGAAGAGAAAATGGCATTTTGTCACTTTTGTGCAAGCCATTTTCACAATGCACCAAGTTGCAAATCTGATCAAGCATGCTTGTACCTTGCATTACAGGTCCCAAATCCCTTCTACACTCGATATTTAAATGCAAACTCATGGGATAATGGCTTTATTTTGGCTGTTGGAGCATTGTACAAAGAATAAATCACATAATGGCATAAAGGGCACATTTCCATTTTCATAAAGCAAGCTTTTTGCAACTTTACAATTCTTGAGCCATGGACCTGTTTCTTTGTTACAAGCAATGTCCACAGATATCAGGCAATGTTTACCAACCCTTTTCAGCCCTAGAACTAGCAAGTACAAGCCTTTGGCACAAGTCATTTCACTTTTCTTCTAAAGCAAGAAAAGTTGCAAAAGTCAAGAGAACATGCACATCTGTTAAAGAGTGGACTTGGCCTCATTCAAAAAAACTTCACAAACTTATCTCAAGCTAGAATACGAATGCACAACATCTGAAACTCTCCCAAATACAAAAACCACATTTTTCTGCCCAAACAGGGCAGCTTCTGCAAAACTCTTGCCAACTCAATATTTGCTCGTGCGTTTTGCCTTGTAACACTTCAAACACCTTCCATACATCACATCCAAACCATCCAAGCCTTTGCACTGCAACTGTGTGCCCTGTTTCATCCATTTCCATTTTCACTTTGGAAGGTTGCAGCTTGACTTCTACAGGGAGTTTCAGCCATCCACAAGGCCAGCTAAGCATTGGAAAAGCTTGAGGGAAATTCAAGGAAGCTCACACGATCCTCAGGCCTCACTCAAAGTACCCACATTGTCATATCCAAATCCAGCTGAAGGAGGTATTTTTCAAAACTCTATCTCTCTATTTAAGCATCCTCAAGCCACGATTTGTGAAGCAAAAATGTAGTCTCTAGCATGGTGAAGCTGTACATATGCATATTTGTCATTTATATTAACTGAGCTAAGAGAATTTGAATGTTGAACATGCTGAAAAAATTAGGTCAAAAATTAGGGGTTATAAAATTCTCTCTGATCTTTTAGAGTTAGATTACAAATTTTATATCATTGGAATCGTGAGATTATAAGCTACATGTTTTATGTTGCAAGTTTTTGTTTTTGTGCAAAGAATAGAGAGTTACAGGTTTGAACTCAGAACGCACGCAAGGAAGAAGAAACCAAGGACAGGGACGAAGCTGAGCTGTCTTAGGCTTTTTGTTGTTTCTGGCCTTTTTGTTTTTATTTTCCACACCCCCTGTATTGCTTTTACACCCCCCTGGCCATTTTCTTTTATTTTTATATTTTCTTGCATATTTTTACATTTATTGCTTGCATATTTTTTTTTTCTAATGATAAAAATCCCCAAAAAATAATTTATTATTTTCTTACTTTTATTTTATTTTTTTATATTATTTTTTTGACATAAAAATAGTTTATTTGGGCAATATACTTTATTTTCTTAATTAACTTGTAAATAATAAAAAATACTTAATATTTTTATTATTTTATTTATACACATTAAATATTTATTTTTCTCACATATTTTTAATTTTTAATATTTGTTAACAATATTATTTATTATTTCTTGTACATAAATGAATAAAATAAATAATATAGAACATATTTTTTCTTTTAATCAAAAACTAGGGTTTCACCCTTTCAAAAATAACAATATTATTTTTCTTATTTTTTAGGACTTAAATAATTTTATATTTTCATACATAAAATAAATACAAAACATTTTTGCATGATTACATTTTATTTGCATATTTAATTATTTGTTTATTTATTCAATTTGCAATAATTCAATTGGGTTGTAATAGTATTTTAGGGTTTTATTTTGTGCAAATATCCCCATTCAAAAAAACTTGTATCCCCCTCCCATAATAATTGTTATAATAGCTTAGTTTTATTTTACGCAATTTATCGCATTATACCATGTTTAGTAAAACTAGGGTTTTGCATGATAAGACAAAAATCAAACAAATAGAATGACCTAATACAAGACAAAAAAAAGCATGTCAAATGACAACATATTGCACACAAGCACCCCTAGGGTTTCACCCACTTTGTTGCCTAAAAAATGGCCATGGTATGCATGCAAAGTATCTTGGCAAAGCAAAACAAAACAAAAGATCATAGTCCCTCGATGACGCTATCAAAAGGTTGCCTAAACAAATGATCTTAGTCCCTCAAAACAAGCTAAGATACTTGGAAACATTGCTATCATGGTCATACGATGACCCACGCCCGTCCCATTTAACATCCAAAGATAGGGTTGTTTACCAAATCAATGGTAAATCAACAATATCAAAGGAATAAAAATGTACAAGAAATACTTTTGAGTAGGTAGAATGCTTCTAGTTACTTGATCAATTTGCAAACAATCCTTGCTATTTTCAAAAACACACACACATTTTCAAAACATTTCCAAACAACTTTCAAAACATTGAAACATTTTTCAAAAGATGAACATCTTTGTATACATTCTTACGAACGAGAATCATTACAAAGATTGCCTAAACAAAGGCCTCTTTTCAAAATACTTTCAAAACCACACAAAGCACCATTTCAAACAATTTCAAAAGCAAAAGCAAGTGATCTAAACAAGTAACTAAGAGCCCATGGAAAACCATGGATGAAAAGGGTGCTAGCACCTTCCCTTTTCATAATCTACCCCCCAAACTCAAGAAAACATCTCAAAGGTCTTTCCTGTGCTTTTTTACCTTTCCTTTTGGATAAAAGAAAAGTCGGTGGCGACTCTTGCTAACCGCAATATTTGCGAACACAAATGCAAAACTAGTATAACAGTCAATTCTCCCACCGGATCACAGAACTGGCGACTCTGCTGGGGAAATTATAAAAGTGGGGTTACCTTAGGGTTTAGATCACCTTTACATGCTTACAATTGTTTGACTTGTTTGCTTTACATTTTGGTTCTATTGTGTGGGTTTGAATCCTCTACTCGGATTTGGGAAACATTATAGGTAAATAGCAATACGTTGTGGAAACTGTGCGGGGTATACCGACATGGTCTAAGAAATAGCTATATTAGTGCGACATATTTGTGGGTACCGGTAGCATTTGAGTCAATCAAAGAGAATACGGGGCAGCTGAGTGATGTCATGAAGCACTAACGAACTTCTGGAACCTTTACTTGACCAACTTGGCCTTTTAGGATGTAGTGAGATGACCGGCTTTGGTGCAGTCCGAAGTTGGTAGATACTCGATACTACACTCATTGAGGGTTGGTTCCTTGGAATATTTCGGTCGCCAGTAAAGAGGCTGAATTGAAACAATGAACAAGGAAACAATCCAGTTATATTGAGCTCCTTAGAACTCGGTTACTATTTCTAGGACAGGTTGAGCCAACTAAACTTCAAGAGGGTATTTACCTATGAAACCCCATGCAAGCCTAAACTAGGAACTTGTGTGATTTTCTTGTACATATATACTTGTGCATAACATCATGGACATCATGAACATCATATGCATTCACTAACCATTTCAAGGATTTTGGAGATTCATCTTTGTTCTTGTCTTGTAGGTTATGGATTCACTTTGCAGGAAAACTATCCAAGTTAACCTTGTAAGAATTCCTACACAACTCAAGGAGCTAGCTTCAAGGATTCCTGAGAATTCTCCATTCACCGAAAGACATGTTTATCTACTCAACCTAGTCACTTCCAACATTGAGGAGGATATGGTGAAAGTTTTCTTCCAGTTCTTTGACCCTTTTCATCATTGCTTCACATTTCCTGACTACCAGCTTGCGCCTACTTTGGAAGAATTCTCTCAACTCTTGAGGATTCCTATTCTCAATCAACTACCCTTCAACGGTATGGAAAGAGATCCAAAGCCAGAAGAGATTGCTCAAGTCTTACACTTGCACTCATCTGATGTCACAACACATTGGGAAACTAGAAGTGGTGTCAAAGGCTTCTTGTCAAAGTTTATGTTTGAGAAGGCCCAAAGTTGTTGGAATTCTCTAGACTTGCAAGCTTTTAAGGAGATTGTAGATATTCTCATCTATGCGATGGTCTTGTTCCCTTACCCTGACCAACTCATAGATGTGAGTGCTGTTAAAATCTTCATGACTCGCAACCCGGTGCCTACATTGCTGGGGGATATCCTCCGCTCTTTTAACACTCGTACAATGAGGAAAAGAGGTGTTCTCATGTGTTTCACTCCTCTCCTGGCAAGATGGTTTATTTCTCATCTTCCCCAATCAGTTTTGAAGAATGAGCAAGGTTTGAGGTGGTCACAAAGCTTAATGACACTTAACCATTCATATATTCATTGGTTTTCTCGATCAAAAGAGAATGTTATCATCATTGACCATTGTGGGGAATTCCCGAATGTCCCTCTACTTGGAATTAGGGGAGGCATCACCTACAACCCTTGCTTGGCTCTGAGACAGTTTGGTTATGCCCGAAGGGATGGCCCACATGATATGCTGATTCAAGGCTTGGTTTTCGACTTCGACAACGACAACTAAGGACTTCGTCAAAGGTTCATCCGAGCTTGGAGGATGCCAAACAAGGTAGACAGTAAGACCTTGGGACACAAGAATTCTATCCCCCTTGAGCCTTACCTCAAGTGGGTACGAACCCGCGCCCAAAGTCTCATGATGCCTTACCCCTTCCATTCTCCCTGTGATTATAGAGCCTGTTAAGGAAGGAGAGGTCCCATACACCCTCCTACATCCTGACATGCCAACATCACTCGAAGATCTACAAAGGAGTTGGATACAACTCAAGGGAGAGCATGATACTTTCGAAGCCCAATTCTACGCAAGCGAGAAGAAGGGTTTGGAACTCACTCGGCTACTTCAAGAAGAGCAGAATCTCAACACCTACATTGCACCAAAGAGGATGCGCAATGTCTTTTTACCTTAGAATTTTGTATTATTTTGCCCAAGGGGCATTGATGTACTAACAAATTCTATCTTATTAATATGACGTGTGTTTCTTTTTTGTTTAAAACAAATTTGAATTTCTGAATCCTTGAAAGCATTGCATGAATACATATCATTCATCATATGCATAAGCAGGTCTTCACACCAAGTTTCCTCATCTCTCTGTTGTTTATTCAGCAAGATGGATCTAGAACAAACGGTCAAAGACTTGCAAGCTCAGAATTCACAATTTCAACAACTACTCTTGACCTTAGCCAAGGGGCAGGAGGAGCTTAAGACTCTGCTAGAGAAAGAGAAAGAGAAAAAGAAGAAGAAGTGAGCTGGTGTGGTTATCATGGGCAGAAGGTTTTAAGGACAAGCCAGATGGACTTTGGAATTCCCATCAACATCTGAAGAGGGGGAAGGAAAAGGAAAAGGAACGGAAGTGCCATCAGATTCTGAAGCAGAGGAAGAAGAAGATAAGGACTACTCTGAACAACAGTACCCTCCGACCGATGACAAATACAAAAACTTGGAAGAACGTCTAGCTGCTATGGAGATACAGAGAGTATATGGGCTAGACTTTGAGGAGTTGGGGCTGGTATCTGGAATTGTAATCCCGCCTAAGTTTAAAGTACCTCTATTGGCCAAGTATGATGGGGTTTCTTGCCTAAAAATGCACCTCAGATCCTATGTTAGGAAGATTCAACCACATTTTTCTGACAAAGACCTGTGGGTCCACTTTTTCCAGGACAGTCTATTAGGAACGCAGCTTGATTAGTTATACCAGTTGGAGAGAGCAGATGTCCATAATTGGGAAGACTTGGCAGCCACCTTCTATAAATAGTATCAATACAACATCGGCTTGGCGCCAACCCGTACTCAGCTACAGAGTATGGCTATGGCTACCAATGAGGGCTTTAAAGACTACGCCTAAAAGTGGAGGGATTTAGCCGGAAGGGTGCAACCACCTTTATCTGAAAGGGAGCTAGTGGACATGTTCTTGGGGACTCTATCAGGTCCTTTCTTTAATCACCTGATTGGAATCTCCTCTGCAGGTTTCACTGAATTAATTTTAACTGGCAAGAGGGTGGAAGCCGGTATTAGAAGCGGGACAATTCACAAGGACGCGTCTACCTCTGCAGTTGCAAAAAAGCCCTTCACTGGAAAGAAGGAAGTGTCTGCTATATATGCACAGAGGAATCAGGGAAGAACCGAACGACGACCAACAGTGGGGGCCGTTATGATTCAAAAGTCTGCATCAGACCAGTCAAGAAACAACCAACCGAGAAATGATCAGCTGCGAAATAACCAACAAAGGGTGGAAAGGCCTGTACGGTAATTCACCAAGACAAACATGACTCCTGCTCAAGTCCTACCACTTCTCTTGAAGTTGAATTTGGCCGTGCTAAAAGAGGCCCCTAAAAATCCCAATACTGCATCTCCACACTACCATCCAAATGCCAGGTGCGCTTACCATTCAGAAAGTCCAGGGCACGACACCAACAACTGTTGGGCTCTGAAGAATAAGATTCAAGATCTGATTGATGCAAAGGAAGTTGAATTTGAAGCTCCTGAGAAACCGAATGTTATCTCCGCTCCAATGTCTAGGCATGGACATAATGCCAATGATGTGGAAGAAGATCTGTTTGTTTCTACTATGGATGAGCTGTTAACTCCTCTCCTAACCATCAAGTTGAATTTGTTGAAAGCTGGGGTGTTCCCAGGATGTGACCAAGATTGCCATAATTGCCTGTACTCGTCATTTGATTGTCCTCTGTTGAAGAAAGGAATCCAACAATTGATAATCAGGAAATTTTGTTTGAGAAAGCTCCTGTTTCACCCATTCCAGTTCCATAAGTTTCAATAATAACCATATACTCCAATCCTTCCAGGGTTCCTAAAAAACCCGTTAGGATTACATCTGCTCCTATGACTACTCCGTTAAAGATAACAATGCCCGGGCCAACCCCTTACAAATCAGATAAGACGGTACCATGGAACTATTGTGGAGAAATCTACTACCATGTGTTGTACCCTAAAATTTTTCCCTCTCATTTTATCAAGATTTCCCCTCACAAGACTCTTTGAACTCAAGACCAAGCTAGGGATTGCTCTGCTTAAGACATCTCCTTGCATTGATAACCTGAATTAGGGTTTGAGTTTGCACATGGATTTTTGGACTTTAAATGATCAAAGTGACTTTCATACTTCATGTTGGACTTACGAGATTACCTCTACCAAGTTTCAAGCCTTGAATCAAATTTTTACCCAGTCAATTGGACAGTTGACCTAGAAATTAATTGTATTGGGGAAAAAGTCAATTGTGACCAATTTACAGTCAAAACTCATAATTTTTGATCCACATCAACATTATAGACTCATATGAACCATTTGATTTGGACCATAACTCCTCAAGAAATTTGATCAGATCATCAAAAGGGCAAAATGGTCATTTTTTGGGTTTTGACTGCAGTAGGGCAATTTCTGACTTTTCACCTAGCCAATGGCAAATTGGGTTCAAGCATGGATTCAAGGAATCAATGGCATCATCTTGACCTATTCACAAGGCTCAAAAGATCTCAAATGCATTGGATTGACAGATGAATTTTTCAGTCAACTGATCAAAATTTGACAGTATACTGAAAAGTCAAACTTTGACTTTTTGGTCAAAATCAAGTGCCAAGGGTCATTTTTCATCAAGATGTTTCAAAACATGAAACTTGTTCATCAAGAAACCTAATTTTGCAAATTAGGGTTTAAGATTGAAAAATTTCATAACTTAGAATTTTTCTAAGTTATGAAATTTCCTTAATTTTTCCCAACTTTGCCCAACATTTTCACCATGATGCAATTGGATTCAAACAAAACTTCAAACATGAAAGTTATATTCCTCCACAAAATATACAACTTTTATTCGAAAAGTTTTCCCAAAGGAATATTGGATCTCAAGTTATGATTTTTTGAACAAGGGTCCATGAAACTTTTAACTTAGTGTAATTTTGCCCTAGTTTAGGCAGGATTTTGACCTATCTTCATGGCAATTTTTCACCTAGTTCCACTTGGAATCTCAAAATGCATTTCAAATATGGATTGTAGAGCATGTTACAAGATTTTCAAAATGTCCAAGAACTCTCCTAAATCATTTATGGTTAGGGAGAATCGAAGGTTTGAATTTGGAAAAAACTCACTTTTGATCCATGGCATTTTCATGTTGATACAAGTTGCAACTTTTGTCCAGCTTCATTTGTACTTGATTACAGGTCCCTAAACCCTTTCATACTCAATAATTAAATGCAAATCCATTGGTTTGAGACTTTGTTCTGATCATGGGAGGATTACACAAGAGATTAATCCAAAAATAGCAAAAAGGCAACATTGCCATTTTTGTCAAAATTGCTTTATGTCAAATTATATTCTTGAGCCTTGAACAAAATCTTGTACAACAAACAATATCCACAAAATGAGGGGGCCTAGATCATAGAGTGCAAGCTGCTAGATAGCCTGTACAGGCCTGTCTTGCATCACTTGTTACTTTTGCTTAAAATACAAGAAACTTGCCAAAAAGCCATAACTTGCACATCTGATATAACCAATCCTTGCAAGCATTTGAAACAGGTTCTTGACATTGCCTTGAGCCAAAAACACGAGTTATTGAACCCTCAAGCCTTCCAAAACACTAAATCACCTTCCTCTTGTAAAACAGGGCACTCCCTGTAGTTTCCTTTCCATCTCACAAGTTACTCGTGCGGTTTGCCCCAAACTTGTTCCAATACCTTCTATATAACCTATCCAAGCAATCTCAATCATTGACCACTGACTGTAACTCCATTTTCCAGCTTCACCATTTCTGTTTTCAGCTTGTGCAGGTTGACTTCTGCAAGCTTGTTCAAGCACATCTAAAGCAAACTAAGTATTGGGGAAGGTCAGAGGAGGTTCAAGCAAGCTCAAAAGAAGTTCAGGCCTCATTGATAAGCTCCACATTGCCATACACGAGTTCATCTAAAACAGGTATTTGTCAACTTTCTATCTCTCTATTTAGGAATCATTAGGCTTAGGTTTGTGAATAAAAAAATGTAGTACTCATAGCCCTGAAGTTGTACATATGCTCAGTTTTCATTTAAGTTAAACGTGTTAAGAGAATTTGATTCATGAACTTCCTGAAAAAGTTAGGTTAGAAATTAGGGCCAGAGAAATTCTCTCTGATCTTTGAGAGTTAGATTAAGTTCTTTATATGGTTAAAATCGTCTTGACAAATGCTACAACTTTCGTGTTATGAGTTTTTGCATTAGAGCATGTATGCAGGTTTTCCATATTTGAGTCAAGCGCGTGTGTTTTTGTTTGACAAAGGTTGAAGATGAAGTTCAGTGGGCTGGGCTTGGTTCTGGCATTATTTTTGACACCCCCTCTTTACTGATTGCACCCCCTGGCCCATTTCTTTATATTTTTGTATTTTTGTATTTATTTTTCATTTCTGATTTTATTTTATTATTTTCTAAACATAAAAAATATTTAAAAAAACATTTTCATAATTTTTCATATTTTATTTTATATTTTTTTTTTTTTTCTAATATATTTTTATTTTTGTATATATTTTATTTTATTTTTATTGTATATATATATATATATATATATATATATATATATATATATATATATATATATATATATATATATATATATATATATATATATATATATATATATATATATATATATATATATATATATATATACTTTCTTAAAGAAAATTAGGGTTTTTACCCTTAATAAAAAAAATAATCTTTTATTTCTTTTTTTTAATACATTGAATATTTTATTTTTACATACATAAAGATAAACAAAAACATTTTTTGCATATTCATAATATTTTGCATATTTATTTAATTGACCATTTAAATACTTGCCTATTTATTTGTACCATTTATTCAATTTGGATGTAATAGTAAATATTAGGATTTTATTTTCTTGAAAATACTCCCCCATTCAAAAAATTGTATCCCCCTCCTCATATCAATATTGTAATAGCTTAGGTTTATTTTGCGCACTTTATGCTTTCAAAAACAAAACAAAAGATCATAGTTCCTCGATGACGCTATCTTGGTTGCCTATACAAAAATAATCTAGTCCCTCAAAAAATTGCTAAAGATACTTGGCAATATTGCTATCATGATCAATACGATGACCCGCACCTGTCCCGTTTAACATCCTAATACAAGGTTGTTTACCAAATGCAATGGTAAAACAACACTGTCAAAAGGGTTAAAAATGTGTGTAGGAAAGATCTTTGAGTAGATAGGGTAGACAACTCTTAGTTACTTGATCAAAACTTGCAAAACATCCTTGCTATTTTCAAACACACCTCACAACACAATTTCAAAACATTTCCCAAAACAAACTTTCAAACAATCAAACATTGAAACATCTTTTCAAAAGACAATACATCTTTGTATACATTCAAACAAGAATCAATACAAAGGTTGCCACAACGATGGCCTCTTTTCAAAACATTTTCAAAACCACACACAAAGCACCATTTCAAACAATTGAAAAACAAAAGCAAGTGATCTAAACAAGTAACTAAGAGCCCATGGATAACCATGGATGAAAAGGGTGCTTGCACCTTCCCTTTTCATAATATACCCCCCGAACCCAAGAAAACATCTCAAAGGTCTTTCCTGTGCTTTTTGACCTTCCCTTTGGATAAAATAAAAATTCGGTGGCGACTCTTGCTAAACCGAAACATTTGCGAACACAAACGCAAAACCTCAAGTCAGTTCTCCCACCGCATCACAGAACTGGAGACTCTACTGGGGAACAATCTAAGAGTGGGGTTACCTTAGGGTTTAGATCACCTTTACATGCTTAATTTGTTTGCTTTGATTGTTTTACATTTGGTTCTATTGTTTGGGTTTGAAATCCTCTACCCGGATTTGGGGAACATTCATAGGTAAATAGCAATACGTTGTGGAAACTGTGCAGGGTATACCAACATGGTTGAAGCAATAGCTATACTAGTGCGACATATTTGTAGGTACCGGTAGCCTTTGAGTCAATCAAAGAGAATACATGGCCGCTGAGTGATGTCATGAAGCACTAATGAACTTTTAGAACCTTTACTTGACCATCTTGGCCTTTTTAGGGGTAGTGAGATGATCGGATTTGGTGTAGTCTGAAGTTGGTAGATACTCGATACTACACTCATTGAGGGTTATTTTCTTGGAATATTTTGGTTGCCAGTTAACTGGCTAAACTGAAACAATGAACATAGAAAATAATCCAGTGATATTGAGCTCCTTAGAAACCAGTTACTATTTATAGGACAAGTTGAGCCAACTAAACTTCAAGAGGGTACTTACCTATGAAACCCCATGCAAGCATGAAACTAGGAACTTGTGTGACTTGCTTGTGTATATACTTGTGCATACATCATGAACATCATAAAGCATCATATGCATCCACTAACCATTTCAAAGGTTTGGATCTTCATCTTTGTTCCTGTTTTGTAGGTAATGGAATCACTCCGCAGAAAAACAATTCAAGTCAACCTTGTGAGAATCCCTCCTCAACTCAAGGATCTTGTTTCCAAGATTCCAGAGAACTCTCCCTTCAGTGAAAGACATGGTAGACTTCTCAACTTGGTCAACTCCGACATTGAAGAAGACATGGTGAAAGTTCTCTTTCAGTTATTTGACCCCCTACACCATTGCTTCACATTTCCTGATTACCAACTAGTGCCTACTTTGGAGCAATTTTCTCAACTCCTGAGGATTCCTATTCTCCATCAACTACCCTATAACAGTACGGAAAGAGAACCAAAGCCTGAAGATGTTGCTCAAGCCCTACACTTGCAACCATCTGATATCAAAGGTCATTGGGAAACCAGAAGTGGTGTCAAGGGTTTCTTGGCAAAGTTTCTGTTTGAGAAGGCACAAGACTGCTGAAATTCTCTAGATCTGCAAGCTTTTGAAGAGATTGTAGAACTTCTCATCTATGGGTTGGTCTTGTTCCCAAACCTTGATCAGCTTATAGATGTGAATGCTGTCAAGATTTTCATATCTCAGAATCATGTGCCTACATTGCTTGGGGATATCCTCCACTCATTTCACATATGAACAATGAGGAAAATAGGTGTTCTCATGTGTTGTACTCCTTTGCTAGCAAGGTGGTTTATTTCTCACCTTCCCCAATCAGTCGTGAAGAATGAGCAAGGCTTGAGGTGGTCACAACGATTGATGACTCTTACACATTCTGATGTTCATTGGTGTTCTCGGTCCAGAGAAAATGTCATCATCATTGATCGTTGTGGAGAATTCCCAAATGTCCCACTACTTGGCATTAGGGGAGGCATTACCTACAACCCCTGTTTAGCTCTGAGACAATTTGGGTATGCCCAAAGGGATGGCCCTCATGACATGCTGATTCCAGACTTGGTTTTTGACTTCGACAATGACGCTCAAGGACTTCGACAAAGGTTTATCCGAGCTTGGAGGATGCCCAACAAAGTGGACAGTAAGACAATGGGACACAAGAATTCCATCCCCCTTGAGCCTTACCTTAGGTGGGTACGAACACGCGCCCAGAATCTTATGATGCCTTACCCCTACATTCTGCCTATGATCAAAGAGCCTGTTAGGGAAGGAGAGGTTCCATACACCCTCCTACATCCTGACATGCCAACATCATTGGAAGATTTGCAAAAGAGTTGGATACAGCTCAAGGAAGAACGAAACACTTTTGAAGCTAGCTTCTACGCCAGTGAGAAGAAGGTTTTGGAGCTTACCCGTCGACTCCATGAAGAGCAGACTCTCAACACCTATATAGCACCAAAGAGGATGCGCAACGTCTTTTTACATTAGAGTTTTGTATTTATTTTTCCCATGGGGCACTTATGTACTAACAAATTCTTCTTATTAATATGATGTGCGTTCTTTTTTGTTTGCAACAAATTTGAATTTCTGAATCCTTGAATGCATTACATGAATACACATCATTCATCATATGCATAAAAAGGTCTTCACACCAGGTTTCCTTATCTCTCTGCTGTTTATTTCAGCAAGATGGATATAGAGCAGACGGTCAAAGATCTACAGGTGCAGAATTCACAATTCCAACAGCTACTCATGACCTTGGAAAAGGGCCAGGAGGAGCTCAAAGGTCTACTAGAAAAAGAAAAGGAGAAATAGAAAAAGAAAAGAGTTGGTGTGGCCACTATGGGAAAAAGAATTGAGAACCAAGCTAGAAGAGTCCTAGATTTCCCCTCGACGTCTGATGAAGGGGTTGGTAAAGGAAAGGGAGTTGTTGTGCCCTCCGAGTCTGAGGCTGAAGAAGAAGAAGAAGAAGAAGAGGATGAAGATTACTCTAAGCAGCAGTACCCTCCTGCGGACGACAAGTATAAGAATCTGGAAGATCGGCTGGCAGCTATGGAGGTACAAAGAGTTCCTGGGCTGGATTTTGAGGAGCTAGGGTTGGTTGCTGGGATTGTGATTCCCCCTAAATTCAAGGTGCCTACATTTGCTAAATATGATGGTTTGTCTTATCCGAAGATGCATCTGCGGTCTTATGTCAGAAAAATCCAACCTCATTCTTCTGATAAGGATCTGTGGGTCCACTTTTTTCAAGATAGTTTGTCGGGTACGCAATTAGATTAGTTCTATCAGCTTGAGAGATCTGATGTACATAACTTGGAAGATTTGGATGCTTCCTTCTATAGGCAATACCAATATAATGCGGATCTAGAGCCTACTCGTACTCAACTACAGAGTATAGGTATGATCTCTAATGAAGGCTTTAAGGAGCCCAGAAGTGGCGGGACTTGGCTGGAAGGGTGCAGCCACCTTTGTCCGAGAGAGAGCTGGTGGATATGTTTTTGGGGACCCTGTCAGGTCCATTCTTTAATCACTTGATCGGGAGCTCATCTGCAGGGTTCACCGAGTTAATTCTGACGGGCGAAAGAGTCGAAGATGGCATTAAGAGCAGTAAAAATCAAAAGGATGCATCTGCTTCCACTGCTATCAAGAAGACCTTTCCAGCCAAGAAAGAGGTCTCAACTGTATACTCCCAGAGAAATCAAGGAAGAATGGAGTGCCGACCAGCGGTGGGGGCTGTGATGATTCAGAATTCTACAGCCGATCAACCTCGAAACAGTCAACCCAGATCTAACCAAGCCAGGGTGGAAAGGCATGCACAGCAATTCACCCGGATCAATATGACACCTACTCAGGTTCTCCCTCATCTGTTAAAGTTAAACCTTACAAACTTGAAAGAGGAGCCGAAGAACCCAAATACCTCTTCTCCCTACTATCATTCAAATGCAAAGTGTGCCTATCATTCGGACAGTGTGGGGAACGACACCAACAACTATTGGGCCCTTAAAAATAAGATCCAGGATTTAATAGATGCCAAGGAGGTGGAGTTTGATGCCCCCGAAAAGCCTAATGTGATATCCGCTCCAATGCCAAAACATGGTCATAATGTCAATGCTGTTATAGAAGATCTTTATGTTGCTAATGTTAATGACTTAATGAATCCATTGCCAATGATCAAGATGAATCTGTTGAAAGCCGGAATTTTCCCGGGCTGCAAAAAAGATTGTTACCTTTGTTTGACCTTGAAATTTGACTGTCCGTTTTTGAAGTCAGGCACCCAACGCCTGATGGATAATCAAGAAATCCTCTTCAAGAAAACTCTTGTTACTTCTATTACTCATGTTACTCCTGTTACTCCAATCAATGATGTTGCTATAATCACCATTTCCGACAATCTTTCCAAGGTCTCCAAAAGACTTGTTAAGATTACACCCGATCCAAAGTTTGTACCTCTAAAGATAACAAAGACAATATCGTGGAGTTATGGAGGAGAGGTCTTCTACCACGGCGTTAAGCAGATTGAATCAGTGGAAGAGAATTTCGATGAAGAAACTCCTGACATAGGAAATATTGCAGGGACAAGTAAGATCACTCGTAGAGGAAGAATCTTCTCTCCAGAGATTGCTCCTCCAAGGGCAATCTTCGGACCCTCAAGTTCTCCTGTGCCAGTCAAGATATCTAAGAGAAGTCCAGTGATTGAAGAAATTGTTACTCCCGAAGTTATACCCTCTGCTGTTACTGCTAATAAAGGCAAGGGGATCCAAGAAGCGCCCTTCAGGACGAGGGCTCAGCCTTTGGTAATCCCCGAGACCACCCAAAAGGAAATGGAGGAAATTTTAAAAATAATTAAGAAAAGCGACTATGATGTCGTAGAACAGTTGGGGAAAACCCCTTCAAAAATCTCCATGCTAGCCCTATTACTCTATTTCAAGGCTCATGCCAAAGCCTTGATCAAATTCCTGAAGACGGCGCACGTGCCTCAAGAAACCTCCGCGAACTAGTTCCAGGAGTGTGTAGCCAGCCTAACCGCCGACAATGGTCTTGGTTTCTCTGATGCCGATCTAACATCTAAGGGAAGAAAGCATAATGATGTGCTGCATGTCTCGGTGGAGTGTAGAGGGACCACACTTGCTCATGTTCTGGTTGACACCGGGTCATCTTTAAATGTCCTACCAAAGAAAGCATTGGACAAATTGGACTGTGAAGGTTTGACCCTAAAGCCTAATAATATCATTGTTAGAGCCTTTGACGGTTCTAAGCGGATGGTTCACGGAGAGGTGGACATCCTAATTAAGGTGGGTACAGAAATTTTCAACTCTACATTTTATGTGATGGACATTCGTCCTTCATATTCTTGCTTGTTGGGAAGACCATGGATCCACAACGCTGGGGCAGTCACTTCTTCTCTACACCAAATGCTCAAATACCCAGTCCAGGGTAAAATCATAACAGTTCATGGTGAGGAGGAGTATATGATAAGCCACCTTAACTCTTTCCGCTACGTGGAGTTAGATGGTGAATTCATAGAAACACCTTTCCAACACTTTGAAGAGGTTTCTCCTGAAGTTGCGGTAGCCAAGACAATGACTTATGTGCCCATCATTACCAAACCTGTGTCCCGGATGTCATCCCTTAAAGATGTGAAGGCTGTGATCGAGGAAGGAGGAAGCACAGTATGGGGTCAACTGCCAGATTTTCCTTACAAGACAGATAAGTTCGGCTTGGGTTTCACTGCTGCTAGTCAGAAGGCTGTGCGTCGCTCCCGGGCTGGAGGACCACCATTGAAAATCACTCATCATGGAGTTCATGCTTTATAGGAGGATGAAGAAGAAAGTAATTTTGAAGACTGGATCTTTCCAACTATTGAAGGAGGACTGAACAACTGGGAGGCGAAAAACTTTGTTCCCATTACTTTCAGCAATCAGTAATTTATCTTTCAAACATTTTCTGTTGGTCTGTAATAATTTTTAAACAATTCGTACACTTTTTGCCTTATGCCTTACCCGAGGCATATAGGTCCATTTGTAAGGGCTTGATTTTTCATCTTCATATGCCATTTTAATGAATCATGGACGTTTTCATATATAAACTTTTGTTTTCATTGTATTTCTTTTTACATTTTATTTGTTTAAAGGTGGCTATCCCTTACACACACACACTCACAAAATGCAGGTATCCATCCACTCCGGATTCCATGGGTAACAATTCTCCTATGGCCTTCAGTGACTCTGAAGATCTGGTCAATCATGCCGAATACGAAGGTGATGAAGACTGTGAAGTGCCTGGAGAGTTGGCTAGACTTTTGCAACAGGAAGAAAGGGCTATTCTACCTCACGAGGAGTTGTTAGAGACTATCAACTTGGGAACAGAGGAAGACAGAAAAGAAGTTAAAGTGGGTGCCAACCTGGAGCCAAGTGTCAAAGAACGCTTAGTTCAGTTGTTGAATGAATATGTTGAGATCTTCGCCTGGTCCTACGAAGACATGTCGGGACTGAATACAGATATTGTGGTTCACCGTCTCCCTACAAGAGAAGACTGTCCACCGATCAAACAGAGAGTCTGCCGAATGAGGCCCGACATGTCTGAAAAGATCAAAGCTGAAGTAATGAAGTAGTTCAATGCTGGCTTTCTTGCTGTTACTTCCTATCCACAATGGGTTGCTAACATTGTGCCTATGCCTAAGAAGGACGACAAAGTCAGAATGTGCATGGATTACAGAGACTTAAACAGGGCTAGCCCTAAAGATGACTTTCCACTACCGCACATTGACATCTTGGTTGACAATACAGCTCAGCACAAGGTATTTTCTTTCATGGACGGATTTTCAGGATATAACCAGATCAAAATGGCCCCCGAAAGACTACTTTTGTTACACAGTGGGGTACCTTCTGCTATAAAGTGATGCCATTCGGACTGAAGAATGTCGGGGCAACCTATGAACACGCCATGGTGGCTTTGTTTCATGACATGATACATCATGAGATAGAGGTATACGTAGACGACATGATAGCCCATTAACAGACAGAAGAAGAACACCTCGACCATCTGCAAAAGCTGTTTGTCAGACTAAAGGAGTATAAGCTCAGACTGAACCCTAGCAAGTGCACTTTCGGAGTCAGGTCCGGTAAAGTTTTGGGATTCATCGTCAGTAACAAAGGCATCGAGGTTGATCCTGCCAAAGTAAAAGCTATACAAGAAATGCCTTCCCCTCGCACTGAAAAAGAGGTCAGAGGTTTCTTGGGACGCCTAAACTACATTGCAAGGTTCATTTCTCACCTAACATCTACCTGTGAACCAATCTTCAAGCTGTTGAAGAAGGATCAGGTGGTTAAATGGAATGATGACTGTCAAGTTGCTTTCAATAAAATCAAGCAGTATTTGCTGGAACCTCCTATCTTGATGCCACCCGTCGAAGGAAGGCCGTTAATCATGTATCTAACTGTCATGGAAAATTCAATGGGGTGCGTATTGGGCCAACATGACGAGTCTGGCCGAAAAGGGCATGCCATTTATTACCTTAGAAAAAAGTTTACCGACTGTGAGACTCGATATTCACTGCTCGAGAAAACTTGTTGCGCTTTGGTATGGGATGCTCGCCGGCTAAGGCAGTATATGTTGACACATACCACTCTACTGATTTCTAAGATGGATCCGATCAAGTACATCTTCGAGAAGCCTGCTCTATCCGGAAGAATCGCTAGATGGCAGATGATCCTGACTGAGTATGATATCCAGCACTCAAACCAAAAAGCCATAAAGGGGAGTGTGCTAGCCGATCATCTGGCCCATCAAGCTGTCGAAGATTACCAATCCATGAGGTTCGACTTTCCCGACGAGGATATCATGACTTTGAGCAACATTGAAGAAAACAGACCGTATGACGGACCTGACAAGGATCTCGATGGACTCTGTACTTTGATGGTGCCTCCAACGCACTTGGAAACGGTATTGGTGCGGTACTTATCTCTCCAAAAGGTTGCCATACACCTTTCACTGCTAGAGTCTGCTTCAGCTGCACCAACAACATGGCCGAGTATGAAGCTTGCATCTTTGGTCTCAAGGCTGCAATCGACTTAGGAATCAAATCTTTGATTGTATTTGGGGACTCAACTTTGGTTATCAGTCAAATTAAAGGAGAGCGAGATACTAAACACCCTAACCTCATCCCTTACAAAGAACGTGTCTTGACATTGTTACCACATTTCGAGCAGATTACCTTCGAGCACTTCCCGCGAGAAGAGAATCAGTTGGCAGATGCGCTAGCTACAATGTCATCCATGTTTAAACTTAACTGGGATAATGAGGCACCTCAAATCACCATCGGATGAATGGATGAACCTGCATTTTGTCATGAGAGTAATACCGAAGAAGTAGTGGACCGACCTTGATTTCATGACGTCAAAAGGTATCTCGAAGCACAAGAATATTCTGAAGGAGCTTCAGTCAATGACAAAAAGTTCCTGAGGAGGTTCTCAACTAAGTTCTTCCTGAGCAATGGTATCTTATACAAGCACAATCATGATTGTGTTCTACTCCGTTGTGTGGATAAGGTTGAAGCTGAACAAATTATGGTTGAACTGCATAATGGCACCTTTGGCACCCACTCAAGTGGTCATACGATGGCTAAGAAGATTCTACGGGCAGGTTACTACTGGTCTACCACGGAAGCTGACTGTCATCAACATTCTTGTACTTGTCACAAATGCCAAATCTACGCTGACAAGGTACATATACCTCCAGTTCCTCTCAATGTCTTAACAGCTCCTTGGCCATTCGCGATGTGGGGAATCAACATGATTGGAGAAATCAAGCCTACAGCATCCAATGGACACCGTTTCATCTTGGTGGCCATTGATTACTTTACCAAGTGGGTAGAAGCAGCTTCCTTCGCCTCTGTTACGAAGAATTTGGTTGCCCGCTTCATCAAGCAGAACCTCATATGCCGGTATGGTATCCCCGATAAGATCATCATTGACAACGGTACAAATTTGAACAATACTATGATCACCGCTCTTTGCGAGCAGTTCAAGATTCAACATCACAATTCATCTCCCTATCGGCCTAAGATGAACGGTGCTATCGAAGCTGCGAACAAAAATATCAAAAAGATCATTCAAAAGATAATAGTCACCTATAAGGACTGGCATGAGATGTTACCGTTTGCTCTGCACGGGTATCGTACCACGACACGCAATTCAACTGGGGCAACCCCCTTTTCTTTGGTATATGGCATGGAAGCTGTTTTACCTATCGAGGTTCAGA
Organism: Vicia faba; assembly: GCA_948472305.1. Taxonomy (NCBI): domain Eukaryota; kingdom Viridiplantae; phylum Streptophyta; class Magnoliopsida; order Fabales; family Fabaceae; genus Vicia; species Vicia faba. Next base: position 125,351,900 of record OX451738.1, read on the forward strand.
TTCCCTCCTTGAGAATCATGAAAGATGCTGGTTTGAGTGAAGACGATTGGATTCAAACCCCGCTTGATCAACTTAACTTGATTGACGAAAAGCGACTTACTGCTGTTTGCCATGGTCAGGCGTATCAGAAATGTATGATTAAGGCCTTCAACAAGAAAGTCAAGAGACAAGTATATCAAGTCGGGGACCTTGTAATCAAGCGGATCATCTTACCGCAAAGTGATCCCAGGGGCAAATGGACTCCTACTTACGAAGGACCATTTGTGATCAAAAACATCTTTTCTGGTGGGGCAATGATCCGGACCACCATGGACGGCGACGACCTACCGCACCCTGCGTATGCAGACATAGTCAAAAGATACTACGCATAAACGACCCGACAAGTTGAAAACCCAAAAGGGCAATTTGGGCAAAAATGGGTATCCCGGTGAATCGAAAACCCGAAAGGGCAGTTCAGGAAAAAAATAGGGATAAATAAAAAAAATTTGTACACCCGGCAAGTTGAAAACCCGAAAGGGCGACTTGGACAAAAAAGGGTTTCTCGGTGGATCGAAAACCCGAAAGGACGATCCAGGCAAAAGTTAGGGAATTAAAGCGTATGACTATGTCTCGTCGGATCACTTTAAGGACAATCTCTTCACGGACAAGCTCCAAGCTTCTGATCAATCCAATCATTTGCGGACGAAGCAACAAATGGACAAGATACTCAGAGTTACGAAGGGTATAGCAGAATGGGACCCCCATGGAATTGTTACACATAGCCATCTTTCTTTGTATAAATTTTTCTCAATTTTATGACAACATTCTCTTACTAGGATGTCTGTCTCCTTTGTAAAAAATACGTACACAAAGTTAATACAAAGATACTTCAAAGTGCAGAAAAATATTTGCCACTTATTTTTCTTTACACTTGTGTTTTATTAGAAAACGTCCAATGATTTATTAAATGAGGATATGCATTTGAATATAATCACTGCTTACAAATAAAACGAAATGAGAAAGAATAATTACTGACATATTGAAAATATGGGAAACGTCTTTGGGCTATTCCAGGAGAAATCCTCAGAAGAGCTAAAGCCTTGAAATACATGTCCTCAGCGGAGTTAAGTTTCAAAGTCCCCATCAGAACTAAGTTCCCAAACTCCCAATCCCCAGCGGAGCCAGAAAACTTTGAACTGCAAACCCTCAGTGAAGATAAAACTTTCTTCCCCAACTGAGTCCAAAACTTCAACCCTCAAACCCCGGTGGAAAACCATCCAGTTTCCTCCAATTCCCCAGAGATTTGGCTAAATCAGAAGATTCCCCTAACAAGTCATCTCAAAAACTAGACAACAGCTTCAGACAATTCCTCAATAGATTGGCATACAACCCAAGCCCTTGAGAACTCTTCAACAGAATAAGCATTCTCCCCACAAAGTTATTTCCCAGAAGATCAAAGATTCTCGGTCTCATTTCTCCAGTGGAAGCCTCCAAGGTTTCAATTCCCCAGTAGAGATCGTCAGAGTTTTCCTTATTCCCCAGGAAAGTCATGAAGGATTCTCACATCCCCACAGGTCTCCAAGGATTTTTCTATCCCCAACAGTGGTCCAAGGATTTCTCATTCTCAACAATCAAAGATTTTGAATCTCCAACAACAGTCAAGGATTTATTTTCCCTGGCAGCAGTCAAAGATTTTATTATCTCCAGCTATCAAGGATTTATTTTCCTCAGCAAGACAGCTAATCAGCTTACATGCGCATCCATTACATTCATATATCATGAACATTGATAAAGCACATTTTATTGCATCATACATGTCATGCAACATAACTTTGTGTTTTAGCTAACATTTTACCCTTTTCAGGATAAGATTAAAAGCTACCTTTAACAAATGTTCAAAGATTTTAGATACAGTACGGATACACTCCAAGACATGGAAGTCATTCTGCTACTTATTCAGATCTCTTATTCAGATACATTATGGATACACCCCAGACACGGAGGTCATTCTATTACTCGTTCAGAATTCAACAACCAAATACAGACTAGATACGCTCCAGATACGGAAGCCATTCTATTTCTCATTCAGATTCAACTATCAACTCCAAGTTCAGATACACTCCAGACACGGATGTCATTCTGTCACTTATTCAGATCCCAGTTACAGTTCAGATACACTCCAGACACGGAAGTCATTCTGCTACTCATACAGGTCTCAACTTCAGATACAGTCCAGATACGCACCAGGCACAATTGCCATTCTGTCACTCATTCGGAATTTATCCCCAGCCCAGAGATGCTCTACACACAGATGTTTCTCTGTCGCTAATTCAGAATTCAGATACAATACAAATACACTCCAGACACGACAGTCATTCTGATATTCAAGAATTAAATACTGTTACAGCTCAGATACGCTCTAGACACGGACGCCATTCCTTTGCTTATACGAATCCAATCTCCAGATACAACTCAGATACGTTCCAGATACGGATACCATTCTGGTGTTCATTCTCCTGATTTTCAACAAACAGTCTTGAATGGTATCTTTAAGCCCATCTCCAGCAAGACTCTATCATCTCCAAATGGAATCTTTAATCCCATTCCCTCAACCTACATTTTGACGAGTGCAAATTTACGAGCACTCTAGTGTCCAATCCTCTTTTACCTTCGAGTCACGAAAGGCAAACTCGCCAATCTAACTCTTCTAGTTCAAGAAGATTGAACAGGGGAAGCTATTGTACCCCAAAATTTGCCCTCTCATTTTATCAAGATTTCCCCTCACAAGACTCTTTGAACTCAAGACCAAGCTAGGGATTGCTCTGCTCAAGACATCTCCTTGCACTGATAACCTGAATTAGGGTTTGAGTTTGCACAAGGACTTTTGGACTTTCAATGCTCAAAGTGACTTTCATACTTCATGTTGGACTTACAAGATTACCTCTACCAAGTTTCAAGCCTTGAATCAAATTTTTACCTAGTAAATTGGACATTGACCTAGAAATCAGCTGTATTGGGGAAAAAGTCAATTGTGACCAATTTACAGTCAAAACTCATAATTTTTTATCCACATCAACATTATAGACTCATATGAACCATTTGATCAAGTTTGGACCATAACTTCTCAAGAAATTTGATCAGATCATCAAAAGGGCAAAATGGTCATTTTTAGGGTTTTGACTGCAGTAGGGCAATTTCTGACTTTTCACCTAGCCAATGGCAAATTGGGTTCAAGCATGGATTAAAGGACTCAATGGCATCATCTTGACCTATTCACAAGGCTCAAAGATCTCAAATGCATTGGATTGACAAATGAATTTTTCAGTCAACTGATCAAAATTTGACTGTATACTGAAAAGTCAAACTTTGACTTTTTGGTCAAAATCAAGTGCCAAGGGTCATTTTTCATTAAGATGTATCAAAAAATGAAACTTGTTCATCAAGAAACCTAATTTTGCAAATTAGGGTTTAAGATTGAAAAATTTCATAACTTAGAATTTTTCTAAGTTATGAAATTTCCTTAATTTTTCCCAACTTTGCCCAACATTTTCACCATGATGCAATTGGATTAAAAAAAAACTTCTAACATGAAAGTTGTAGTACACCACAAAATATACAACTTTGATTTATAAAGTTTTCCCAAAAGAAGCTTGGATCTCAAGTTATGATTTTTGGAACAAGGGTCCATGAAACTTTTAACTTAGTGAAATTTTGTCCTAGTTTAGGCAGGATTTTGACCTATCTTCATGGCAATTTTTCACCTAGTTCCACTTGGAATCTCAAAATTCATTTCAAATATGGATTGTAGAGCATGTTACAATATTTTCAAAATGTCAAATAATTCTCCTAAATCATTTATGGTTAGGGAGAATCGAAGGTTTGAATTTGGCAAAAACTCACTTTTGATCCATGGCATTTTCATGTTGATACAAGTTGCAACTTCTGTCCAGCTTCATTTGTACTTGATTACAGGTCCCTAAACCCTTTCATACTCAATAATTAAATGCAAATCCATTGGTTTGAGGCTTTGTTCTGATCATGGGAGGATTACACAAGAGATTAATCCAAAAATAGCAAAAAGGCAACATTGCCAGTTTTGTCAAAATTGCTTTATGTCAAATTATATTCTTGAGCCTTGAACAAAATCTTGTACAGCAAACAATATCCACAAACTGAGGGGGCCAAGATCATAGAGTGCAAGCTGGTAGATAGCCTGTACAGGCCTGTCTTGCATCACTTGTTACTTTTGCTTAAAATACAAGAAACTTGCCAAAAAGCCATAATTGCACATCTGATATAACCAACCCTTGCAAGCATTTGAAACAGGTTCTTGACATTTCCTTGAGCCAAAAACACGAGTTATTGAACCCTCAAGCCTTCCAAAACACAAAATCACCTTCCTCTTACAAAACAGGGCACTCTCTGCAGTTTCCCTTCCATCTCACAAGTTACTCATGCGTTTTGCCCCAAACTTGTTCCAATACCTTCCATATAACCTATCCAAGCAATCCCAATCATTGGCCACTGACTGTAACTCCATTTGCAAGCTTCACCATTTCTGTTTTCAGCTTGTGCAGGTTGACTTCTGCAAGCTTGTTCAAGCACATCCAAAGCAAACTAAGTATTGGGGAAGGTCAGAGGAGGTTCAAGCAAGCTCAAAAGAAGTTCAAGCCTCATTGATAAGCTCCACATTGCCATACACGAGTTCATCTGAAACAGGTAGTTGTCAACTTTTTATCTCTCTATTTAGGAATCATTAGACTTAGGTTTGTGAATAAAAAATGTAGTACTCATAGCCCTGAAGCTGTACATATGCTCAGTTTTCATTTAAGTTAAACATGTTAAGAGAATTTGATTCATGAACTTCCTGAAAAAGTTAGGTTAGAAATTAGGGCCAGAGAAATTCTCTCTGGTCTTTGAGAGTTAGATTAAGTTCTTTATATGGTTGAAATCGTCTTGACAAATGCTACAACTTTGGTGTTATGAGTTTTTGCATTAGAGCATGTATGCGGGTTTTCCATATTTGAGTCAGGCGCGCGCGTTTTTGTTTAACAAAGGTTGAAGATGAAGTTCAGTGGGCTGGGCTTGGTTCTGGCATTGTTTTTGACACCCCCTCTTTACTGATTGCACCCCCTGGCCCATTTCTTTATATTTTTGTATTTTTGTATTTATTTTTCATTTCTGATTTTATTTTATTATTTTCTAAACATAAAAAATATTTAAAAAAACATTTTCATAAATTTTCATATTTTTTTTATATTTTTTTTCTAACATGAAAACAATTTTTAGATGATATACCTTTATTTTATTTAATAAAAACTTGAAAATGATACATAAAAATATTATGCCTTTATTTTTATTATTTATACTTAAATAATATTTTTTCTAATATATTTTTATTTTTGTATATATTTTATTTTATTTTTATTGTACATAATATATATATATATATATATATATATATATATATATATATATATATATATATATATATATATATATATATATATATATATATATATATATATATATATATATATATATATATATATATATATATATATATATATATATATATATATATATATATATATATATATATATATATATATATATATATATATATATATATATATATATATATATATATATATATATATATATATATATATATATATATATATATATATATATATATATATATATATATATATATATATATACTTTCTTAAAGAAAATTAGGGTTTTTACCCTTAATAAAAAAAATAATAGTCTTTTATTTCTTTTTTTTAATACATTGAATATTTTATTTTTACATACATAAAGATAAACAAAAACATTTTTTGCATATTCATAATATTTTGCATATTTATTTAATTGACCATTTAAATACTTGCTTATTTATTTATTTGTACCATTTATTCAATTTGGATGTAATAGTAAATATTAGGGTTTTATTTTCTTGCAAATACTCCCCCATTCAAAAAATTGTATCCCCCTCCCCATATCAATGTTGTAATAGCTTAGGTTTATTTTGTGCACTTTATGCTTTCAAATATGCCATGTTAGAGATTAGGGTTTGTATGCAAAAATCCAAAATCAAAATAAATAGCTTGACTAATACAAAGACAAAAAAGCATGAAAATTGACAACACAATGCACACATGCACCCCTAGGGTTTCATCCACTTGTTGCCTTTAAAATGGCCATGTTATGCATGTTGAGTATCTTGGCAAAACAAAAACAAAACAAAAGATCATAGTCCCTCGATAACGCTATCTTGGTTGCCTATACAAAAATGATCCAGTCCCTCAAAAAATCGCTAAAGATACTTGGCAATATTGCTATCATGATCAATACGATGACTCGCGCCTGTCCCGTTTAACATCCTAATACAAGGTTGTTTACCAAATGCAATGATAAAACAACACTGTCAAAAGGGTTAAAAATGTTTGTAGGAAAGATCTTTGAGTAGATAGGGTAGACAACTCTTAGTTACTTGGTAAAAACTTGCAAAACATCCTTGCTATTTTCAAACACACCTCACAACACAATTTCAAAACATTTCCCAAAATAAACTTTCAAACAATCAAACATTGAAACATCTTTTCAAAAGACAATACATCTTTGTATACATTCAAACAAGAATCATTACAAAGGTTGCCACAATGATGGCCTCTTTTCAAAACATTTTCAAAACCACACACAAAGCACCATTTCAAACAATTGAAAAGCAAAAGCAAGTGATCTAAACAAGTAACTAAGATCCCATGGATAACCATGGATGAAAAGGGTGCTTGCACCTTCCCTTTTCATAATCTACCCCATGAACCCAAGAAAACATCTCAAAGGTCTTTCCTGTGCTTTTTGACCTTTCCTTTGGATAAAATAAAAAGTCAGTGGTGACTCTTGCTAAACCGAAACATTTGCGAACACAAATGCAAAACCTCAAGTCAGTTCTCCCACCGCATCACACCATGGTATTAAACAGATTGAACAGACTTCTGAAGAAGAAAGCTTCGAAGAGGATAATCCTAACATCGGTAACATTGCCGGAACAAGCAAAGTTACCCGTAGTGGAAGAATCTTTTCTCTAGAGATTGCTCCTCCAACAACAGTCTTTGGACCCGTGGCTATTCCGAAGATTACACTTATACCAGTAACTGCATCCGCAAGTGTACCTGCCAACAAAGACAATGAAATTCCTATCCCTACTTCCGCTGCTGAGAAAAAAGGAAAGAATGTTCAAGAGGAGCATGTCCTGACGAAGGCTCAGTCACTAATTATTCCTGAAACGTCCAAGAGGGAGATGGAAGAAATCCTGAGGATCATTAAGAAAAGTGATTATGATGTGGTAGAACAATTGGGGCAGACCCCCTCCAAAATATCTATGTTAGCATTGTTGCTGTGCTCTGAGGCACATGCTAAAGCTTTGGTCAAGTTTTTGAAGACAACGCACGTGCCGCAAGAGACTTCGGCTGATCAATTCCAAGAGTGTGTGGCCAGTTTAACAGCTGACAATGGCCTCGGTTTTTCCGGTGCTGACTTGACATCCAAAGGGAGAAAACATAATGACGCACTACATATCTCAGCGGAGTGTAGGGGAACTACCTTAGCCCATGTTTTGGTTGATACTGGATCATCCTTGAACGTCTTGCCAAAGAAAGCCTTGGATAGGTTAGATTGTGAGGGGCTGACCCTAAAACCCAGTAATATAATTGTGAGAGCATTTGACGGCTCTAAAAGGATGGTCCATCGGGAGGTGGACATCACAATCAAGGTGGGTACTCAGACGTTCAATTCAATATTCTACATGATGGACATCCTTCTTTCTTATTCCTGTCTGTTGGGACGCCCCTGGATCCATAATGCCGGAGCTGTCACCTCCACCTTGCACCAGATGCTCAAGTACCCCGTCCAAGGGAAAATCATAACTGTCTACGGTGAATAGGAATACATGATTAGTCATCTGAATTCTTTCTGATATGTAGAATTGGATGGCGAATTCATTGAGACCCCTTTCCAACATTTTGAAGAAGTTTCACAGGAAATAGCGGCGACCAAAGCGGTGTCCTCAACTCCTGTAATCACAAGACCTCCACCTCGGATGTCTTCTCTAAAAGATGCAAGGGCAGTAGTGGAAGAAGGAGGATCCACTATCTGGGGGCAGCTCCCAGACTTTCCTTTCAAATCAGACAAATTCGGCTTGGGGTTTACTTCGACTGGTCAGAAGGATGTGCGTCGCTCCCGTGCCGGAAGGCCACCTGTGAAGATCAGCCACCAAGGGGTTAATGCACTAGAGGACAGTGAAAAAGAGGGCAGCTTGGAAGACTGGATTTTTCCTACTGTTGGCAGAGGACTGTGCAACTGGGAAGCAAAAGACTTTGTTCCGATTACTTTCATACTGCAGTAATTTATCTTTTCCATTTCTGTTGGATCTGTATTAATTTACAAACAATTCGTACTTTTTCAACCTTGTGTCTTACCCGAGGCACAACGGTCCATTTGTAAGGGTTTTTATCTTCATTTCATATGTCATTTTAATGAATCATGGACGCTTTTCATATTTAAACCTTTTGTGCTCATTGTCTTTCTTTTATATTTTGTTGTTTTAAGATGGCTATGCCCTTACACACACCCACACTCACAAATGCAGGTACCCTTCCATTCCGGAACCCATGGGTAACGATACTTCTATAGCCTTCAGTGACTCTGAAGACCTGATCTACCAAGCCGAATACGAAGGTGAGGAAGATTGTGAGGTGCCAGGGGAATTGGCCAGATTACTACAGCAAAAGGAAAGAGCAATTCAGCCTCATGAGGAGCAGTTGGATACAATCAACTTGGGTACTGAGGAGGATAAAAAGGAAATCAAGATAGGTTCCAATCTAGAGTCGAGTGTTAAGGAGCGCCTAATCCAGCTACTGCATGATTATGTTGAAATCTTCGTCTGGCCATACGAAGACATTCCGGGACTCGATACAGACATTGTGGTACACCGTCTACCCACAAGAGAAGACTGTCCACCAGTGAAACAAAAGGTCTGCCGCATGAGACCTGACATGTCAGAGAAGATCAAAGCAGAAGTTATGAAGCAGTTCAATGCTGGATTTCTGGATGTTACTTCCTATCCTCGATGGGTTGCTAACATTGTGCCCGTGCCTAAGAAGGACGGCAAAGTGAGAATCTGCGTGGATTATAGAGATTTAAACAGGGCCAACCCTAAAGATGATTTTCCACTTCCGCACATCGACATCCTGGTTGACAACACAGCTCAGCACAAAGTATTTTCTTTCATGGACGGATTCTCAGGCTATAACCAGATCAAAATGGCACCTGAGGACATGGAGAAAACTACATTTTTTACACAGTGGGGTATGTCCTGCTACAAAGTGATGCCATTCGGACTGAAGAATGTCGGGGCAACCTATCAACGCGCCATGGTAGATTGGTTTCATGATATGATACATCATGAGATAGAGGTCTACGTAGATGACATGATAGCCCGATCACAAACTGAAGAAGAACACCTTGATCGCTTGCAAAAGCTGTTTGTCAGGTTGAAGGAGTACAAGCTCAGATTGAACCCAAACAAATGCACATTTGGAGTCCGGTCCAGTAAAGTCTTAGGATTCATTGTCAGCAACAAGGGTATCGAGGTTGATCTTGCCAAAGTCAAAGCTATACAAGAAATGCTTGCTCCTCGCACCGAGAAGGAAGACAAAGGTTTCTTGGGACGCCTAAACTACATTTCTAGGTTCATTTCTCACCTAGAATCTACTTGTGAGCCAATCTTCAAGTTGTTGAAGAAAGACCAGGTAGTTATATGGAATGATGATTGTCAAGTTGCTTTCGATAAAATCAAGGAGTATTTGCTAAAACCTCTTATCTTGATGCCACCCGTCGAGGGAAGACCACTAATCATGTACCTGATCATCTTAGAGAATTCAATGGGGTGCGTACTGGGGCAGCATGACGAGTCTGGCCGAAAAGAGCATGCCATTTATTACCTTAGTAAAAAGTTTACCGACTGTGAAACCAGATATTCACTGCTCGAGAAAACTTGTTGCGCTTTGGTATGGCTGCTCGTCGGCTAAGGCAATACATGTTGACTCATACCACTTTGCTGATATCTAAGATGGATCCGATAAAGTATATCTTTGAGAAGCCTGCCTTGTCTGGAAGGATAGCTAGATGGAAGATGATTTTAACGGAATACGATATATAGTACACGACCCAAAAAGCTATAAAGGGGAGTGTGTTAGCTAACCATCTGGCCCATCAAGCTGTAGAAGATTATCAATCCATGAAGTTCGACTTCCCTGACGACGACATCATGACATTGGACAACATTGAAGATATCAGACCATATGACAGACCTGAACAAGGATCCTGATGGACCCTGTACTTTGATGGGGCCTCCAATTCACTTGGTAACGGTATCGGTGTTGTGCTTATATCTCCAGAAGGATGCCATACTCCTTTCACCGCCAGACTCTGCTTCAACTGTACGAACAGCATGGCAGAGTACGAAGCTTGCATCTTTGGACTCAAGGCTGCCATAGACTTGGGAATCAAATCCTTAGATGTGTTTGGGGACTCAACTTTGGTCATCAGTCAGATCAAAGGAGAGTGGGACACTAAGCATCCAAACCTCATCCCTTACAAAGAACATGTCTTGACATTGCTACCACATTTCGAGCAGATTACCTTCAAGCACTTCCCGCGAGAAGAAAATCAGCTAGCAGATGCTCTAGCTACAATGTCATCCATGTTTAAACTTAACTGGGATAATGAGGTTCCCCAAATCACCATTGAACGGATGGACGAACCGGCACACTGTCACGAGATTAATACCGAAGAAGTAGTGGACCAGTCGTGGTTTCACGAAGTCAAAAGGTATCTCGAGGCTCAAGAATATCCTGAAGGAGCTTCAGTCAATGACAAAAAGTTCTTAAGGAGATTCTCGGAAAATTTATTCCTAAGTAATGGCATCCTGTACAAGCGCGATCATGATTCTATTATGCTCCATTGTGTGGACAAGATTGAAGCTGGAAGGATTATGGCTGAATTGCATGAGGGTACCTTCGACACTCACTCTAGCGGGCATACGATGGCAAAGAAGATTCTACGGGCAGACTATTACTGGTCTACCATGGAAGCTGACTGCTATCAACACTCTCGGATATGCCACAAATGTTAAATCTATGAAGACAAGGTGCACGTGCCCCCAGTTCCTCTAAATTTCCTAACAGCTCCTTGGCCTTTCGCTATGTGGGGAATCGACATGATTGGGGAGATCAAGCCTACAACATCCAATGGACACCGCTTCATTTTTGTGGCCATTGACTACTTCACCAAATGGATCGAAGCAGCTTCCTTCGCATCCGTTACTAAGAATATTGTTGTCCGCTTCATCAAGCAGAATCTTATTTGTCGGTACGGTATCCCGGAAAGGATCATCACTGATTTTCAATATTCATTAGGAGTACTAGTAAGTGTGGTGGTTTATAGCGTCCATCGTTCTTATTTCTATCACAAAATACACAAAAGTATAAGGAAAATATTTTAAAAACTAATTCTCAAACTACATGAACTGCACCTAAGATATTATAGTTTAAAAAACATCCAACCATATACTAAAGTATATGTAATTCTTTATAGGAAATTCACTTTATAGTAGAAAAGGTCTAGCTGTCATAATGTCAAAATAAACCAAATGAAATACAAATAGAGTTACAAGATTTTATGGATTGTTCTTTGCATTTTTTCATGAACACGCAACTAAATTTTTAGATGGTCAACTAGATCTTGACTATGATGGATACGCCATGACTAAGTTTTTGCTACTGAAGTGGTTCAAGCCAAGAAATACAAACAAGTTATCACTGTTTTGTGGAGATGGTAATTTTGTTGTAACATACCACTATTCTTAAATTATTATAGATTCATTATTAACCTTAGAGGAGTGTTTATGATGTAGGAAAGCTTTTTAAGCCATCCAAGTTTGTTTTGAGCCCAAACCTTTGTTAATAAATTATTTACATGTTAAAATCATTTACAGGTTTGTTCTTCTTCAAACCATTTAGCATGTTTTGTCAACTTAGGTTATTGGTATTTTCAAGTAAAGTGTGAACACATTAAGAGGTGTACTTATTAAATGCATATTTATTTGACTGAATTTCAAAACTGGTTTGATTTTTGATAGTCAGATTATCCAGATTTACTCCTTTAGAATTGATTTAGTTTTTTGACAGAGTGGTTTTGAACCAATTGCGAAAGTTGTCTTTAAAAGAAGTCAAAACCAATTTTTTATGCCAAACTTTGAATGTATATCACTTGATCTGTTATTTTTTGTTCGTCAAGTTTGGAGATGAAAGCGAGAGATCTTAAACTATGACTCAAATGAATGGTGTTTAATGTTCTTGCAGGCCAGTACATATTGGTCCTTAAATCTCAGGCTAAGACTAAAATGAATGGAGATGAAAGCGAGAAATCTCAAGCTATGACTTAACTTTATTTAATATAAGTGAATCTAAATGGCCATGACCTTGTAGGGTATGTGTACTTGCTGTCATTTTTTATGTTCAAAGTCAAACATGTTTGACTATATAATTATCCAAGACATGATGCTTTTGGTAGTATTTTAGTGCATTTGATAATTTAGATTAGTGTTGCCCCTGTAATAGGTATTAGGATGATTGGCCTAAGGCATCGGCAAACTGTCTACAACAAGTGTTTTTTGTCAAATAACAGAGGCAAAGGCATTCATCATCAGACGGTAACTCTGAGGCATTAGCTTTGATCGTTGACAAAAAGTCTCTTGCTCATACGACAGAAGATGATGTAAAGAACTTACGATATGATGCATGTATGTTATATGTTGTCGTTTGTCTTCGAAGCAAAAGAACTTGTTACTAGATTGGTTTAGGGTGACATTCTTTTTTTTTTCCATTCAATTCTAAATCTAAAACTAATCTTTGTACTCAGGAATGACAATGAAGGTTATTGATATTCTCGTTAAATATGAGAACTTTTGTTGATATTCAGATTTTTTAAATAAAATTTATTAATTTAGCGGGGGTTATAAACCCCCGTAGATGGTACTGAATCGCACAATGGTTTAAAACCGTCACAATTTACATTGAAAATGAAACATCACATAAAGCCCATGACGGTTTTAAACCGTCACAATCTGCATGGAAAATGACACATCAAATAAAGTCCACAACAGTTTTAGCCGTCTCAATCTGCATTAAAAATGAAACATCAAATAAAGTCCACGACGGTTTTAAATGTAATTAATTAACCGTCATAAATAGTAACGACAGTTGGAGTGACAAGTTTCCAAACTGTCATAATACAGCCTGGCGACACACGTTTCTGCGACAACATTGTAACCGTCGTGGATAGCAAATTGCGGTAGCTTTAACCGTCGTAATCTGCCAAAATAACAGTCGCAATCTGACAATTTTATTGTAGTGATAATGTTACCATAATTTCTTCACCTGTAATTTTATACTCTATTTTGAGAGTACTTTATGGACCTGTTTTGAGAGTAATTTTTCCATAATGTTACCATAATTTATGAACTTGCAACCATTACATAATATAACCATTGTAATAACTATTACATATTTTGTTTGGGAATTTGATAACCATTACAAAAAACACAACAACATAACAACATTATAACATAACAAGAAAAGTGACCTTAATGTTTGGTCATTACAAAATACTTAACTGCAACATAACAATTTAGGCATAACAACATTATCATAACTACAATATTGCAGTATAACACAAAAAAGATAACAACAACATAACCATAATTGCAGCATAGTAGCATAACACAAAAATGATAGCAACATCATAACTATTATTAGGTTATTGGTGGTTCTGGTGACCTTCCTTCAAACTGTTTGTCTATCCATTTTGTTCAACTTGTCAACCTTTTTTCCGCCTTTTTATTAACACCTCTAGGAATCACTCTCTCTGCGGCTCTCTTCCCTTTACACGTTCGCTTGTTATGGCTAAAACTACAACATTTCTTGTACTTGACAGTTTGAAGACTTCTAGGCAATATATTTCTTTTTCTCGATTCATCATTTGTTCTCAGTTCTCCACCTCCACATTTTCGTCCTCATTTGCTGTCGCATTAGTAACCTCCACCTCCATATTTTATTCCTTATTTGCAGTCTAATTAGTAACCTCCACCTCCACATTTTCTTCTTCATTTGCAGCCTCATTAGTAACCTCCACCTCCATATTTTCTTCTTCATTTGCAGCCTCATTAGTAACCTCCACCTCCACATTTTCTTCTTTATTTGCAGTCTCATTAGTAACCTCCACCTCCGCATTTTCTTCCTCCCAAAAAACAACATCATCAATACTAACTTCTTCAACCTTGTGTTCAACATAAATATCAATGAGTTTAAATCCTCTAACATCTTCCACAAACCTTAACACGTCACTGTCATTATTCAAATTCCTAAGTCCATGGGAAAACGAAAAGTTTAGATTCCAATACCACAGACACTTTATATTAAAATACCCTTGTTGATCAAATATTCAATTTACATATATGACAAAAAGTCCACATCCCAGTCTCAATCCATTTCAGTAACAAGCTCACCAAGATATAACTTCACTAGATCATCTACAAAACATCCCCGATGATGTATTCGAAGTATGACAAGTTGGATTTCGAATAACCTGCAACAGAACATGATAAATTCACAAACAGGGACCACAATCAGGGACCACAACAAAATCAAATCAAAACACAATTTGGGACCACAACAAAATCAAATAAAAAACTACCATCTAGAACCACAACAAAATGAGACATTTCAAGGAGCACACTATTTCATAGTCATCGCACAAAGAAATAGAAAGAACTGATGGGTTAGAGAAAATGATCGTAATACTTACCTCGAAACGTAACTTGGATTTGCCATATCTTGACTTGGGTAAACGCACAAGGAAACCGATCGAAGCAGGAAACTTAACATGGGTTAGTGATGGGTTGTATCAGATCACTTAGGGTTCTTCGTGTGTTCTTCCTGGGTTCTTCTTTATTTTCTTAACACTTGCATTTTCAGAGTTGTGGTAACATGGTCGTAACACTCACATTTTCTAATTAAACTAATTGGTGAAAAATAATTATCATAAATAATATTTAATTTTAATGCAATAGTGAATTTTTTTTATGGATAAAAATGACGTGGATACAATTACAAAATATCAACTCAATTAAAATCACGTCACGTCACTGAAAATAAACACCAAATTGAATGAGAAACTAAATTCAAACACAAAATATAAATTAAAATAGTAATTTTTATAGTGAGGAATAAAATAAAAAATATGACTAAACATAGGAATCATACATTTAAACCTAATTTCTTTGATAACCAAAACTATTATTTTAAAATTATTTTAACTTAGAATTGAGATAAATGTTAAAAATATGGAAACTATAAAATTTTAAAATATATAAAGACGAAGTGTACAAAACCATAAAGATGAAGTGTACAAAACCATAAAGATGAGATCTCTTTCTCTGTGTCTTTTCTGACACTTTTGCTATTAAATAATATACTCAAAGTAGGGTAACCTTATAAAACCCGGAGAAGAAGGTTGAGCTTTATGTTCATACAAAGTTATTAAACTGCCTCTCAGAGACCTCAAAAAGGATTTGGTTGAATTACGTATATTCAAAATTTTTAATCTCTTTAGTGGCAGTAGTTGTTACTTTAATACTAGTGTTTATCTTTACTCTTTTTTTTATATAACAGTTATATTATGTCACATGACATAACCTTTCAACCCTTCAAATAGTTTATTTTATACCACAAAGATTCTGTGATGTTTCAAAATCAAGATATATATATTAATTCTGTGCTGTGTGAGTGCTGACTTATGTTATTTATTTATATATTTATTTATTTATCTACCAATATATATTACACAACTGAGTTTGAGTTTTCAGAAGAAACCATATTGAGAGATAAAAAATGGCACCAGTTTGTACAAGAAGTAGAATGAAGCTGCAAAAAGTGATGGTTGAAGATAGAAAGCAGAAAAGGAGTTATTGTCATGAGTTTGCTAGAGAAGTTATTAGTACTTGTTCAGTTGAAAACACAGAAGTTGTTGTGAGTGATGATCATAACAAGGTTGAAGATAGAGAGAAAAATGTAACATGTGCATCAAGTGGTTGTTGTACACCAAAAGCAAAAAGGTACAGAATACCTCAAGTGTTGACATGTCCACCAGCACCTAAGAAGAGAAGAGTTACTTCGAGTGGAGTATGTTTATCCATTAATAGATCACCAATAGCTTTATTTTCTTCACCTGATATAGATCTTTTTTTCTTTTCTGCACTTAAAAATGTATCAGTATAAAGTTATGTGTTACTAGTATAGTTTTATGAATTTGTTCATTAACTTCAGTTTATAATGATCCTTCAAATAGTCGGGAATTTGATTTGAGGTGCTGGATCCGCATGGCAGATGGGTTTGTCGGTCACGGCAATGGATCAGCCAAACGGCAGTTCAAGTCAGTCCACGACAATTTGGATTTTCAGTCATCCTGTCAAGTTTTCTCTGCTTGTGTATTTTGGACTTCTCCGTTTCTATCCATGGATTCATTTGTTAATGAGTTGTATTTTAGACTTCTTATGGATTTTTTGGAGTTCAGCAGTTATAAACATGCATCTTTTGTCATTTTTGTTATCACAGTCTTTAGAACTTTACACAGTTAAAGATAGAGGAAAAATGTGGCAATCCTAGGAATGAAAAATTTGGAGAATCAAAGGTTGGTGGAAATTTTTGGGGGGTGTCTAACGGAATTGAAAAACACTTATAGAAAATAGAAGTTGTTCTTGAGAATTGGGTGAATATTTTCTTGTAAGTCTTTTGTAATTTTTTATATTAATTGTTCTATTTAGGCAGCTCAGTTGATAATTGTGCATGAATGTCAGATTGTGAAGGCATGAATGAAATTATTTACCTTTAAAGGATGAAATTTCATCCACTAGACTACTTGACCAAAAAAGTTACTGTCTTATTGTATAGAGAAATATTTGGTCAAGAACCACTAATTTTAGTTGTCATTATTCTTTGTCTCCACTCATAAATTTTGGTGTGATTAAAACATTCAATTTCACAAGTGAAGCCCATCGTGGGGCAAAGAAATTTTTTTGCAAGTGAACACCATGGATTTCAAATGACATATTGAGATTTTTTCCGGATATAATCATTTTGGATTGTGGAGAGTAAAAATGGAAGCAATTTTAACTCAAGAAAAGTGTATTGAAGCATTGAGGGGTGTGACATCAATATAAGCACGCCTAACACAAACAGGGAAAACCGAGATGGTGGATAAAACCAGAAGTGTCATTACCTTGTGTCTCAGAGATAAAGTTCTAAGAAAATTTGTAATGGAGAAAAGTGTGACTTTCATGAAGGCGAAACTTGAATTATTTTATATTACCAAGTCTTTGACTCACAGGTTGTGTCTAAAGCAATAAATTACTCATTCCCAATGGTAGATATTAATGATGAGGTGAAGATTAATTATGATCTAGAGAATATCGAGGTGAAAATTATTGATAAAGACAAGACTCTACTCTTGTTGATCTCATTGTTGAACATGAGACTCCAATGACAAGAGTGGGTGAATTGTATGGGTTTGAAAAATCATTTTCAAAATAATTTTTTTAGAAAATCGAAGTTTAAAACTCTTTTACAAAACAGAGTAAAATCCGCAAAAATAAGAAAATGTAAATGCATTGAAAATAAATGTCTAGAAAGTAAATAGTTAAGCGATGAGAGAAAAATACCAGAAAATTATAGAGGTTTTGTCTAGTGAGTGACATATTCCTCTCCCTAATTGTTCTTTCTTTAGAGTTTCCACTATGATGAGAGCTTTTGACAGGTTTTGCCTATGAACTCGTTATACAAGGATTAGAGATTTTCATTGGCTAACTTTCCAACCAACACAGAGTTTTAACTACGGAGACCTCCACAAACAACTGAGAGCTTTTAACAGCATGCTAATCTTATGAACCGACTTAAAGTTTTAATAACTGAGACCTCCCCAACAAAACAGGGGTTTTACTTGGTTTAGCTCACAATCAAATAAAATTCTCCCAGTGATAATTTACAATTTTACCCTTACACCATACCACAATACTTCATATATATAAAAATTTCACTCTCAAAAGTACAAGTCAAACGTATGCGTGTGTGTGTATGAGATAAAGAGATAAGTGTGAGAGAAAGGTATCTCAAATAATTTTTCCACATATAAGCACCATCATCAGATACATTGCTTGATCAAAAATCTTTATTGACTTCACATAACGTTGTTTGACATAAGGTGTTGTCTTCCACATATAGACTTTGATAACTTGATCTCTAAGAATTGCAACTTCGATTAACACTTGATCACAATAATAGAGTTTTGGTATTCTAATCACATCAACTTAATCATCACTTGATCTCAACAAAAGAGTTTTAATATTCTAATTATCACAACTAGATCATCTTAACAAATGCCACCTTGATCATCAAGCACCACCACTTGATCAACATATTAACACCACCACTTGATCAACATATCAAGCACCGCCACTTGATTGTCATATCAAGAACAACCAATTGATTAACATATCAAGCCACATCACTTGATCAATATATCAAACGATATTATTTAAATCAGCCAACCTTGGACAACAACATCCTTTTCATACCTACAACCACATAGATCCTCTTCATTACCCAAATTCTTTGAACACTTTAAGGATGCCCTTCTTTATAGTAAGAATTATACTATTACTTTGGATGAAGTATAAACAATTGTGAGATCCAAATAATTTCAAAGGTGAAAGATTTAAAGATTGACGATAGTGGTGAAGTCTTGAGTATCTTAAGAGGAGGAAGTGAGCGTATAGATATGTCCAAATCAAAGAGGGTTTACAAGTTAAAGTTAAAATCCATTTTGTCAAAAATATATCACTTCATGAGACGTTGTCTCGGGAGGAAGGGTAATGATGATTATATTCAAATTTTAGTTGCCTCAGATGAGGATATTTATGAAAGTATTGGTGAACTAAAGATGTCGAGTTTGGAATTGGAAGAGAAATGGATCATGGACTCAGGTTGCTCTTATCACATTTGTTTAAGAAAAAGAATACTTTGGAAATTTGAAGCTGGAGTAGTTCAAATAGGCAATAATAAGGCTTGTAAGGTTCTTGGTATTGGTATAACTAGACTTAAAATGTGTGATGATCATCAGTTTCTTCTTTACAACCTGATGTATGTTCCAGAGCTCAAGAAAATATGTTATCCATAGACATGTTTTATTATCTAGGCTATTGCATTATAGTTGAACATTGGGTGTTGAAGATTCCACATGGTGGAGCGATAATAGCTAAAGGGTCTATAAAAGTGACTTATAAACTTTATAAGATTCTAATGTTGTTGGTCATTCATCATTAGTTAGCGAAGACTTTCATAAAAAGAATAAGTTATGGGATTTAAGTCAAGGCATTGTGGGTTCCTAGAGGTTGTTCTAGAGCAGTTTAATGAGTTTTACTGAAGACAAGGGATAAAAATTGATTTGACTATATAGTTGTCATTGAGTTTGTGGGGTAAGGTGATAAGTGTCAAATTGTAGTTATATTTGTGTATAGTTTTGTTGAACTTATTGTTTTATTTAATTGGAATATCGTAAATAAACCTTAACTTGTATGTAAAAATATACATATTGTGTATAGTTGCATTTCCCTATAAATATTGTATCAATTGCTTATTTTATCTCATTTTTGTAGGTATTCATGCATGGTTGAAGCATTGAAATCAAAAGGAAAAATCATGGCTTCAATTGTGCAAGTTTTTGAATAAAGTGTTGTCAAGCGGGCTAAGCCCAAGTTGAAGCATGCTACCGCAGTCAAGGCATTAGCTGTTTTTTATCAGTTGAGTGCATTGAGACCAAAATACTGCACTGAGCGGAATCCTCAGTAAAAATCTACCATTTTTCGCGGTCGCGCTAAGCGCCTCCTGCACGGGATGAGCATGATTTCACATTTTGACCCATTATTTATTCATTCTTTCATAAATTTTAGGTTATAGTTTTGAGGCTTTTTACTCTCAACTCCATCAGACTCATTCTTTGATATTAGAGGCTTAGAAAACATCATTAGAGGTTGCATTTTGATGATCCAGAGTTGGATTTGCATCAATCGTCTTGACACTGCGAGAGTGTTCGGTTAATTTTCCTTCTTCTCTTTGTATTATTTATTGTTGAGGTTTATTTGTAAGTTTACTTTGATTTTATGTATATGTATTGATCATGACGTTGTACAATATCTATTTTACAAATCTATATCAATGTTATCCTTGTTTACTTGCTTTATGTTTGGATTTGAGTTGCTATAAACATATACTCTTCAACTTTGGATTTAGGATGAACATATATTAGGTTCTAAACTCTAGAAATAGATTTATATCTAGTATTCGTAGTGGGTATCAGTTCTTAGTTCTCTCTGTTGTTTAGTTGCGTGATACATCACTAATGAGACAATACGGTAGAACTCTCGTTGGTGCTTCAGACATGAACACTGGTGTGAGGGATACATGATAATATTGACGAGTGTTTTAGGTTGCATACAATTTATCGATAGATTTAAGTATTTTATGGGTAGATGAAATTCACTCCCGACGAGTTCTCTCCTCTCTAAAGAATGCATTATTTCCTTGATCATACGTTTTACTTTCTGCACTTTATGCTTTTAAACCATTCAAAACCAAGCTCAGAAACACGGAGACTATTGAACGACATTTAATCCCTCACACTAATCTATGTGAAGATGATAAAATAAAAATACTTAACTTTGCTTGTTGCTTTACCATAACAACAAAATGGCGCCGTTGTCGGGGATTGGTGTTTAGATATTGAAAGCATTGCAATAATTTATATGTTTATGAGCTTTGTACATATTGTCTATATTATATTTACACTTGTATATTTATACTTGTATATTTACTTGTCTATGTTTTCCATACTTGTATATTTGTACATATTTTCACTAGTTGTCTATAGTGTATATATTTTCTTTGTACATGTTTTCTATACTTGTGTATATTGTATATATTTTGTTTCCCTTCATGTTCGCTAAAGTGATTGGTTAGGAGTAGCCGTTAGTGAACAACTTGTCAAGCAAAAAGGCAACATGAAGGAACATTTATGCATAAATAAATGCGTCGAGTTAACGACCAAAAACAAGAGCTTGTTGGGAGGCAACCCAATGTTTATAAGTTTTTATAGTTTTGCATTTAGTAGTATAGGTAGTAATTGGTTAAAGTGGATGAAATGCATGTCATTTTGGATTGTTTTAGAGCTTTTAACACGGACCTGCTCACGCTGAGAGTTGTTTGTGGGTGCTAAGTGCACCCTGAAACTCTATGTATGCTGAGCGTGTTCTGGTGTTGCTAAGCACGCCCTGCTGATCCAGTGGAAATTATTTTTACTCGGCCCTCTTACCCATTTTTAACCAAGCCATTTAGATTAGTAAATAGTAGTGGTAATTTCTAATATTTCTGTTTGTTGTTTATATTCATACATTGGTCTAATTATTTGAAGAAGTATGGAATGGTTCTTTTCAAGTTTGAATGTTTCAACATGCAAATGTATGGTAATGATAGTGTTTAAAGTTGGTACAATACAAGGTACATGTTTAATTATTTCTATAACATAACATGAATATGAACTTACAATTTGTACAAATATCATGTCATTCATTCTTTTGCACTACTTGTTCATTTTTGAAACACTTTAGAATAAAACTAAAATGTGAGGAGTTTTTCATTGTTTACTATATGTACAGGAGACCAACAATCCTTGTTTTAACTCGTTTGAATTATGTTTAATCTTTTATTTGTGTTGATTTATATGAAAGCAATAAAATGATCAAGGTATTTTATTTGATTTTGAGCATAACCACTTGACCAAAAAAGTAACTTACTTCGTGAGTGAGTGAGTATACGCTTACTCCCTTTGAGCCTTGTGTCAGGATCCATTTTGATGTTAAATTTTGGAAGTTTAACATAAATAATTAGTTCATTGTTGAAGAGGGGAACAATGAGATCGGGAGGCTCTCTAAGTTCCATATTCATTGTTGTCGGGATCGCTACGACCACGAGCCTGGAAACTATCATACTCTTGTTGGCAGCATAGGCGTCGAGGATGAGGGGGCCTTCGGTATTCTCAACAAGTTCGTCAATGGTTTCTTCCCCTCCAGGTGGGTGACGAGGGAGGGAGACAAAATTCTTGATGAAGATGGCAAACCTACGTTCGAGGCCCGCCCGATCAACAGTAAGGCGCTTATTGAATGTCGTACATACGGTGATGATGTGATTCTTCTGGGTATCTGGTCGCATGACTCTATTGAATTTTGTTTTAACTTATTTCGGGTATGTCCCTCTAGCGGTACTGACTCGAGCATATTGTTTTTGTTTTTGTAGGTAATATGGCCGAGCATCGTGAATGTTTGCTAAATTTAACCCAGGACAAGAAGAACAACAAGATGTTAGTGAAGCCTAACCAGCCCACGCGTCTTGGCCCTATTATCGACCAGGTCAGAGATGGGTCCAGTGGTTCGTTGGGACCTCGTGATGTTGCTTAGCGCGCGGCCGTGTCGAGAAAAAAAAGGAGTTTCCCTGACGACGAGCCTATGGATTTGACTGATGACGGGTCAGGTGCTCGGGCCTTTACCCTTCCTCCTTGCTTTATCGAGAAGGATTTATTCGAGGGATTTCCCCTGGCCATGTCTGACGGTGAATCCGCTGTCATCAAGTGGCTCAGTGAGAAAGGTAGGAGGAAACATCTGGCCTCAAGCATGGTCCATCTGATGAAGGTCGTGGATATAGTCATCGTCCTCACAGGTGAGGGTGTCAGTTCCTTTGCAGTAGTTAGAAAACTGGAGTCAGAGAAAGCGGCTCTTTAGGAAAAAGCGCAGAAGTTGAAGTCCTCTCTTGAGCGAGGCGAGGAAAAGTTCTGAGTTCATGCTGATGAGTTAGCGAGAGAGAAGGAGAGGGTGGCTAAAGCCTCTAAGGAGAGGGACTCATTACTGTTCGAGAGGAAAAACCTAGAGAAGAAGGTTATTAATTTAAAAGCTGCCATACTGCCTGCAAAAGACGAGCCTGAGGGAATCGCCGACTTGAAGACTCACACAAAATTGGCTGCTCGAATCCAGGTCCTTGAGTCGGATTGCGTGGATGCATTGTTTGACGGTTTTGAGACCATGGAGGTTCAGTTGGCCGTGCTGAATCTGAGGCTCAATACTGAAGGTGCTGGAGTATTGTCTTAGGTGGTTGATGGTAAGGTAATCCCCCTACAGAATCTTCCAAGCCAGAGATCAAAGAGGGTACTCGGAGGAGTGACTAATATTTTCTTGATGGCTTGGTGTTTTTGTTTGGGGCCTGCGTGCCCGTAATTTATAATTATTTGTATCGGAGCCTGCGTGCATATATTTTTGTAATATTTGGACAACATCGGCCTTCGTGGTCGGCACTTGTAAATGCCTTTATTTTGCCTCTATTATATTGATAAATATTTGCTTGCCATTGTACTTGACTTGTTTATTTCGTGGAATTTCGATGAGTGGAGGTTAGTGCTCGATCTTAGTTATGGTCGACACATGTTGGAATGTGTCGATGAGGCGGAGTAGGAGTCCGTAGGGAGAGGTCAAGATCGCGGTTGGGGTCTTGACTTCGTGGCGTGAACTGCCCATCGCGAGCTGGGTGTTCTTCCTATTGGGTACTTTGATGGTAGAGCTCGGTCGAGGTATCTCCATCGGGCTAAGGTTCCGCTCGACCAATGAGAAACAAACCCATCTTTCGTTATTGGTTGGAGGTTATGTTTATACCTCAACATGCTTCTGTGGTTGAGTGTGCCCTGTCATTTGTCAGAGAGGGCACGTCGGCTGTTGGGCTTGGCGTTTATCAGGGACCTAGCTATAATATTGCTTTAGCTTTGTAGCATTCCATGGACGAGGTAGTGGTTCTCCACTTAGGCGTTTGAGGTGGTAGGCTCCAGTGCCCATTGCCTATCAGATGCGGTACGATCCTTCATAGTTGGCGGCCAACTTGCCTTCACGGGAATCTTTCTGATTTCTTTGTAAGACTAGGTTGCCGACATGGAATTCACGTTTTATGACTTTCGTATCATGACACATGACTATTTTCTATTTCAGTGTGGCTTCACGAAGAGCCTCTCCTGATCGTATTTCTTCGACCAGGTCGATCTCTTCCCTTAGGGCCTCGTCATTTAGTTCCTCGTCTAAAGGACTTCAGTTTTCCTGGATGGCTCCATGATTTCCACGGGAATTATGGCTTCGGTGCCATAGATTAGTCGAAACGGGGTTTCATCGATCGTCAAGTGTGTTGTTGTTTGGTAAGCCCGCAGGATGCTATGTAGCTCTTCGACCCACCCCTTTTTGGCTTCGCCCAACCTGCGCTTGAGTCCTCGTAAGATGACTCTATTCACGACTTCAGCTTGTCCATTGGTTTGAAAATGTTCAACGAACGTGAAGTGCTATTTGGCACCGAGCTTGGTGACGAAATATTGGAAACTTTGGTCGGTGAACTGCGTCCCATTTCCGGCGATGAGCACTTGCAGTATGTCGAATCAGGCAAGCATGTTTTGTTTGTAGAAATGGAGGATGTTGTGTGATGTGATTCTGGCCAGGGCTTTAGCCTATATCTACTTCATGAAATAGTCGATGGCCATGATCATGAATTTCTTTTGATATGATCCTTGTATGAATGGTCCAAGGATATCCATTCCCCACAAAGCGAACGGCCATGAGGATGACAGTGTTTTGAGTTTGTGTGGGGGAGCTAGGTGCATGCCCGCGTGTCATTGACATTTGTCGCATTTTTTGATGTGCTCATTCACGTCTTGTTGCAGGGTGGGCCAATAATACCCTACTCGCAAAGCCTTTCGTTCCAGAGATCCTTCGCTCAAGTGTTGGGCATTAATTCCCTCGTGGACTTCCCATAATATATCGGGGATTTTGGACTCCTCGGTGCATTTCAGGAGTGGGATGAAGAATCCCCGCTGATAGAGTTTGTGCTTGACCACTACGTAAGAGCAGGCTTGTCGTTTGGTTGCATTGGCCTCATTTTGGTCAGCGGCTAATTCTCCCTTCCTGAGATAAATAAATATCGGGGTCATCCAACATGAATTGTCCCTGATGGCATTCACCTCAGGAGGTGCAGTGGGTTTTTCAATGCTCGGACGAGAAAGGGATTCTTGGATGACGAATTTGTTCCCACCTTTTTTCTTTGTGCTCGCGAGTTTCGAAAGTATGTCAGCCCATGTGTGTTGTTTGTGGGGTACGTTTTTGACTTCTGCCCGATCAGACTTCTTCATACGTTCTTTGACTAGGTTCAAGTATTCGACGAGGCTATCATTCTTAGCCTGATATTCCCCTCAAACTTGAGATGCAACGAGTTAGGATCTGTGAATTCTTGTACTTTTCGAGCACCTAGGTCTTTGGCCAGCCTTAATCCTACGAGCAGGGTCTCGTACTCGGCCTGGTTGTTCAGCATGGGAAATGACAGGGCGAGCGAATGTTCGATCATGACGCCCTCTTTGTTTTCAAGGAGGATTCCTGCTCCGCTTCCCGTTGAACTGAAGGCTCCGTCTACAAAGATGGTCCACTTGTGTTTCCCGCCTGCAGGGGGTTCATGGGTGGTCATCTTCGCAACGAAGTCATTCAATGCTTAGGATTTAAGGGCTTTCCTACTCTCTAGTGAATGTCGAACTCCAATAGCTTTAAGGACCATTTCAGCATCGACCGACCATGTCTGGTCGACCTAAGAGCTGTCTCACAGGTTGGTCTGTTCGTACGACGACTGTGTGAGCCAGGAAGTAATATCTAAGTCTCCTCACCGCGTTGATGAGGACTAAGGCTACTTTTTCAATTTGTTGATATCTGACCTCAGGGCCTTGTAACGCTTTGCTAATAAAGTAGACTGGTTTCTTCTCGTCCAGTGTCTCACGGACGAGGGTCGCGCTTCCGGCCTCGGTGGAGATGGCCAGATAAAGGAACTGGGTTTCTCTTCTCTCTGGACGTGATAACACGGGCAGTTGTGATAGGCTTAGCTTGAGGTGGAGGAGGGCTTGATCTCACTTCTCGGTCCACTAAAAAGCTGCCTCTTTATGCAAGAATTTGAAAAACGGGAGTGCGTGCTACACGGACTTCGCGATGAAACAGGAAAGCAAGGTGAGCCTACCTTTTTGGACTTTATATATTTTTTCGAGCTTGGCGTGGAAAGCTTGAAGAATTCTCGACATTTATTAGGGTTGGCCTCAATTCCCTGTTCGATTAGATAGAAATCGAGGAATTTTCCCTCCTTGACCCCAAATATGCATTTCTCCGAGTTGAATCTCATTTTGTATTTCCTTGCTTGGGAGAAAAATCTTTTGAGGTGGGCAGCATGGTCGGTTTCTGCTCTAGGTTTGACAATCATGTCGTTCATGTATACCTCGAGCATGTCCCCAATCTCCCTGCGGAAGACTTTGTTCATCATCCGCTGGTATGTTGCTCCTGCGTTTTTTAGGCCGAAGGGCATTATGTTGTAGTAGTAATTTCCTGACCCGGTCACAAAGGCGGTGCAACGTTTGTCTCTCATCACCATGGGAATTTAATTATAGCCTGAGCAGGTGTCCATAAATGACAAAAATTAGTAGTCGGTCAAGTTGTCGACCAGTATGTCGATGTTAGATAAAGGGAAAGCATGTTTGGGACATGTCCGGTTGAGATCAGTATAATCAATACACATACGCCATTTTCCATTATTTTTGTTAACAAGTACTACGTTTGAGAGCCAGGTTGAATACTAGGCCTAAGAAATAAAATTTTCCTCTAGGAGGTCTTTTACAGCTTTTTCAGCAACCTCCACTTTTTTGAGAGACTGCCTACGCCTACGTTGTACTACTGCCCTAGCGACTGGTTCCACAGCAAGATGGTGACAGGAGACCTAGGGTCGAGTCCGGTATCTCTGCAGTGCTCCAAGAAAATTGGTCAACATTCTCCCTCAAGTAGGCTTTGAGTTGTTTCATTTCTAAGTCAGGGAGTCAGACACCGATCTTCACGCCTTTGTTTGGGTCTTCGCCGAGGGGGATGAACTCGAAGTCTCTGTCTAGGATGGATTAGAGAGGATCCTGTTCGTCATTGGGGGCTTCGACTTCATCTTTGTCAAAGCGGGTGTCGAGCAAAATAGAGTCAACTTTTGGTGGAGCCTGTTGTTCTTCGATTCGAGCAGGTTTGACTGTAGAGGTAGCTGCTATTTTCGAGGTGGTTTCCCTTTTAGTAGGTCGTACCCCAGTATCGACCATGTTTTTCTCTTTGGAAGTCGCGTTGAAACATCTCTTGGAGGCTGAAATGTCTTCGTGGATGGTGGCGACGCGGACCCTCTTGGTATAGAACTTCATCTTTAGATGCACCATGGAGGGTACATCGGTCAGCTCGGCCAGTGTTGGTCTCCCCAAGATGTAGTTGTAGAGAGACGGGCAATAGATCACCCGAAACTGAACTTTGACCTGTAGGGATACATTTTCTTCCCCGAATGTGACAAAGAGCTCGACGTAGCCCCATGGCTTGGAGGTCGACCTGTTTTGCAGGTCGGAGCCCACATATGGTGACAGGTGGGTATCATCGAGCTGCAGGGTGCGGAACAGGTGTGTGTACATGATATCGATGGAACTCCCCTTGTCGACCAGGATGTGATGTACATCAAAGTTTGCAATCCTTGCCCTTACCAACATAGGAATGCTTGAGTTTTAGGCTCCTCCGGCCAGCTCCTCGAGGTAGAAGGTCATCGGTTCAGATTTTCCCTTGAACTTTTCAAGGGTTACTGCCTGGGTCTGGGCTACGTCTACCAACTCATTGAGTTTCCTCTTCACCGAATTTACGAAGATATCATTGAATCCCCGCCAAATATGACCATGGCGGAGGGGAACTTCTCCTATATGCTATGGGTGGGCAAGGATTCTTCATCTTCAAAGTTGTCAGGGATGTGGAAGTCCTCGGGCCTTGAGATGGATAAAGCCACATGGAGGGGACCCAATTCATCGGATGGTCAGGTAACTTCCTTGATTTCTTTAACCTCGTGGGTATCCCGGTGAGGGGCGTCATTTTTCCTGTATTGCCCGAGTCTCCCTGCCTTGATGAGAATCTCGATGGCATCCTTCAGGTGGATGCAGTCTTCGGTCAGGTGACCGTGGCTCTGGTGGTACTAACAGTATTTTGTGTAAGAACAAGATTCGGTTTTGCAATATTATCTCTGAGTTTTTATGATAACAAATGAGTATGATTATATGAACAATTTTGTTATACTAATGTTTGTTATTGTTGAGTACTTAAAAAATAGGTTCTTCTTCTGATGGATGGTATGGCCAAGACATAAGAAGAAGAATTGATTCCGCTTCTATGCTACACAAGTTCTATTGAACAGTAGCAAGACACTCCAGAAGACTCTGAAGTGTAAACTCTGATATTTGTCTAAAGAAACCAGTCAAAATATCTGAAGACATAAGTCTCTACTTATGTTAAGATGCTGAAGACTCAAGCTTCTAAAGACAACATGTTCCAAAGAAACAAAGTTAAAAGATCTGAAGACAAAGTTTCTATTGAAGTCCAGACGTTGAAAGCTTGTGTTTCTATTTATGAAGTTCTAAAGATAAGGGTTCTTAAGACCAAGTGTCGAAGACTCTAAAAGAAATAAGGTCTAAATATTCTAAAGACTTGAAGTTCTAAAGATCCAAGGTTCGAAGAAAAGGTTCTCATAACCAAGTACTGAAGACTCTAAAGACGCAGTTCTGGAGACACTGAAGACTTGAAGTTCTGATAACCTGATGTTATGTTCTCACTTCTAAACTCATGCTCGCAGAAGCCTCTGAAGTGTATTAGGAAATAATATAATGTTAACGTGGTACAAATAGTACATGGTACAATCAATGTTTCATTCCACTACCATGAAAGGACGGACGCGTCGCACGATCTTGTCCCCCACGTTACTATTCAAGCTACCAATGTTTTTGGAAATTCCAAGAGTATTCCTCAATGGATACATTATGTTAATGGCTATATAAAGGCTTGAATACTAAGAAAAAGATAGAGGCTAACTACTTAATATTCACGCGCAAGCGTTGTTCAATTCTTTCACATTCTTAAATCATTGTTCATAACATAGTTTACATACTCAGCTTTTTAAAAGCAATACTCTTGAAAACAAAACTTGTATTCAAATTATTGTTTGATATTCCTTAAGGGACCTGGTAGGTCTGAATCCTTAAGAATTCTATAGCTTGTGAGTTTTATAAGTTGTTAGTCACTTGCTGGTAGCTTGTGCATTGTAATAATTAGGTTTATTATTGGTTCATATTCCTTAAGGGACCGGGTAGGTCTGAATCCTTAAGAAGTCCAGGGCTTGCGAGTCTAGAGGTTGTTAGTCACTTGCGGGTAGCTTGTGAAAATTGTAATCAGTTTGGTTATAGTGAATTAAATCCTCGGTTGAGTGAGGCGAAATCACCTTGGCGGGTGGACTAGACTAACTTGATAAATTTCAAGTGAACTAGTATAAACATACTTTTTTCTTTACTTCCTGTTCTTATTGTTATTATCAATAGTGAAGGAAAAAGCATTTTAACTTAAAGGGGAATATTTTTAAAAGAATATTTTTGTTTTAAAAACCCAATTCAAACCCCTCTTTCTTGAGTTTTTCACACCTTCATTTTGTTCTATCGTCCCCAGGATTTGTAGGGGCGAGTCGAGGATATCTGATGTCGTCGTCCTTGAACTCGATGTTATAGAACTCCACAATGATACGCCCATGGGAAGCGGTCAACGGGGTGTACTCTGAAGCGTCCGTCTGGTCCTCTATGCTCGCGGGGATCGCGAGGTTTCTTCTCCGTTCTCTTCTCCCTAGTCCGTCGAGAAGGGACTGCGTCGTGGTGCCACAGGATGTTAGTTGGTTCGTGGTTCTTTAAATTGCAGGCTCTGTTGGATGCCTCTTTTTCCTCTTAGTCCATGTATGCCCGAGCGTTTTCGAGGAGAGCGTCAAAAGACCTGAAGGGTTCAATGCCGACGACCTTTCTAAATTCCATGCTCAGGAGGAGTCCCCTCCCGAGCAGGTATCTTTTCATGTGGTAGACGCTTGGGACATGAATGGCCTTGCGGTTGAACCGATCAATGTACTCTATGAGGATCTTGTCACTTCTCTAGACGATTGCTTCGAGGGCGGCTTCAGTCTTCGGATGTCGTCGAGACGCATTGAAGCTGCTGATGAACTGGTTTTTGAGGCTCCTCCATGAGGTGCTCGACCCAAGGGAGAGGTTCTTTTACCAATCCATGGTTGTTTTCCTTATCATCATGAAGAACAACCTTTATTTAATTGGGCCCCCAATGTTGTGGTGGAGGAGAATCACTTCAAATCCGTCGATGTGGTCGACATGATCAGCAATGTCGTCGTACTCCTTCAGTAGTGGAGGCTTCTCTATTCCTTTAGGAATGGGAGCCTCCATGATGGCTTGGGATAGTGGACCGCGAGGGTCTTCTTCGTCGCTTTTGTCTAAAGAGCGAGAGGGGGCTGATTGTAGCAGCGATCATCGTGTCCGCCTTGGCCACGGGGAGAGCCCCTTGGTCGAGACTGCTTTTCTTCATTCCCCCTATTTCTTTTATGTTCAGGGGATCATTTCTCCTTGTGCAGAGGGGGGGCGGGTGACCGTGCTTCCTCACAGCTTCGAGCTGGCTCATCTCCAACGTAGGGCCTCTCCTAGTTCGGAAGGGAGAAGGGCTTCGAGAGTCGTATCGTATGTGTCTCTGCAAGGGAGACCGGGGGAGGTCCTCATGAAGGAAAATTGCGATAAAAAACGCAGCGAAATTTAAAATTTTCCTTTAGCGATCCTTAAGAATGAGCATGGTCAGTGATAGAAATATTTACCTCTTGTGGCGATTCAGACCTTTGATGTTGTGATCACGAGCGTTGGTGAAGAACAATGCCTCTACTCAGTCCACACGAACATATCGCTTCCGGTCACAGTGCTAGCTGATCACGAACGGAAACTTTGAGTGAGAGAGAGAATCAAAAACGAAATTGCATCAAGTGAAATTGCTTCATCACAAGGGATCTATTTATAGAATCACTCGTGTGGGCTACAAGCTAAAAGCCCAATTAAGGCTATAAGCTAAAAGCCCAATTAAGCTTATGGACATCATACCTTATGATGTACCATATATCACTTATCCACGTAGTACCTTACCACTTTCCGTATTACACTTAAGTGCACCGTACCTTACAATGTTCCTTATTTATTCTATCTCTCATCAACCTATCCTTATGTGTGTGACCCTGTAGGTTTTCGCGACGTTGGCAATTATATTAAATCACACATTTAATATAATAAACAGTGAGCGGTATCTAACAACACATCACTGTTACCCAAGTCACGAAAATGTCATGTGATCTGACCAAACCTTTTCCGTGATAATATTTGTGTTGTACAATTACCCTTTTGCCCTCATGTCTATATTGAACACAAGGCATACACTGTGTCACCCTTGTCCAGTTCAATATTTGGGCCCTTAGACATTTATCTTGTTATGCAGGATGAGCAAATTCCATCTAGGTCACTCATGTCCCTTAGCATGCTTTGTGAAGTACCCATCAACCGTCTTTATAGTCATCCAGTTACGAATGACGTTTGATCAGCAATAAAGTACGTGACTCTACATCTAGGGTCCATAGTGGTTTCAGGTCGAAGGGTGGTGTGATCGGTGGATCTGGAACTGACTGTTTTACGCTGGTTCGCGAAATGTCGCAGAAGCAAGAGTCGCCACCGTCTTTTATTTTCTCCAAATGGAAAGGACAAAAGCACAGAAAAATTCCTTATAGAGATTGCTCTCGGTTCGGGAGGTAGATTATAGAAAGGGAAGGTGTTAGCACCCTTTCTATCCATGGTTATCCATGGGCTCTTAGATACTTGCTCATTTGTGTTTTCAAAAATGGTTTATTTGCTTTTCAACTGTGGGTTTTAAAAAGTTTCTTTGAAAATTCCAGTTCGACTCTTGTATCGGTCCTCAAGAGTGTTTGAAAATTTGCTTTCGAAAACTTTTGAAAATGTGTTGGTGTGAAAAGTATTTTTGAATTTGTTTTGAAGAGAGCAAGTATCTACGAGAACCTACCTACCCTAAGGAATTCGTCTGTGTAAATGTCCTTTAAAGTAGTGCCATCCCACCATTGAGAGGTAGGTAGCACCACCATTGGAGGTGTTCGGGTCAATTCGAGGTTCGGGACATGGTGATCACCAGAGCAATAGGAAGACACCTTAGAAGCTACCCTCATGCCAGGTTCCCGGATCATGAGGACTTATTAAGACATCCTCTACTCGACGATCACCTTTCGAGGTAAGGCAACAGTGAGGCGTACCCTAGGGGTGGTGTGTGCGATTCGTGTGTCGTTTTCATTTGCATTTGTCTCGTTATGTTAATTGTGATCTACGCTTGATTTTATTTTGTCATTCATTCTTTCATGCTTTTTGTTAACAGTTAAAATATTTGTGGGAAAAATAAATCTAAGCTATTACAAAAGGCGCGGGTCCACATCGCCAAATTAAACCGGACCCGATTTGACGGAAAATAAATAAAGCAAATAAAATAAAGAAATTGAAAAATGCGAGAAGTAAATGTTACAGCGCTTTGGGAGAGGTACATAATTAAGCAAAATAAAATAAAGATGCGAAATTAAACAATTAAGTCGAAAGGAGGGCGTTGGACCCTTTTTGCAAAATATGAAAATTACACGAATTAATTAATTAGAATTAATGAGAAATTAAAATTAAAATTAAAAAAAGAATGTTTTTGGTATTTTTAGTATTTTTGAGATTTTATAGAAAAAAGAATTAATTGCAATTAAATGAAATGTTAAACCTAGTTCTATTTATTTTTAAACTTATTAAGAAAAATGTTGAAGTTCTTAACCTAATTTAACCTAAGTTATTTATGTATAATTTAATTATAAAAATAAATAAATAAATAATATTATGGAAAAAAAGGAAAATTAAAAGGAATAAAAATTATCAATTAAACCTAGTTCTACATTTTTTTATATTTTTATTAAAAGAATTAAAGTTAAAGCACCTAATTTAAATTAATTAATTTACATACAATTATTTATGAAAATATTAGAAATAAAATTTATTTATTATATTTTTTTATCTTTTCTGAATTTTTATGTATTTTTGTATTTTGTAAAAAAAATCATTAATTAAATCAAAACAATAAAATAAATAAAACAATAATTGAAAATAATAATAATAAAATATGAAGAAAATGGCAAACCAGGGGGGGGGGGGTTCAGGCCCCAATTGTGAGGTATGGCCTTAGCAATTCAGGCCCATTTGTATCATGGCCTTGTTGACTTTGGTGCACGCGTGTGGGACGATTGACTCATCCTCATGGTGTTCATCAATCTGGAGCCTTTGATCTGAAGCGGCTAGACGCGTGGCTGACTTGATGGTGATGGAATATGGTGTGCTTTATTGTGGAAACTGCATATGATTAGAACGTGAAAAATAATATGAATATATGAAAGACCTGGGGTTCGAACCCAGGTCATGTGCATTACCAATAGGCTTGCTTGCCATCTGTGCCAGTTCACGCTTTTGATTAATAAACAAACAATAAATATTATAAGAGAAAACAAGGCAGTTAGTGGGTAGCGCGCGAAATATTCAAACCGGCTTATCATGTTTTGACAACGCATCATCTTCTTCGCATGTTTATTTTTTTTTCTGAAACAAAAGTATACAGCAACGGTTTTAAACGCGTGGTTTTAGGCAGGCTATTGGAAAATAGCGAATAGCTCTCAAGCGCTCATAAATTGAGCGCGAGGGTTGATTCTCGTTCGTCCCAAAGCGCTTGTTCTCATGGTCTATGTCTCAGCCTCCAATTTTGCCCTATTTGAGAAACCCCAATTTCAAGCTCTGTAAACCCTAAAAGTCAAGCATGGTGAAATCTCATATACAGCGTAATAATCAAATTAAACATCATGGTTAGCTTTAAAACTTCATTATGAACATGAATCAAGTAATATATTTCACAAATAATGCATAGAATGGAATGTAAGATTATGAAATTTGTTCGATACAGTTCCGGTTCATGTTACCGATTCTTGGCGTTTGAATGGATGTTAATGATTGGAATATGTTCAGGGAGACTTGAGGAAGCTATTGAAACCAATTTCGTCTCTTGAATCCACCTCTAACACTGATTTCAGTTTTGACTTTTTTCAACAATTTTCCAAGTTTTTGCTTAGTTCTTCTGCGCAGCTTTTTGTGTATGGGCATTAGGTTTATGATCAAGCATATGTAGTGAGGCTATTAGGTTAACAAAAGTCAATAAAATCCAATGCAATAATGGTTTTTGGAAATTTGATTTTAAGGATCTTTTTCATATCTTTTTTCAAGTGTTCTTGGTTCAAAATCATGCCAATCAATCCAATTCTTTCCTAATTTGTATATGCACGAAATATTGACCTTAAAACATGTATAAAAAGATTGGTTTGGTTAATTTAAACATTTTTCATATATTTAATTGATTTAATTGAATTAATATAAATAAAAATTCAAATAAATAAATAAAAAATGAGAAAATACTTCCCTTTGGGCCAGGTGGTCGTGCACATGCTTGGAATGATGAACCATGGAAGAAAAATGGGCCCATTAGCAATTTTAGGTCATTTGATCCATTGTTGACTTTTCAAAATATCCAAAAATTTCCCAACTTCCACAAGGCATAACTTGCTCAATTTTTAAGCTTTTCTCATGTTCTTGGACATTTTGGAAAGGTCTTTGAGTCCTCTAACCAATGTCTTTGGTCCCATGTCATTTTGATTTACCAATCTCAAGTTATGGCCTTTGACTTAAAGTCCCTTTTTGTTGACTTTTGAAAATGACCTATAATGTTGAAATTGATAACTTTTTGTGAGAGCACTTCTTGGACTTGAAATATGAAGATGAGTTGTAGGAAATGTCTTTCTCTTCAAAATGAGCTTTGGATGGAATTTTTCTGATAATCCATGTGAAAGTTATGCCCTGGTCAATTTCAGTTGACTTTTTCAACTGTCCAAATAAGGAAACTTTTGCATCTTTGATGATTTCTGAGCCAAATTTTGAGAATCATGATCAAGCATTGATCAAATGATGTTTGTGGCTTCAAAATGATATGTTGACCAAAAATTTGAACTTTTTGACTGTCAAATGACCATTTTGCCCCCTACAGTTGACTGTAGTGCAATTAGGGTTTTGACTGTGCAATTTTGAGCTGAATGCCTTGAAACTTGATATGAGGATACTTGACCATATTTGTAGGCATATGAGACTTGATTGGACCTTTGAAAACTTCATTTTCTTGCTCAGAACACAAACCCTAGTTTTGACTATATAGGAGATCTTTGACTGTGCAACCCTTGGGGAATTTTGTAGCTTGGCTTGGCAATTTCTTAAAGAATATGGGAGGGCAAATTTTGGGGTACAACAGTTGCCCCTGTTCAATATTCTTAGACCTGAGGATGCAGATTGGCTGACGTGCCTTTCGTAATCCGAAGGTAGAAGATGATTGAACACTAGAGTGCCCAGAAATTTGCGCTCACATGTTAGCAGTGTGATGGGGGAATGGGCTTATAGATGCCATTTGGAGATTGCTGGATAGGATGATGGGCTTATAGATTCCATCTGAATGTTGATCGCGTAAGAGATTCCTTGGCGAGAACCTGCATACCTGCAATAGAACAAATGAGTACCTGACACGTTGCAGGAGCTGATTTTAGATGCTTGGCGCAGATATGTCCTGACTGGTTACAGGAGCTGAGTCTGGAGCTTCAAACGGCGATGAATGAACCAGGGATGGTTACTGCCTTAACATGAATGGTAAGAGAACCTTGGGCGACTTTAACTTTAACAACGCTCGTTGAGAAAAATCTTGGGTGTCTTCTACTGGGATAAGAATCAGGAAGATCTTAGGGTCGATCTGACTGAACCAGAGAAGGCCTTTGACTGGATAAGCATCAGAAAAATCTTAGGGTCGATTTAACTGAACCGGACAAGGTCTTGGAGTATCTTCAACTGGATAAGCATCAGGGAGATCTTAGGGTCGATCTGACTGAACCAGAGAAAGCCTTTGACTGGATAAGCATCAGGAAAATCTTAGGGTCGATTTAACTGAACCGGACAAGGTCTTGGAATATCTTCAACTGGATAAGCATCAGGGAGATCTTAGGGTCGATCTGACTGAACCAGAGAAGGCCTTTGACTGGATAAGCATCAGGAAAATCTTGGGTCGATTTAACTGAACCGGTCTAGGTCTTGGAATGTAGCCTGAGAACTTAACTGGATCTTTCCTGAAAGGTAAGGGTCAGTTACATGCAATGCATGATATGAACCAAGCAATGATGTTCTCAACATAAATGAGATTCGTATGATATGATGCGTCTATGCATGCTATAATGATGTATGTGATATTTTATGTATGTTTTTGTCTAGGAAATTGAATCCTTGACGGGTGCCGGGAAGTCGTATCCTGGGCTGATGTTGAAGAATAGACTTTGCTTCCACTGGGGAGGATAACTGCAAGAATACCGGTAGGAGAAGATGACTCCGTTGCGGAATAAACTTGGCAAATGGAAGATTCTGCGGGGAGAAAAGATACTCTAGTGACTATGCTGGAAGCAATACTCTGTGGGAAGAGGGATGCCTTGCTGAGTGTTGATAATAATTTGCTGGGGATAAGAAGACTTCGTCGAGGACGCTCTTTCCGTGGCTTTTGGCTGAGGATAACCCAGTTATATCCTGTTAAGGAAATAACTCTTTAAATCAAGCCGGGCGACGCGTTCGTGCTCTGCGAAGGATAAGCTTCCAGAATTTACTGGGGATAAGCTTTATGCTTGGGGAGATAGATTCCAACCTTCCTGGGGAACTAGATTGGGTTCTCCTGGGGGAGTTTTGAACTGCGGGGGAAGTTTTGAACTGTAATTTTGTAAGTTGAAAGAGGGAACCTATGTAGGGTTGCACGCTGATGAGTTTGTGTAAAACTATATCTGAAATGGAGAAGGAACCTGGGTAGGGTTACTTTGATGATGAGTTCGTGTAAAACTTCGTTTTTTGGAAAGGGAGAACCTGTGTAGGGTTTCTGGGTGATGAGTCTATGTAAAACTGCATCTTGAAGGGAGGGAACCGGTGTAGGGTTGCTTGACGAGGTAAGTTCGTGTAAAACTGCTTG
The DNA here is from genome assembly GCA_948472305.1 of Vicia faba. Lineage (NCBI taxonomy): Eukaryota > Viridiplantae > Streptophyta > Magnoliopsida > Fabales > Fabaceae > Vicia > Vicia faba. The sequence goes on from OX451738.1 coordinate 125,389,227, forward strand.
ATGAACCGGGGTGAGGTTATCTTGAGCTAAATCCATGTAAGATTTCTGGGGGAACCGGGTTCAGGTTACCGTATGGTAAGTTCGTGTAAAACTTCTTGACGAACCGGGGTTAGGTCATCTTGAGCTAAATCCATGTAAGATTTCTGGGGGAACCGGGGTCAGGTTACCGTATGGTAAGTTCGTGTAAAACTTCTTGATGAACCGAGGTGAGGTCATCTTGAGCTAAATCCATGTAAGATTTATGGGGGAACCGGGGTCAGGTTACCGTATGGTAAGTTCGCGTAAAAACTTCTTGATGAGCCGGGGTTAGGTCATCTTGAGATGGGTCCATGTGAGACTTCTGGAGGAACCGGGGTTAGGTTACCGTATGGTAAGTTCGTGTAAAACTTCTTGATGAACCGAGGTGAGGTCATCTTGAGCTAAATCCATGTAAGATTTCTGGGGGAACCGGGGTCAGGTTACCGTATGGTAAGTTCGTGTAAAACTTCTTGACGAACCGGGGTTAGGTCATCTTGAGCTAAATCCATGTAAGATTTCTGGGGGAACCGGGGTCAGGTTACCGTATGGTAAGTTAGTGTAAAACTTCTTGATGAACCGAGGTGAGGTCATCTTGAGCTAAATCCATGTAAGATTTATGGGGGAACCGGGGTCAGGTTACCGTATGGTAAGTTCGCGTAAAAACTTCTTGATGAGCCGGGGTTAGGTCATCTTGAGATGGGTCCATGTGAGACTTCTGGAGGAACCGGGGTTAGGTTACCGTATGGTAAGTTCGTGTAAAACTTCTTGATGAACCGAGGTGAGGTCATCTTGAGCTAAATCCATGTAAGATTTCTGGGGGAACCGGGGTCAGGTTACCGTATGGTAAGTTCGCGTAAAAACTTCTTGATGAGCCGGGGTTAGGTCATCTTGAGATAGGTCCATGTGAGACTTCTGAAGGAACCGGGGTTAGGTTACTTGGATAAGTTTGTGTAAAAACTTTTTGATGAACCGGGGTTAGGTCATCTTGTGGAGGAGGAGTTTGTGTATGACTTTGTCTGAAGGTTGAGAAGAAACCGGTGTTGGGTTGCATGATTTTGATTAAGTGGATGATTGTCCTGTTTGGTTTCGGATGTTAACCCACGATCTGGAATTTGTAAAGGTAGATGGTAATCATCCTTATGTTGAACTTTTCTTTGTACTTTGGTTGACAGAGCAAATGGATCGCCTGGATAACTCATTATTGCCCCTGTTTCGGAGGTGAGGGAAGAGGATACCTTGTGGGGGTAATTGACAAATCTTCTGGTAGACAAGTGGCGAGATACCGGAACATAGTCGTACGCTTTGATCCCTAACTTTTGCCTGGACCGCCCTTTCGGGTTTTCAGTCCATCGGGATACCCATTTTTGCCCAAGCCGCCTTTTCAGGTTTTCGACTTGCCGGGTGTACAGATTTTTTTCATTTTCATCCCTCATTTTGCCCGAACCCTTTTGGTTCGCCGGGAAGCCCTTATTTTTGCCTAGGTGTGTCAACCTAGCGGGTCTTTGATTTTGCGTAGTATTTTCCCGACTATGTCCAAGCTCTCAGAATGTAGGGAGTTGCCCCTGTTGGAAGTATTTTGTCCTGCCCCAGATAATGGGCAATGCTCCTACTGTGCCCCTTGATTGGAGGCACTTCTGTTCACAAGGCATTCATCGTGCGAATTTCCCTGCTGTTCAAACAAATAGTCACATGCAAACAAGGTTATTTTAAGAATGCAAAAGCCTATGTCTGTCTTGAATCTTGAAAATGCATTTTTTATAATACAGTGCGGTGTCAACTCATGATTTTACAGCAAACCTTCAGGAGTCAGGATACCTTCGTAACAGTATGCTTTCGAACTAACCTATGCTTCAGCTAGGACTTTTGAGGGTTATAACGTGGCTTGGTTCATGGTTTAAGAAACAAAGGATAAAGGCTCAAATTATTTGTACCCACCCGCTCTTCATGATGTTCTCCAAACCTAAGCTCAGTTGATCGTGCGTTAGACCTTGTTTGAGTCTTTGCTTTGATATTCCGGTGATGGTTCGGACATTGATGATTTATTCTGACTAGGCAGTCATTCTGTTGTTTTTGTTGAGGGTTTGTGAGACCTCTTTCTTTTTGATTTCGTTATCCCTTTCTTTTGCCTGAACTGTTTCCTTTTTTGGAATTACAGTCAGCGGGATGCCCCAGTTTCATAAGTCTCTTTTCATAGGTTTTGACTTCTTGGGCTTTTCGTTTATGATTTTTTTTTTATAGTGACTGCCTGTCCTTTTGGTGGTTCTGAACCATCACTGTCTTTCTTTTTCGTAAGGATCTCTTTGGTGCCATTCGTTATGCACTTGGATCAACTGAGAGACTACCCTGCCCCAGGTTATGATTAAGGGTTTTGATTTTCGAAAATAAAAACTCCTACTTCTTTGGCTCTGATGGGTTGACGAGGGATTATCATCCTTATAACTCCAGTGTTTAGGATTTGAAACAATGCCTGTACCTCATAAGCGGGGTCTGTTCAAAAGCATACTGTCAAGATTGCGGTATCGTTTTCGTCATCCTCCCTCAAGAGGTTTAGAATTTTCAATTAAGAGTGGACCATCGCAAAAATATGAAAGCAGTTTTAAGCATAGTAAACATAATTAAATCAAGACAGACATGTGTAATGCATTCATGAAATAAAAGAGTTTAACATGATAATTGTTTATCTGAACAAGAAAAGAAAAATACAACTTGAATTCAAATGAACAAAAATCTCTTAAGCCTAGCCATGTTTTGGCAAGGGAGCAGTGATCACATTGGGATTCTCAGCAGGCTCAAATTCAATCTCTTTGGCATCGATCATATTCTGAATCTTGTACTTTAGTGCCCAACAGTCCTCAGTATCGTGCCCCGGGCTATCAGAATGATAAGCACACCTTGCTTCTGGATTGTAGCTTGGAGAGGAGGTCTTGGGGTTTGCAGGAGGGTTGATCACTGCAATCAGGTTCATCTTCAACATGTGCTGCAATGCTTGTGACCATGGCATGTTAATGTTGGTGAATTGCCTTTTAGGCCCGTCCGGCCTTTGCTGGTTTCCCCTTTGTGGTTGACGGCGTGGTGCAGAACCAGAGATCATGACTGCCCCTGCATGTTGATCACGGCGACTCTTTTGACTGTATGCAGCATTAGATTCCTTTTTTCCCGTGTAAGGCTTTTTATGATTATCAGAAGGTGTGGCCTCTTGAATTTTCCCACTCTTGATACCAGCTTCAATTCTTTCGCCAGTCAGGATGAGGTCGGTAAATCCAGCAGATGAGTTACCAATGAGGTGATTGAAGAATGGCCCGGATAGGATCCCCAAGAACATATCAACGAGCTCCCGGTCAGTTAAGGGAGGTTGCACCCTTCCAGCAAGGTCTCTCCATCTTTGTGCGTACTCCTTGAAACCTTCGCTTGCACCCATAGACATTCCCTGAAGCTGGGTACGTGTGGGAGCAAGGTCGGCATTGTACTGGTACTGCTTATAGAAAGCAGTTGCCAACTCCTCCCAGTTACGAACTTTGGTCCCATCCAGTTGATAGAACCATTCGAGGTGAGTCCCTGAAAGACTTTCCTGGAAGAAGTGTATCCACAAGTTCTTATCTGCTGAGTATGGTTGGATTTTCCGAACATAAGACCTGAGATGTAGCTTGGGACAAGACGCCCCGTCATATTTAGTGAATGATGGTGCTTTGAACTTCCGAGGAATGATCACACCAGTTGACAAACCCAGATCTCCAAAATCCAGCCCAGGTACCTGTTGTATTTCCATAGCATTCAAACGGTCTTCCAAGTTCTTGTACTTGTCCTCAGCCGGAGGGTATTGTTCGTCGTTGAAATCTGTCTCGTTGTCGGAGACCACTGGACTAGGCACCTCTCTCTCATGGTGACTGCTTTCCCTCACAGATGGAGTAGTCCTCTCAGTTTCAGTCTGCGGTGTATTCCCAGATCTGCGTCTAGGGCTGAACAAAACAGTCCTCTTCTTCTTCTTTTCCTTCTTCAAGAGGAGAGCTTTCAGATCTTGTTGCCCCTGGGTCAAATTCATGATCAGCCCTTGGAACTGGGCGTTCTGAGCCTGGAGGGCCTTGATAGACTGCTCAGCTGATGATTCAGGATTCATGACGATCGGCTAAAATAAACAGCGAAGAAGGGTAAGCAACCTGTCAAAGGGATACCTGCAATGCAATGAGATGTATGATATGCATGCAATGATTTCAAGGACCTCGCGGGGTAAACAGAGAAACTTGTTAGAGTTGAGAACCGGTAACTTGATTGAAGGAACTTCATGTTGTTGAGAGTCCTTCTTCAAGGGTCAAAGGCTCACCATATCCAGTGGGTCATAGCCCCTGACAACCTTGGCTAGAGGAAAAGAAATCCCTTTTTCCCCTTGTTGGGACAGTTGATTCACCATGACCTGCATCACAAGCCCTTGAGGTCCTGGAAATAGGTTAGGATGTATGCAATGGTATGATGTTATGGTATGCATGGGGTAATGTAGGTAACCCTGTTATGAGTCCCAATTACGGACTGTAACCAAAACCTGCAAGAAATTCGAGTGTCAGATAACGAGCATGCAAATAGGCAGGTATGAAAGCACACAAGTCACACAAGAGAAGCCCTTAGAGTTTAGGCCAGCATGGGGTCTGGGTATTACCCTCTTGAAGTTGGTGGGCTCAACCTGTCCTAATCAAAGTAACCGGGTTCTAAGGTTCCCAATATCACGGGATTGCTTTCATTGTTCATCGTTTCGATTTAGCCACTGAACTGGCGACCGAAATATTCCAGGAAAGCAACCCTCAATTGAGTGTAGTATCGAGTATCAACCAACCTCGGACTGCACCAAAGTCAGTTATCTCACTACCCTAAAGAGGCCAAGATAGTTCAATTAAGGTTCCTAAGGTCTGTTGATGCTTCACGACACCACGCGGAGGCCCCGTACTCTCCTTGACTGAAGTCAAGGGTTACCGGTACACACCAAAGTGCCACATCAATGTAGCAGACTGTTTCAACCATGTCGGTATACCCCGCACAGTTCCCTCACAGCCTTGTTGCTACTTTCTAAGAAGGTATCCCCCAGATCCGGGTTAGGATCTATAGAACTCCCAAGCAACCCACAATAATAAAGCAAGCAAAGAAGACAATTGAAAACATAGTTATGACCTAGCCCTAAGGTACACCTCACTTTAAGTTTAAGTCCCCAGCAGAGTCGCCAGTTCTGTGATCGGTGGATCTGGAACTGACTGTTTTACGCTGGTTCGCGAAATGTCGCGGAAGCAAGAGTCGCCACCGTCTTTTATTTTCTCCAAATGGAAAGGACAAAAGCACAGAAAAATTCCTTATAGAGATTGCTCTCGGTTCGGGAGGTAGATTATAGAAAGGGAAGGTGTTAGCACCCTTTCTATCCATGGTTATCCATGGGCTCTTAGATACTTGCTCATTTGTGTTTTCAAAAATGGTTTGTTTGCTTTTCAACTGTGGGTTTTAAAAAGTTTCTTTGAAAATTCCAGTTCGACTCTTGTATCGGTCCTCAAGAGTGTTTGAAAATTTGCTTTCGAAAACTTTTGAAAATGTGTTGGTGTGAAAAGTATTTTTGAATTTTTTTTGAAGAGAGCAAGTATCTACGAGAACCTACCTACCCTAAGGAATTCGTCTGTGTAAATGTCCTTTAAAGTAGTGCCATCCCACCATTGAGAGGTAGGTAGCACCACCATTGGAGGTGTTCGGGTCAATTCGAGGTTCGGGACATGGTGATCACCAGAGCAATAGGAAGACACCTTAGAAGCTACCCTCATGCCAGGTTCCCGGATCATGAGGACTTACTAAGACATCCTCTACTCGACGATCACCTTTCGAGGCAAGGCAACAGTGAGGCGTACCCTAGGGGTGGTGTGTGCGATTCGTGTGTCGTTTTCATTTGCATTTGTCTCGTTATGTTAATTGTGATCTACGCTTGATTTTATTTTGTCATTCATTCTTTCATGCTTTTTGTTAACAGTTAAAATATTTGTGGGAAAAATAAATCTAAGCTATTACAAAAGGCGCGGGTCCACATTGCCAAATTAAACCGGACCCGATTTGACGGAAAATAAATAAAGCAAATAAAATAAAGAAATTGAAAAATGCGAGAAGTAAATGTTACAGCGCTTTGGGAGAGGTACATAATTAAGCAAAATAAAATAAAGATGCGAAATTAAACAATTAAGTCGAAAGGAGGGCGTTGGACCCTTTTTGCAAAATATGAAAATTACATGAATTAATTAATTAGAATTAATGAGAAATTAAAATTAAAATTAAAAAAAGAATGTTTTTGGTATTTTTAGTATTTTTGAGATTTTATAGAAAAAAGAATTAATTACAATTAAATGAAATGTTAAACCTAGTTCTATTTATTTTTAAACTTATTAAGAAAAATGTTGAAGTTCTTAACCTAATTTAACCTAAGTTATTTATGTATAATTTAATTATAAAAATAAATAAATAAATAATATTATGGAAAAAAAGGAAAATTAAAAGGAATAAAAATTATCAATTAAACCTAGTTCTACATTTTTTTATATTTTTATTAAAAGAATTAAAGTTAAAGCACCTAATTTAAATTAATTAATTTACATACAATTATTTATGAAAATATTAGAAATAAAATTTATTTATTATATTTTTTTATCTTTTCTGAATTTTTATGTATTTTTGTATTTTGTAAAAAAAATTATTAATTAAATCAAAACAATAAAATAAATAAAACAATAATTGAAAATAATAATAATAAAATATGAAGAAAATGGCAAACCAGGGGGGGTTCAGGCCCCAATTGTGAGGTATGGCCTTAGCAATTCAGGCCCATTTGTATCATGGCCTTGTTGACTTTGGTGCACGCGTGTGGGACGATTGACTCATCCTCATGGTGTTCATCAATCTGGAGCCTTTGATCTGAAGCGGCTAGACGCGTGACTGACTTGATGGTGATGGAATATGGTGTGCTTTATTGTGGAAACTGCATATGATTAGAACGTGAAAAATAATATGAATATATGAAAGACCTGGGGTTCGAACCCAGGTCATGTGCATTACCAATAGGCTTGCTTGCCATCTGTGCCAGTTCACGCTTTTGATTAATAAACAAACAATAAATATTATAAGAGAAAACAAGGTAGTTAGTGGGTAGCGCACGAAATATTCAAACCGGCTTATCATGTTTTGACAACGCATCATCTTCTTCGCATGTTTATTTTTTTTCTGAAACAAAAGTATACAGCAACGGTTTTAAACGCGTGGTTTTAGGCAGGCTATTGGAAAATAGCGAATAGCTCTCAAGCGCTCATAAATTGAGCGCGAGGGTTGATTCTCGTTCGTCCCAAAGCGCTTGTTCTCATGGTCTATGTCTCAGCCTCCAATTTTGCCCTATTTGAGAAACCCCAATTTCAAGCTCTGTAAACCCTAAAAGTCAAGCATGGTGAAATCTCATATACAGCGTAATAATCAAATTAAACATCATGGTTAGCTTTAAAACTTCATTATGAACATGAATCAAGTAATATATTTCACAAATAATGCATAGAATGGAATGTAAGATTATGAAATTTGTTCGATACAGTTCCGGTTCATGTTACCGATTCTTGGCGTTTGAATGGATGTTAATGATTGGAATATGTTCAGGGAGACTTGAGGAAGCTATTGAAACCAATTTCGTCTCTTGAATCCACCTCTAACACTGATTTCAGTTTTGACTTTTTTCAACAATTTTCCAAGTTTTTGCTTAGTTCTTCTGCGCAGCTTTTTGTGTATGGGCATTAGGTTTATGATCAAGCATATGTAGTGAGGCTATTAGGTTAACAAAAGTCAATAAAATCCAATGCAATAATGGTTTTTGGAAATTTGATTTTAAGGATCTTTTTCATATCTTTTTTCAAGTGTTCTTGGTTCAAAATCATGCCAATCAATCCAATTCTTTCCTAATTTGTATATGCACGAAATATTGACCTTAAAACATGTATAAAAAGATTGGTTTGGTTAATTTAAACATTTTTCATATATTTAATTGATTTAATTGAATTAATATAAATAAAAATTCAAATAAATAAATAAAAAATGAGAAAATACTTCCCTTTGGGCCAGGTGGTCGTGCACATGCTTGGAATGATGAACCATGGAAGAAAAATGGGCCCATTAGCAATTTTAGGTCATTTGATCCATTGTTGACTTTTCAAAATATCCAAAAATTTCCCAACTTCCACAAGGCATAACTTACTCAATTCTTAAGCTTTTCTCATGTTCTTGGACATTTTGGAAAGGTCTTTGCGTCCTCTAACCAATGTCTTTGGTCCCATGTCATTTTGATTTACCAATCTCAAGTTATGGCCTTTGACTTAAAGTCCCTTTTTGTTGACTTTTGAAAATGACCTATAATGTTGAAATTGATAACTTTTTGTGAGAGAACTTCTTGGACTTGAAATATGAAGATGAGTTGTAGGAAATGTCTTTCTTTTCAAAATGAGCTTTGGATGGAATTTTTCTGATAATCCATGTGAAAGTTATGCCCTGGTCAATTTCAGTTGACTTTTTCAGCTGTCCAAATAAGGAAACTTTTGCATCTTTGATGATTTCTGAGCCAAATTTTGAGAATCATGATCAAGCATTGATCAAATGATGTTTGTGGCTTCAAAATGATATGTTGACCAAAAATTTGAACTTTTGACTGTCAAATGACCATTTTGCCCCCTACAGTTGACTGTAGTGCAATTAGGGTTTTGACTGTGCAATTTTGAGCTGAATGCCTTGAAACTTGATATGAGGATACTTGACCATATTTGTAGGCATATGAGACTTGATTGGACCTTTGAAAACTTCATTTTCTTGCTCAGAACACAAACCCTAGTTTTGACTGTATAGGAGATCTTTGACTGTGCAACCCTTGGGGAATTTTGTAGCTTGGCTTGGCAATTTCTTAAAGAATATGGGAGGGAAAATTTTGGGGTACAACAGGTGGTATACACCATTATCATCATGAGAATAACTTATGACACTTTGCATAACATTCTATGTAGTATTCTCATAGCGGGTCAATCCAGTATAAATATTACTCCTAATATTCATACCTATGTCAAGACTTGATAACTCCTTATCTCTGATCCATGAGATGTGATCATCAATCTATCTTCATAATAATCTTAATGCTTTAATGTTATCCCACTTCACATTAAAGCTTGACTACAGATACTTTAAGAATAGTGTCTTATGTTTAATGGGATCTCATGATTAAGTCACACTTAACATTTCATTAAACCAATAAACCATTCTAGGGACTTTATTATTTTGGAAAGTAAACATAATAAAGAAATGCCTTTTATTATTAATAAATAATTCGATACAAGTACCAAAAGTATTGGCCTCTAGGGCTTACACCAACACCTCATTCCACCAGGGAGGAGGAGTTTGAAAATCAGGTCTTCTGTGCTTTCTGGGGGGCCAACGAGTCTGCTCGAGCATCATCAGTTGCTCACCCTGTGAGAAGATCATGTAATTCGGCGCACTAAGGCGTCTTTTCAAAATATTTTCAAAACACACTTACACAAAAGAATTTTTCAGAATGAGCTAGCAACTAAGAGCCCGTAGATAACTACGGATGGATATGGTGATAACACCTTCCCTTTCCATAACCTACCCCACTTACTCAAAATAATATCGAAAGGTCTTTCCTGTTCTTTTCACCCTTTCCTTTGTAGGATAAAAGACAAGTCGGTGGCGACTCTTGCTAACCGCAACATTGTGATAAAACACAAAAACCAGTAAAGTCTGTTCTCCCACAGTATTACAACCATCTTCACCAAGAACGTCGTCTCCCTCCCTCGTTACCTAACTGGAGGGGAAGAAACTATCGACGAACCTATTGAGAATAATGAAGTCCCCCTCATCCTCGGCGCCCATGCTTCCAGTAGGAGTATGATAGTGGCCAGACCCGTGGTTGTAGTGAGCCTGATACCAATGGATATGGAACTTACATAGCCTCCTGATATCTTTGTTCCCCTCTTCGTCATAACAAACCTCCATGGTCTCATCTACGAGATAAATTGGGTCAACCACCGCGTCCATGGCCTCTTGGGACGAAGGATGCACGACACACCACTTGTCTTTAAAGTCACGAACAAAGTCCATATAAATCCGGAACATCCTCTTGGATTGTTGAAAGAAACCCAACTATGTTTTCCTCCCCTAGACTACCTTTGAATATGGAAAACCATGAAGAATAAAGGAAACATTGCCCTAATCCTCAAGTATCAGCAAGTAATCTCGAAAGCCCGTATAAAAGAAATTGCATTGGGTTGCAGTTGGGAGGGTGCTAAGGACAAATGATTGAAAATGCCCATTTGATAGTCACTGAAGGGAAGACGAAGCCCTAGATCCATGAAATTTCTCCTGAAACCCTCTTGGTCGCCACCATATTCGACGATGGTGTACGCCTTCCTCCTTGTATGGATAAAGATCGAGGTTATCCTTCGAGGCTCTGGCCCGACCCAGGACAGTGACAGATCGGTGACAGTTTCCATCAAGTGGACACCCTTATCGGCCCCACTCGTTTCTTCTATCTCGACCTGCTCGAGTGTCTCGACTGGTTCAACAATTTCAATGTAATGTAGAGGAAACTAGTGAATTCGACAACAAAATCAAATCCACCCTTCCATGGCAACACAAGTGAAAGGGGGTTACCACGACCAAACCAGGTCGACGAACCCTCATTCGGTAAAAACAAACAGACTTGTGAACCTCACAAGGAGAATAAAGATCTCTCGAGCAACCTCGTGAAGGTGACGAGGATAAGATGAATCTCCCAAGAAATCTCATGAACATTGCGAAGAGGGGATGAATTTCCCAAACAATTTTATGAGTTTTGCGGGGAGAAGATGAATTCCCCGAGAAATTTCATGAGTTATACGGGGAGCAGATGAATTTCACGAGCCATTTTGTGAATATCACAAAGAGAGCCATGAACATCTCGAGTAAAAGTCCTTCGGGTAGTGAGATTCACCAGGAAATCCATGAAATTTGTCAAAAAACTAACTATAAACAAGAATAATCACTGGGAAACACTTACTTGAGTGGGGTTAGTAAAGATTTTGCGATGAAAGTTACGACATATCTTAAATTGAGGGTGGTAGAAAATGGATGACACTAGGGAGAAAGGAGAGAGCGAGAGTTTGGAAATGTTACAAATGAGCCCTTAAGAACTATTTATAAGGCTAGCGTGAAAGACAAAGCATTGCATCAAACAACGTATCAACTATCTGTCTCTTCGGCCCTCACGCGCTCAGGGTCATAATGACCCCTACTCTCTAGGCCATCATTCTATCCCAAAAGCTACAGCACGTGGCTTACAAAGTAAACATCCTGCAAACTTTCGTCTCCCCGCAAGCAAACTCTAATCTTTGCTCGAGCAATCGCGTATGAAAATGACCCCGTCCCTCGACGTGATAGGAGATGCTGGTGAAACTATGCTCACCATATGGGAAGTTGGTCTTAAGTCATAACTCCTTTCCTTAGGAGCAACGACTTGGGGGGATCCTATTCTGGACTGGGCTTGCACTTGGCTCAAACATCATAAAAGGCCCAATTCAACTATGCTGCAAGAGAAATCTAGCAGGAGTGAGTCTTCCCTAGGTAATGTCGGGCAATAATTCCACTCCTCTCATCGAGCCGGATATATCCTTTGGGGATAACCCCATGCTCATGAGCACCCTCCACTCCTCTTGTTGACCAGGATATGTCCTCCGGGGATAACCTCACGACTGTTGAGGAGGACCAATGACACTCTGGAGGTCCTCGCGAGTGAAGAAGTGAAAAACACAAGAAGGGGGGGGGGGGTTGAATTGTAAAACTGAAAATCAATGCAATGAACAAGATATTTTTATCCTGGTTCGTTTGATCTCAAACTACTCCAGTCCACCCGTCAAGGTGATTTCGCCTCTCTCCAACGAGGTCTTAATCCACTATATTTAACTGAATATTACAGACTGCTTTAACAATTGCTAAATCCTTCTTGATGCAAACCACAACCCGGTTTGTCAAGGAAACACTTTCTTACAGAGAAGATAAATCTAGGTGTGTGAATGTTTTCTACAAAACTGTATCACAACTGTGATGTTACATAATTTAAGCTTATGAAACGAGATTGCTAGAATACTGAGTGAGGAATTGTGAAGCGTTTAGCAAACTGAAAGAGGAAGATGATGATTAGCTTTTAGGCGTGTAATATGATGTAGAGCATTAGCCAATTCAATCTTCATAGTCTTGTTTATATAGCACTGAAATAGTTGAACGTTGGAGCAATAATCTTGATTCAATGCCAATAACAAACTTTCCTTATTGAGCAGATCTTGTCTGGAATGATGCCGTTGGTAATAATTCGCTTTTAATGCACAGTACCGTTGCTACTTAAAGCATGTTCTGGCTTGGCTTCATTCTGACTCTGCTTAAGTGCTGATGAACTGTTGTTGTCTTTAATCAGAGTGTTGAGCGCTGTTCTGTTCATCAAGCTTCAGCATTCGTGTGAATTGTTCTTCTGATTCTGGTATTCTGATATAGCATCTTTTGATGCTGATGCTAATAACCAATATTCTGATGCTGATTAAGATGTACTCTTGCTGATACCAAACAGAGTTTCTGCAAAACAGAACGTAATATTTTAGGTATCAAATAGTTCTTATATGAATCACATAATTAATATATCCTTTCATTTTGTTATCATCAAAACTTAAACTTAGGGTAGTAGATTCAAACTTTGTTCTAACAATCTCCCCCTTTTTGATGATGACAAAAACTAGATATTTTTAATTGAAAATAACGTGAAAAAGTATCAGGGATAACTAAATGATAAGATGTATCAGAGTAAGAGGTTATCAAAGATAAGGGATAAAGAGATATCAGAGTTGAGAGATACTCCCCCTGAATTTATTACTTCCCTTTTTAATTCCAAGAGTTCTTCAGGATCAGATCTTTGTTGTCTTTCTTTAAACATCAGATTATCAGAGCTTTGACTAACAGAAGCTTTGGATCAGAATATCAGAGCAGAGCTTCAGATCAGAATATCAGAGCTTTGCTTCGGGTCAGAGTGTCAGAGCTTTAGTCTTCAGAATATCAGAGTGTCAGAGCATTCTTGTACCTGTAGGCTTAAGCAAAAACAGAAAACATATTCAAGTATATAAGAGTTAGAATGTTTGAGATTTTCTGTCTTAGTAATCCGTTATTATTGAAAATATCATTCTTGTTCTCCCCCTTTTTGTCAGCAATCAAAAAGTGTAAGTGAAGTGCTAAAACAATTAGAGCAGAAAAACTTGTCATATTAAAATATTCAGAATCAAATAAAAACAGTACAACAGATAAGCAAAGAAAACATGAAAATGGCATGAATGAAAATCTAAGGTTGGGGAGGAAGGCGTGTGAACAGAGTCTCCAGCATTGCTTTAATCTGATCAGCAGTCTCATTCTGCTTGTGCACCATGCTGACTACTGTGTCTATCTTGCTATCCTTCACATCCATCCTTTCTTTCATCTTCTGGTCATTTTCATCCATCCTTTGCTGCAGACGAATGTCATTCAGCTTCAGCTCTTCCAGAGTCTGCCTGTCCAAGGCAGCTTGAGAAACATCAGAAGCAGGGAGCTTCTGAGAGCTTTCTGCAACATCTTCAGCTTGGCTGACTTCAGCTTGAATAGTCTGATCTTCTTCTGGTTGCACGATTGGCACTGTACGCTTCTCAGACCATTGCTCACTATCCAGAAGGAGCACGTCTTCCTGTGGCAGCTGACTTTCAACTTCCTTCAGCAGCTTGCTGAAGTTCTGTTGTGCCTGCTCATAGTTGATATCCTGCAACTTGAGGGCTTCAGCACGTACCCAAATTTTGAATTGTGACCAGAGCTGGTCAGAGGCAGCTGGGTCGATCATTCCAGGACAGACTTGCTTCAGAGAAGCAATCCACTGCTGCAAACCTGTTTCAAAATTCATAATACCAGAGCCAACATCTGGTTGTTTTGGTTTTGGAATGGCTATTTTATTTTTCAGATCAACAAGACGGTCAAGGATAGTTAAATCTATGAAGGTCCTGCTGGGGTCTTCTGTGGTTTGTTTGGGAGCTATTTGTTTGGGAGATGGAGTGGGAGAATCAGAAATAATGATTGGACTGTTTGGGGTTTTGGGAGTATTTGGTGGTGTAGATTTTGGCGAGGATGGCAGCTGGGCCATGGTTACTGTTGTTCCACATGGCAGCTGGATTGCCAGAGGTTGTGGCTCAGAGGATTGAGGTGAATGAGGTTCAGAAGGTGGAGGAGATGGAGTTTCAGAATGATGAAACTCAGGTTGAGGTGATGGTGGATGAATTTCTGGTTGAGGAGAGGGAGAAGGAATTGCTGGTTGTGGAGAAGGAGGAGGAATTTCTGGTTGTTCAGGGATATGGGGTTCTTCTGGAATGGGTGAGAGTGGTTGTTCTGATTGATGAGAGTGGACAATTTGTGGTTCAGAGTTTAGATTGTTGGAGAGGTGATCAGAAACACGTTGATCAATGTCAGACAGCACTTTGTCAAGTGCTGATGTTGTTGAAATTGTTGGTTTGGGATGTTTGGTTCGGGGTCTTCTGAGTTGTAGTGCCTCAGAAGGGTCATCTTCTGGTTCGGTTTCATCTATTGTTGGGATGAGGATTGGGATTCTTTGAGAGGTTGGAGTTGGGATTGATGTTGGAATAGTAGAAGAATTTAAAACAGAAGCAGCAGATAAATTACCTCTTTTCTTGGGTGTCTGCTGGGATGTTCCTTCTGAAGGGGCCTTCCTTTTCTTCGTCTTCTTCAGAGTAACTTCTGGTTGAGGTTGGTGCAGATCTTTGATATTCAGCTTGGGATATGTACCACCAGCCTTGCACGCGTCCAAATATCTGAGAACCACCACTGGTTTAGATTCTATCTCAGAAAATAGAGGAAAGTCACTCAGTGGAACTCTTCTACTGGTGATATCAGCAATAGGAGTAACGCTGGGTTCCTTTTTGATATGCTCTATTAACTTCATTTTCTTCAGATTCTTCGCGTTCAGAGGCTTGCCAACAGTTGGTTCAATGGTGCTTAACTCTTGAGCTTCAATCAGGTGCTCTATCAGCCTATTCTCAGTCAGAATATCTGATATTAACCTTCCAAAGGGTATCCAATCCCTCTTTGTTCTTTCTTCTTCCCTGGTTTCCTTCATGCTTGTTCTGAGGTGATTAAACAGAAGATGAGCCAAGTTGATTTTCACCTTTTGATTGATAAAATAGATCAGAAACTGCTGATATATATTTATGTAATCAGGGGAACTGGTTGGCTTCCTATGGTTAAAACACCCCAGAATGATCTTCGCCCAAACTCTGTGATGGTCCTTCAGATCTCTGATCTTGCTGCTGGGTAACCCAAGGGTGAAAATCCTTTCTGCTACAACACCCACGTCAGCACATCTTTCAGCCATATCAATACAGCGGACGCCACCGCCACTGTAACCAATTAACTTTGCTATGTGATCCTCAGTGATCACAATCTTCTTCCCCATTATGTAGGAGGTGACTTGATGCGTTGAAGCATTTGCATGAATCCAGAACTCCTTGACTAACATTGGGAATGTTGGTCCAACTAACCTGTCAAAATACCTTTCCCATTTCTGTGCCCTAACTTCTTCTGTTAAATCAAAACCATTCTCTTTCAGACTGCCAAAATCAATGATTAATTCAGATAACACTTCAAGATTATTCACTGGAGTGAGGAGTGTTCTGAATGGAACTTGATATTGTTCAGATGATGCTTTCTTCTGAGAACCTGCAGAAGCACTGCTGGAGGTTGCCATGTTCACACTTAGGGATTTTGAAAGAAAACTGAGAAAATGGGTTTGAGAGAGATGAACACAGAAAAATGCAGAGAATACTTGAGAGATAATGAGAAACTGTAAAAGATTCAAGTGAGAAGTTAACGTGCTTAAATAGGCTTCAGAATATTTTGAAAGAGTAAACATTTTCAATAAAGAGAAACAAAATCATGATTACATTTTAAAAACATGATTACTTTCAATTAATGCTTGCTGATTTTGGGGGATTTGAGAAAGATACTTAAAACGGTTACCATACATGTGTCTCAATGCACCCAATCAGCGTTTTGACTTCTCAGAAGCGTGCACGCGTTCTGCTTCAGAGATTTGCTGATGATTGGATGACACTTGTTTGATTTAGTGATCAACACGTCTGTCTTTGAGCTGAAACGCTCAGATCTTTAAGACTAGCATCTGATACAATCTGCATGTTCTATCTTTCTGAAAAGAGATTGATCAGAAGTTCACAATAAAACAAATACATTCTGAAGATAAATATATGGAATTAAAACATTTTCACTCTGGGCAGATTTTCATGCTGAGATGTTTCAGAATGAAATTGAACCTATCTTCAGAAAGGGGTTTAGTGAAGATATCAGCCCATTGATGGTTTGTATCTATAAATTTTAAGTTCAAATTCCTTTCTGAATATAGTCCCTAATGAAATGATGTTTTATTTCTATATGCTTAGCTCTAGAATGTAAAATGGGATTCTTACTTAAGCAAATAGCAGAAGTATTGTCACAGAGTATAGGGATGTTACTCTAAAAAATCTGGAAGTCTTCAAGCTGACTTTTCATCCAGAGCATTTGTGTGCTACATCCTGCTGCTACTATGTACTCAGCTTCTGCTGTTGATAGCGCAATTGTTGATTGCCTTTTGCTGGACCAAGAGATCAGATTTTCTCCCAGAAACTGGCAGCTTCCAGAAGTACTTTTACGCTCTACTCTGTCTCCAGCAAAGTCAGCATCGCAGTAGCCTACTAAACTGTAATCACTGGATTTTCTATAAAACAAACTCAGATTAGTAGTACCTTTCAGATACTTGAAAATTCGCTTAACAGCTGTTAAGTGAGATTCTCTAGGATCTGATTGGAATCTAGCACAAATACATACGCTGAATAATATATTAGGTCTTGAAGCTGTCAGATAAAGGAGAGAACTAATCATACCTCTGTAGACTTTCTGTTCTACCTTTTTGCTTACCTCTTCTCTTTCCAGAATGCACGTGGGATGCATTGGAATCTTTGATGGCTTACATTCTGAGAGGTCAAATTTATTCAGAAGATCTCTGATGTATTTGCTCTGATGAATGTAAGTTCCCTCTGGAGTTTGATTGATCTGAATTCCTAGAAAGAATTTCAGTTCCCCCATGAGGCTCATCTCAAATTCTGCCTGCATACACTTAGCAAATTTTCTTCCAAGAGAAGGATTAGTAGAACCAAAAATAATATCATCAACATAAATTTGACAGACTAAGATGTCATTCTTAACTGATTTACAGAATAAGGTAGTGTCCACCTTCCCTCTGGTGAATTCATTTTCTAACAGAAAGTTACTTAGTCTTTCATACCAAGCTCTGGGAGCTTGTTTCAGACCGTATAGTGACTTCTTTAGTTTGAAAACATGTTCTGGATGTTTTGTATTTTCAAAACCAGGGGGTTGGTGCACATAAACCTCTTCTTCTATATAACCATTTAAGAATGCACTCTTGACATCCATCTGATACAGAGTGATGCCTCTATTAACTGCAAATGAAATTAAAAGTCTGATATATTCTAACCTGGCGACTAGAGCAAAGGTTTCTGTATAGTCTATCCCCTCTTGCTGACTATAACCTTGTGCAACCAGTCGTGCTTTGTTTCTGATGACTTCACCTTGTTCATTTAGCTTGTTTCTGAAGACCCATCTTGTTCCAATGACGTTGAATCCTTTTGGTCTGGGAACAAGATCCCATACGTCATTTCTGGTGAATTGATTCAGCTCTTCTTGCATTGCCAGAATCCAGTCATTGTCCAGAAGTGCTTCATCAATAGAAGAAGGTTCAATCAAAGACACAAGTCCCATGAGGGTTTCTTCAGAGTTTCTGAAGCTTGCTCTTGTTCTAATTGGATCTTCCTTTCTTCCTAAGATAGTCTCTTCTGGGTGATCCAAGCTGCTTCTGGGTAATCTCTTCTGAGGTTGATCAGCAGCTGTTGTAGGATTGCTAGCAGTGCTCCTTTCAGACGTTGAAGGAGTGTCTGTTTTGAGAGCTTCTGATGACTTGTCTTCAGAACCTGTAAATTCAATTTCCATACCTGCAAAAACTTCATTCTGCTTTGACTTTTCAGAGTCAAGCTTATCATTAAAACGAACACTGATTGATTCTTCCACAATCTGTGTTTCTGTATTGTATACTCTGTACCCTCTTGAGCGTTCAGAGTATCCTAACATAATACACTTCTGTGCTTTAGAGTCAAACTTGTTCAAATAATTCTTTGTATTTAACATAAAGCAGGTACATCCAAATGGATGAAAATATGAAATGTTGGGCTTTCTGTTCTTCCACAATTCATATGGAGTCTTTTCCAGAATAGGTCTTATTGAGATTCTATTCTGAATGTAGCACGCTGTGTTTATTGCCTCTGCCCAGAAGATCTTAGCAACGTTTGTCTCATTGATCATGGTTCTGGCCATTTCTTGCAATTTTCTGTTCTTTCGTTCTACAACTCCATTTTGTTGGGGGAGTTCTAGGACAAGAGAAATCATGCAGAATGCCTCTGTCATTAAAGAATGACTCAAAATCTTTGTTTTCAAATTCTCCACCATGATCACTTCTGACTTTAACGATTCTAAGATCCTTTTCATTCTGAACTTGGTTACAGAAGGTAAAAAACACAGAGTGTGACTCGTCCTTGTGTCTTAAGAACTTTACCCATGTCCATCTGCTATAGTCATCTACGATTACTAACCCATACTTCTTGCCACTGACTGAAGCAGTTTTAACTGGTCCAAATAAGTCAATGTGCAGAAGTTCTAATGGCTTAGAGGTAGAAACAACATTTTTAGATTTAAAAGAAGGTTTTGCAAACTTGCCTTTCTGACATGCTTCACACAGAGCATCTGAATTGAACTTCAAATTAGGAAGTCCTCTGACCAGATTGAGTTTGTTAATCTGAGATATTCTTCTCATACTTACATGCCCCAATCTTCTGTGCCAGATCCACTGCTCGTTGTTAACAGACAGAAGGCACTTTACATTCTGACTTTTCAGTTTAGAAAGTTTGATTTTGTAAATGTTGTTTTTCCTCTTTCCATTAAACAGGATAGTCCCATCTTTCTGACTAACAACTTTACATTATTTTTGATTAAAGATTATATCATAACCGTTATCACTTAATTGACTTATGGATAACAGATTATGCATTAATCCATCTACTAGCAGAACATTATTAATAGAGGGAAGATTTCCATTACCTACATTTCCAGAGCCAATGATCTTTCCCCTCTGATTGCCTCCAAAGCCAACGTGGCCTCCAGGCTTAAGTTCCAGGCTTTGGAACATATGCCTTCTTCCTGTCATGTGTCGCGAGCAGCCAGAGTCCAGGTACCATGACTGGTGTTTCTGATTCACTGCTAAAGATATCTCTTCAGTATCTGATTCTGAGTCTGATTCAGAAGCTTCACTATCTTCTGAAATGTTAGCCATGAGAGCTATGTTTGCTCTCTCATCATCTGATTCTGAGTCAGCTTCAGACGAGTCAGAGTCATCCCATGTAGCCATGAGACTTTTCTTCTTTTCTCTTCCAAACATCTTTTTGGGCTTTTCCCTCTGAAGCTTTGGGCAGTCACTCTTGTAGTGTCCTTGCTCATTGCACTCATAGCAGATGATGTCCTTGGTGTTTGGCTTTCTGCTTCCTGAGGAGCCTTCAGATCTTCTGTATCCAGAGGAAGACTCTGTCCTTCTGTATCTGGAAGAGGACTCATTCTGATCAGATCTTCTGGGATTCCTGAACTTCCTTTGTCTTTGCTTCCACAGTTGATTCACTCTTCTGGAGAGGAGGGAGAGTCCGTCTTCTTCTGATGAGGATCCATCAGATGTTTCTTCAACTGCCTGCAAAACTTTATACTCAGATTTTTTGTTAGATTTTAATGCTAAAGGCTTACCTTGCTTCTGAGGCTCGTTAGCTTCTAGCTCTATCTCATGACTTCTGAGGGAGCTGATAAGTTCCTCCAGAGTAATTTTGTTGAGATCTTTTGCTAGCTTCAGAGCTGTAACCATTGGTCTCCACTGCTTGGGTAAGCTTCTGATGATTTTCTTGACATGGTCAGCAGTAGAGTATCCTTTGTCCAGAACCTTGAGACCAGCTACCAGAATCTGGAATCTTGAGAACATTGTTTCAATGGATTCAGATTCTTCCATTTTGAACGCCTCATACTTCTGAATGAGCGCCAGAGCTTTAGTTTCTTTGACCTGAACGTTGCCCTCATGCGTCATTCTGAGTGAGTAAAAAATGTTCTTTGCTGTGTCTCTGTTGGAGATCTTTTCATATTCAGTATAGGAGATGGCGCTGCGAAGGATGGTTCTGGCCTTATGGTGATTCTTGAAGTCACGCTTTTGTTGGTCATACATTGTTTTCCTATCAATCTTCTGACCGCTTGCATTCACAGGGTGCGTGTATCCATCAGTCACCATATCCCACAGATCAGCATCATGTGCCAGAAAGAAGCTTTCAATTTTGTCTTTCCAGTAATCAAAGTTTTCTCCATCAAATACTGAAGGTTTGCCGCTGAATCTGTCTCTGTCCTCATGGTTGTCATTGCTGGTGTGAGAATAAGTTCCTGCCATTGTGTTTTTCTGACGCTGGATCTTGTACTGACACGGTTAAGTGTTTTAGCACAGAACCAGGCGCTCTGATACCAATTGAAGAAGTGAAAAACACAAGAAGGGGGGGGGGGGGTTGAATTGTAAAACTGAAAATCAATGCAATGAACAAGATATTTTTATCCTGGTTCGTTTGATCTCAAACTACTCCAGTCCACCCGTCAAGGTGATTTCGCCTCTCTCCAATGAGGTCTTAATCCACTATATTCAACTGAATATTACAGACTGCTTTAACAACTGCTAAAGCCTTCTTGATGCAAACCACAACCCGGTTTGTCAAGGAAACACTTTCTTACAGAGAAGATAAATCTAGGTGTGTGAATGTTTTCTACAAAACTGTATCACAACTGTGATGTTACACAATTTAAGCTTATGAAACGAGATTGCTAGAATACTGAGTGAGGAATTGTGAAGCGTTTAGAAAACTGAAAGAGGAAGATGATGATTAGCTTTTAGGCGTGTAATATGATGTAGAGCATTAGCCAATTCAATCTTCATAGTCTTGTTTATATAGCACTGAAATAGTTGAACGTTGGAGCAATAATCTTGATTCAATGCCAATAACAAACTTTCCTTATTGAGCAGATCTTGTCTGGAATGATGCCGTTGGTAATAATTCGCTTTCAATGCACAGTACCGTTGCTACTTAAAGCATGTTCTGGCTTGGCTTCATTCTGACTCTGCTTAAGTGCTGATGAACTGTTGTTGTCTTTAATCAGAGTGTTGAGCGTAATTCTGTTCATCAAGCTTCAGCATTCGCGTGAATTGTTCTTCTGATTCTGGTATTCTGATATAGCATCTTCTGATGCTGATGTTAATAACCAATATTCTGATGCTGATTAAGATGTACTCTTGATGATACCAATCAGAGTTTCTGCAAAACAGAACGTAATATTTTAGGTATCAAATAGTTCTTATATGAATCACATAATTAATATATCCTTTCATTTTGTTATCATCAAAACTTAAACTTAGGGTAGTAGATTAAAACTTTGTTCTAACAGCGAGTACCCTCCTCACAAAGTAGGCATCCATCACCCCCGAATGTCACGTAGTCCTCTTGACCCTAAAAATACTGCATCCACGCCTTCCTGATAATTCAGAGAAGTCCATTCAAGTTGGGGACCATATGTTGGTCTCCATTACACACATAGGACCTTATAATATCCATTTTAAGCTTGCTTGGTCAGCCCAACAATGGGGACCTTGGCCCAGCGCTGGGAGATATAAATAACCTATCGCTCGAGAGGATCAGGTATTCATTCATTTATACATATTAGCACACTTACTTGCACTTGCTGTGAAGCTTACTTTGACATCAGAGTGTCTTTCAGGTACCCCCCATCCACTTCACATTCAACCCATGCTCGACTTACAGCTCGTGGGCTTGACAATCCCTTATGATCGGGTATGATCAATAAGGGATTCACAAGAAGTGGATGAAATCCTTGGTATCTGTTGTACCCCTAAATTTTCCCTCCCTTTTTACTTAAGACATTCTTATAGGATTCTCAAATGCTCAAGGATTGATCAGACAAATTCTTCTCCTAAGCAATTGACCTACAACTAGGGTTTTGTGTTTATCAAGGAAGATTGGGTTTCTAAGGTCTCAAGTCGATTTCATGGTCTCTTATATTTCTCCAAGAATGTTCTACCAAGTTTTATGCCTTACATCACAAGTTTGCTCACTCAATTGCTCAGATGACTGAAAATCAATTGTATTGGATAAAAAGTCAATTGTGGTCAACATACAACCAAACTTTTAGATTTTTGGTTAACATCAAGGTTTTGAATTAATATTTATCATTTGATCAAGGGTTAATCATGATTCATCAAAAAACTCCCAAATCATCAAAAGTCAAAAGTTGCCAAATTAGGATTTTCTTAAGGAGAAGTCAATTGAACTTTGACCAAACATAACTTCCACATGCTTCATCATGTTCTCCTCAACCAAATCTCATTTTGAAGGAAATTAAATTCTCTACAACTTTGTCTCTCTAATCTCAAGTCCAAAAAATGCTTCATTTGAGAGATATGGGCCAATATATTATAGGTCATTTCAAAAGTCAACAAAAAGACACTTTTTGTCAAGGCAACTTACATCAAGATAAAGTATTCAAATGCAAAAATGATCAAAGGAGGGCTTGTAGAGGACATCTTGAGCTTTACTAAAAATCTAAGATCACCTTTAAATTATGTAAATTGAGATAGTTATGATTGGTGCAAGTTGGGAAATTTTGAGCAAATGCATGAGGTTCAAATTGAGCCGACTTGATTTTTTTGGGCTAATGGGCTATTACTTCAAATTCCAAATGTGTTCTACACCTGATATACACATCAAGATTTGTTCATACACCTCCCTTTGGTTTATTATATTTATTTCTTATTTTTATTATTTTAAAAGTCAAGATAAAATAAAATAAGACCAAACTTATTACACAAGTCCAAGCCCGTGAACCTTTGACCTAATTGCAAGCTATATATTCACTTCAATTCAGACAAACCCGAGCCACGAAAAAACCTGGTGCAAGAATACCCTTCCAAAAAATCCAAAATCATTCACATTAGGGAAAATTGTAAAACCTATTTGTAGCCGTTTCCAAAGCATTCTAACTCCTCCATTCAATTACAGGGACTCAATATGGTAAGGTTGGATCGATTTCCATGGTCAAAAGGGCATAAAATCGCATATATGTGCCTCGCCGGTTTCATCATTGCATGGTTTTCATATATGTTATTACATTATGTTTGTACGCATACTAACTTTATTGACACGTTCATGAGGTTCAATGATGCAGGAATGATCCATCATGAGAGTCCCATAATGGCCAAATCATGAACCACCATGTTCATACAGATTTACGTTATTTTTGTCATAGCTCAAAACCTAGCGCGCTTCAGTCCAAGATAATAGTTCCATTGAATTTGCAGGCCTTGATTTATGGGGGTAGGGTCCCCTTGGATCTCTAATACTGTTTATTTCGCAGGTTAGAAGAAAAGACTCACCGAAGAAGACGATCGGAGCTAAGGCTTCAGCGCCTCTCCGGTCATGCAATGTGATTTTATATTATATGTTTTGTTTCAGTTTAAACAATGGATGTATCACCACCCCAGTGGTTAAACGCACGTGCTAAAGACAATACTATGCCAAGGCGTGGGTTCGATCCCAGCCTTTTAGTATTTTAAGTTTTTTTTCATAAATTTACATGTTTTGTAGGATAATAACAAAACCTGCTAACTCTCCTTGCTTATCACAAGTGCGCGCTTGACGCAGTGGTGGACCGGTTGGGCAGGAATTCTAAGGGCGTGGGTTCAACACCCATCCCTGGAAATTTGGTTATTTTTCTTATTATTTCTTCTTTTCCCTTAAAACAAACCCTGGTTTTCTTTCAAAAACGTTTTTCTAAAACCCTAATCAAATTAGTTTTTTTAGGTTTCTAATTTAATTAACCATTTTTATTTAATTAATCAATCTAGGTTTTTAATTTAATTAATTAACTTTTTAATTAAAATTAATTAGGTTTTTAGGGTTAATCATCATTAAAACCTTTTTATCAAAAAATCACCAAAAACCTTTTCGCATTCCTTTTTCCTATTTTACATTTTGCGTGGTTTATTATTCTTGCACTTTTTATGATTATGTAATTAATTCTCGATTTGTAATACTAATTAGGGTTTACTTTCTGCATTTCTATTTATGTACCTCTCCCAAAGCGTTGTAATAGTCTTAGGTTTACTTTCCGCCTTTTACTGCTTTTCTATTTTACTATATTACTGTTAGTAATTAGGTCTTGTATGACAAGATAAAAATAATCGATAGCTAATCCTAATTTCAAAGATAAACATAACTGGAAAAAAATCACCTCGCACACTTACACCTCTAGGGTAACCTCCCTTATTTCCTTCAGATTACAAAGCAGTCATGTACCTCAAATGTAGGGACGCTTTAGCAAAGTCCCTCGATATAAAGACCATAGTCCCTCATTGAACCTTTTGAAGTTTCCTTCGATAAATGATCTAGTCCTTTAACGATAATTGTTAAAGCATCCTTACGAGTTGCCTTTTATGACTGTACGATGACCCGCAATTGTCCCTTCATATCCAACGATAGAGCTTCCTACTAACTAATGGTAGGATAGAACCATCTAAAGGAGGAGGAAAATAACAAGAATGACCTTGAGTAGGTAGACCGCTGTTAATCGCTTGCTCACAAACACTTCAAAATGAAACACTTTTCACAAACACTCTTCAAAAATATTTTAAAACAAAACACTTTGTACGCATTCTCGAATATAGATACAAGAATCATTACAAAGTTGCCTCACATTGGAATTTCAAAATATTTTCAAACACACATACACAAAGCAATTTTCAAAGTGAGCTAGGGATTAAGAGCCCGTAGATAACTATGGATGAAAAGGGTGCTAACACCTTCGCTTTTCATAACCTATCCCTCGAACTCAAAAGCTATCAAGGTCTTTCCTGTTCTTTTCACCATTTCCTTTTTGGATAAAGGAAAAGTCGGTGGCGAATCTTTCCATCTGCATATTTGCGATAAAACACAAAACAAGTCAGTTCTCCCACCGTATTACAGAACTAGCGACTCTGCCGGGGAGGAGAAAAAAGAGGGGTTACCTTAGAGTTAGATCACTTTATCTGCTTTACTTTAAATTTTTGGCTTTACATTTGGTTTTTTTCCAGGTTTACTTTTCTTGCAAAGATCCTACACCCGGATCTGGGGGTACCCTTAGGTAAGTAGCTATATGTTGTACCCCAAAATTTTCCCTCCCATATTCTTCAAGAAATTGCCAAGTCATGCTTCAAAATTCCCCAAGGGTTGCACAGTTCAAGGGTCTCCTAAACAGTCAAGATTAGGGTTTTGGTTCTGATCAAGAAAATGAAGTTCCCAAGGGTCCAATCAAGTCTCACATGCCTATAAATATGGTCAATCACCCTCATATCAAGTTTCAAGACTTTCAGCACAAAATTGCACAGTCAAAAACCCTAATTGCACTACAATCAACTGTAGGGGCAAAATGGTCATTTGGCAGTCAAAAGTTCAAATTTTTGGTCAACATCTCATTTTGAAGCCACAAACATCATTTGATCAATGCTTGATCATGATTCTCAAAGCTTGGCTCAAAAATCATCAAGATGCAAAAGTTTCCTTATTTGGACAGCTGAAAAAGTCAACTGTAAATTGACCAGGGCATAACTTTCACATGGATTATCAGAAAAATTCCATCCAAAGCTCATTTTTAAAATAAAGACATTTCCTACAACTCATCTTCATACTTCAAGTCCAATAAATGTTCTCACAAAAAGTTATCAATTTCAACATTATAGGTCATTTTCAAAAGTCAACAAAAAGGGACTTTAAGTCAAAGGCCATAACTTGATATTGGTAAATCAAAATGACATGGTACCAAAGACATTGGTTAGAGGACTCAAAGACCTTTCCAAAATGTCCAAGAACATGAGCAAAGCTTAAAAATTGAGCAAGTTATGCCTTGTGGAAGTTGGGAAATTTTTGGATATTTTGAAAAGTCAACATTGGTTCAAATGACCTAAAATTGCTAATGGGCCTATTTTTCTTCCATAATTCATCATCCAAGGCATGTGCACGACCACTTGTCCCAAAGGGAAGTTTTTCTTCATTTTTTATTTATTTATTTGAATTTTTATTAATAATAATTCATTTAAATCAATTAAATATATGAAAAATAATTAACCTAAGTTTTTTCAATCTTTTTATGCATGTTATATACTCAAGATTTCGTGCCTAGCCAAATATGGAAAGAATCAATTGGATTGGTCATGATTTGTATCAAAAAGCATGTGAAAAAGATTTGAAAATCATGTTTAAAAATCAAATATCATATTCATGAATGCAAGAGATTTGGATCAAGTTTTCTAACCCTAATCATTCCTACATATACAAGCAAGCAAGACCTAATGCAATTGACCAAGAAGCTGCGCCAGAAACCCTTGCACAAACTTGAAATTTTACCAAGAAAACTCAATTCTGAAAACCTAATTCTAGGGCGATTCAGGGCCAAATAGCTACTCCATTAGCTTCCTTAAGGATCATAGGACGTGTTCCAATCATTCCCTAAGCCCCATACTCAAGAAAACGTGAAATCACCATTGAAGTTGGTAAAGAAAATTTCAGAATCGTTTTCTATCATTCATGCATTGTTAACATGTTTCATTGTTATTTTTGTGTTTAGAATAATGTTTGCAAGCTAATCATATGCTTTGATTGAATTATTATGCACTGTATGCAAAGATGCCATGGTCGTGTTTTAGGGTTTACAGGACTTTGAATTGGGGGTTTTAAAATATGGAAAAATTGGAGCATAAGACTTAGGCCACTCGATTCAGCATGCTCAGACGATCACAAGGCCACCCTCGCGCCTAATTTATGGAGCCCCAGGGGCTATTCGCTATTTTCTGATATGTTGCCTAAAAGAACGGTGTAAAAACCGTTGCCTGTTTCTTTTATATTTTCAGGAAAACAAAATCAATGGAGAAGATGATCTCGTGGCAGGCGATGGTTGGCTGGTTCAAAATTTCGCGCTCAAACCCACTAACGCTTTTGTTTTATTTGATATTATTTGTTTGTAGTATTACGTACAAAGCGCGTAACATGGCTCAGTGGTGCACGTATAGGTCGGTAACGTCCATGACCTGGGTTCGAGCCCCAGGTCTTCACCCTTTCAATATTGTTTTTCAACTCATATTCCTATGCAGATTCAATATCAAAGCACACCGTATGCCTCCAAAATCAAACGTCCACGCGTCCTACTGGATTCAATCAAGGGCTAGGATATGAAGAGCATGGTGTACGTGGGTCAACGCTGATGCACGCTAGTGGGGAAAGTCCACCAGGCCTGAAGCATTGGGCCCAGATTTGCTAAGAGAAAACCTCCTATTTGGGGTCTGAACCCCCTAGGTTTGCCAATTTTTTTTACTTTCTTTATTTTTTATTATATATACTTTCTTTTAATTATTGTTTTATTAATTAATTTAATATTTTCATAAAATATAAAAAACACATAAAAATCAGAAAAGAGAAAAAATAATGAATATTTTTATTTTAGTATTTGTAAATAAATTCATAAATTAACTAGTTTTAAATTAGGTTTTAATTTTAACTCTTTTAATAAAAATCTAAAAAATATAGAATTAGGGTTTATGATAATTTTTATTCCTTTTTATTTTTCTTTCATAATAATTAAAACATTAAATATTTATTTTTGTAATTAAAATGCATGTAAATTAATTAGGGTTAATTTTAGGGTAAAACTTTAATCTTCTTTTTAATAAATTAAAATTGTAGAATTAGGGTTAGCATTTATTTTATTTAATTCTTTTTCATTAAAATCACAAAATACCAAAAAATACCAAAAAAAAAAAATTTCTTTTCTCTCTTAATTAATTAATTTAACCATTTAATTTAATTTTGCAAAAAGGGTCCAACGCCCTCGTTTAATTCTCATTTAATTCGCGCATTTATCTTATTTCTTTTAATATTTATGTATATCTCCCGAAGCCATGTAATTAATCTGTCGCACTTTTAATTCTTTATTCTCTTTACTTTCTTTATTTTTCCTGTCAAATCGGGTTCGAGAAATTTTGGCGATGTGGACCCGTGCCTTTTGTAATAGCTTAGAATCTTTTACTTCCTCGCAATATTTTAACTGTTAATCAAGGCATGAAAGAATGTATGGACAAAAATAAAAACAAACGCTAGATCACCAATAAACATGACAAAAGACAAAAATATCTGGAAACGACACACAAATTCACACACCACCCCTAGGGTACGCCTCACTGTTGCCTTGCCTCGAAAGGTGATCGTCGAGTAGAGGATGTCTTAGTAAGTCCTCATGATCCGGGAACCTGGCATGAGGGTAGCTTCTAAGGTGTCTTCCCATTGCTCTGGTGATCACCATGTCCCTACAAACTCGAATTGACCCGAACACCTCCAACGGTGGTGCTACCTACCTCTCAATGGTGGGATGGCACTACTTTAAAGGACACTTACACAGACGAATTCCTTAGGGTAGGTAGGTTCTCGTAGATACTTGCTCTAATTTCAAAACAAACTCAAAAATACTTTTCACACCGACACATTTTCAAAAAGATTTCGAAAGCAAATTTTTCAAACACTCTTGAGGACTGATACAAGAGTCGAACTGAAATTTTCAAAGAAACTTTTTAAAACCCACAATTGAAAAGCAAACAAACCCTTTTTGAAAACACAATGAGCAAGTATCTAAGAGCCCATGGATAACCATGGATAGAAAGGGTGCTAACACCTTCCCTTTCTATAATTTACCTCCCGAACCGAGAGCAATCTCTATAAGGAATTTTTCTGTGCTTTTGTCCTTTCCATTTGGAGAAAATAAAAGACGGTGGCGACTCTTGCTTCCGCGACATTTCGCGAACCAGCGTTAAACAGTCAGTTCCAGATCCATCGATCACACTATAGATCATGGAAATTGTATGGTGTAGACCGATATGGTTGAAGTGATGGCTACGTTAGTGCGACACTTTGGTTTGTACTGGTGTCCCTCGAGTCAGTCGGGGAGAATACTAGGCTTCTGCGTGGTGTCATAAGCAGTAACTGACCTTTAGAACCTTAATTGACCCAACTTAGCCATTAGAAGGTAGTGAGATAGCCGACTTTGGTGCAGTCCAAAGTTGGTTGATACTCGATGCTACGCTCATTTAGATTCAACTCTCAGGATATTCGGTGGCAAGTCAGTTGCATTGCTGAAACAATGCCTGCGAGAAGGATCGGTGATACGAGACTCTTAGAACCCGATTACTATTCTTAGGACAGGTTGAGCCAACTGAACTTCAAGATGGTACTTACCTACGGACCCCATGCAAGCCTTAAACCTAAGGCTCTTGTGTGCTTTATTTGTGTTTGTTATTTTTTCAAACATGACATCATAGCATCATGACATCATACCATACTGTTGTACCCCAAAATTTGCCCTCCCATATTCTTTAAGAAATTGCCAAGTCAAGCTTCAAAGTTCCCCAAGGATTGCACAGTGCAAGGGTCTCCTAAACAGGCAAAACTAGGGTTTGTGGTCTGATCAAGAAAATGAAGCTTCCAATGGTCCAATCAAGTCTCATATGCCTACAAATATGGTCAAGCATCCTCATATCAAGTTTCAAGGCATTCAGCTCAAAATTGCACAGTCATTGCACTACAGTCAACTGTAGGGGCAAAATGGTCATTTGACAGTCAAAAGTTCAAATTTTTGGTCAACATATCATTTTGAAGCCACAAACATCATTTGATCAATGCTTGATCATGATTCTCAAAGTTTGGCTCAGAAATCATCAAGATGCAAAAGTTTCCTTATTTGGACAGCTGAAAAAGTCAACTGAAATTGACCAGGGCATAACTTTCACATGGATTATCATAAAAATTCCATCCAAAGCTCATTTTGAAGAGAAAGACATTTCCTACAACTCATCCTCATACTTCAAGTCCAAGAAATGCTCTCACAAAAAGTTATCAATTTCAACATTATAGGTCATTTTCAAAAGTCAACAAAAAGGGACTTTAAGTCAAAGGCCATACCTTGAGATTGGTAAATCAAAATGACATGGGACCAAAGACATTGGTTAGAGGACTCAAAGACCTTTCCAAAATGTCCAAAAACATGAGAAAAGCTTAAAAATTGAGCAAGTTGTGCCTTGTAGAAGTTGGGAAAGTTTTGGATATTTTGAAAAGTCAACATTGATTCAAATGACCTAAAATTGCTAATGGGCCCATTTTTCCTCCACAAATCATCATCCATGGCATGTGCACGACCACTTGGCCCAAAGGGAAGTATTTTCTCATTTTTTATTTATTTATTTGAATTCTTATTTATAATAATTCATTTAAATCAAATTAAATATATGAAAAATATGTAATCTAGGTTTTATAATCTCTTTGTGCACAAAATCCACTCAATAATTCGTGTGAAATCAAATAGGGAAAGATTTGGAGTAAATTGATCATAATTGATACAAGAACACATAGAAAAGATTGAAAAAGATCCTTAAAAATCAAATTTTCAAAATCAATGAATGCAATGGATTTGTTCTACTTTTCTTAACCTAATTGATTCATACATAAGCTAGGAATACAACCCTAATGTTCATACACGCGCAGCTGCTCAGAAAAGCCATTATCAAACTTGGAAAATTTGTCAAGAAACTCAAAACTGAAAGTTCACTTCCAGGGCGATTCAAGACATAATTCTTGTTCCATTAGCTTCCTTGAAGATTACTGAACGTGTTCCAATCAATATCATTCCTCAAAGCTTAAAGAATTGGTATATTGAACCGAACCTGTGCATGAAAATTTTCAGAGTCGTGCATCTCAATCCATGCATTCTTTGAGGATTTTAAAGTTTGATTCATGTTAATTACTTTGTTCTGAAGCTAACCCAATGTTTTGATTAAATTATTATGCGTTGTGTACGATTTCACCATTATTGAAATTTAGGGTTTACAGGACCTTAAGTTGGGGATTTTGAAACAAAGAAAAATTGGAGCACATGAATTGAACCATTCAACTCAGGGTGTTCAGACGATCTCAAACTTACCCTCGCGCCTAATTTATAGAGCCCCTAGGGCTAATCGCTATTTCTTGATATGTTATCTTAGGCAACGCGTGAAAACCGTTGCCTATGTTTCTTTTATTTCAGGAAAAAACAAAGATGCGAGGAAGATGATGACGTGTGGAGTAATGGTTGGAGTATTCAAAATTTCGCGCGCAGGAGTCATTACTGATTTGTTTCATATTATAATGTTTGTTTATTATATTACATACAACGTGCGCATCTGGAACAACTGGCAAGGCATAAGGCTGGTATAGTGCATGACCTTGGTTCGAGCCCCAGGTCTTCAATATTCTCAATATTATTTTTCCATTGATCTTCACATGCAGCGCCAACGTTCAAGTCCACCATGCACTCCCAAATCCAGCATGCCACGCGTACGTTTGGAGCAATCCAAGGGTGCAGATTGGAGGAACACCATGAGGTTGAGTCAACGCACATGCACGTGTCTGGCCAAAGTCAAGCAGGCCAAAGTTATTGGGCCATAATTTCCATAATTTCACCTCCTATTTGGGGACTACAACCCCCCTAGGTTTGCATAATTTTTGCTTTCTTTATTTTTTAATTTTATTTTTATTTTAATTATTACTTGTTTAATTAATTTATTATTTTCACAAAATACAATAAAAATCAGAAAAAAGGAAAACACAATAAATATTTTCGTTTTAATATTTTCCATAATTAAATTTGCATGTAATTAAATTTAGTTTTAAATTAGGTTAATTTTAATTCTTTTAATAAAAATCTAAAAAATGTAGAAATAGGTTTAATTAATAATTTTTAATTCCTTTTTATTTTTCTTTCATAAATAATTAAAATAATTAAATGTTTTACTTTTTATAATTAAATTGCATGAAAATAAAAATTAGGTTTAATTTAGGTTAAAAACTTCAAAATTCCTTAATAAAGTAAAAATGACTAGAATTAGGGTTTGCATCCTATTTTAATTTTAATTAATTCTTTTTCTCATTAAATTCCTAAAGCACTAAAATACCAAAAAAAAAAACAAATTCTTGCTTTCTTTTTAATTAATTAATTCAGCGTTAATTCAATTTTTGCAAAAAGGGTCCAACGCCCTCGTTTCGTTTTAATTCTTATTAATTCGCATTTATTTTTAAATATTCATGTATCTCTCTCGAGGCCTTGTAACCTTTTAATTACTTCTCGCACTTATAATTCTTTTAATTTCTTTATTTTTCTGTCAAATCGGGTCCTGGTTAATTTTGGCGATGTGGACCCGCGCCTTTTGTAATAGCTTAGAATTTACTCTTCCGCATCTTTTTTTAATTGTTTAATTAATGGCATGAAAGACTGTATGGACCAAAATAAAAAACGCGTAGATCACCAATAACATGACAAGATAAATGCGAATGAAAACGACACACGAATTGCACACACCACCCCTAGGGTACGCCTCACTGTTGCCTTGCCTCGAAAGGTGATCGTCGAGTAGAGGATGTCTTAGTAAGTCCTCATGATCCGGGAACCTGGCATGAGGGTAGCTTCTAAGGTGTCTTCCTATTGCTCCGGTGATCACCATGTCCCTACAAACTCGAATTGACCCGAACACCTCCAACGGTGGTGCTACCTACCTCTCAATGGTGGGATGGCACTACTTTAAAGGACATCTACACAGACGAATTCCTTAGGGTAGGTAGACGACTCTAGATACTTGCTCTAAACTTCAAAACAAATAAAAAAAAATACTTTTCACACCGACACCTTTTCAAAAGCTTTCGAAAGCAAATTTTCAAACACTCTTGAGGACCGATACAAGAGTCGAACTGGAATTTTCAAAGAAACCTTTTTAAAACCCACAGTTGAAAAGCAAACAAACCATTTTTGAAAACACAAATGAGCAAGTATCTAAGAGCCCATGGATAACCATGGATAGAAAGGGTGCTAACACCTTCCCTTTCTATAATCTACCTCCCGAACCGAGAGCAATCTCTTTAAGGAATTTTTCTGTGCTTTTGTCCTTTCCATTTGGAGAAAATAAAAGACGGTGGCGACTCTTGCTTCCGCGACATTTCGCGAACCAGCGTTAAACAGTCAGTTCCAGATCCACCGATCGCCAGAACTGGCGACTCTGCTGGGGATAAAAATTAAAGTGAGGTATACCTTAGGGCTAGTTCATAACTGTGTTTTCAATTGTTTCCCTTGTATGCTTTAAATTGTGGGTTGCATCGGAGTTACATAGATCCTAACCCGGATCTGGGGATACCCTGTTTAGGTAGCATAAGCTGTGAGGGACCTGTCCGGCGTAGACCGACACAGGTGAAGCAGTGGCTACGTTGGTGTGGCGCCTTGGTCTGTACCGATATCCCTTGTGTCGCAACAAGGAGAATATGGGTCTTCTAAGGAGTCATTAAGCACCAACAACCTTAGAACCTTAATTGACACAACTTGGCCTTTAGAATTGTAGCAGTATGCTACGCCCATTGAGGCTAAACTCTCGTGATGGTTCTGGCCGCAAGAAAAGATTGCGATGCTGGAGTTATGACCGATTGAGGGTAGTCAATGATATTGGGATCCTCTAAGAACCCGGTTACTTTTGATTAGGACAGGTATGAACCAACAAACTGAAAGAGGGTAGTACCTAGACCTCATGCTGGCCTAAACTTTAGGGGCTTGCCTTGTGTGACTTGTGTGCCTTACCATGTTTGCCTTTGTATCTATTTGTGGTGTGCTTTATCATAACATCATAGCATCATGAGCATTGCATGCATCCTGCATAAGGACTGACCATTTCAAAGACAAGAGGGTTTCATCTTTGCTCTGTTTTGTAGGACATTATGATGCCTGTGCGAAGGAATACTATCCGGTTCAACTTTGTTCGTTCACCTGAGTTGCTTGATGAGTTGGTTAGCAGAATTCCGAATACCACTTCCTTCATTCAGAGGCATGGTTCCCTTCTCAGTTTAGTCACTGCAAAGCGGGATCAACAGTTGATGAGTGTTCTGACCCAATTCTATGACCCTTTGTACTAGTGCTTCACCTTTCAAGACTTCCAGCTGGTCCCTACCCTGGAAGAGTTCTCTGATTTGCTTGGTATCCCTATCTTGGATCAGACTCCCTTTACTGGTTGGGAAAAGACCCTCAGGCTTGAGGATGTTGCTGCAGCTCTTCCTTTGACCCATCAAGAGGTAACAGACAACTGGGTGACTAGAAGCGGAGTTAAGGGTTTCTTGGCCAAGTTTCTGATCGGTAAAGCTAACAGTTTCTGGAATGACCTGGACTTTAGGGCATATGAAGACATCTTGGCTCTCCTAATCTATGGGTTAGTCCTGTTTCCTAATCCTGACAATTTCATCAATGTCACTGCCATAAGGATCTTTATGTCTCAGAATCCTGTGCCCACTCTCTTGGGTGACATCTTGCAACAACTTCATGCCCGTACTACCCGAAGACGAGGAACCCTATGGTGTTGTATCCCTTTGTTGGTGAGGTGGTTTATTTCGCACCTCCCTAAGTTCGTACTAAAGAATCAAGAAGGAAGAGGTTGGGCTCACAGGTTAATGTCTCTCACCGATAAAGACATCATTTGGACTTGCAGAGGTTTGGATGAGATAGCTATTATTGATCGATGTGGGGAATACCCTAATGTTCCTCTGATTGGTACCCAAGGAGGGATCTCTTACAATCCATGTCTAGCACTCCGTCAGTTTGGAAGAGCAAGAAGAGCAGGTCCCCATGAGATGTTGGTGCCTCACATCAGTTTTGAATTTCAGGTGGATAGTGACGAGCTGCGTCGTAGGTTCATCAAGGCTTGGGACAAAGTTCATAAAGCTGACCCACAAGAGTTAGGGCCAAAGACTTCTTTACCTATGGAAGCCTACTACAAATGGGTTCGCATCCGTGCTCAGAAGTTAGGTATGCCGTATGAAGCTGTCAGACCCGTCATTCTTGAGTGTCCTGACAAAGATGGTGTTACTCCAACTGTCCTCCCTCCTCAGATACCTACTGATTATGAGACATTGAAGAGATCTTGGTCGCAACTGCGAGAAGAGCGGGATTCTTACCGGGAAAAGTTCAACGAGCAGGAATCAAAGATCCAGAAGCTGACCAAGAAGTTGGAGAATGAGAGAGCTCTGAATGCCTACATCCGTACTGAGAAGAGGAGACCATGGGATCAATAAGGAGCCCCAGATGTGCTTTTACAGTTTTATTTCCTTTTCAGTATTTCCTTTCATGTAAACGCCTAAGGGCAACCCGTTGAATAATTTCAGTTTCAAAGTTGAATCTAATGAAGTGTGTTCCTTTTTGTTTACAAAGTTGATTCTCGATTGTCTTTGAAAACATAATTCATACGCATTTCATACATCATGTGCATAGCAGGTTTTTCCTCTTTTCAGGTTGCTTACAGTTCTTCGCTGTTTATTTCAGCATCATGAATCCCGACTCTTCATCAACTGAGACATCAATCAAGGCTCTTCAGGCGCAGAATGCGCAGTTTCAGGAATTAATCAAGGGTTTGGCTCATAGCCAGGAGGAGCTGAAGGCTATGCTCCTGAAGAAGGAGAAGAAGAAGAAGAGAAGAACTGTTCTGTTCAACTCGGGCCGAAGGTTTGGCAATACTCTGCAGCAGGAAGAGGCTGGTTCTTCTGTTGGCAAGAGTAGTCCTCAGGCAGAAGCAAGGGTTCCTAGTCCTGTAGTCTCCGACAACGAGACTGATTTTGATGAAGAGCAGTACCCTCCTGCCGAAGACAGATACAAGCAACTGGAGGATAGGTTGAAGGCTATGGAAATTCAACAGGTACCTGGGCTGGATTTTGGAGATCTGGGTTTGTCAACTGGTGTGATTATCCCTCACAAGTTCAAAGCACCATCCTTCTCTAAATATGACGGGGCGTCTTGTCCCAAGCTGCATCTAAGGTCCTACGTTCGGAAAATTCAACCGTACTCTGCGGATAAAAATTTGTGGATCCACTTCTTCCAGGAGAGTCTTTCAGGGACTCATCTCGAATGGTTCTATCAGCTGGATGGGACCAAGGTTCGTAACTGGGAGGAGTTGGCTACTGCTTTCTATAAGCAGTATCAATATAATGCCGACCTTGCCCCTACACGTACTCAACTCCAGGGTATGTCGTTAGGTGCAAGTGAAGGTCTTAAAGAGTACGCTCAGAAGTGGAGAGACCTGGCTGGCAGGGTGCAGCCACCGTTGACTGATCGGGAGTTGGTAGACATGTTCTTGGGGACCCTATCTGGGCCATTTTTCAACCATCTCATTGGGAATTCGTCTGCAGGGTTCACTGATTTGATTCTGACTGGAGAGAGAATTGAAGCTGGGTTGAAGTCTGGAAAGATCGCAAAGGGTGCATCATCTAGTTCTGAGAAGAAACCCTTCAAGAAGGAGTCTAGTGCCGTGTATGGTTCCAAGAGATCAGAGAGACCTGAGCGCCGCCAATCTGTCAGTGCGGTAATGATTGCTAAGCCTGCTGCCGCTCCTCGGCTAACTAATCCTCAAAGGGCTGAAAGACCCCGGAGGGAGTTTACCCGGTTAAGCATGACCCTATCGCAGATCCTGCCACAGTTGCTATCCACCAATTTGGTGACTGTCAGGGAGGCTCCGAAGTTCCCCAATACTGCATCTCCTAAGTACAACCCGAATGCTCGTTGTGCTTACCATTCAGATAGCCCGGGGCATGCCACTGATGACTGTTGGGCATTAAGGAACAAGCTGCAGGACCTTATTGACGCCAAGGAGGTACAGTTTGAGGCATCTGAGAAGCCTAATGTAGTGACAGCGCCCCTGCCTGCTCATGGAGTGAATGCTATTGGTGACGAAGAGGAAGTTGATGAAGCTGAGTTTGATAGCTGGATCTACCCGGCAACCGACGGTGGACTTAACAATTGGAGCGCAAAAGACAATCTCCCTGTTTCTCTTGTTACTGAGTAATGAATTCCTATGTTTTGTTATTTTGTAATAAACAATAAATAAACTCTATGGCCCGGTGTCTTACCCGAGGCACCGTGGTTCTATTTGTGAGGGCATATAAATTGTCATTTCATATATCATGAATGAAAATCTTGGACGTTTTCTCGCATTGCAAATCTTATGCTCCTTTTCTGTCTTTCTTTCCTTTACATATATTTCAAAACAGCTGTATTTACATACACACTCACTCATACAGGTTTCAATCCACTCTGGATCTCACTGATAACAACCCTGCTACTGCCAGTTATGACTTCGAAAATCCGATCAACTTAGCCGAAGACGAAGGTGAAGATGATTGCGAAGTGCCTGGTGAGCTTGCAAGACTGTTGCTTCAGGAAGAGAGGGCAATTCAACCACACGAAGAGCCAGTGGAAACAGTAAACTTGGGTACAGAGACAGACAGGAAAGAGGTAAAGATTGGTGCCAACCTAGAGCTCAGCGTGAAGCAATGGTTGACTCAGATGCTGCATGATTATATGGAGATATTTGCCTGGTCTTACAAAGACATGCCCGGGTTGGATACCGATATTGTGGCCCATCATTTGCCGACTAAGGAAGACTGCCCTCCAGTTAAGCAAAAGGTCCGTTGGATGCGTCCAGAGATGTCTGAGAAGATTAAAGCCGAGGTTATGAAACAGTTTGATGCCGGGTTTCTTGCAGTGACTTCTTACCCTCAGTGGGTTGCTAATGTAGTGCCGGTACCTAAGAAAGACGGTAAGGTCAGAATGTGTGTCGACTACAGGGATCTGAACAGGGCCAGGCCCAAAGATGACTTCCCTTTACCTCACATTGATGTCCTTGTTGATAATACAGCTCAGCATAAGGTGTTCTCTTTCATGGATGGCTTTTCAGGTTACAATCAGATCAAGATGGCACCTGAAGACATGGAAAAGACTACATTTGTTACTCAATGGGGCACCTTCTGTTACAAGGTCATGCCATTCGGG
The DNA here is from genome assembly GCA_948472305.1 of Vicia faba. Taxonomy (NCBI): domain Eukaryota; kingdom Viridiplantae; phylum Streptophyta; class Magnoliopsida; order Fabales; family Fabaceae; genus Vicia; species Vicia faba. The sequence goes on from OX451738.1 coordinate 125,427,483, forward strand.
TTGAAGAACGCTGGGGCAACCTACCAACGGGCCATGGTTGCTTTATTTCATGATATGATCCATCATGAGATAGAAGTGTATGTGGACGACATGATCGCAAGGTCCTAGACTGAGGAAGAGCACCTAGATCATCTGCAGAAGTTGTTTGACCGGTTGAAACTGTACAAGCTGAGATTGAACCCGAACAAGTGCACCTTCGGGGTAAGATCTGGGAAATTGCTAGGCTTCATGGTCAGTGATAAAGGTATTCAAGTGGACCCTGCCAAAGTCAAAGCTATTCTAGAGATGTCAGTTCCTAAGACAGAGAAGGAAGTCAGAGGCTTTCTAGGACGCCTGAATTACATTGCTCGGTTCATCTCACACCTAACTGCTACTTGTGAGCCAATCTTCAAGCTGCTGAAGAAAGATCAGGTAGTACGTTGGAACGATGAATGTCAGGCTGCCTTCGACAGAATAAAAGAGTATCTCCAAGAACCACCCATCCTTATGCCACCGGTTGAAGGGAGACCTCTGATACTATATCTGACAGTGCTTGACAACTCAATGGGGTGTGTGCTGGGGCAGCATGACGAGTCTGGCCGAAAAGAGCATGCCATTTATTACCTTAGCAAAAAGTTTACCGACTGTGAGACCCGATACTCACTGCTTGAGAAAACTTGCTGCGCTTTGGTATGGGCGGCTCGCCGGCTGAGACAGTATATGCTGACTCACACTACCTTGTTGATCTCAAAGATGGATCCTATAAAATACATATTCGAAAAGCCTGCTCTGTCTGGGAGAATCGCAAGATGGCAAATGATCTTGACGGAATACGACATTCAGTACACAACCCAGAAAGCCATCAAGGGAAGTGTATTGGCAGACCACTTGGCGCATCAAGCTGTAGACGATTATCAGTCATTGAACTTCGAGTTTCCGGATGAAAGCATCATGATAGTGACAGATTGTGAAGTACCTGGACCGGATGAAGGACCTGAACCAGGATCCCGATGGTCTATGCACTTTGACCGAGCCTCCAATGCTTTGGTAAATGGTATCGGCGCCATAATCATATCACCTCAAGGTACTCATACTCCACTCACTGCTCGGCTGTGTTTCAACTGTACCAACAACATGGCGGAGTATGAGGCATGCATCATGGGTCTTCAAGCTGCGATCGACCTAAGAATCAAGTTTCTGAGTGTCTTCGGAGATTCCGCTCTTGTGATCAATCAGATCAAAGGAGAGTGGGATACGAAACATCCAAACCTGATCCCTTACAGAGAATGTGTGTTGACCCTGATCCCCCACTTCACAGAGATAACCTTTGAACACTTTCCAAGAGAAGAGAATCAGTTGGCGGACGCGTTAGCTACAATGTCTTCTATGTTCAAGGTCAAATGGGATAACGAGGCTCTCCGGATCATCATCTGGAAACTGGACGAACCGGCATACTGTTGCGATCTCGAGACTGAATTGGTAACTGAGAAGCCTTGGTACCATGAGGTGAAGAGATATCTGGAAACTCAGGAATACCCTGAAGGTGCCTCTATCAATGATAAGAAGTTCCTGAGAAGGTTTGCAGCCAAGTTCTTCCTTAGCAACGGCATCTTGTACAAGCGAAACCATGATTCAACCTTACTGCGTTGTGTGGATAAGACTGAAGCAGAAAGGATCATGGAAGAGCTACATGAAGGGACCTTTGGTACGCATTCCAGTGGATATACTATGGCTAAGAAAATCCTTCGGGCAGGGTACTACTGGTCTACAATGGAAGCTGACTGTTACCAACATTCCAGGACATGTCACAAGTGTCAGATTTACGCAGACAAGGTGCATGTTCCTCCAGTTCCCCTGAATGTTCTGACTGCGCCGTGGCCGTTTGCAATGTGGGGTATAGACATGATCGGCAAGATCAAACCTACGACATCTAATGGGCATCGCTTCATCCTAGTGGCGATTGATTATTTTACGAAGTGGGTTGAGGCAGCATCCTATGCTACGGTAACCAAAACTGTTGTGGCGCGGTTCATTCGGCACAACCTGATCTGTCGGTACGGCGTCCCTGAGCGGATTATTACAGACAATGGTACCAATCTGAACAACAAGATGATCGCTGAGCTCTGCGAACAGTTCAAGATACAGCACCACAATTCTTCTCCTTACAGACCAAAGATGAATGGGGCTGTAGAAGCAGTAAATAAGAACATCAAGAAAATCGTGCAGAAGATGACAGTAACTTATAAATATTGGCACGAGATGTTACCGTTCGCTCTACATGGGTACCGTACCTCAGCTAGGACGTCAACCGGGGCAACTCCTTTCTCTCTGGTTTATGGTATGGAGGCAGTCTTACCGATCGAAGTGCAAATACCCTCTCTCCGGATAATGAAGGATGCAAACCTGAACGAGGATGATTGGATCCAGACACGACTTGATCAGCTCAACCTCATTGATGAAAAGAGACTTGCTGCTATCTGCCATGGTCAGACGTATCAAAAACGGATGATCAGGGCATTTAACAAAAAGGTCAGACCACAGGAATATCAAGTTGGGGATCTGGTAATCAAGAGAATTATCCTTCCTCAGAGTGATCCAAGGGGCAAATGGACCCCTACGTACGAAGGGCCATTTGTGGTTAAGCATGTGTTCTCAGGAGGAGCCATGATTCTAACCAACATGGATGGTGACGACCTTCCTCACCCCGCCAATGCAGACATAGTAAAAAGATACTACGCATGAAAGAAGACCCGCTAGGCTGACATGCCTAGGCAAAAATTAGGGCTTCCCATCGAACCAAAAGGGTTCGGGCAAAATGAAGGGATGAAAATGAGAAATCTGTACACCCGGCAAGTCGAAAACCTGAAAAGGCGGCTTGGGCAAAAATGGGTATCCCGGTGGACTGAAAACCCGAAAGGGCGGTCCAGGAAAAAATTAGGGATAAAAGCGTAATACTATGTCTCATTGGATCACTTTGCATCCAGAATCCGGTATCTTCATCAAGTTCAGACGGCATCGAGCAGTCAGCTTCACCGTTAACCAAGGTCATCAAGTGATGAGACGCCCGGAGTTATAAAGGCAATAGCAGAGTTGAAACCCAGTGGGATCATTCATTTCACACAGCTGTTTTATTTTCTTTTGTACAAAACTTGTATAAACTCTTTTGTTCGGCGGCGTTCCTCTTACTAGGACGCCAGCCTCTTGTACACAAAACGCCTATTTTCAGGCCATTCAAAAATCAATACAAATATACTTTTCAGTTAAACGTGCCAATTGTTTTTCTTTTTTCTGTTTTGTTTTGCGAAGAACGTCCAAGGTTCAATTTGTGATATATGCATTGACAATAATTTGCTAACTCATGAAATATTTGCATACGAAACAAAGGATTAATTACAGGTGACACTAGAAACAGGGGCAATAAAAGAGTGGTCTAAGCAACCTAATTGTCCTGTCCTCCAAGGTACCAAGGTAGTTTCAGCTAAAGAATATGACCAGTACATCTTAATTCCCCAGAGAATAAGTCAGCAGTCAGTGTATTCTTCTCCAAACAGAGTTCTCAAATCTTAAGGAAGTTGGGTATCCTCCCGCAAATCTCAACATTCCCCAGCATATCAAAACCTCCCCAGGAGAGTCCAATCCAGTTCCCCAGGAAAGTTGGAATTCATCTCCCCAAGCAGTAAGCTTATCCCCAGTAGATTCTGGAAGCTTATCCCTCGCAGAGCACGAACGCGTCGTCCGGCATTATTTAAAGAGTTATTTCCTTAACAGGATATAACTGGGTTATCCTCAGCCAAAAGCCACAGAAAGATCGTCGTCGACAAAATCTTCTTATCCCCAGTGAAGTCTATCAGCACTTCCAATACAACAAGGGTATCCCCAGCAAATTATTATCAACATTCAGCAAAAGCATCTCTCTCCCCCACAGAGTAATGTTCCCCAGCATGGTCGCTAGAGTATTGTTCTCCCCGCAGAATCTTTCATTCGCCAAGTTTATTCCTCAACAGAGCCATCTTCTCCTACCGGTATTCTTGCAATTATCATCCCCAGCGGAAGCAAAATCAATACTTCAATATCAGCCCAGGAGTGACTTCCCGGCACCCGTCAAGGATTTACTTTCCTAGACAAAAAAAACATACATTCATAAAACATCACATACATCATTATAGCATGCATAGACGCATTATATCATACAAATCTCATTTATGTTGAGAACATCATTGCTTGATCCATATCATGCATTGCATATGACTGACCTTTACCTTTCAGGAAAGATGCAGTTGAAATTCTCAATCATATTTCAAGACCTAGACCGGTTCAGTTAATCGACTCTAAAGATTTCTTATCCAGTCCCAGGCCTTCTCTAGTCCAGCTAAATCGACTCCCAACAGAGTTTTCTGATAAAGACTCAGTAGAAGTTATCCCAGGTTATAATTTCCTATTGGTTCTCTCTCCGACGGTGCATGAGATTTCCATTTTAGGGGTTTCTTTAAGATTATAATTTCCTATGGTTCCCTCTCCGACGGTGAGTGAGGTGATAATTCCTTTTCCTATGGTTCCCTCTCCGACGGTGAGTGAGGTGATAATTCCTTTTCCTATGGTTCCCTCTCCGACGGTGAGTGAGGGGATAATTCCTTTTCCTATGGTTCCCTCTCCGACGGTGAGTGAGGTGATAATTCCTTTTCAGATGGTTCCCTCTCCGACGGTGAGTGAGGTGATAATTCCTTTTCAGATGGTTCCCTCTCCGACGGTGAGTGAGGTGATAATTCCTTTTCAGATGATTCCCTCTCCGACGGTGAGTGAGGTGATAATTCCTTTTCAGATGGTTCCCTCTCCGACGGTGAGTGAGGTGATAATTCCTTTTCCTATGGTTCCCTCTCCGACGGTGAGTGAGGTGATAATTCCTTTTCAGATTATAATTTCCTATGGTTCCCTCTCCGACGGTGAGTGAGGTGACAATTCCCTTTCAGATTATAATTGCCTATGGTTCTCTCCCCGATACTGCGAAGATGGTAATTCCCACCAAGATTTTCTCAACGAGCGTTGTTGAAGTTAAAGTCACCCAAGGTTCTCTTACCATTCATGCTAAGGTAGTAACCATCCCTGGTTCATTCATCATCTTTTGAAGCTCCAGACCCAGCTCCTGTAACCAGTCAGGACATATCTATACCAAGCATCTAAAAATCAGCTCCTGCAACGTGTCAGGTACTCATTTTCTGTTTTGCAGGTACGCAAGTTCTCGCTAAGGAATCTATTATGCGATCGACATCCAGACGACATCTATAAGCCCATCATCCTATCCATCAATCTCCAAATGGCATCTATAAGCCCATTCCATCATCACACTGCTACTATGTGAGCGCAAATTTCTGGGCACTCTAGTGTTCAATCATCTTCTACCCTCGGATTACGAAAGGCACGTCAGCCAATCTGCATCCTCAGGTCTAAGAAGATTGAACAGGGGCAACTGTTGTACCCCAAAATTTGCCCTCCCATATTCTTTAAGAAATTGCCAAGTCAAGCTTCAAAGTTCCCCAAGGATTGCACAGTGCAAGGGTCTCCTAAACAGGCAAAACTAGGGTTTGTGGTCTGATCAAGAAAATGAAGCTTCCAAGGGTCCAATCAAGTCTCATATGCCTACAAATATGGTCAAGCATCCTCATATCAAGTTTCAAGGCATTCAGCTCAAAATTGCACAGTCAAAAACCCTAATTGCACTACAGTCAACTGTAGGGGCAAAATGGTCATTTGACAGTCAAAAGTTCAAATTTTTGGTCAACATATCATTTTGAAGCCACAAACATCATTTGATCAATGCTTGATCATGATTCTCAAAGTTTGGCTCAGAAATCATCAAGATGCAAAAGTTTCCTTATTTGGACAGCTGAAAAAGTCAACTGAAATTGACCAGGGCATAACTTTCACATGGATTATCAGAAAAATTCCATCCAAATCTCATTTTGAAGAGAAAGACATTTCCTACAACTCATCTTCATACTTCAAGTCCAATAAATGCTCTCACAAAAAGTTATCAATTTCAACATTATAAGTCATTTTCAAAAGTCAACAAAAAGGGACTTTAAGTCAAAGGCCATAACTTGAGATTGGTAAATCAAAATGACATGGGACCAAAGACATTGGTTAGAGGACTCAAAGAACTTTCCAAAATGTCCAAAAACATGAGAAAAGCTTAAAAATTGAGCAAGTTGTGCCTTGTAGAAGTTGGGAAATATTTGGATATTTTGAAAAGTCAACATTGATTCAAATGACCTAAAATTGCTAATGGGCCCATTTTTCCTCCACAAATCATCATCCATGGCATGTGCACGACCACTTGGCCCAAAGGGAAGTATTTTCTCATTTTTTATTTATTTATTTGAATTCTTATTTATAATAATTCATTTAAATCAAATTAAATATATGAAAAATATGTAATCTAGGTTTTATAATCTCTTTGTGCACAAAATCCACTCAATAATTCGTGTGAAATCAAATAGGGAAAGATTTGGAGTAAATTGATCATAATTGATACAAGAACACATAGAAAAGATTGAAAAAGATCCTTAAAAATCAAATTTTCAAAATCAATGAATGCAATGGATTTGTTCTACTTTTCTTAAACTAATTGATTCATACATAAGCTAGGAATACAACCCTAATGTTCATACACGCGCAGCTGCTCAGAAAAGCCATTATCAAACTTGGAAAATTTGTCAAGAAACTCAAAACTGAAAGTTCACTTCCAGGGCGATTCAAGACATAATTCTTGTTCCATTAGCTTCCTTGAAGATTACTGAACGTGTTCCAATCAATATCATTCCTCAAAGCTTAAAGAATTGGTATATTGAACCGAACCTGTGCATGAAAATTTTCAGAGTCGTGCATCTCAATCCATGCATTCTTTGAGGATTTTAAAGTTTGATTCATGTTAATTACTTTGTTCTGAAGCTAACCCAATGTTTTGATTAAATTATTATGCGTTGTGTACGATTTCACCATTATTGAAATTTAGGGTTTACATGACCTTAAGTTGGGGATTTTGAAACAGAGAAAAATTGGAGCACATGAATTGGACCATTCAACTCAGGGTGTTCAGACGATCTCAAACTTACCCTCGCGCCTAATTTATAGAGCCCCTAGGGCTAATCGCTATTTCTTGATATGTTATCTTAGGCAACGCGTGAAAACCGTTGCCTATGTTTCTTTTATTTCAGGAAAAAACAAAGATGCGAGGAAGATGATGACGTGTGGAGTAATGGTTGGAGTATTCAAAATTTCGCGCGCAGGAGTCATTACTGATTTGTTTCATATTATAATGTTTGTTTATTATATTACATACAACGTGCGCATCTGGAACAACTGGCAAGGCATAAGGCTGGTATAGTGCATGGCCTGGGTTCGAGCCCCAGGTCTTCAATATTCTCAATATTATTTTTCCATTGATCTTCACATGCAGCGCCAACGTTCAAGTCCACCATGCACTCCCAAATCCAGCATGCCACGCGTACGTTTGGAGCAATCCAAGGGTGCAGATTGGAGGAACACCATGAGGTTGAGTCAACGCACATGCACGTGTCTGGCCAAAGTCAAGCAGGCCAAGGTTATTGGGCCAGAATTTCCATAATTTCACCTCCTATTTGGGGACTACAACCCCCCTAGGTTTGCATAATTTTTGCTTTCTTTATTTTTTAATTTTATTTTTATTTTAATTATTACTTGTTTAATTAATTTATTATTTTCACAAAATACAATAAAAATCAGAAAAAAGGAAAACACAATAAATATTTTCGTTTTAATATTTTCCATAATTAAATTTGCATGTAATTAAATTTAGTTTTAAATTAGGTTAATTTTAATTCTTTTAATAAAAATCTAAAAAATGTAGAAATAGGTTTAATTAATAATTTTTCATTCCTTTTTATTTTTCTTTCATAAATAATTAAAATAATTAAATGTTTTACTTTTTATAATTAAATTGCATGAAAATAAAAATTAGGTTTAATTTAGGTTAAAAACTTCAAAATTCCTTAATAAAGTAAAAATGACTAGAATTAGGGTTTGCATCCTATTTTAATTTTAATTAATTCTTTTTCTCATTAAATTCCTAAAACACTAAAATACCAAAAAAAAAAACAAATTCTTGCTTTCTTTTTAATTAATTAATTCAGCGTTAATTCAATTTTTGCAAAAAGGGTCCAACGCCCTCGTTTCGTTTTAATTCTTATTAATTCGCATTTATTTTTAAATATTCATGTATCTCTCTCGAGGCCTTGTAACCTTTTAATTACTTCTCGCACTTTTAATTCTTTTAATTTCTTTATTTTTCTGTCAAATCGGGTCCTGGTTAATTTTGGCGATGTGGACCCGCGCCTTTTGTAATAGCTTAGAATTTACTCTTCCGCATCTTTTTTTAATTGTTTAATTAATGGCATGAAAGACTGTATGGACCAAAATAAAAAACGCGTAGATCACCAATAACATGACAAGATAAATGCGAATGAAAACGACACACGAATTGCACACACCACCCCTAGGGTACGCCTCACTGTTGCCTTGCCTCGAAAGGTGATCGTCGAGTAGAGGATGTCTTAGTAAGTCCTCATGATTCGGGAACCTGGCATGAGGGTAGCTTCTAAGGTGTCTTCCTATTGCTCCGGTGATCACCATGTCCCTACAAACTCGAATTGACCCGAACACCTCCAACGGTGGTGCTACCTACCTCTCAATGGTGGGATGGCACTACTTTAAAGGACATCTACACAGACGAATTCCTTAGGGTAGGTAGACGACTCTAGATACTTGCTCTAAACTTCAAAACAAATAAAAAAAATACTTTTCACACCGACACCTTTTCAAAAGCTTTCGAAAGCAAATTTTCAAACACTCTTGAGGACCGATACAAGAGTCGAACTGGAATTTTCAAAGAAACCTTTTTAAAACCCACAGTTGAAAAGCAAACAAACCATTTTTTGAAAACACAAATGAGCAAGTATCTAAGAGCCCATGGATAACCATGGATAGAAAGGGTGCTAACACCTTCCCTTTCTATAATCTACCTCCCGAACCGAGAGCAATCTCTTTAAGGAATTTTTCTGTGCTTTTGTCCTTTCCATTTGGAGAAAATAAAAGACGGTGGCGACTCTTGCTTCCGCGACATTTCGCGAACCAGCGTTAAACAGTCAGTTCCAGATCCACCGATCACACATACCATTTTCACTGATCATTCCAAAGATCTCAAGGGCCTGTGATACAGGTTTATCATGAACCAGACTGCTAACAAGGGGCAAGGGGATTTATTTTCCTCTAACCAAACACTGTCAAAAATTAAAGTACTTTCGCTTGAGTCAAAGGCTAGGACCCACTCGACATGGTGAACTTGATTCTCATAGAAGGATGTTTAAAGACACAAAGTTCTTTCGTCAAAGCCGCAGCTAGACTCAACTTCTAACATTTCCTTTTGTTTATCCTGCAAGATCCTTGAAAACATTGCATCCACATATCATGCATGTCATTACATAACAGGTATTCCCAAGACAAGCTTTCTCATCTTCTTGCTGTTTATTTCAGTAAAAGATGGTTCTTGAACAAACTGTGAAAGACCTTCAAGCTCAAAATACCCAATTCCAAGAGACGCTCCTGAACTTAGCCAAGGGGCAGAAATAACTGATAGCGCTCATCGCAAAGAAGAAAAATACTAGGAAACTGGCTGGTATCCTCAACATGGGAAAAAGGTTTAAAGGTCCTCATAAATGAGCTCAGAGCTGTGATATTCCCTCTGATGAAGATGACAATCAAAAGGAGGACGATAGAAGTATCAAAGCTGAAGGGGGAAGCCACCTTGGTTATAGTAAAATTCCGGATGAAGAAGACTACTATAGTGGACAGTATCCTCCTGCTGATGACAGATACAAACAGTTGGAAGATTACCTTAATGCTATGGGAATCCAGAGAGTGCATGGGCTGGATTTTGAAGTGATGGGTCTTATCTCAGGGGGTTGTTATCCCTCACAAGTTCAAGGTCCCCGTATTTTCCAAATATGATGGTATTTCTTGTCCTAAACTTCATCTGAGATCTTATATATGGAAGATCCAACCCCGTATAGCTGACAGAAAGTTATGGGTTCACTTCTTTCAAGAGAGCTTATTTGGGGCCCAACTGGAATGGTTCTATTAGCTGGATGGAACCAGTATAGGTACTTGGGAAAAATTTGTTGCTGCCTTTTATAAGCAATATCAATAAATGCTGACCTTGCACCAACTCGTGTGCAACTATAAAGTATGACTATGGGCTCGAATGAAGGGTTTAAAGAATATGTCCAGAAATGGAGAGATCTGGATGGAAGAGTTCAACCTCCTCTGTCTAATAGGGAGTTGGTTGATATGTTCATAGGCACGCTAACATGGATTTTCTTTAATCATCTGATCGGAAGTTCTTCATCTGGTTTTACCGAATTGATATTAACAGGTGAACGTGTCGAAGGGGGTATTAGAGGTGGAAAGATTCAAGTAGTTGCATCTTCGGGCACTATAAAGAAGACATTCAACGGAAAGAAGGAAACAAATGATGTGTATGGCCAGAAGGGTCATACTAGAAGTGATCGTAACCAATCTGTAGGGGAGGTACTAATTTCTAATCCTGCGCATGTACAACAACAACATAACAATCAACATAGGTTAGACGCACCTAGAAGACAGTTTGCAAAGATCAACATGCCATTGTCTCAGGAATTACAACACTTACTGAAAGTAGGTCTGATTACACTGAGGGATCCTCCTCAGAATCCCAACACCTCCTCTCCTCGCTATAATCCAAATGTGAAATATGCCTACCATTCCAATAGTTGTTGAGCCTTGAAAAATAAAATCCAAGACATGATTAACAATAAATAAATTGAGTTTGATCCTTCTGAGACACCAAATGTGATTACTGCACCAATGCATAAGCACCACAAAGGCATAAGTGCTATTGGTGATGTTCTTTATGTTTATGTTCTAAGTGAATTAACTACTCCCCTCCCAATTATCAAGAAGAATCTGTTGTAGGTCAGTTTATTTCCAGGTTGTATTGAAAGATGTTACTGTTGCGAGCCTAACCCAATGGCTGCAAGTTGCTGGAAGAAGGTATTCAGTGTCTAATGGACAATCACCTAATTCTGGTTGAGAAGATTCCGTCTTTTGAGAATTTGTTGCAAGACTTGAGGCTGGAAGAGGTATTTGTAATATCCAGCACTCCTATTAGGATCACTTCTAAAGGTCCTATAAGGATCACTTCCAAACCCAAAGTTGTCCTCTAATCATAACTGCACCCAGACCTATTCCATATTCTTCGGATAAAGCTATCCCTTGGAAGTATGGAGCCAACATCTACTACCACGATGTCAAGCAAGAACTATCGACTACTGAGAATGAAGGTACTGAAGTTGCTGATCCCAACATCGACAATATTGTCGGGACCAATAAAGTTACTAGAAGAAGAAGGGTTTTCTCTCCAGAAATCTCTCCGAAGATTATCGCCAATCTAGTTCGAGTTACTGCGATCGAGTAAACTACTGAGGCTCGGGGAAAAGAGAAAATGGCGGAGCCTGCCCAGACGGAGGCACCTGAGGAAGTTACCACTGATGATACTTCCAGGCAAGAGTTAGAAGAGGTATTAAAGATTATCCGCAAAAGCGATTACAAGATTGTTGAACAGATGGGGCAGACCCCTTCTAAGATCTCCATGTTATCCCTTTTACTGTGTTATGAGGCCTATGCTCAGGCTTTAGTGAAGTTCTTGAAATCTGCTCCCGTGCCACAAGAAATTTCTACTGATCAATTTGGAAGTTATGTTGCTAGCCTGACTACTGATAATGAGCTAGGATTTTATGATGCCGATTTGACCCCTTGAGGAAAAAACCACTACAAAGCCCTGTATGTCTCTATTGAATGCAGGGGCACTACTCTAGCTCATGTATTTGTTGACACAGGTTCCTCGCTGAATTTTCTACCAGAGGGTGCTCTTGGCAGACTGGATTGTGAAGGGGTTGAGCTGAAACCCAGTGATATTATAGTCCGAGCCTTTGACAGTTCAAAGAGGATGGTGCACAGAGAGGTGGATCTCCCGATTAAAGTAGGTGTTCAGGTCTTCGACTCCATTTTCTATGTAATGGATATTCAACCGGCCTATTCTTATTTACTTGGATGCCCCTAGATCCATGCGGCAGGTGCTGTTACCTCCACGTTGCATCAAAAGCTGAAATATCCCGTGAAAGGAAAGGTTGTTATAGTTTGTGGCAAAGAGGGGTATATGGTGAGTCATTTGAACTCATTCAGATATGTAAAAATGGACGGCAAATTCATCGAAACCCCCTATCATACTTTTGAAGTAATCCCTCCTATCGCAACTGAAGATGTTTCTACTATTCCCAAGATTACCAGGGTTCCACCCATAATGGCTTCTTTGAAGGATGCTAAAGCTATTATAGAAGAATGTGGTTGTACTACTTGGGGTCAACTTCCTGACATTCCATATAAATCTGACAAGTTTGGTTTGGGTTTTACTGCAGAGGCTCAAAGGGTTATTTATCACGCTCGTGCTGGAAGACCATCATTTTGTGTCAGCAACCACGGAGTCAATGCAATAGAAGACGCTAGCAGTCACTACAACCTAGACAGCTGGATCTTTACCACCATCGACAACGGGCTCAACAACTGGAAGATCGAAGACCTTATCTCGATCTCCTTTAGTCAAGATTAAATTCTACTTTCTATTTTATTACTTTCAAATTCTTGGTTATGTAATCTTAAAACAATGACTTTAAGCCTTGTGTCTTACCCGGGGCACAACAGTTCATTTGTTAAGGGTTGTCATTTCATAAACATATTTTCATCTAATAAAGCATTTGAATTTTTTCATTCAAATTTTGTGCTCTTTGTCTTTCTTTTATTTTTATCACTTCCAATTAGCTATGTGTTCTTACACACACTCACACAATAAATTGCAGATCCACATCCACTCTGGATCCCGTTGATAACAATTATGCTATTGCCACTTATGACTTTGAAAATCCGATCTACCAAGCCGAGGACGAAGGTGAGGAAGATTGTGAAATACCTGGAGAATTTTCCAGACTGATAGTGTAATAGGAAAAAGCTATACAACCACATGAAGAACCAATCGAGATTGTAAACTTGGGTCCTGAAGCACACAAGAAAGAAGTCAAGATAGGTGCCAATCTAGAAGGAAATATCAAGAACATGCTAATTCAGATGTTGTATGACTATGTTGAGATCTTTGCTTAGTGATACGAGGACATGCTGGGGCTAGATACTGATATTGTGATTCACCATCTACCAATGAAAGAGGGATGTTCTCCAATAAAACAGAAGATTAGTCGCATGAGTCCCGAGATGTCAGAGAAGATCAAGGATGAGGTTATGAAGCAATTCAACGCAGGTTTCTTAGCAGTTACATCATATCCTCAATGGTTGCAATTGTGGTTTTGGTACAAAAGAAAGACGGCAAAGTACGTATGTGTGTAGACTACAGGGATCTGAACAAGGCGAGCCCTAAGGATGAATTCCCACTTCCACATATTGATGTTCTGGTTGATAACATTGCTCAGCACAAGGTATTCTCTTTCATGGATGGTTTCTCAGGTTATAATCAGATCAAGATGGCACCTGAAGACATGGAGAAGAACACCATTGTCACGCAGTGGGGCACCTTGTGTTACAAAGTTATGCCTTTTGGGTTGAAGAACTCTATCGGAAAATATCAACATGCAATGGTAGCCTTGTTCCATGACATGATACATCACAAAATAGAGGTTTACGTTGACGACATGATAGCCAAATCTCATACTGAAGAAGAACATCTTGACCACCTACACAAGCTATTTGGGAGGCTGAAGAAATACAAGCTGAGGTTGAATCTGAACAAGTGCACATTTGGGGTAAGATCTGGTAAACTCATGGGTTTCATTGTTAGTGGTAAAGGTATTGAAGTTGATCCTTCGAAGGTCAAAGCTATTCAAGAAATTCCATTCCCCCGTACTGAGAAGGAAGTAAAAGGTTTCTTGGGACGACTGGACTGTATTGCCAAATTTATTTCTCATTTACTTGTGGGCCAATCTTCAAATTGCTAAAGAAAGATCAGGTAGTGAAGTGGAACGACAACTACCAAATAGCCTTTGACAAAGTCAAGAAGTACCTACAAGAACCTTCGATCACTGTGTTTTCAATTGTTTTCCTTGCTTGCTTTATTATTGTAGGTTGCTTGGGAGTTCTATAGATCCTAACCCGGATCTGGGGATACCTTTCTTAGAAAGTAGCAACAAGGCTGTGAGGGAACTGTGCGGGGTATACCGACATGGTTGAAACAGTCTGCTACGTTGATGTGGCACTTTGGTGTGTACCGGTAACCCTTGAGTTCAGTCAAGGAGAGTACGGGGCCTCCGCGTGGTGTCGTGAAGCATCAACAGACCTTAGGAACCTTAATTGAACTATGTTGGCCTCTTTAGGGTAGTGAGATAACTGACTTTGGTGCAGTCCGAGGTTGGTTGATACTCGATACTACACTCAATTGAGGGTTGCTTTCCTGGAATATTTCGGTCGTCAGTTCAGTGGCTAAATCGAAACGATGAATAATGAAAGCAATTCCGTGATATTGGGACCCTTAGAACCCAGTTACTTTGATAGGACAGGTTGAACCCACCAACTTCAAGAGGGTACCACCCAGACCCCATGCTGGCCTTAAACCCTAAGGGCTTGTCTTGTGTGCCTTGTGTGCCTTACATGTTTGTCTTTGTAAATATCTGTGGTGTGTTTAATCATATCATCATGACATCATCCATCATCATATGCATTGACTAACCATTTCAGGGGTTCGAATTTTCATCTTTGTTCTTGTTTTGTAGGACATGGAAACTGTTCGTAGAAAGACAATTCAAATCAGCCTTGTAAGGGTCCCTCCTCAGCTTAAGGAGCTTATATCCAGGATTCCCGAGAACTCATCATTCAGTGAAAGACATGGAAGTCTCATCAGCATGGTCAATACCAACATTGAGGAAGATATGATCAAGGTCCTGTTCCAATTCTTTGACCCTCTGCATCACTGTTTCACCTTCTTGGATTATCAGCTGGTACCTACATTGGAGGAGTTCTCCCGGCTCCTGAAGATCCCTATCCTTGATCAGCTACCCTACAACGGTACGGAAAAGGAACCCAAGCTTGAAGAGATTGCTAAAGCCTTGCACCTACAGTCATCTGACCTTAAGGGACATTGGGAAGTTAGAAGTGGTATCAAAGGGTTCTTAGCCAGGTTTCTGTTTGAAAAGGCCCATGAATGTTGGAACTCCCTTGACTTGCAAGCTTTTGAAGAGGTTGTGGCCCTCCTTGTCTATGGTTTGGTGTTGTTCCCTAACCCAGATCAGCTTATTGATATCAGTGCTGTCCAGATCTTTATGTCCAGGAATCCTATACCTACGTTGCTGGGGGACATCCTTCACTCATGTTACACTCGAACCATGAGAAAAAGAGGTGTCCTTATGTGTTGCACTCCTATCCTGGGAAGGTGGTTTATTTCGCACCTTCCACAATCAGTTTTGAAGAACGAGCGGGGTTTGAGATGGTCACAACGGTTGATGACTCTTACACATGCAGATATACATTGGTGCCCTCGGTCCAGAGAGGATGTCACTATCATTGATCGTTGCGGGGAGTACCCTAATGTTCCTTTACTTGGAATCAGAGGAGGTATTACTTACAGCCCATGCCTGGCTTGGAGACAGTTTGGTTATGCTCGGAGGGATGGTCCTCATGACATGTTAATTCCTTACATAGTTTTTGACTTCGACAATGATACTCAAGGACTTCGCCAGAGATTCATCAGAGTCTGGAGGATGCCAAGTAGGATAGACAACAAGACACTGGGGCACAGGAACTCCATCCCGTTGGAACATTATCTCAAGTGGATACGAACCCGCTCCCAGAAGTTAGTGATGCCTTATCCTCATATGCTCCCTGTGATCAAAGAGCCAGTCTTGGAAGGAGAAGTGTCCTACACTATTCAGCATCCTGATATGCCCACATCCTGGGAAGAGATGAAGAAGAGCTGGATCCAGCTTAAGGAAGAACGGAATTCTCTTGAGACCAGTCTACATGCCAGTGAAAAGAAGTTCTTAGAGCTCACCCGCCTGTTGCATGAGGAGAGGAATCTCAACACTTACATAGCTCCAAAGAGGATGCGCAGTGTATTTTGGGATTGACTTACTTTTGTATTATTTTGCCCATGAGGCTTTGATGTATTAAACAATGATTTCCTTAATGATAACGTGTGTTCCTTTTTGTCTACAACAAATTTGAACTTTCGAACCCTTGAATGCATTGCATAAACACATATCATTCATCATGTGCATAACAGGTTTTCCCCTTTTCAGGTTGCTTACAGTTCTTCGCTGTTTATTTCAGCATCATGAATCCTGACTCTTCATCAACTGAGACATCCATCAAAGCTCTTCAGGCGCAGAATGCGCAATTTCAGGAATTAATCAAGGGTTTGGCTCAAGGACAAGAAGATTTGAAAGCTCTGCTCCTGAAGAAGGACAAGAAGAAGAAGAGAAGAACTATTCTGTTTAGCTCGGGCCGAAGGTTTGGCAACACCTTGCAGAATGAAGAGGCTGGTTCTTCCATTGGCAAGAGTACTCCTCAGGCAGAAAAAGGTCCTAGTCCGGTGGTCTCCGACAACGAGACTGATTTTGATGAAGAGCAATATCCTCCGGCAGAAGACCGTTACAAGCAGCTGGAAGACAGGCTGAATGCTATGGAAATACAACAGGTACCTGGGCTGGATTTTGGAGATCTGGGTTTGTCTACTGGTGTGATTATTCCTCGGAAGTTCAAAGCACCATCTTTCACTAAATATGACGGGGCGTCTTATCCCAAGCTACATCTCAGGTCCTATGTTCGGAAAATCCAACCATACTCAGCGGATAAAAATTTGTGGATCCACTTCTTCCAGGAGAGTCTTTCAGGGACTCATCTCGAATGGTTCTATCAGCTGGATGGGACCAAGGTTCGTAATTGGGAGGAGTTGGCTACTGCTTTCTATAAGCAGTATCAATATAATGCCGACCTTGCCCCTACACGTACCCAACTCCAGGGTATGTCGTTAGGTTCACGTGAAGGTTTTAAAGAGTACGCTCAGAAGTGGAGAGATCTGGCTGGCAGGGTGCAGCCACCGTTGACTGATCGGGAGTTGGTAGACATGTTCTTGGGGACCCTATCTGGGCCATTTTTCAACCATCTTATCGGGAATTCGTCTGCAGGGTTCACTGATCTGATTCTGACTGGAGAGAGAATTGAGGCTGGGTTGAAGTCTGGAAAGATTCCTAAGGGTGCATCGTCTAGTTCTGAGAAGAAACCCTTCAAGAAAGAGGCTAGTGTCGTATATGGTTCCAAGAGATCAGAGAGATCTGAGCGCCGCCAATCTGTCAGCGCGGTAATGATTGCTAAGCCTGCTGCCGCTCCTCGACCGACCAATCCTCAAAGGGCTGAGAGACCCCGGAGAGAATTCACCCGGTTAAGTATGACCTTGTAGCAGATCTTACCACAGTTGCTCTCAACCAACTTAGTGACTGTCAGAGAGGCTCCGAAGTTCCCCAATACTACATCTCCTAAGTACAACCCAAATGCTCGTTGTGCTTACCATTCAGATAGCCCGGAGCATTCCACTGATGACTGTTGGGCATTAAGGAGTAAGGTGCAAGACCTTATCGACGCGAAGGAGATACAGTTCGAAGCGCCTGAGAGGCCAAATGTGGTTACTGCTCCTATGCCCCAGCATGGAGTAAATGCTGTTGACGAAGATGTTTACGCTGTTTCTGTGGATGATCTAGCCACTCCTCTGAAGACTGTCAAGAGGAACCTACTGCTGGCCGGTTTATTTCCGGGTTGCAGTGAGGGTTGCCTGTTCTGTGCTGTTTCCCTATCTGGTTGTCCCTTGCTGAAGTTAGGCATCCAAAACCTAATGGATAGCAAGGAGATTCTGTTTAAGAAGTCTGCTGTTCAGTTGGTTACGGTAGAAGAAGTTTCTGAGGTTACCATCTTCAATAATCCAATCAAGGCTCTCCCAAAGAAGCCCGTCCAAATCATGACCGTCGCACCTATTGTTATCACTGTTCCGGGGCCCCTGCCCTATGTATCTGATAAAGCTGTCCCTTGGCATTATGGGGCAGATGTGTATGTAAATGGGATTAAACAAGAGTTCAACGCTGGCGCCAGCATCTGTGATATCACTGGCCCAGCCAAGGTTACCCGCAGTGGCAGGCTCTTCTCGCCTGATATTGCACCGCCTGCTGCTCGAAGACCACTCCTTATAACTCCTACAAGTGTACCTGTTCCTATTGCTGACCAAGTTGTTTCTCCTGCTGCCGAGTCATCCAATGCTCGGGGCAAAGGAATTGAAGTTGAGCCTGCCCAGATGGAGGCACCTATACCTGTAACTGCTGAAGCCTCCCAACAAGAGATGGAGGAAATCTTGAAAATTATAAAGAAAAGTGACTTCAATGTTGTGGAACAGCTAGGGCACACGCCCTCTAAAATCTCCATGCTCTTTTTATTGCTGTGCTTCGAGGCCCATGCTAAGGCCTTAATCTCATTTCTCAAGACGGCCCATGTGCCACAGGAGACTTTTGCAGTCCAGTTCACTGATTGTGTAGCAAATCTGACAGCAGATAATGGCTTGGGTTTCTCAGATGCTGACCTGACTGCGAAGGGAAGAGACCACAATGATGCTCTGCATGTCTCTATCGAATGCAGGGGCACTACCTTGGCACATGTGTTGGTGGATACTGGTTCGTCCTTGAATGTGCTACCCAAGAAGGCTCTAGACCGTTTAGATTGTGAAGGCCTGGAGCTGAAACCCAGCAATATCATCGTCAGGGCCTTTGACGGTTCAAAAAGGATGGTTCATGGAGAGGTTGACATTCCGATTCGTGTGGGCTCTCAGGTGTTTGACTCTACATTTTATGTGATGGATATCCGTCCATCGTACTCTTGTCTACTGGGTCGACCTTGGATACATAAAGCTGGGGCAGTGACCTCTACCTTGCACCAGAAGCTGAAGTACCCCGTCAGAGGGAAGATCGTCACTGTGCAAGGAGAGGAGGAGTATATGGTAAGCCACTTGAATTCCTTCAGATACATTGAGATGGATGGGGAGTTTATTGAAACCCCCTTTCAGCATTTCGAGGAGGTGCTTCCAATTGCAGCAGCAGCAGAAACAGCAGCAGAAGAAAATGTTCCTTTGAAGATGGCTTCCCTGAAGGATGCCCGGGCTGTGGTTCAGAAAGGTGAATGTGCTAACTGGGACAGGCTTCCAGACTTTACACAGAAGACTGACAAATTTGGGCTGGGTTTTACTGCAGAGGGTCAGAAAGCTATGCGGAAAGCGAAGACCGGAAGACCTCCTGTGTTCATTACAAATCCAGGAGTGAATGCTGTTGGGGACGAGGATGAAGTGGATGAAGCAGAATTCAATAGCTGGATCTACCCGACAACCGAAGGCGGATTGAACAATTGGATTGCCAAAGACCATACTCCTGTTACCTTTGTGACGCAGTAATAAATTTCTTTGTTTTGCTATTTGTAATAAACAATAAATAAACTCTATGGCCCGGTGTCTTACTTCGTGGTAAGCGACAAGGGCATTCAAGTGGACCCTGCCAAGGTTAAAGCTATTCAAGAGATGCCAGTTCCCAGGACAGAGAAAGAGGTCAGAGGCTTTTTAGGACGCCTGAATTACATTGCTCGCTTCATCTCACACCTAACTGCTACCTGTGAACCAATCTTCAAGCTGCTGAAGAAAGATCAGGTAGTACGTTGGAACGATGAATGTCAGGCTGCTTTCGACAGAATCAAAGAGTATCTTCAAGAACCACCCATCCTTATGCCACCGGTTGAAGGGAGACCTCTGATACTATATCTGACAGTACTCGACAACTCAATGGGGTGTGTGCTGGGGCAGCATGACGAGTCTGGCCGAAAAGAGCATGCCATTTATTACCTTAGCAAAAAGTTTACCGACTGTGAGACCCGATACTCACTGCTTGAGAAAACTTGCTGCGCTTTGGTATGGGCTGCTCGCCAGCTGAGACAGTATATGCTGACTCACACTACCTTGTTGATCTCAAAGATGGATACTATAAAGTACATATTTGAAAAGCCTGCTCTGTCTGGGAGAATTGCAAGATGGCAAATGATCTTGACGGAATACGACATTCAGTATACAACCCAGAAGGCCATCAAGGGAAGTGTATTGGCAGACCACTTGGCACATCAGGCCGTAGATGACTATCAGTCAATGAACTTCGAGTTTCCGGATGAAAGCATCATGATAGTGACTGATTGTGAAGTACTTGGACCGGATGAAGGACCTGAACCAGGATCCCGATGGTCTATGCACTTTGACGGAGCCTCCAATGCTTTGGGAAACGGTATCGGCGCCATAATCATATCCCCTAAAGGCACTCATACTCCGCTCACTGCCCGGCTATGTTTCAACTGTACGAACAACATGGCAGAGTATGAGGCGTGCATCATGGGTCTTCAAGCTGCGATCGACCTACGGATTAAATTTCTGAGTGTCTTCAGAGATTCCGCTCTCGTGATCAATCAGATCAAAGGAGAGTGGGATACGAAACATCCGAACCTTATTCCTTACAGAGAATGTGTGTTGACCTTGATCCCCCACTTCACAGAGATAACCTTTGAACACTTTCCAAGAGAAGAGAATCAGCTGGCGGACGCGTTAGCTACAATGGCTTCTATGTTCAAAGTTAAATGGGATAATGAGGCTCCCCGGATCATCATCTGGAAACTGGACGAACCGGCATACTGTTGTGATCTCGAGACTAAATTGGTGACTGAGAAGCCTTGGTACCATGAGATGAAGAGATACTTGGAAGCTCAGGAATACCCTGAAGGTGCCTCTGTCAACGATAAGAAGTTCCTGAGAAGGTTCGCGGCAAAGTTCTTCCTTAGCAACGGCATCTTGTACAAGCGAAACCATGATTCAACCTTACTGCGTTGTGTGGATAAGACTGAAGCAGAAAGGATCATGGAAGAGCTACATGAAGGGACCTTTGGTACACATTCCAGTGGACACACTATGGTGAAGAAGATCCTTCGGGCAGGATATTACTGGTCCACAATGGAAGCTGACTGTTACCAACATTCTAGGACTTGCCATAAGTGCCAGATTTATGCAGACAAGGTGCATGTTCCTCCAGTTCCCCTGAATGTTCTGACTGCGCCTTGGTCGTTCGCAATGTGGGGCATAAACATGATCGGTGAGATTAAACCTACGGCATCCAATGGGCATCGCTTTATCCTAGTGACGATTGATTATTTTACAAGGTGGGTTGAAGCAGCATCCTACGCTACGGTAACCAAGACTGTTGTGGCACGGTTCATTCGGCACAACCTGATATGTCGGTATGGCGTCCCAGAGAGAATCATTACCGACAACGGTACCAATCTGAATAACAAGATGATCGCTGAGCTCTGCGAGCAGTTCGAAATACAACACCACAATTCTTCTCCTTACAGACCGAAGATGAATGGGGCTGTAGAAGCAGTAAATAAAAATATCAAGAAAATCGTGCAGAAGATGACAGTGACTTATAAAGATTGGCACGAGATGTTACCGTTCGCTCTACATGGGTACCGTACCTCAGCTAGGACGTCAACCGGGGCAACTCCTTTCTCCTTGGTCTACGGCATGGAGGCAGTCTTACCGATCGAAGTGCAGATACCCTCTCTCCGGATAATGAAGGATGCAAATCTGAATGAAGATGATTGGATCCAAACACGGCTTGATCAGCTAAACCTCATTGATGAGAAAAGACTGGCTGCTATCTGTCATGGTCAGACGTATCAGAAACGGATGATCAGGGCATTTAACAAAAAGGTCAGACCACAGGAATATCAAGTTGGGGATCTGGTAATCAAGCGAATCATCCTTCCTCAGAGTGATCCAAGGGGCAAATGGACCCCTACGTACGAAGGGCCATTTGTGGTTAAACATGTGTTCTCAGGAGGAGCCATGATTCTAACCAATATGGATGGTGACGACCTTCCTCACCCCGCCAATGCAGACATAGTAAAAAGATACTACGCATGAAAAAAGACCCGCTAGGCTGACATGCCTAGGTAAAAATTAGGGCTTCCCGTCGAACCAAAAGGGTTCGGGCAAAATGAAGGGATGAAATGAAAAAAATCTGTACACCCGGCAAGTCGAAAACCTGAAAAGGCGTCTTGGGCAAAAATGGGTATCCCGGTGGACTGAAAACCCGAAAGGGCGGTCCAGGCAAAAATTAGGGATAAAAGAGTAATACTATGTCTCATTGGATCACCTTGCATCCAGAATCCGGTATCTACACCAAGTTCAGACGGCATCGATCAGTCAGCTTCACCTTCAACCAAGGTCATCAAGTGATGAGACGCTCGAAGTTATAAAGGCAATAGCAGAGTTGAAACCCAGTGGGATCATTCACTTCACACAGCTGTTTTATTTTCTCTTGTACAAAACTTGTATAAACTCTTTTGTTCGGCGGCGTTCTCTTACTAGGACGTCAGCCTCTTGTACACAAAACGCCTATTTTCAGGCCATTCAAAAATCAATACAAATATACTTTTCAGTTAAAAGTGCCAATTGCTTTTCTTTTTCTGTTTTGTTTTGCGAAGAACGTCCAAGGTTCAATTTGTGATATATGCATTGACAATAATTTTCTAACTCATAAATATTTACATACGAAACAAAGAATTAATTACAGGTAACATTAGAAACAGGGGCAATAAAAGAGTTGTCTAAGCAATCTAATTGTTCCATCCTCCAAGGTACCAAGGTAGGTTCAACTAAGGAACATGACCAAATATCCTAATTCCCCAGAGAGCCAGCAAGTCAGTACACTCTCCTCAAGTAAAGCTATTATCAAACTTAAGGAAGTTGGGTATCCTCCAGCAGATCTCAACATTCCCCAGTAGATCTCAACATTCCCCAGCAGTACATATATTCTTAACAAGCATCCCCGACAATCTTGGTCTAAAGATTGTTCCCCGGCGGCATATAAAACATTCAAAGGAATCACTTCCCCCGCATAGTAAAACTTCCCCAGGAGAGTCCAATCCAGTTCCCCAGGAAAGTTGGAATTCATCTCCCCAAGCAGTAAGCTTATCCCCAGTAGATTCTGGAAGCTTATCCCCGCAGAACACGAACGCGTCGTCCGGCTTTATTCAAAGAGTTATTTCCTTAACAGGATATAACTGGGTTATCCTCAGCCAAAATCCACGGAAAGGTCGTCGTCAACATAGTCTTCTTACCCCCAGCGAAGTCTATTCACACTTCCAATACAGCAAAGATATCCCCAGCGAAGTCTATCAACACTTCCAACGCAACAATGGTATCCCCAGCAAATTATTATCAACAACTCAGCAAAGTACATCTCTCCCCACAGAGTATTGCTCCCCAGTAAGATCATTAGAGTACTTTTCTCCCCGCAGAATATTCCATTCGCCAAGTTTATTCCTCAATGGAGTCATCTTCTTCTACCGGTATTCTTGCAACTATCATCCAGCAGAAGCAAAATCTGTTCTCTAACAGCAGCCCAGGATATGACTTCCCGGCACCCGTCAAGGATTTACTTTCCTAGACGAAAACATACATTCCTAAACATTCTCATACATCATTATAGCATGCATATACGCATCATATCTTACAAATCTCATTTATGTTGATAACATCATTGCTTGATCCATATCATGCATTGCATATGACTGACCTTTACCTTTCAGGAAAGATTCAGCTAAATTCTCAATCATATTTCAAAACTCTAAGACCTTATCTGGTTCAGTTAAATCGACTCCAAAGATTTCTCTGGTTATTATCCAGTCAAAGGCCTTCTCTAGTCCAGCTAAATCGACCCCAAACAATTTTTCTGATGAAGACTCAGTAGAAGTTATCCCAGGTTTTTCTCAAACGTCCGCTTTTGAGATTATAATTTCCTATGGTTCTCTCCCCAATGTTGTGGAGATGATAATTCCATTCCAGGTTTTTCTCAAACGTCCGCTTTTGAGATTATAATTTCCTATGGTTCTCTCCCCAATGTTGTGGAGATGATAATTCCATTTTAGGTTTTTCTCAAACGTCCACTTTTGAGATTATAATTTCCTATGGTTCTCTCCCCAACGGTGCGGAGATGATAATTCCATCCCAGGTTTTTCTCAAACGTCCGCTTTTGAGATTATAATTTCCTATGGTTCTCTCCCCAACGGTGCGGAGATGATAATTCCATTCCAGGTTTTTCTCAAACGTCCGCTTTTGAGATTATAATTTCCTATGGTTCTCTCCCTAATCTTGCGGAGACGATAATTCCATTCCAGGTTTTTCTCAAACGTCCGCTTTTGAGATTATAATTTCCTATGGTTCTCTTCCCAATCCTGCGGAGGTGGTAATCCCAAGTTTTTCTCAACGATTGCTGTTGAGGTTAAAGTCACCCAAGGTTCTCTCACCGTTCCTGTTGAGGTAGTAACTATCCCCGGCTCATTCATCGCCGTTTGAAGATCCAGACTCAGCTCCTGTAACCAGTCAGGACACATCTATACCAAGCATCTGAAGACCAGTTCCTGCAACATGTCAGGTATCGTTTTTTCTTTTTGCAGGTACGCAAGTTCTCGCTAAGGAATCTCTTATGCGATTAACATCCAGATGGCATCTATAAGCCCATCATCCTATCCATCAATCTCCAAATGGCATCTATAAGCCCATTCCCATCATCACATTGCTACTATGTGAGCGCAAATTTCTGGGCACTCTAGTGTTCAATCATCTTCTACCCCTCGGATTACGAAAGGCACGTCAGCCAATCTGCATCCTCAGGTCTAAGAAGATTGAACAGGGGCAACTGTTGTACCCCAAAATTTTCCCTCCCATATTCTTCAAGAAATTGCCAAGTCATGCTTCAAAATTCCCCAAGGGTTGCACAGTTCAAGGGTCTCCTAAACAGTCAAGATTAGGGTTTTGGTTCTGATCAAGAAAATGAAGTTCCCAAGGGTCCAATCAAGTCTCACATGCCTATAAATATGGTCAAGCACCCTCATATCAAGTTTCAAGACTTTCAACACAAAATTGCACAGTCAAAAACCCTAATTGCACTACAGTCAACTGTAGGGGCAAAATGGTCATTTGGCAGTCAAAAGTTCAAATTTTTGGTCAACATCTCATTTTGAAGCCACAAACATCATTTGATCAATGCTTGATCATGATTCTCAAAGCTTGGCTCAAAAATCATCAAGATGCAAAAGTTTCCTTATTTGGACAGTTGAAAAAGTCAACTGTAAATTGACCAGGGCATAACTTTCACATGGATTATCAGAAAAATTCCATCCAAAGCTAATTTTGAAAAGAAAGACATTTCCTACAACTCATCTTCATACTTCAAGTCCAAGAAATGTTCTCACAAAAAGTTATCAATTTCAACATTATAGGTCATTTTCAAAAGTCAACAAAAAGGGACTTTAAGTCAAAGGCCATAACATGAGATTGGTAAATGAAAATTACATGGGACCAAAGACATTGGTTAAAGGACTCAAATACCATTCCAAAATGTCCAAGAACATGAGCAAAGCTTAAAAATTGAGCAAGTTATGCCTTATGGAAGTTGGGAAATTTTTGGATATTTTGAAAAGTCAACATTGGTTCAAATGACCTAAAATTGCTAATGGGCTTATTTTTCTTCCATAATTCATCATCCAAGGCATGTGCACGACCACTTGGCCCAAAGGGAAGTTTTTCTTCATTTTTTATTTATTTATTTGAATTTTTATTAATAATAATTCATTTAAATCAATTAAATATATGAAAAATAATTAACCTAAGTTTTTTCAATCTTTTTATGCATGTTATATCCTCAAGATTTCGTGCCTAGCCAAATATGGAAAGAATCAATTGGATTGGTCATGATTTGTATCAAAAAGCATGTGAAAAAGATTTGAAAATCATGTTTAAAAATCAAATATCATATTCATGAATGCAAGAGATTTGGATCAAGTTTTCTAACCCTAATCATTCCTACATATACAAGCAAGCAAGACCTAATGCAATTGACCAAGAAGCTGCGCCAGAAACCCTTGCACAAACTTGAAATTTTACCAAGAAAACTCAATTCTGAAAACCTAATTCTAGGGCGATTCAGGGCCAAATAGCTACTCCATTAGCTTCCTTAAGGATCATAGGACGTGTTCCAATCATTCCCTAAGCCCCATACTCAAGAAAACGTGAAATCACCATTGAAGTTGGTAAAGAAAATTTCAGAATCGTTTTCTATCATTCATGCATTGTTAACATGTTTCATTGTTATTTTTGTGTTTAGAATAATGTTTGCAAGCTAATCATATGCTTTGATTGAATTATTATGCACTGTATGCAAAGATGCCATGGTCGTGTTTTAGGGTTTACAGGACTTTGAATTGGGGGTTTTAAAATATGGAAAAAATTGGAGCATAAGACTTAGGCCACTCGATTCAGCATGCTCAGACGATCACAAGGCCACCCTCGCGCCTAATTTATGGAGCCCCAGGGGCTATTCGCTATTTTCTGATATGTTGCCTAAAAGAACGGTGTAAAAACCGTTGCCTGTTTCTTTTATATTTTCAGGAAAACAAAATCAATGGAGAAGATGGTCTCGTGGCAGGCGATGGTTGGCTGGTTCAAAATTTCGCGCTCAAACCCACTAACGCTTTTGTTTTATTTGATATTATTTGTTTGTAGTATTACGTACAAAGAGCGTAACATGGCTCAGTGGTGCACGTATAGGCCGGTAACGTCCATGACCTGGGTTCGAGCCCCAGGTCTTCACCCTTTCAATATTGTTTTTCAACTCATATTCCTATGCAGATTCAATATCAAAGCACACCGTATGCCTCCAAAATCAAACGTCCACGCGTCCTACTGGATTCAATCAAGGGCTAGGATATGAAGAGCATGGTGTACGTGGGTCAACGCTGATGCACGCTAGTGGGGAAAGTCCACCAGGCCTGAAGCATTGGGCCCAGATTTGCTAAGAGAAAACCTCCTATTTGGGGTCTGAACCCCCTAGGTTTGCCAATTTTTTTTACTTTCTTTATTTTTTATTATTTATACTTTCTTTTAATTATTGTTTTATTAATTAATTTAATATTTTCATAAAATATAAAAAACACATAAAAATCAGAAAAGAGAAAAAATAATTATTTTTTTTATTTTAGTATTTGTAAATAAATTCATAAATTAACTAGTTTTAAATTAGGTTTTAATTTTAACTCTTTTAATAAAAATCTAAAAAATATAGAATTAGGGTTTATGATAATTTTTATTCCTTTTTATTTTTCTTTCATAATAATTAAAACATTAAATATTTATTTTTGTAATTAAAATGCATGTAAATTAATTAGGGTTAATTTTAGGGTAAAACTTTAATCTTCTTTTAATAAATTAAAATTGTAGAATTAGGGTTAGCATTTATTTTATTTAATTCTTTTTCATTAAAATCACAAAATACCAAAAAATACCAAAAAAAAAAACAATTTCTTTTCTCTCTTAATTAATTAATTTAACCATTTAATTTAATTTTGCAAAAAGGGTCCAACGCCCTCGTTTAATTCTCATTTAATTCGCGCATTTATCTTATTTCTTTTAATATTCATGTATATCTCCCGAAGCCATGTAATTAATCTGTCGCACTTTTAATTCTTTATTCTCTTTACTTTCTTTATTTTTCCTGTCAAATCGGGTTCGAGAAATTTTGGCGATGTGGACCCGCGCCTTTTGTAATAGCTTAGAATCTTTTACTTCCTCGCAATATTTTAACTGTTAATCAAGGCATGAAAGAATGTATGGACAAAAATAAAAACAAACGCTAGATCACCAATAAACATGACAAAAGACAAAAATATCTGGAAACGACACACAAATTCACACACCACCCCTAGGGTACGCCTCACTGTTGCCTTGCCTCGAAAGGTGATCGTCGAGTAGAGGATGTCTTAGTAAGTCCTCATGATCCGGGAACCTGGCATGAGGGTAGCTTCTAAGGTGTCTTCCCATTGCTCTGGTGATCACCATGTCCCTACAAACTCGAATTGACCCGAACACCTCCAACGGTGGTGCTACCTACCTCTCAATGGTGGGATGGCACTACTTTAAAGGACACTTACACAGACGAATTCCTTAGGGTAGGTAGGTTCTCGTAGATACTTGCTCTAATTTCAAAACAAACTCAAAAATACTTTTCACACCGACACATTTTCAAAAAGCTTTTGAAAGCAAATTTTTAAAACACTCTTGAGGACCGATACAAGAGTCGAACTGAAATTTTCAAAGAAACTTTTTAAAACCCACAATTGAAAAGCAAACAAACCCTTTTTGAAAACACAATGAGCAAGTATCTAAGAGCCCATGGATAACCATGGATAGAAAGGGTGCTAACACCTTTCCTTTCTATAATCTACCTCCCGAACCGAGAGCAATCTCTATAAGGAATTTTTCTGTGCTTTTGTCCTTTCCATTTGGAGAAAATAAAAGACGGTGGCGACTCTTGCTTCCGCGACATTTCGCGAACCAGCGTTAAACAGTCAGTTCCAGATCCACCGATCACACTATAGATCATGGAAATTGTATGGTGTAGACCGATATGGTTGAAGTGATGGCTACGTTAGTGCGACACTTTGGTTTGTACTGGTGTCCCTCGAGTCAGTCGGGGAGAATAATAGGCTTCTGCGTGGTGTCATAAGCAGTAACTGACCTTTAGAACCTTAATTGACCCAACTTAGCCATTAGAAGGTAGTGAGATAGCCGACTTTGGTGCAGTCCAAAGTTGGTTGATACTCGATGCTACGCTCATTTAGATTCAACTCTCAGGATATTCAGTGGCAAGTCAGTTGCATTGCTGAAACAATGCCTGCGAGAAGGATCGGTGATACGAGACTCTTAGAACCCGATTACTATTCTTAGGACAGGTTGAGCCAACTGAACTTCAAGATGGTACTTACCTACGGACCCCATGCAAGCCTTAAACCTAAGGCTCTTGTGTGCTTTATTTGTGTTTGTTATTTGTTCAAACATGACATCATAGCATTATGACATCATACCATACCATTTTCACTGATCATTCCAAAGATCTCAAGGGCCTGTGATACAGGTTTATCATGAACCAGACTGCTAACAAGGGGAAAGGGGATTTATTTTCCTCTAACCAAACACTGTCAAAGATCAAAGTACTTTCGCTTGAGTCAAAGGCTAGGACCCACTCGACATGGTGAACTTGATTCTCATAGAAGGATGTTTAAAGACACAAAGTTCTTTCGTCAAAGCCGCAGCTAGACTCAACTTCTAACATTTCCTTTTGTTTATCCTGCAAGATCCTTGAAAACATTGCATCCACATATCATGCATGTCATTACATAACAGGTATTCCCAAGACAAGCTTTCTCATCTTCTTGCTGTTTATTTCAGTAAAAGATGGTTCTTGAACAAACTGTGAAAGACCTTCAAGCTCAAAATACCCAATTCCAAGAGACGCTCCTGAACTTAGCCAAGGGGCAGAAATAACTGATAGCGCTCATCGCAAAGAAGAAAAATACTAGGAAACTGGCTGGTATCCTCAACATGGGAAAAAGGTTTAAAGGTCCTCATAAATGAGCTCAGAGCTGTGATATTCCCTCTGATGAAGATGACAATCAAAAGGAGGACGATAGAAGTATCAAAGCTGAAGGGGGAAGCCACCTTGGTTATAGTAAAATTCCGGATGAAGAAGACTACTATAGTGGACAGTATCCTCCTGCTGATGACAGATACAAACAGTTGGAAGATTACCTTAATGCTATGGGAATCCAGAGAGTGCATGGGCTGGATTTTGAAGTGATGGGTCTTATCTCAGGGGGTTGTTATCCCTCACAAGTTCAAGGTCCCCGTATTTGCCAAATATGATGGTATTTCTTGTCCTAAACTTTATCTGAGATCTTATATATGGAAGATCCAACCCCGTATAGCTGACAGAAAGTTATGGGTTCACTTCTTTCAAGAGAGCTTATTTGGGGCCCAACTGGAATGGTTCTATTAGCTGGATGGAACCAGTATAGGTACTTGGGAAAAATTTGTTGCTGCCTTTTATAAGCAATATCAATAAATGCTGACCTTGCACCAACTCGTGTGCAACTATAAAGTATGACTATGGGCTCGAATGAAGGGTTTAAAGAATATGTCCAGAAATGGAGAGATCTGGATGGAAGAGTTCAACCTCCTCTGTCTAATAGGGAGTTGGTTGATATGTTCATAGGCACGCTAACATGGATTTTCTTTAATCATCTGATCGGAAGTTCTTCATCTGGTTTTACCGAATTGATATTAACAGGTGAACGTGTCGAAGGGGGTATTAGAGGTGGAAAGATTCAAGTAGTTGCATCTTCGGGCACTATAAAGAAGACATTCAACGGAAAGAAGGAAACAAATGATGTGTATGGCCAGAAGGGTCATACTAGAAGTGATCGTAACCAATCTGTAGGGGAGGTACTAATTTCTAATCCTGCGCATGTACAACAACAACATAACAATCAACATAGGTTAGACGCACCTAGAAGACAGTTTGCAAAGATCAACATGCCATTGTCTCAGGAATTACAACACTTACTGAAAGTAGGTCTGATTACACTGAGGGATCCTCCTCAGAATCCCAACACCTCCTCTCCTCGCTATAATCCAAATGTGAAATATGCCTACCATTCCAATAGCTGTTGAGCCTTGAAAAATAAAATCCAAGACATGATTAACAATAAATAAATTGAGTTTGATCCTTCTGAGAGACCAAATGTGATTACTGCACCAATGCATAAGCACCACAAAGGCATAAGTGCTATTGGTGATGTTCTTTATGTTTATGTTCTAAGTGAATTAACTACTCCCCTCCCAATTATCAAGAAGAATCTGTTGTAGGTCAGTTTATTTCCAGGTTGTATTGAAAGATGTTACTGTTGCGAGCCTAACCCAATGGCTGCAAGTTGCTGGAAGAAGGTATTCAGTGTCTAATGGACAATCACCTAATTCTGGTTGAGAAGATTCCGTCTTTTGAGAATTTGTTGCAAGACTTGAGGCTGGAAGAGGTATTTGTAATATCCAGCACTCCTATTAGGATCACTTCTAAAGGTCCTATAAGGATCACTTCCAAACCCAAAGTTGTCCTCTAATCATAACTGCACCCAGACCTATTCCATATTCTTCGGATAAAGCTATCCCTTGGAAGTATGGAGCCAACGTCTACTACCACGATGTCAAGCAAGAACTGTCGACTACTGAGAATGAAGGTACTGAAGTTGCTGATCCCAACATCGACAATATTGTCGGGACCAATAAAGTTACTAGAAGAAGAAGGGTTTTCTCTCCAGAAATCTCTCCGAAGATTATCGCCAATCTAGTTCGAGTTACTGCGATCGAGTAAACTACTGAGGCTCGGGGAAAAGAGAAAATGGCGGAGCCTGCCCAGACGGAGGCACCTAAGGAAGTTACCACTAATGATACTTCCAGGCAAGAGTTATAAGAGGTATTAAAGATTATCCATAAAAGCGATTACAAGATTGTTGAACAGATGGGGCAGACCCCTTCTAAGATCTCCATGTTATCCCTTTTACTGTGTTATGAGGCCCATGCTCAGGCTTTAGTGAAGTTCTTGAAATCTGCTCCCGTGCCACAAGAAATTTCTACTGATCAATTTGGAAGTTATGTTGCTAGCCTGACTACTGATAATGAGCTAGGATTTTATGATGCCGATTTGACCCCTTGAGGAAAAAACCACTACAAAGCCCTGTATGTCTCTATTGAATGCAGGGGCACTACTCTAGCTCATGTATTTGTTGACACAGGTGCCTCGCTGAATTTTCTACCAGAGGGTGCTCTTGGCAGACTGGATTGTGAAGGGGTTGAGCTGAAACCCAGTGATATTATAGTCCGAGCCTTTGACAGTTCAAAGAGGATGGTGCACAGAGAGGTGGATCTCCCGATTAAAGTAGGTGTTCGGGTCTTCGACTCCATTTTCTATGTAATGGATATTCAACCGGCCTATTCTTATTTACTTGGATGCCCCTAGATCCATGCGGCAGGTGCTGTTACCTCCACGTTGCATCAAAAGCTGAAATATCCCGTGAAAGGAAAGGTTGTTACAGTTTGTGGCAAAGAGGGGTATATGGTGAGTCATTTGAACTCATTCAGATATGTAAAAATGGACGGCAAATTCATCGAAACCCCCTATCATACTTTTGAAGTAATCCCTCCTATCGCAACTGAAGATGTTTCTGCTATTCCCAAGATTACCAGGGTTCCACCCATAATGGCTTCTTTGAAGGATGCTAAAGCTATTATAGAAGAATGTGGTTGTACTACTTGGGGTCAACTTCCTGACATTCCATATAAATCTGACAAGTTTGGTTTGGGTTTTACTGCAGAGGCTCAAAGGGTTATTTATCGCGCTCGTGCTGGAAGACCATCATTTTGTGTCAGCAACCACGGAGTCAATGCAATAGAAGACGCTAGCAGTCACTACAACCTAGACAGCTGGATCTTTCCCACCATCGACAACGGGCTCAACAACTGGAAGATCGAAGACCTTATCTCGATCTCCTTTAGTCAAGAGTAAATTCTACTTTCTATTTTATTACTTTCAAATTCTTGGTTATGTAATCTTAAAATAATGACTTTAAGCCTTGTGTCTTACCCGGGGCACAACAGTTCATTTGTTAAGGGTTGTCATTTCATAAACATATTTTCATCTAATAAAGCATTTGAATTTTTTCATTCAAATTTTGTGCTCTTTGTCTTTCTTTTATTTTTATCACTTCCAATTAGCTATGTGTTCTTACACACACTCACACAATAAATTGCAGATCCACATCCACTCTGGATCCCGTTGATAACAATTATGCTATTGCCACTTATGACTTTGAAAATCCGATCTACCAAGCCGAGGACGAAGGTGAGGAAGATTGTGAAATACCTGGAGAATTTTCCAAACTAATAGTGTAATAGGAAAAAGCTATACAACCACATGAAGAACCAATCGAGATTGTAAACTTGGGTCCTGAAGCACACAAGAAAGAAGTCAAGATAGGTGCCAATCTTGAAGGAAATATCAAGAACATGCTAATTCAGATGTTGCATGACTATGTTGAGATCTTTGCTTAGTGATACGAGGACATGCTGGGGCTCGATACTGATATTGTGATTCACCATCTACCAATGAAAGAGGGATGTTCTCCAATAAAACAGAAGATTAGTCGCATGAGTCCCGAGATGTCATAGAAGATCAAGGATGAGGTTATGAAGCAATTCAACGTAGGTTTCTTAGCAGTTACATCATATACTCAATGGTTGCAATTGTGGTTTTCGTACAAAAGAAAGACGGCAAAGTACGTATGTGTGTAGACTACAGGGATCTGAACAAGGCGAGCCCTAAGGATGAATTCCCACTTCCACATATTGATGTTCTGGTTGATAACATTGCTCAGCACAAGGTATTCTCTTTCATGGATGGTTTCTCAGGTTATAATCAGATCAAGATGGCACCTAAAGACATGGAGAAGAACACCATTGTCACGCAGTGGGGCACCTTGTGTTACAAAGTTATGCCTTTTGGGTTGAAGAACGCTATCGGAATATATCAACATGCAATGGTAGCCTTGTTCCATGACATGATACATCACGAAATAGAGGTTTACGTTGACGACATGATAGCCAAATCTCATACTGAAGAAGAACATCTTGACCACCTACACAAGTTATTTGGGAGGCTGAAGAAATACAAGCTGAGGTTGAATCTGAACAAGTGCACATTTGGGGTAAGATCTGGTAAACTCATGGGTTTCATTGTTAGTGGTAAAGGTATTGAAGTTGATCCTTCGAAGGTCAAAGCTATTCAAGAAATTCCATTCCCCCGTACTGAGAAGGAAGTAAAAGGTTTCTTGGGACGACTGGACTGTATTGCCAAATTTATTTCTCATTTACTTGTGGGCCAATCTTCAAATTGCTAAAGAAAGATCAGGTAGTGAAGTGGAACGACAACTACCAAATAGCCTTTGACAAAGTCAAGAAGTACCTACAAGAACCTTCGATTCTGATGCCACCTGTTGAAGGAAGACCTTTGATCATGTACTTAACAGTATTAGAGAACTCAATGGGGTGTGTATTGGGCCAACATGACGAGTTTGGTCGAAAAGAGCATGAAATACACTATCTTAGCAAAAAGTTTACCGAATGTGAAACAAGATACTCACTGCTTGAGAAAACTTATTGCGTTTTGACACGGGCTGCTTGTAGCGGTATAAATGTGCAAGACTAAGCCATTGGATTGACTAGACTTTATACAAATCAAAATAAAAATCACCACCATGCTTTATTGTTTCCAAAGGAATGGGAAAAGAGAGAATAACCCAAAAAAGAGGGGGAAAGATTCAAGGTAAGGGGGTTGGTTATGCAAAGGGAAGGTATTAGCACCCTAAACATCCACGGTACTCTGCAGGAACCTCTTTGAAAAATCTGTATATTTTGGCTATAAAAATGTGTTTTATATAAAATGGATGGTGGAGGTGAGAAAATAAATATTTTTTATGATTTTTGCACCCACCGCGGTTGCGAACCTTTAGTGCCTATGTACCATCTTTCGTGCAATAGGGGATCAGGGTACACGTAGTTCCTCTTTTAAAAATTTGAAACACAAGTGTGTTGGTTGATTTTATGAGATAAGACATCATCGCAATTGTCCGTGTGGAAAACATACTTACTACCCACAATCATGAGAAAGGAGAATTTGCATCATCTCAAAGTGGAGGATATGGCTTGGATTTTAAAATCAACAATGCCTCACTCAACACCCAAGTGGAAAATATCTCACTTCAGTACATATTGTAGAAGTATAGTTGTTTGCATCACTACAAGGATTGACAAGAGTCTAATCTTTTTTGAGAAAATTTTAAAGATAAAAGCCAAAGTGGCAAAATGGTTTGAAATGAGATTAATTTACTTTTAGTCTTATCACAAAAAAAGGTCAAGGTATTATTAAATTGATTGAAATTTATTTATGAAAATGTTTCGAAGATGCATGGACCTAAGTCCAAGTTTATTATGAAAATGTTTCAAGTTTCAAAACAAGAAGAGTTTTTTTAAAGGAGAGAGAAGATTTTTGAAATTAAATAATATGGGAGGAGATGAAGAGGCTATCCTAATGCATAAGGTAAAAGCTAGGGATAAGAACCATCTAACCAACAAGAAGCCAATACTTGACATTATGAGTCAATATAGAATTCCTATTCTTTGGATTGAAACCAAGCAAGCAAAGATACTAGACCTCTTGAGAGAACCAAACTTCAAGTGTTTTAAGTCTTCGCAAAAATTTGGCAGAGTAACGGCTGTATACGGGTGAATTCCAGATTACAAACAAAGATCGTAATCTCAATAACCTGCACACAAAACAAACAAATAACCCAATGTCTTGAGGTAAACCTCAAGAACTTCAGACAAAATATCAAATAAAGTCACAAAGTCTCCAAGATAGGCCAAGGTCTCTAATCCTAAGTCCAAGAAGTCCATCACTCCATAATGCAAAGGATAGTAACCATGTAGTCCAAGTATCATTAATGATTTTTATGGCTCATGTTGATTATTAGGTGTCTTTAAAAAAAGAAAGAAAAGCTCAAGTGAGCAAAATAAAAATGACATAAAAGTAAATGCTCAAGTGAGCAAAGATGAAAATAGCATGAAATGTAAAATGCTAAAAGTAAATGGTACATAAAGCATGAAAATAAAAGCGTAAAGTAAAGTTAATTGTTAGTAATTAGTGGTTAGTTGGATGACCATCTTGAAACTTGCATTTGGAATTCATTAGGGGATTGGTAGAACCAAAGCCTCTACACAACAAGTTGCATTTGCTTTTTGTCAAGTATATCATCCATTTTGGAATTCTCCCAAGGCAACATGTAATGATCAACGATGTTTAAGTGATCCGCGTTGACCAAAGGTGTTATAGATCCATCAGAGGATTGGTAGAACCAAAGCTTCTACACAATGAATCTCAAGGTTATTGGATCAAAGAGATCAAATTAACATACTTGGGCTTGCAATCATAAGTTTGGGCCACGAATGATCATTTATTCGAATCAGGACAAAATTTAGCGCTATGTTAAGCAATCGTAAGTGGACTTATGTAGAAGTCGCACCTATTTTGAGGTCGGTCAATAGAAATCTATGTACTTTATGTTTGGATAAATGATATAGAGATCACCATCCCTTAAAATGTAGCACAATTAAAAAAGAAAGGGATAAGATGAAGAGGGAGGGAAATGATAAGCTAATTTGGATCACCATTTCAAAATTCTTTCATCTTTAAATTCAACCACTCATCTAGATGGATTAAAGCACTAAACATATCATTAATCCAAAGCACCAAAAATGAATTAAATAATTCACTCTTAGGTAGATTTGGATTGATGAACATTTATCCAACTCCATCTACATCACAAAGTCCATTGAGTTTAAAGACAAATTGGACATTTAAAATTGCAATCCAAACCAACAATCAAAAGGAGTGAGTAGCAAAAGCATTTTGGATCAAAGCTGCCCCAAACCAAGGCAAAAAATACATTCAGTTCTGGTGTAAATCGATTTACACTACTATGTAAATCGATTTACACAGTATAATTTTAAAAAAATTTCTGGTGTAAATCGATTTAAACTTAGTGTAAATCGATTGCACACAGTAAAAACAGCAAAAACAGCATTTTAAAAGGGAAATTTCTTGTTCAAACTTTCCATCAAACACCTTATGATCATGGATCCACTTGAGCACGAAAATTCCATCAAATTATGAGAAAATAACACCATTGAAATCACAAAATAATGCTCAAAGAATCAATCCCAAAGATCACCAAGAGATCACATTGTGAAAGATGAATTATCCAAACTTACCAAAGGTAGATCTAGAAAATTATCAAACAACTTCAAGAATTTGCTTCAATTCAACCACAAGAATCAATTGGCCAAGCTTGGATGTAGAGAATTGATGGAGAAAAAGTGTTTGGATGAAGGTTTAGCTCAAATATTAGTAAGCTTCAAGGAAAAACTTACTAACTTTTTGAAAATTGAGCTTTGAGTGAATTTGGTAGATGGAGAGAATTGAGAGATTTTTTAGCAAGGTGGATTTGGCTATCAAAAGCTTGAAATTTGAATGAAATGAGAGCTCTATTTATAGAGTTTTAGGATTGGGATTAGTGGTAATTTGGTAATTGATTCTTGGAGCCAAAATTTGAATTAATTAATTCTTTCAAATATTAGAACCAAAATTTGAATTAATGATAATTCTTTTTTTAAAAATGAAAGATTGGCACTAAAATTTGAATTAATGATACATCTTTCAAAAGTGAAGGAAAATTGGAGCCAAAATTTGACAAGTTTAAAATGCTGATTTTTTTTTTAATTTTCTCATTGTGCAATCGATTGCACTACAGTGCAAATCGATTTGCACAATGTATTTTTTTCAAAAATGGCGCAAAATACACTATGTGCAATCGATTGCACTTTAAGAGCAATCGATTGCATCAGTGAAAAAAAAGAAAAATTTTAATTCTTTTTCTTTGCAAATAGAAATTTTAGGAAAATAATACCAGAAATCCTTATTTGTCAGATGCTTCGACTTGGTACCTACAAAACAAAAATATACAAAGACAAAGACAAATATTTTTTGTATTTTGATTAGAAGTTAGTCAACAACACATATACAAAATACACAACCAAGGTGCTTGAAGATTCCTCAAGAGAAAACTTAAAGATAGGAAAAAAGAGGAATGACCAACCCTAATGTGATCTTGTTATGATCGAGTTGATATGATATGATAGAGGAATCTTAGGGGCAAAAATTGGGGTACAACACTGCTCGCCGACTATGACAGTATATGTTGACCCATACTACTTTGTTGATCTCTAAAATGGATCCCATAAAGTATAATTCGAGAAACCCACTCTCTCCGGAAGGATAGCCCGATGGAAA
The DNA here is from genome assembly GCA_948472305.1 of Vicia faba. Taxonomy (NCBI): domain Eukaryota; kingdom Viridiplantae; phylum Streptophyta; class Magnoliopsida; order Fabales; family Fabaceae; genus Vicia; species Vicia faba. The sequence continues at coordinate 125,465,552 of OX451738.1, forward strand.
ATGGTCTTAACAGAATACGACATTCAGTACACCACTCAGAAGGCAATCAAAGGAAGTGTACTCGCAGACCACTTGGCTCATCAAGTTGTAGATGACTACCAGTCTATGAATTTTAAGTTCCCGGATGAGAACATTATGCTAGTTACATATTATGAAGAACCTGGACCGTATGAAGGACCTGAGCCAGGATCCCGATGGACTATGGTCTTTGGTGGAGCTACCAACACACTTAGTAATTGAATTGGTGTTGTGATTATCTCTCTTAAGGGTTGACATATGCCTTTCACCGCTAGATTCTGTTTTGACTGTACCAAGAACATGGCCAAATATGAAGCGTGCATCATGGGTATCAAAGCTCCTATTGACCTGAGAATCAAATTCTTAAATGTATATGGGGACTCGACCATGGTGATCAGTCAGATTAATGGGGAATGAGATTACGAAGCACCTGAATCTCAACCCTTATCGGGAGCATGTACTGACACTAATTTTGTACTTCGAGGAAATCACTTTTAAACATATTCCACGCGAAGAGAATCAGCTACAAAATGCACTAGCTACCATGTCCTCTATGTTCAAAGTCATATGGGACAACGAGGCTCCTCGAATTACTATCAAAAGACAGGACGAACTGACACATTGCTACAAAGTTGACACTGATGGAGTAGAAGAGAAGCTTTGGTTTCATGAAATAAAGAGGTACCTCGAAGCTCAAGAGTATCCTGAAGGAGCATCTATCAATGATAATAAATTCCTATGGAGGTTCTCTGCTAAATTCTTCCTAAGCAACGAAATTTTGTACAAGCGTAACCATGATTCGACTCTGCTTGGGTGTGTGAACAAGAAGGAAGCTGAGAAAATTATGAAAGAGATGCACGAAGGGGTCTTCGGTACACACTCCAGTGGGCATACGATAGCTAAGAAGATTTTGAGAGCAAATTATTACTATTCTTCCATGGAAACTGACTGCCATCACCATTCCAGAACCTGTCACAAATGTCAGATCTATGCTGACAAAATACATGTGCTTCCGGTTCCTTTAAATGTCTTGACTGCTCCTTGGCCGTTTGCAATGTGGGGCATTGATATGATTGGAGAGATTAATCCTACTGTATCTAACGCGCATCGCTTCATGCTCATCGCCATTGATTATTTCACCAAGTGAGTTAAAGCAACCTCGTTTGCCTCTGTTACCAAGAATATGGTTGCCCGATTCATTAAGCATAACCTTATCTGTCGATATGGCATCCCCAAAAGGATCATCACAGACAATGGTATTAATTTGAACAATACTATAATCACAGAACTCTGCATGTAGTTCAAGATCAAATACCACAACTCTTCTCCATATCGACCGAAGATGAATGACACAACGGAAGCCACCAATAAGAATATTAAGAAGATTATATAGAAGATGAAAGTGACATATAAATATTAGCATGAGATGTTACCATTTTCTCTTCATGACTATCAAACTTCAGTATGAACATCAACTAGGGCAACCCCATTCTCTCTAGTCTACGGTATGGAAGCGGTCCTATCCATTGAAGTCCATATTCCTTCTCTAAGAATTATGAAAGACGCCGATTTAGACGAGGACGAGTGGATTCAAACTAGGTTGGACCAGTTGAGTTTGATTGACGAGAAAAGGCTTGCGGTTGTTTGTCACGGTCAGATGTACCAGAAGCGTATGATCAAATCCTTCAACAAGAAGATTAAGCATCAGGTATATCAGGCTAATGACTTGGTGATAAAGCATATCATCCTACCACAAGGTGTCCTAGAAGAAAATGAACTCCCACCTATGAAGGGCCATTTATAATTAAGAAGATATTTTCCGGCATTGCTATGATACTTACCACCATGGACGGTGAAGATTTTCCTCACCCTTTGAACACGGACATAGTAAAAAAATACTATGTATGAAAGTAACCCGCTAGGTTGACTGGCCTAGGCAAAAATAAGGGCATCCCGGTGAACCAAAAGGGTTCGGTAAAAAATTAGGGATATATATATATATATATATATATATATATATATATATATATATATATATATATATATATATATATATATATATATATATATATATATATATATATATATATATATATATATATATATATATATATATATATATATATATATATATATATATATATATATATATATATATATATATATATATATATATATATATATATATATATATATATATATATATATATATATATATAAAGATCGTACACCCGAAAAGTCAAAAACCTGAAAAGGCAGCTTGGGCAAAAAAGGGTATCCTAGTGGATTGAAAACCCGAAAGGGAGATCCTGGAAAAAGTTAGGGATCAAAGCGTACGACTATGTCCCGTTGGATCACCTACATACAACAAGCTTTATTATCAACGTAAATTTCAAATAGTACAGATCGATTCAATCAACTTCTTCAGACAACAAGGTATGAAATGCTCAAAGACATAGAGGCTTTAGCAGAGTTAAGACTCGATGGGATCGTTTACACATAGCTATATTTTTCCATTTTACTTTTTAATATTTTCATTTTACGAAGATTTCCTCTTATTAGAATTTATGTCTCCTCTGTACAAAACTGCCTGTTTATAGGCAAACTTTCAATACAAATACAATTTCAGCATTCAAGTTTGTTTTACTTTTTCTGTTTTGTTTGCAAAATCGTCCAATGACTAAATTGAATGAACATATGTGTGATACGGTGGGAGAACTGACTTGAAGGTTTTGCGTTTTATCGCAAATGTTGCGGTTAGCAAGAGTCGCCACCGACTTTTCTTTTATCCAAAAGAAAAGGAGGAAAAAGTACAGGAAAGACCTTTGAGATTCTTTCTTGAGTTCGGGGGGTAGATTATGAAAAGGGAAGGTATTAGCACCCTTTTCATCCATGGTTTTCCATGGGCTCTTAGTTACTTGTAGATCACTTGCTTTTTTTAGTTTGAAATTGTGCTTTGTGTGGTTTTGAAAGTATTTTGTAAAAGCGGCCATTGTTTAGGCAATCTTTGTAATGATTCTCGTTCGTAAGAATGTATACAAAGATGTTTGTCTTTTTGAAAAAAATGCTTTCAATGTTTGCAAGATGTTTGGAAATGTGCGTGTTTGTTTTGAAAATAGCAAGGATATTTGTTTGAAATGGAGCAAGTAACTAAAAGTAATCTACTTACTCAAATGTCTTTCTTGTTCATTTTCTTTTCCTTTGATATTGTTGTCTTACCATTGATTTGGTAAGCAAACCTATCTTTGGATGTAAAAGGGACGGGCGTGGGTCATTGTATAACCATGATTAGCAATGTTGCAAAGTATCTTAGCATTTTTTGAGGGACTAAGATCATTTTTGTAAGGGAACTTTTAATAGCGTCATCGAGGGACTATGATCTTGTATTTATTTGTTTTGCTAAGATACCTTACATGCGTAATATGGCCATTTTTGTATAGGCAACCAAGTGGAGTAACTCTAGGGGTGCTTGTGTGCAAGTGTGTCATTTTCATGCTTGATTTTATCTTGGATTAGGGTTTTCTATTTGATTGGTTTTATCTTGCCATACAAACTCTAACTACTAGCATGTTATATAAAAGCGATAAATTGTGAAATTTAAAGATTACTATGCTATTACAACACTTTGTGGGAGGGGGTATACAATTTATGAATGGGGATTGCAATAATATAAACCTAATTAATCTATTACAACCAAATTGAATTTGTACAAATATTGGAATAAATAATATAGAAGATAATTTAAATATGCAAAGATATGTAAATGCGAAAGAAAATTTTGTTTGTTTTTTATGTGAAAAAGTTTTAACCTAAACCTAATAAATAAATCAACATTAAACTCAAATTAATTAGGAAAGAAAATTATTTTTAGAAAGGATTTTGATTAAACCCTAATTCTATTTTATTTAAAGGGAATAAATTTCTTTGAGAAAAAGTAAGTATTTTTGCATTTTTTGTCTTGAAAAATAATATATGGTATTTATGAGGTATTTTGGTCTCTTTGTATTAAAATAATATGTTTAATAAATATATAAAAAAATATATGTATATCAAACTAATTATAATTTAATTTACAAGTTTTAAAAAAGATAGTATATAACTTAAATAAAAAAAATATTTTTTATGAGAAAATAAAATAAAATAAAACAAAATATAATATTTATCATTTTTATATTTTTTATGATTTTTTATTATTAAGAAAATATTATTAGGAAAATAAAATGAAAACAAAATAAATAAATAAATGATAATGGGCCAGGGGTGCTACAAGCAAATGGGAGGCAGGAGGTTAGCAAAAAAACATAAGGCCCAATGTACTGAAGCCCACGCTGCAAAAACAACAAAAAAATGGAAAAAGTATGGAAAATTGCAAAAGGCAGAAACCAAGGCTCGAACCCATGACATATGGCATTTTTGCGCGCCGCCTTACCACTGGGATAGCTGTACATCCGTTTATAGAAACACAAAGATAAATATATATTAGAAAACGCCTCTTGAAGGCAACTTCATCTTCAACCTTGATCCATGACCGGACCACCCGTATCTCTCTCATTTCTCCATGAAAATGGAAAATTCAAACATGAAAATTACAGTGTTTCTTCTCACGATTTCAACCATATAATTCATGTAAACTAAAAGTTAAAGATCAAAGCTAATTTTACTGGCCCTAATTTGAAACCTAATTTTTACAGAAATTTCAAATCCAAAATTCTCTATGCACAATGAATATAAATGAAATCTATGAACATGATTGACTTTAGTGCAAGTCTATCTACATTTTGTTTTCACAAATCGAGACCAAAGGATGCTTGTGTGAAGAGATAGAAGTTTGAGTTTTTACCTCTTTCAGTTGAGATCGTGAATGTATTTGAGCAAGTTTTGAGAAGGCCTGAGGATCTGTTTAGCTTGCCTGAACCTCCCTGAGTGTATTCCAATCTTTACTGCCTTGAAAGTTCCTGAATCTCCCTACTCAAGTCAACCTGCAAGCTTGAAATGTAAAAATGGCAGATGGAGAAGGAGGAGTTATAGTGAGGGAACATGGGTCTGGAACACTTAGATATGATGTATATTAAGTGTTTAAGTGGTTCAAACTCAAAATGCATGAATGCTTTTTGAGATTGCTATGTAAGGTGCAAAACTGAAAGTTATGGCAGATTTTCAGTGATAGAGTGTTTGGGGGAGTTTCAGAGCTTTATCATTCGTCCTCTAGGTTGCAATACATTTGTGTATAAGTATAGAAAAGGTTTTTGATCAATTGCACACCAGGTTTCTGACTTATAGCCTTTTGGCTCTATAACAAGCTTGATATGAGTTGGTACAGGTCTTAGACACATTGATTTTGGTTTATAGGGTTTGTGTGTGCAGAAAGAACAAGTGCAAAGCTCAAGGAGTTGACAATTGCAAAAGTTGCACTTTATCAAAATGGAAATGACAACTTTGTGCCATAAATGGAATTGTAGCTTGGACAAAGGCTCTAATGCTTGGATCAAAGCTCTATCAGCTGTGTAAACATTTAATTATGGAGTGAGAAATAAGTTTGAGGTCTGCAAAGCAAAGATTATGCAGCCTAGGCTTGAATTTGAATTTTGGTTCATCATGAAATGGCTTGAAATCAAAGTGAGAAACTGCCAACTTCATATCTTCAATTATCCCTACTCAAGAATGATCTCAAGGAGTTCTTGGATATTTTGTAAATCTTGCAATATTCTCTACAACTCATCTTTGAATTGCTTTCAAAGATTCCCCTTGGAACTATGTGAAAAATTGGCATGAAGTTAGGTCAAAAACCTACCTAACTAGGGCAAAATTTCACTAAGTTATTTTAGTTCATGAGCATGTATTCACAAAATTATATCTTGAGATCCAAGCATCTTTAGGAGAAATGGTGTGAAGCAAAGTTGTATATTTCATGAAGATATACAACTTTCATGTTGGGAACTTCCTTTGAATCATCTTGTATCATGGTGAAAATTTGGCTCAAAGTTGAGAAAAAATAAGAAATTTTCTATTCTTAGAAAAATTTCTAAGTTAAGAAATTTCAAATTTTAAAACAAAATCTTGAATACTTTATTTCTTGATGAAAAAGTTTCACGTTTTGACATGTTTTAATGAATTATGGTCTTTGGCACTTGATTTTGACCAAAAAGTCAAAGTTTGACTTTTCAGTATACAGTTGACTTTTGATCAGTTGATTGAAAAATTCATCTATCCATCCAATGGATTTGTAATGTTTTGAATCATGATTATTAGGTCAAAATGATGTGATTGAACTCTTGAAATCATGCTTCAAACCAATTGATCATTTGCTAGGTCAAAAATCAGAAATTGCCCCTTCTCAGTTAAAACCCTAATTTTGACCATTTTGCCCTTTTGATGATTTGATCAAATTTATTAAGGAATTATGGTCCAAACTTGATAAAATGATACATATGAGTATAAAATGTTGATGTGGATAAAAAATTATGAAGTTTGACTGTAAATTGGCCATGGTTGACTTTTTCCCCAATACAATTGATTTTTAGGTCAACTGTTCAATTGACTGATCAAAAGTGTGATTCAAGGCTTGAAACTTGACATGAATAATCTTGGGGGTCCATAATGATCCTTGAAAGTCAAATGAAGCATTGATAGTCCAAAAATCCTTGTGCAAACTCAAACCCTAATTTTGGTCATCAGTGCATGAGGAGATGTCTTGAGCTGATCAAACCCTAATCCTTTCTTGAGTCAAAGAGACCTTTGTGAGGAAAATCTTGATAAGTGAGAGGGAAATTTTTTGGGTACAACAGCTTCCCCTATTCAATCTTCTTAAACCTGAAGAGTTAGATTGGCGAGTTTTACCATTCGCAACTCAAAGGTGGAAGATGATTGGACACTAGAGTGCCCAGAAATTTGCACTCAATGATGCGAGTTTGATGGAATGGGCTTAAAGATTCCATTTGGAGAGGTGATATAATATTGTTGGAGATGGTCTTGTAGATGCCATCCAAGAATGCTTGTTGAATTGTAATTTGTAAGCTGAAAGAATGAGTATCAGAACGACGTCCGTGTCTGGAGCGTATCTGAACTGTATCTGGGAGTTGATTTTGATTGAGTATCAGAATGGCATCCGTGTCTGGAGCGTATTTGGACTGTATCTGAAATTTGCATCTGAATGAGTATCAGAATGACGTCCATGTCTGGAGAGTATTTGAACTGCATCTGAAGGTTGCATCGTAATGAGTATAAGAACGACATCAGTGTCTGGAGCGTATCTGAACTGTATCTGAAAGTTGCATCTGAATGAGTATCAGAATGGAATCCATGTCTGGAGCGTATCTGAAAGTTGCATCTGAATGAGTATCAGAATGGCGTCCGTGTCTGGAGCGTATCTGAACTGTATCTGAAAACCTTGAACATTGTTAATGGTAGCTGTTAATCTTATCCTGAAAAGGGTAAAATGTTAGCTAAAATGCAACGTCATGTTGCATGAAATGTATGATGTAATGTATTTGCTTTATCAATGTTTATGATATATGGATGCAATGTATGCGTATGTGAGCTAATATGCTGCATTGCTGTTGGATTAAGGAAAATAAATCCCTGAATGCTGCTGAGGATATGTGAGTCTTCACGTCTTGAAGTCAAAGTATTCATGAATTTCTGCCAAGAGAAATAAACTCTATTGTAAGGGCCATGCCATGTACTACTTTTAGAATTTGTTGGGGAGTCTTGAGAAATTTGACAACTTCTACTGGGGATCAACAATTTGAAACTTTGTTCCGCTGGGGATTTAAATGACGTACTGCAGGGGATTACTTATGGAATGGCCTAGAGATATTTTCCTATCTTTTCAACCTATCAGTAATTATTATTTCCCATTTTGTTTATTTGTAAACAGTAATTATGTTCAAACACATATGTTTAAAAATAAATCATTGGACGTTTTTGCAAACAAAACACAAGCATAAAGAAAAATACAAATAGTCCTTGCACTTTCAAAGGGATATCTTTGTATTGAATTTGAGTAAATATTTTGTACAAAGGGGACAAACATTTTAGTAAGAGAACGCTGTCATACAAAAAGAAAAATTTGATACAAAGAAAAAATAGCTATGTGTAATAATCCCATGGGGTTTCCATTCCGCTATAGCCTTCATATCTATGAGCATCTTGTCTATTTGTTGCCTTGCCCGAAGATGATTGAATTGATCGGAACCTCTGAGTTTGTCAGTGGAAGCCAGAGATTGTTTGTTAAAGTGATCCGACGGGACATAGTCGTACGCCTTAATTCCCTAACTTTTCCTGGACTGCCCTTTCAGGTTTTCAGTCCACCGGGAAACCCTTTTTTGCCCAAGTATCCCTTTCGGGTTTTCAACTTGCCGGGTGTACATATTTTTGTTTGTTTTATCCCTAACTTTTCCCCGAACCTTTTAGTTCACTGGGATGCCCTTGTTTTTCCTAGGTGTGTCAACCTAGCGGGTCTCTTATGCGTAGTATCTTTTGACTATGTCCGTGTTTGCAGGATGTGGCAGGTCGTCACCATCCATGGTGGTCAAGATCATTGCCCCACCAAAAAATGTTTTTGATTACAAATGGTCCTTCATAGGTAGGAGTCCATTTTCCCCTGGGATCACTTTATGGAAAGATGATGCTTTTGATCCCTAGATCCCCCACTTGATACACTTGGTGTCTGACTTTCTTGTTGAAATCCTTGATCATCCGTTTTTGATACATTTGACCATGGAAAACAGTAGCAAGTCTCTTCTCATAAATCAAGTTTAGTTGATCAAGTCGAGTCTGGATCCAATCGTCTTTGTTCAACCCTACATCCTTCATAATCCTCAGAGAGGGGATCTGAACCTCGATAGGCAAGACAACTTCCATGTCGTATACCAAAGAATAGGGTGTTGCCCCAGTTGATATGCGGGTCGTGGTACGATACCCATGGAGAGAGAATGGCAGCATCTCGTGCTAGTCTTTGTATGTGACTGTCATCTTTTGTATGATCTTTTTAATGTTTTTATTTGCAGCTTCGACAACACCATTCATCTTTGGCCGATAGGGAGAAGAATTATGATGCTGAATCTTGAATTGCTCGCACAATATGGTGATCATAGTGTTGTTGATATTTGTACCATTGTCAGTGATGATCCTTTCCGGGATACCGTACCGATAAATGAGATTTTGCTTGATGAAACGGGCAACAACATTCTTGGTAACGGAAGCGAAAGAAGCTGCCTCCACCCATTTTGTAAAATAGTCAACGGCCACTAGGATGAAGCGGTGTCCATTGGAAGCTGTCGGCTTGATTTCCTCGATCATATCAATCCCCCACATAGCAAAGGGCCAAGGAGATGTCAAGACATTCAGAGGAACCGGGGGTACATGCACCTTGTCAGCATAAATCTGGCATTTATGACAGGTTTGAGAGTGTTGATAGCAATCTGCTTCCATGGTAGACCAATAATAGCCTGCCGGTAGGATTTTCTTTGCCATCGTATTCCCACTGGAATGGGTTCCAAAAGTACCTTCATGCAATTCAGCCATGATCCTTTCGGATTCAACCTTATCCATGCACCAAAGTAACACAGAGTCATGATTGCGTTTGTATAGGATGTCGTTACTAAGGAAGAACTTAGCAGAGAATCTCCTTAAGAACTTTTTATCATTGATTGAAGCTCCTTCTGGATATTCTTGAGCCTCGAGATACTTCTTGACTTCGTGAAACCAAGGCTGGTCCACTACTTCTTCAGTATTAATCTCGTGACAGTGTGCTGGTTCATCCATTCGTTCGATGGTGATCTGGGGAGCCTCGTTATCCCAATTAAGTTTAAACATAGATGACATTATGGCTAGAGCGTCTACTAGCTGATTTTCTTCTCGTGGGAAATGCTCGCAAGTAATGTTTTCAAAATGTGGTAGCAATGTCAAGACATGTTCTTTGTAAGGGATAAGGTTAGGGTGTTTGGTGTCCTATTCCCCTTTGATTTGACTGATGACCAAGGCTGAGTCTCTGAATACATCCAATGATTTTATCCCCAAGTCTATGACAGCTTTGAGACCAAAGATGCACGCTTCGTATTCCACCATGTTGTTTGTACAATTGAAGCAAAGTCTGGCAGTAAAGGGAGTATGACACCCTTCCGGAGATATGAGTATAACACCGATACCATTACCAAGTGCATTGGATGCTACATAAAAGAACAGGGTCCATCGGGATCTTTGTTCAGGTCCGTCATATGGCATGATTTCTTCACAGTTGTCTAGTGTCATGATGTCTTCGTCCGAGAATTCAAACTTCATGGACTGATAGTCTTCTACAGCTTGGTGAGAAAGGTGATTAGCTAGTACACTGCCCTTTATAGCTTTCTGGGTAGTATACTGTATGTCGTACTCTGTTAGGATCATCTGCCATCTCACCATTCTCCCAGAAAGAGCAGGCTTCTCGAAGATGTATTTCATCGAATCCATTTTAGATATCAACAAGGTAGTATAAGTCAGCATATACTGTCTTAGCTGGCGAGCAGCCCATGCCAGAGCGCAACAAGCTTTCTCGAGCAGTGAATATCGGGTTTCATAGTCGGTAATTTTTTTGCTCAGGTAGTAAATAGCGTGCTCCTTTCGGCCAGACTCTTCATGCTGCCCCAATACACACCCCTATTGAATTTTCTAAAACAGTCAGATACATGATCAACAGTCTTCCCTCGACTGGTGGCATCAATACAGGAGGCTTTTGTAAGCATTCTTTTATTTTTTCAAAAGCAGCTTGGCACTCATCATTCCATTTGACTACTTGATCTTTCTTTAAGAGCTTGAAGATTGGCGCACAAGTAGCTGTCAGGTGAGAAATGAATCTGGAAATATAGTTCAAACGTCCCAAGAATCCTCTGACTTCCTTCTCAGTACGAGGAGAAGGTATCTCTTGTATTGCTTTAACTTTGGCAGGATCGACCTCGATACCTTTGTTGCTGACGACAAAACTTAGGAGTTTACCAAACCGTACACCAAATGTACACTGGTTTGGATTCAACCTCAGCTTGTACTTCTTCAGTCTCTCAAACAACTTTTGTAAGTGATCAAGATGCTCTTCTTCTGTTTGCGATCTGGTTATCATATCGTCTATGTAGACTTCTATCTCATGATGTATCATGTTGTGATACGGTGGGAGAACTGACTTGAGGTTTTGCGTTTTATTTTTGCAAATGTTTCGGTTGAGCAAGAGTCGCCACCGACTTTTTATTTTATCCTAAGGAAAGGTTAAAAAGCACAACAAAAACCTTTGAGATGTTTTCTTGGGTTCGGGGAGTAGATTATAGAAAGGGAAGGTATTAGCACCCTTTCTATCCATGGTTATCCATGGGCTCTTGGTTACTTGCTTAGATCAACTTGCCTTGATTTTCAATTGTTTGCAATGGTGCTTTGTGTGTGTGTTTGAAAATGTTTTGAAAAGAGGCTAATGTGGTGGCAACCTTTGCAATGATCCATGTTGGGATGTATACAAAGGTGTATGTCTTTTGAAAAGGTTTTCAATGTTTTTGAAAGTTTGTTTTTTTGAAAGTGTGTTGTGATGTGTAGTTTTGAAAAATAGGCAAGTGTTTTTGTTTTGCAAGTTGGCAAGTAACCAGAAGCTATCTACCCTAAATTTCTCAAAGATCTTTGCTATGTTTTAACCCTTTTAACAATTTTGTTCCACCATTGTATTTGGTGGACAATCTTGTGTTAGGATGTTAACGGGACGGGCGCGGGTCATCGTTTAGACCATGATTGCAATGGTGCCAAGTATCTTTGGGCAATTTTTCCTTTAAGGGACTTGATCATTTTTTAGGAAACTTTCGAAAGCGTCATCGAGGGACTATGATCATTTGATTGTTTTGTTTTTTCCAAAGATACCTAACATGCAATATGGCCCATTATTGAAGGCAACAAGTGGAATACCCTAGGGGTGCAAGTGTGATTAGTGTTGTCCATTTTCATGCTTGTTTATCTTGAACTTAGGTCAAACTATTTGTTGGTTGATTTTGGCATACAAAACCCTAATTCTAACATGGCATAATTAGAAAACTTTTAAATGCGAAAAATAAAAGGTCCTAAGTTATTACAACACAATATATGGGATGGGGGGTACAAATGTTCAAATGGGGATATTTTAGCAAGAAATTAAAATCTAATTATTACATCCAAATTGAAACTATACAAATTAATTAATTGCACAAAAATTAAATAAGATAAGATAAATATGCAAAGAATGCAAAAATGATTTTTCATATGTATGTAAAAGAGTATTTATCATGTGTTAAATGAACAAAAATAAAATGAATTAATTTTTTTTGTATTTTTATGCATTTAGGGCAAAACCCTAATTTTATAAATAAAATTGATTTATTATATAATATATACACTACTTATTAATTATGTACAAAAAATAAATAAGAGAAGGTATATTATAAAAAAAAAGTATTTTTGAGGTTAAAATATTAATAAAAATAAAATGTATTAATTCTTTGTATTTTCCCTAAATATACTAGTAAATATAAAAGTATTTACATTATTTATTAAATATATATTATATGTATAAAAAATAAAATATTTAATATTATAAAAAAAAAGTATATTTTATGTAAAATGTTTTCAAGAGATAATATAAAATGGAAATCAGAAATAAAACATGTTTGTATTGTTTTTTTTGTATTTTAAAATAATAGTATATTTAGGTTTATTTATATACAAAACTAAATGAAGCCTAATAAATATCAAAATAAATGCAAAAAATGTGGGAAAAATAAATTTAATATTTTTTCATGCTGAAATAAAAATATGGAAACAAAATCAAAAGGAAAAAATGGAAAATGACAAGTAAATTTCAAAATGGGCCAGGGGGGTGCATGTGAAATGTAGTGGTGTGAAAAGGAAAGACAAATCTCAGGCCCAGCCCAAGACCCTGTCTTCTTCAACCTCCAGCATCTTTGTACAACCAACACACGCGTCTGCTATCTCCAGATTCTTGGACTTTTAGCACAAACTCACAACATGAAAAATGTTAAGCATCAAGCCACGATTCCATACATATAAAAAACTTAACCTAACTCTCAGAAATGAGAGAGAATTTCTTCATCCCTAATTCTTAACCTAAGTTTTTGTCAATGTTCAGGCCTTAAATTCTCTCAGCTCATGCAATATAAATGGAAAGTAAAGATATGTATAGCTTCAGGGGCATGAATAGAACATTTTTCATTCACAAACTTAGAGCTAACTCTTCCTATATTGAGAGATAGAAGTCCATGAACTTACCTGTTCAGCTTGGATCGTGTCTGACAATGGAGCCACCTTCAAGGCAAAATGAGGATTGGTACAGCTTGCTTGAAGTTCAGAGATGCTATTCCAACCTTTGACTTGCTTTAAAAACAACTGGATCAAGCTATGGCAATCAACCTGCAAAACAGAAAAAATGAAAATGGTGATGTTGGTTAGAGGTGTTACAGGTTGTGTCTAATGCCTGGGATAACTTGCATATATGGTATGGAATGTGTATGAACTGGATTTAGCAAGAATGCACGAATGGATTGGCTTATGGAAGTCCAACTGCAGAGGTTACTCTGTTTTCTGCAGTAGGAGGGTGTTTTGAGGTTTGATGATGTTTGGAGGGTATTTGGCTCGTGCTCTAGCTTAGGTTTGATGTTTGGAAGGTGTACAACAACTTTGCTTAAGCTTGTGTTGGCTGAAATGAGAGTTGGGGTTTTTTATGCCAAGTTACTTCATACTTAAGCAAGAAAAATCAACTTGATTCTCTAGACTTGTACAGGCCCCTCTAATGTGCTGCAAACATCCCCCTTGATCAGTGTGATATGCTTCTGAACTTGTGCCCAAAGATATGGCCTTGTACCTCTTGATTTTCAAACTTGACATAAAGTTCCACTTTTCAAAAATGGATATATTGCTTTTTCTAATTATAGCTTAATCTTGTATGCAATGCTTCAACACATAATGTAAGGCTTGAACACAAGGGGTTTGCATTAAATTCATGAGTGTGAATGAGATAAAGGACCTTTAATTCATCTTAGAACATGCTGAGTTCAAAAAATGCAAGGTTATGGACATGTAAATTGGCCATGAACAAAGTGAGTTTTGCCCATATTGCCAAATTCGATTCTCCCTAACCATGAGGTTGTTTGATGAGTTCTTGGACATTTTGGAAAGATTGGAATGTGTACTACAATCCATCTATGTAATGCAAATTGAAATTCCAAGTGAAATCATGTGAAAAGTAGCCATGAAGTTAGGCAAAAATCCTGCCTAAAATAGGTCAAAATTTCTCTAAGTTAAGAATGTTTTGCACCCTTGTTCCAAAAATCATAACTTGAGCTACAAGCTTCTTTTAAGGAAACTTTGTGAATCAAAATTGTAGATTTTGTAATGGACTACAACTTTCATGTTTTGACTTTTGTTTGAATCCAAATGCATCTTAGTTAAAAAATGGGACAAAGTTAGGGAAAAATTAGGGATTTTCATAACTTAGAAAAATTCTAAGTTATGAAAATTCTTCATTTCAAACCCTAATTTGTGATTTTTGATTTCTTGATGAACAAGTTTCATGTTTTGACATGTTTTAATGAAAAATGAATCTTGACATTTGATTTTGACCAAAAAGTCAAAGTTTGACTTTTCAGTATACAGTCAAAAATTGATCAATTAACTGGAAAATTCATCTGTCCATCTTGTGCATTTGGGATCTTTTGAACTTGTTGAACATGTCAAGACAATTCCATTGGGTCCTTGAGTTCATATGTGAGTTTGGGTTTGCCATTGGCTAGGTCAAACAGTCAAAAATTGCCTTTGTGCAGTCAAAACCCTAAAAATGACAATTTTGCCCTTTTGGTGATTTGATCAAATTTCTTGTGGAATTGTTATCCAAACTTGACCAAATGGTTTATATGAGTTCAATATGTTGATGTGGGTCAAAAATCATGAGGTTTGACTGTCAATTGGCCACAGTTGACTTTTTCCCCAATACAGTTGATTTCTAGGTCAACTGTCCAATTGACTGGGCAAAGATTGGAATCAAGGCTTGAAACTTGGTATGGATAAACTTGGGAGTCCAATATGAAGCATGAAAGTAATCTTAGGCATTTTAGGTCAAAACATTTTTGTGCAAACACAAACCCTAATTTGGGTCAACAGTGCAAGGAGAAGTCTTGAGCAGAGGAAACCTTAACTGGATCTTGAGCTCCAAGGGTCTTGTGATGAGAAAATGTTAAGGATATGGGAGGGCAAATTTTGGGGTACAACAGTTTCCCCTGTTCAATCTTCTTGAACCTGAAGAGTTAGATTGGCAAGTTTGCCTTTCGCGACTCGAGGGTAAAAGGAGATTGGACACTAGAGTGCCCTGAAATTTGCACTCGCATGCTGGAGTATCAGCAATGTGGTAGCGGGAATGGGCTTACAGATGCCATTTGGAGATATGGTGGATAGGAGGATGGGCTTATAGATGCCATCTGGAGACGTGACAGAACCTTGTCGGGAATGGGCTTATAGATGCCATTTGGAGGTGTTGATCGCGTAAGAGATTCCTTAGCGAGAACTTGCGTACTTTGAGAAAGGAAGATGTTTCCTGGCCTGTTACAGGTGTTGATCTTCAGTCTCTTCATGCGGATATGCCTTGGCTAGATACAGGTATCGAATCTACAATTGGTTGCTCACAGATGTGCCCTGGCTAGATACAGGTATCGAATCTGGAACTGTTCTCTACAGATGTGCCCTGGCTGGATACAGGAATCGAATCTGGAATTCTTCAGACGTGCCCTAGCTAGATACATGAATCGAATCTGGAATTAGTCGTCAATAGATATGCCCTGGCTGGATACAGGAATCGAATCTTCAAACTCTTCAGACGTGCCCTGGCTAGATACAGGAATCGAATCTGGAATTAGTCGTCAACAGATATGCCCTGGCTGGATACAGGAATCAAATCTTCAAACTCTTCAGACGTGCCCTGGCTAGATACAGGAATCGAGTCTGGAATTGTGATAGTTGATAGTAATCATCTTTGGATTGACGTTTTCCTGAAAGGCAAAACATCAGTTGTATGCAATGTCATGATGTATGATGTCATGGTGCTCAAAATGAGGTAGTGTTGTATGCACTTTGTCATGTATGTGAGCAGGACGTATGAAATATGAAATGTCTATGAATGTATTTTCGTCTTTAGGAAAATAAATCCTTGACGATTGGCCGGGGAATCAAATCCTGGGCTGATATTGAAGAGTAAAGTCCTTCGTTTCCGCTGGGGATGATGGTTGCAAGAATAAACAGGTAGGAGAGGACAACTCCGTTGGGGAATAAAATTGTTGGAGAGATTACTCTGAGGGGAATTACTCTGTGGGAAGAGATACTTCGCCGAGGTTTTGATGAGAGCTTTGCTGGGGATTCCAATGGTAGACTCTGCCGGGGATAGAAAGAACTTCGCTGAGGAAGATTTTTTCGTGGTTATTAGCTGAGGGTAACCCAGTTATAAGCTCCTGTGAGAGATAACTTTGAATAAAGTCCGGGAGAGACGTCTGTAATCTGCAGGGGATAAGCTTCCAAAATCTACTGGGGATAAGCTTTAAGACCTGCTGGGGAGTTGATTCCACTTTCCTGGGGAAACTTTCAGACTGTACTGGGGTGTTGATATTCCGCCGGGGAACAATCTTAGATTAAGACTTCCGGGGATGCTTGTTGAGGAATGTCTATACTCTGCTGGGGAATGCTGAGATGTTCTGGGGATACTCAACTTCCTTAAGGCTGACAGTGGATTATCTCTGCTTGGGGAGAGTATTGCTGACTTGCTGGGACTACTCTGTGGGGAGTTGAGGTAACTTGGTTACATTCTTCAGTCGAACCTACCTTGGTACCTTGGTAGACAGAGCAACTAAACTGCTTGGTCAACTCTAAACTGCCCCTGTTTCTGATGTCGTCTGTAATTAGTCTTTTGTTTCATATGCAGATATTCATGATTAATGTCAAATGCATATATCAAAAATGAACATTGGACGTTCTTCGCAAAACAAAAAGGAAAAATAAATGGATAATTTGTCTGAAAAATTGAATTTGTATTGATTTTTGAAATTTGCCTGTAAACGGGCGTTTTATGTACAAGAGGTTGACGTCCTAGTAAGAGGACGCTGCCGAACAACATAGAGTTTATACAATTTGAAAAGGAAACAAAACAGCTATGTGGAAAATAATCCCACTGGGTTCCAACTCCGCTATCGCCTTTATGTCTTCAAGCGTCTCATCACTTTGCTGCTTAGTTGAAGATAAAACTGATTGATCGATGCTGTCTGAGCCCGATAGTTGATGCCGAATTCTAGATGCAAGGTGATCCAATGAGACATAGTATTACGCTTTATCCCTAAATTTTGCCTGGACCGCCCCTTCGGGTTTTCAGTCCACCGGGATACCCATTTTTGCCCAAGCCGCCTTTTCAGGTTTTCGACTTGCCGGGTGTACAGATTTCTTTTATTTTCATCCCTTATTTTTGCCCGAACCCTTTTGGTTCGCCGGGAAGCCCTTATTTTTGCCTAGGTGTGTCAACCTAGCGGGTCTTTGATTCATGCGTAGTATCTTTTTACTATGTCCGCATTAGCGGGGTGAGGAAGGTCGTCACCATCCATGGTGGTTAGAATCATAGCTCCTCCTGAGAAGATATGTTTAACCACAAATGGCCCTTCGTACATAGGGGTCCATTTGCCCCTGGGATCACTTTGAGGAAGAATGATGCGCTTGATTACCAGATCCCCGACTTGATACTCTTGTCGTCTGACTTTCTTGTTAAATGCCCTGATAATCCGCTTTTGGTACGTCTGACCATGACAGATAGCAGTGAGTCTCTTTTCGTCGATTAGGTTCAACTGATCAAGCCGAGTCTGGATCCAGTCATCTTCACTCAAATCTACATCCTTCATTATCCGGAGAGAGGGTATCTGGACTTCAATACGCAAGACCGCCTCCATGCCATAAACCAAGGAAAAGGGAGTTGCACCTGTCGACGTCCGTGCTGAGGTGCGATAACCATGAAGAGAAAACGGTAACATTTCGTGCCAATCTTTGTAGGTCACTGTCATCTTCTGCACAATCTTCTTGATATTCTTATTTGCTGCTTCTACAGCCCCGTTCATCTTCGGCCGGTAGGGAGAAGAGTTGTGGTGCTGTATCTTGAATTGCTCGCAGAGCTCAGTGATCATCTTGTTGTTAAGATTGGTACCATTGTCCGTAATGATCCTCTCAGGTACACCGTATCGACAGATCAGGTTGTGCCGAATGAATCGTGCCACGACGCTCTTGGTTACAGTGGCGTAGGAAGCTGCTTCAACCCACTTTGTGAAGTAATCAATCCCTACCAAGATGAAGCGATGCCCGTTGGATGCCGTCGGTCGGATCTCGCTGATCATATCAATGCCCCACATTGCAAAAGGCCAAGGTGCCGTTAGGACGTTTAGAGGCACCGGAGGAATGTGCACCTTGTCAGCATAGATCTGGCATTTATGACAAGTTCGCGAGTGCTGATAACAGTCGACTTCTATTGTGGACCAGAAATATCCTGCCCGAAGGATTTTCTTTGCCATGGTATGTCCACTGGAATGCGTCCCGAAGGTACCTTCATGTAGCTCTGCCATGATCTTTTCTGCTTCAGTCTTATCCACACAACGCAATAAGGTTGAATCATGGTTTCGCTTGTACAGAATGTCGTTGCTGAAGAAGAATTTTGCTGCGAACCTTCTCAGAAACTTCTTGTCGTTAACGGACGCGCCTTCGGGATATTCTTGAGCTTCTAAGTACCTCTTCACTTCATGATACCAGGGTTTTTCAGTTACCTCCTTAGCCTCAAGATCACAGCAATACGCAGGTTCATCCAATTTCCAGATAATGATCCGGGGAGCCTCGTTGTCCCATTTGACTTTGAACATTGAAGAAATCGTAGCTAACGCGTCCGCCAACTGATTCTCCTCTCTTGGGAAGTGTTCAAAAGTTATCTCTTCGAAGTGGGGAAGCAATGTCAATACATACTCCTTGTAAGGAATAAGATTTGGGTGTTTCGTATCCCACTCGCCTTTGATCTGATTGACCACGAGAGCGGAATCTCCGAAGACACTCAGAAACTTGATCCTTAAGTCAATTGCAGCTTGAAGACCCATGATACATGCCTCATACTCCGCCATGTTGTTGGTGCAGTTGAAACATATCCGAGCGGTGAGTGGGGTATGAGTGCCCTTGGGGGATATGATCACAGCGCCGATACCATTATCCAAAGCGTTTGAGGCTCCGTCAAAATGCATAGACCATCGGGATCCTTCCTCAGGTCCTTCATCCGGTCCAGGTACTTCACAATCAGTCACTACCATGATATCCTCGTCCGGAAATTCAAAGTTCAACGATTGATAATCGTCCAGTGGTTGGTGTGCCAAATGGTCTGCCAATACACTTCCCTTGATTGCCTTTTCGGTCGTGTACTGGATGTCATATTCCGTCAAGATCATTTGCCATCTTGTTATTCTTCCAGACAGAGCAGGCTTTTCGAATATGTACTTGATTGGATCCATTTTTGAAATCAACAGAGTAGTGTGAGTCAACATATACTGTCTCAGCCGGCGAGCAGCCCATACCAGATCGCAGCAAGTTTTCTCGAGCAGTGAGTACCGGGTCTCACAGTCGGTAAACTTTTTTCTCAAGTAATAAATAGCATGCTCTTTTCGGCCAGACTCGTCATGCTGCCCCAGTACACACCCCATTGAGTTGTCAAGTACAGTCAAGTATAGTATTAGAGGTCTCCCTTCAACCGGCGGCATAAGAATGGGTGGTGCTTGGAGATACTCTTTGATTCTGTCGAAAGCAACCTGACATTCATCATTCCAACGTACTACTTGATCTTTCTTCAGCAGTTTGAAGATTGGTTCACAGGTAGCAGTTAGATGTGAGATGAATCGGGCAATGTAATTCAGCCCTCCTAGAAAGCCTCTGACTTCTTTCTCTATCTTGGGAGTTGGCATCTCTTGTATGGCTTTCACTTTGGCAGGGTCCACTTGAATACCTTTGTCACTTACAATGAAACCTAGTAGTTTTCCAGATCTCACCCCAAAGGTGCATTTGTTTGGGTTCAACCTCAGCTTGTACAACTTCAGACGGTCAAACAGTTTCTGCAGATGGTCAAGGTGTTCCTCCTCAGTTTGGGATCTTGCGATCATATCATCGACATACACTTCTATTTCGTGATGGATCATATCATGAAATAAAGCAACCATGTCACGTTGGTAAGTTGCCCCAACATTTTTCAATCCAAATGGCATGACCTTGTAGCAAAAGGTGCCCCACTGAGTAACGAAGGTGGTCTTCTCCATATCTTCAGGAGCCATCTTGATCTGATTATAACCGGAGAAGCCGTCCATGAAGGAGAAAACTTTATGCTGAGCAGTATTATCCACCAGAACATCGATATGAGGCAGAGGGAAATCATCCTTGGGGCTGGCCCTGTTCAAATCCATATAATCAACACACATTCAGACCTTACCATCTTTCTTCGGTACTGGAACCACGTTGGAAACCCACTGAGGGTAAGAAGTCACTGCTAGAAACTCGGCATCAAATTGTTTCATAACCTCAGCTTTGATTTTCTCGGACATCTCTGGACGCATACGGCGGACCTTTTGTTTTACCGGAGGGCAATCTTCCTTGGTAGGCAGGTGATGAACCATAATGTCGGCATCCAAACCAGGCATGTCTTCGTAAGACCTAGCAAATATTTCCATGTAGTCATGCAGCATCTGAATCAACCGTTGTTTCACACTAAGCTCTAGGTTGGCACCAATCTTGACTTCCTTTATGTCTGCCTCAGTACCCAGATTTACCGTTTCCACTGGCTCTTCATGTGGCTGAATGGCCCTCTCTTCCTGGAGTAGTAGTCTTGCAAGTTCACCAGGCACTTCGCAATCATCTTCACCTTCGTCTTCGTCTAAGTTGATCGGATTTTCGAAGTCATAACTGGCATTAGCAGAGTCGTTACCAGTGAGATCCAGAGTGGATTGGAACCTGTATGAGTGAGTGTGTGTAAATATAGCTGGTTTGCAATATATGATAAAGAAAGAAAAGGAACACAAGATTTGAAATGCAACAAACGTCCAATGTTTTGATTAATGATATATGAAAATGTCATATAAAAGCCCTCACAAATGGAGCCACGGTGCCCCGGGTAGGACACCGAGCCATAAAAGTTTCAACATATTGTTTGTTAAAAACAAAAGAGTTCATTACTGAGTGACAAAAGTAATAGGGGTGAAGTCTTTGGCAGTCCAGTTTCTTGGCCCACTGTCGGTTGTTGGGTAGATCCAACTGTCGAATTCTGATTCCTCCACTTCGTCTTCAATAGCATTCACTCCTGGGTTGGTGATGAACACATGAGGTCTTCCGATTCTTGCTTTGCGAACAACTTTCTGAGCCTCTGCAGTGAAGCCTAAGCCAAACTTATCGGTCTTTGGGGTGAAGTCAGGAAGTCGGCCCCAGTTTGCGCATTCACCCTTCTCAATCACAGCCCGGGCATCCTTTAAGGAAGCCATCTTCAAAGGAGGGTCCTCAATTACAGTTTCAGCTGACGCCAGTGTCTGAGGCACTTCTTCAAAGTGTTGAAAGGGGTTTCAATGAATTCCCCATCCATTTCTATGTATCAGAACGAGTTTAAATGGCTGGCCATATACTCCTCTTCCCCTTGCACTGTAACAATCTTTCCCCTAACTGGGTACTTAAGCTTTTGATGTAGTGTGGAGGTCACAACTCCGGCCTTATGGATCCATGGACGACCCAACAAACAGAAATAGGATGGACGGATATCCATCACGTAGAAAGTTGAATCAAAAATCTGCGAACCAACCCTGATTGGGATGTCAACTTCACCATGCACCATCCTTTTCGAACCATCAAAGGCTCGGAAAACAATGTTGCTAGGCTTGAGCTCCAAACCCTCACAATCTAACCTGTCTAAGGCTTTCTTGGGCAATACATTCAATGAAGAACCGGTGTCCACCAATACATGGGCAAGAGTAGTGCCCCTGCATTCAATAGAGACATGCAGGCCGTCATTATGGTTCTTTCCTTTTGCAGTCAGATCGGCGTCAGAAAAGCCCAGACCATTATCAGCAGTCAAGTTAGCCACACAATCAGTAAATTGATCAGCGGATGTTTCCTGCGGCACATGAGTTGTCTTCAGGAAGGAGATCAGGGCCTTGGCATGGGCCTCTGAACACAATAACAGTGATAGCATAGAAATTTTTAATGGGGTGTGCCCCAATTGCTCAACAACATTGAAGTCACTTTCCTTGATAATCTTGAGAATTTCCTCCATCTCTTGCTGGGAGGCTTCAACAACAGTTGTCTTTGGCGCCTCCGTCAAGGCAGGCAAATCAATAGCAATCCCTTTGCCCCGAGCATTAGAGGACTCGGCAGCAGGGGTAGAAACAGGAACTTGATTAGGAAGAGGAACATGCACACTTGCGGGTGTGATGATAAGGGGTTTCTGAATAACTGGTGGTGCGATATCTGGCGATAACAACCTACCACTGCGGGTAATCTTGGCAGGCCCGGTGATGTTGCTAACACCGGTACTTGTATCAAACTTTTGCTTCACTCCAAGCACATAAACATCTGCCCCATAGTGCCATGGGACAGCTTTGTTGGACGTATAGGGGAGGGGCCCCGGAACAGTAATGATGATAGGAGCAATCTTCTGAGTGGACACGATTTTGACCGGCTTCTTTGAAGGAGCCTTGGGAGGTTTGTTGAAAATAGTGATGATAGAAACTTCTTCGGCAGAGATGGCAGGAACGGCAATCTTCTCAAATAAGATCTCTTTGCTATCCATCAGGCTTTGGATACCTGATTTTAGCAAAGGACAACCAAAAGAGGAAACAGCACATAGAAGGCAATCTTCACTACACCCCGAAAATAAACCGGCCAGCAACAGATTCCTTTTAACAGTCGATAACGGAGTAACAATCTCTTCCACGGAGGTCACATATCGGTCTTCTTCCACAGCGTTCACTCCATGCTGGGGCATGGGAGCAGTCACAACATTGGGTCGTTCGGGCGCCTCAAACTGTATTTCCTTAGCATCTATAAGGTCTTGAACCTTATTCCTCAGAGCCCAACAATTGTCCGTAGTATGCCCGGGGCTATCAGAGTGATAAGCGCAACGGGCATTGGGGTTGTACTTTGGAGAAGCTGTGTTTACCACCTTCGGAGCCTCCTTGACAGTCACCAGATTGGTTGACAGTAGTTGCGGAAATATCTGAGACAGGGTCATACTGAGCCGAGTGTACTGCCTTTTGGGTCTCTCACCCCTTTGTTGATTATACTGTTGATGAGCAGCAACAGGCTTTGAAATTACCAATGCATTGATAGCTTGGCGGCGTTCCGACTTAACTTGTCTTCTAGGACCATAAACAACACTAGCTTCCTTCTTGAAAGGCTTCTTCTCAATACTCGCAGCGGCACCTTTCTGTATCTTCCCTGACTTGATACCAGCTTCTATCCTCTCACCAGTTAAGATCAAATCTGTAAACCCAGCGGAAGAATTACCAATCAGATGGTTGAAGGATAGACCAGACAGGGTCCCTAGGAACATGTCAACAAGTTCACGGTCAGTCAAAGGTGGTTGCACCCTGCCAGCCAAGTCTCTCCACTTTTGCGCATACTCCTTGAATACTTCGCCTGTCCCTAGTGACATACCCTGAAGTTGGGTACGCGTAGGAGCGAGGTCATAATTATACTGATATTGTTTATAAAATGCACTGGCCAAGTCTTCCCAGTTTCGGATACTGGCTCCCTCTAGCTGATAGAACCATTCGAGTTGAGCCCCAGAAAGGCTATCCTGAAAGAAGTGGATCCAAAGGTTCTTGTCTGCAGTGTAAGGTTGGATCTTCCTTACATATGATCTGAGATGCATTTTCGGGCAGGATAGCCCGTCATATCTTGCAAAAGCTGGTACTTTGAACTTCGGGGGGATCACAATTCCAGCAACTAATCCCAAGTCTTCGAAATCTAAACCGAGAACTCTCTGCAGCTCCATAGCTGCCAACCTGTCCTCCAAGCCTTTGTACTTATCATCGGAGGGCGGGTATTGTTAATCAGAGTAGTCTTCGTCCTCTTCAGCCTCCTCTTCCTCAACCTCGGATTCGGAAGGTACTGCAGCCGCATTCCCTTTACTGGTTCCCTCCTCAGAAGTAGGGGAAATTCAAGCACTCTTCTGGCTTCGCCTTCAAACCTTCTTCCTAGGGTAGCCACCCCAATTCTCTTCTTCTTCTTTTTCACTTGGTCTTTGTTCCCCAGTAGGGATTTCAGATCTTCCTGACCCTTAGCCAAGGTCATCAGGAGTTGTTGAAACTGTGCATTTTGAGACTGCAAGTCCTTGACCGTCTGTTCGAGATCCATCTTACTGAAATAAACAGCAGAAAGATAAGGAAACCTGGTGTGGAGACCTGCTTTTGCACATGATGAATGATATGCTTATGTATGCAATGCATTCAAGGATTTAGAACATTCAAAATTGTCGCAAACAAAAAGAATGCACGTCATATTAATAAGAAGAAATTTGTCAGTATATAAATGCCCCATGGGCCAAATAAAACTTCTCAAGGTAAAAAGACATTGCGCATCCTCTTCGGTGCGATGTAGGTGTTGAGGGTCTCTTCCTCATGGAGTCGGAGGGTAAGCTCTAGAACCTTCTTCTCACTGGCGTAGAAGTTGGCTTCAAAAGTGTTCCGTTCCTCCTTAAGTTGGATCCAACTCTTCTGCATCTCCTCCCACGATGTAGGCATGTCAGGAAATAGGATGGTGTAGGGAACCTCTCCTTCCGTAACGGGCTCTTTAATCACAGGGAGAACATGAGGATAAGGCATCATTAGACTCTGGGCTCGGGCTCGTACCCATTTGAGGTAAGGCTCAAGAGGGATGGAGTTCTTGTGCCCCAGTGTCTTGCTGTCAATCTTGTTAGGCATCCTTCAAACTCTGATGAATCTTTGGCGAAGTCCTTGCGCATCGTTGTCGAAGTCAAAAACTAGGTCAGGAATCAACATGTCGTGAGGGCCATCTCTTCATGCATATCCAAATTGTCTCAAGGCTAGACAAGGGTTGTAGGTAATGCCTCCCCTAATGCCAAGTAATGGAACATTAGGGAACTCTCCACAATGATCGACGATGATGACATTTTCTCTGGACCAAGAACACCAATGTACATCAGAGTGAGTGAGGGTCATCAACCGTTGTGACCACCTTAAGCCTTGGTCATTCTTCAGGACAGATTGTGGAAGGTGCAAAATAAACCACCTTTCAAGGAGAGGAGTACAACACATGAGAACACCCCTCTTTCTCATTGTTCGAGTGTAAAATGAGTGAAGAATGTCCCCAAGCAATGTTGGTATTGGATTTCTGGATAAGAAGATTTTGACGGCGTTGACATCTATAAGCTGGTCAGGATTTGGGAACAAGACCAACCCATAGATAAGGAGGGCCACAATTTCTTCAAAGGCTTGTAGGTCCAATGAATTCCAACACTCTTGTGCCTTCTCAAACAAGAATTTTGCTAAGAAGCCTTTGACACCGCTTCTAGTTTCCCAATGCCCCTTGATGTCAGATGGCTGTAGATGTAGTGCTCGAGCAACATCTTCAGGCTTTGGTTCCTTTTCCGTACCATTGAAAGGTAGTTGATTAAGGATAGGAATTCTCAGGAGTTGAGAAAATTCTTCCAAAGTGGGCACCAACTGGTAGTCAGGGAAAGTGAAACAGTGGTGAAGAGGGTCAAAGAATTGGAATAGCACCTTCATCATGTCCTCTTCAATATTGGTGTTGACTAAGCTGAGCATTCTACCATGTCTCTCACTGAAGGGAGAGCTTTCCGGAATTCTTGATGTGAGCTCCTTGAGTTGAGGAGGGATTCTCACAAGGTTGACTTGGATGGTTTTTCTTCGGAGAATTTCCATGACCTACAAAACAAGAACAAAGATGAAGATCTAAACCCTTGAAATGGTTAGTGAATGCATATGATGCTTCATGATGTTCATGATGTATGCACAGACACATGTACAAGCAATTCACACAAAACCCTAGTTTCAGGCTTGCATGAAGTTTCATAGGTAAGTACCCTCTTGAGTGTAGTTGGCTTAAAAACCTATCCTATAAATAGTAACCGGGTTCTAAGGAGCTCAATATCACTGGATTGTTTTCATCGTTCATTGTTTTGGTTTAGCCACTTAACTAGCGACCAAAATATTCCAAGAAAACAACCCTCAATGAGTGTAGTATCGAGTATCTACCAACTTCGGACTGTACCAAAGCCGGTCATCTCACTACCCCTAATGAAAGGCCAAGATGGTCAAGTAAGGTTCTAGGTCATTAGTGCTTAGTGACATCACTCAGCGGCCCCGTACTCTCCTTGATTGAACTCAAGGGTTACCGCTACTCACAAATATGTCGCACTAATATAGCTATTGCTTCAACCGTGTCGGTATACCCCGCACAGTTTCCATAATGTATTGCTATCTATGAATGTTTCCCCAAATCCAGGTATAGGATTGCAAACCCAAACAAGAGAGCCAAGATGTAAAGCAATCAAAACAAACAATTAGTCATGCAAGAGGGTGATCTAAGCCCTAAGGTTACTCCACTTTAAAGTCCTTATTCCCCAGCAGAGTCGCCAGTTCTGTGATACGGTGGGAGAACTGACTTGAGGTTTTGCATTTTGTTTTCGCA
Source organism: Vicia faba (assembly GCA_948472305.1). Classification (NCBI taxonomy): domain Eukaryota; kingdom Viridiplantae; phylum Streptophyta; class Magnoliopsida; order Fabales; family Fabaceae; genus Vicia; species Vicia faba. The sequence goes on from OX451738.1 coordinate 125,492,312, forward strand.
AATGTTTCGGTTGAGCAAGAGTCGCCACCGACTTTTTATTTTATCCTAAGGAAAGGTTAAAAAGCACAGCAAAAACCTTTGAGATGTTTTCTTGGGTTCGGGGAGTAGATTATAGAAAGGGAAGGTATTATCACCTTTTCTATCCATGGTTATCCATGGGCTCTTAGTTACTTGCTTAGATCAACTTGCCTTGATTTTCAATTGTTTGAAATGGTGCTTTGTGTGTGTGTTTGAAAATGTTTTGAAAAGAGGCCAATGTGGTGGCAACCTTTGCAATGATCCATGTTGGGATGTATACAAAGGTGTATGTCTTTTGAAAAGGTTTTCAATGTTTTTGAAAGTTTGTTTTTTTGAAAGTGTGTTGTGATGTGTGGTTTTGAAAAATAGGCAAGTGTTTTTGTTTTGCAAGTTGGCAAGTAACCAGAAGCTATCTACCCTAAATTTCTCAAAGATCTTTGCTATGTTTTAACCCTTTTAACAATTTTGTTCCACCATTGTATTTGGTGGACAATCTTGTGTTAGGATGTTAACGGGACGGGCGCGGGTCATCGTTTAGACCATGATTGCAATGGTGCCAAGTATCTTTGGGCAATTTTTCCTTTAAGGGACTTGATCATTTTTTAGGCAACTTTCGAAAGCGTCATCGAGGGACTATGATCATTTGATTGTTTTGTTTTTGCCAAAGATACCTAACATGCAATATGGCCCATTATTGAAGGCAACAAGTGGAATACCCTAGGGGTGCAAGTGTGATTAGTGTTGTCCATTTTCATGCTTGTTTATCTTGAACTTAGGTCAAACTATTTGTTGGTTGATTTTGGGATACAAAACCCTAATTCTAACATGGCATAATTAGAAAACTTTTAAATGCGAAAAATAAAAGGTCCTAAGTTATTACAACACAATATATGGGATGGGGGGTACAAGTATTCAAATGGGGATATTTTAGCAAGAAATTAAAATCTAATTATTACATCCAAATTGAAATTATACAAATTAATTAATTGCACAAAAATTAAATAAGATAAGATAAATATGCAAAGAATGAAAAAATGATTTTTCATATGTATGTAAAAGAGTATTTATCATGTGTTAAATGAACAAAAATAAAATGAATTAATTTTTTTTGTATTTTTATGCATTTAGGGCAAAACCCTAATTTTATAAATAAAATGTATTTATTATATAATATATACACTACTTATTAATTATGTACAAAAAATAAATAAGAGAAGGTATATTGTAAAAAAAGTATTTTTGAAGTCAAAATATTAATAAAAATAAAATGTATTAATTATTTGTATTTTCCCTAAATATACTAGTAAATATATAAGTATTTACATTATTTATTAAATATATATTATATGTATAAAAATAAAATATTTAATATTATAAAAAAAGTATATTTTATGTAAAATGTTTTCAAGAGATAATATAAAATGGAAATCAGAAATAAAACATGTTTGTATTGTTTTTTTTTGTATTTTAAAATAATAGTATATTTAGGTTTATTTATATACAAAACTAAATGAAGCCTAATAAATATCAAAATAAATGCAAAAAATGTGGGAAAAATAAATTTAATATTTTTTCATGCTGAAATAAAAATATGGAAACAAAATCAAAAGGAAAAAATGGAAAATGACAAGTAAATTTCAAAATGGGCCAGGGGGGTGCATGTGAAATGTAGTGGTGTGAAAAGGAAAGACAAATCTCAGGCCCAGCCCAAGACCCTGTCTTCTTCAACCTCCAGCATCTTTGTACAACCAACACACGCGTCTGCTATCTCCAGATTCTTGGACTTTTAGCACAAACTCACAACATGAAAAATGTTAAGCATCAAGCCACGATTCCATACATATAAAAAACTTAACCTAACTCTCAGAAATGAGAGAGAATTTCTTTATCCCTAATTCTTAACCTAAGTTTTTGTCAATGTTCAGGCCTTAAATTCTCTCAGCTCATGCAATATAAATGGAAAGTAAAGATATGTATAGCTTCAGGGGCATGAATAGAACATTTTTCATTCACAAACTTAGAGCTAACTCTTCCTATATTGAGAGATAGAAGTCCATGAACTTACATGTTCAGCTTGGATCGTGTCTGACAATGGAGCCACCTTCAAGGCAAAATGAGGATTGGTACAACATGCTTGAAGTTCAGAGATGCTATTCCAACCTTTGACTTGCTTTAAAAACAACTGGATCAAGCTATGGCAATCAACCTGCAAAACAGAAAAAATGAAAATGGTGATGTTGGTTAGAGGTGTTACAGGTCGTGTCTAATGCCTGGGATAGCTTGCATATATGGTATGGAATGTGTATGAACTGGATTTAGCAAGAATGCACGAATGGATTGGCTTATGGAAGTCCAACTGCAGAGGTTACTCTGTTTTCTGCAGTAGGAGGGTGTTTTGAGGTTTTATGATGTTTGGAGGGTATTTGGCTCGTGCTCTAGCTTAGGTTTGATGTTTGGAAGGTGTACAACAACTTTGCTTAAGCTTGTGTTGGCTGAAATGAGAGTTGGGGTTTTTTATGCCAAGTTACTTCACACTTAAGCAAGAAAAATCAACTTGATTCTCTAGACTTGTACAGGCCCCTCTAATGTGCTGCAAACATCCCCCTTGATCAGTGTGATATGCTTCTGAACTTGTTTCCAAAGATATGGCCTTGTACCTCTTGATTTTCAAACTTGACATAAAGTTCCACTTTTCAAAAATGGATATATTGCTTTTTCTAATTATAGCTTAATCTTGTATGAAATGCTTCAACACATAATGTAAGGCTTGAACACAAGGGGTTTGCATTAAATTTATGAGTGTGAATGAGATAAAGGACCTGTAATTCATCTTAGAACATGCTGAGTTCAAAAAATGCAAGGTTATGGACATGTAAATTGGCCATGAACAAGGTGAGTTTTTCCCATATTGCCAAATTCGATTCTCCCTAACCATGAGGTTGTTTGATGAGTTCTTGGACATTTTGGAAAGCTTGGAATGTGTACTACAATCCATATTTGTAATGCAAATTGAAATTCCAAGTGAAAGCATGTGAAAAGTAGCCATGAAGTTAGGCAAAAATCCTGCCTAAAATAGGTCAAAATTTCTCTAAGTTAAGAATGTTTTGCACCCTTGTTCCAAAAATCATAACTTGAGCTACAAGCTTCTTTTGAGGAAACTTTGTGAATCAAAATTGTAGATTTTGTAATGGACTACAGCTTTCATGTTTTTACTTTTGTTTGAATCCAAATGCATCTTAGTGAAAAAATTGGACAAAGTTAGGGAAAAATTAGGGATTTTCATAACTTAGAAAAATTCTAAGTTATGAAAATTCTTCATTTCAAACCCTAATTTGTGATTTTTGATTTCTTGATGAACAAGTTTCATGTTTTGACATGTTTTATTGAAAAATGAATCTTGACATTTGATTTTGACCAAAAAGTCAAAGTTTGACTTTTCAGTATACAGTCAAAAATTGATCAATTGACTGGAAAATTCATCTGTCCATCTTGTGCATTTGGGATCTTTTGAACTTGTTGAACATGTCAAGACAATTCCATTGGGTCTTTGAGTCCATATGTGAGTTTGGGTTTGCCATTGGCTAGGTCAAACAGTCAAAAATTGCCTTTGTGCAGTCAAAACCCTAAAAATGACCATTTTGCCCTTTTGGTGATCTGATCAAATTTCTTGTGGAATTGTGATCCAAACTTGACCAAATGGTTTATATGAGTTCAATATGTTGATGTGGGTCAAAAATCATGAGGTTTGACTGTCAATTGGCCACAGTTGACTTTTTCCCCAATACAGTTGATTTCTAGATCAACTGTCCAATTGACTGGGAAAAGATTGGAATCAAGGCTTGAAACTTGGTATGGATAAACTTGGGAGTCCAATATGAAGCATGAAAGTCATCTTAGGCATTTTAGGTCAAAACATTTTTGTGCAAACACAAACCCTAATTTGGGTCAACAGTGCAAGGAGAAGTCTTGAGCAGAGGAAACCCTAACTGGATCTTGAGCTCCAAGGGTTTTGTGATGAGAAAATGTTGAGGAAATGGGAGGGAAAATTTTGGGGTACAACACATGTCATGAAATAAAGCTACCATGGCGCACTGATAGATTTCCCCATCATTCTTTAATCCGAATGGCATCACCATGTAGCAGAATGTGCCCCACAATGTGAAAAATGTTGTTTTCTCCATGTCCTCAGGTTCCATTTTGATTTGGTTGTAACCTGAGAATCGGTCCATGAAGGAAAACACTTTGTGTTGTGCCGTATTGTCAACTAGGATATCAATTTGGGGAAGTGGAAAATCATCCTTAGGGTTTGCCCTATTCAAATCTCTGTAGTCCACACACATTCGCAGTTTGCCATCTTTTTTAGGTACGAGAACAATGTTGGCAACCCATTGAGGGTAGGAAGTGACAGCCAAGAATCCAGCGTTGAATTGTTTCATGACCTTTGCTTTAATCTTTTCTGACATATCAGGTCTCATGCGGTGAACCTTTTTCTTTACTGGTGGACAATCTTCTCTTGTAGGCAAACACTGTATCACAATGTCTGCATAAAGTCTCGGCATGTCTTTATATGACCAGGACAAAATTTCAACATAATCGTGTAACAACTGAATCAGACGCTCCTTGACACTGGGTTCCAGAATGGCACCCACCTTGACCTCTTTTTTGTGTTCCTCGGTACCCAGGTTGATTGTATCCACTGGTTCCTCGTGAGGCTGAATGGTTCTCTCCTCTTGTTGTAGCAGTCTGGCAAGTTCCCCTGGTACTTCACAATCTTCCTCAGCTTCGTCTTCGGCTTGGTAGATTAGATTCTCAGAGTCACAAAAGGCCATAGCAGTATCATTACCCATGGGATCCAGAATGGATGGACACCTGCATTATAAGTGTGCGTGTGTGTAAGGGTATAGCTATCTTTGAAAGAAAAGAAAATGTAAAAGAAAAACAATGAGCACAAAAGTTTGTATGCAAAAACGTCCATGATTCATTGATGTCATATGAAGATGAAATAATAACCCTTACAAATGGACCATTGTGCCTCGCGTAAGACACAAGGTTTTAAGAGTGCGATTTGTTTTTGAATATTACAGATCCAACAAAATGTAAAGATAAATTACTGTGGGATAAAAGTGATTGGGACGAAGTCTCTAGCCTCCCAATTGCTGAGCCCTCCATTGACAGTCAGAAAGATCCAATCCTCTAGGTCGCAATCATCTTCACCATCTTCTACCGTGTTGACCTCACGGTTACTAATCTTCAAGGGTGGCCCTCCATCACGGGCACGGCGTACAGCCTTTTGAGCACTTGAAGTGAAACCTAGGCCAAACTTGTCAGACTTATACGGGATATCTGGAAGTTGTCCCCAGATGGTGCATCCACCTTCCTCTACCACTGCTTTGGCGTCCTTTAGTGATGACATCCGGAGTGGAGGCCTTGTAATCTTGGGAATATGGGACACAGTCTTGGTCACTGCCACCTCTTGGGGGCCCTCTTCGAAGTGTTGAAATGGAGTTTCAATGAATTCGCCGTCCAATTCCACATACCTGAAGGAATTTAGATGGTTGATCATGTATTCTTCCTCCCCATGGACAGTGATAATCTTCCCTTGAACCAGATACTTCAGCATCTGGTGCAATATAGAGGTAGCATCACCAGCATTGTGGATCCATGGCCGGCCTAGCAAGCAATAGTACGATGGGCGGATGTCCATTACATAAAAGGTTGAAATGAAAGTTTGGGTTCCAACCTTTATGGGGATATCCACTTCCCCGTGAACCATCCTCTTCGAGCCATCAAATTCCCTTACTACTATGTTGCTTGGATTTAACGTCAGTCCCTCGCAGTCAAGTCTGTCAAGAGCTTTTTTCGGTAATACATTCAAAGATAAGCCAGTGTACACCAAAACATGGGCCAGAGTTGTGCCCCTACATTCAACAGACACATGTAATTCCTCATTGTGCTTTCTTCCCCTCAGTGTCAGATCAGCATCCGAGAATCCTAGGCCGTTATCCGCTGTCAAGCTGGCCACGCAGTCTTGGAATTGATCAGCAGACGTCTCTTGAGGTACATGGGCTGTTTTTAAGAACTTCACCAAGGCTTTCGCATGTGCCTCAGAACACAGTAGTAATGCCAACATGGAGATTTTGGAGGGAGTTTTCCCCAATTGTTCAACTACATCGTAGTCGCTCCTCTTTATAATTTTTAGGATCTCCTCCATTTCTTTCTTGAAGGTCTCAGGGATAGTCAATGACTGGGCCTTCGTCCGGACAGGCTCAACAAAAATACTCTTTCCTTGAGTTTCAGCAACAGGAGTGTTGGTAGGAATGATAACAGGGTGTAACGTCTTTGTCAATAGGAGCACTTGCAAAGATGATTATGGGTGCGGAAGTAACCTTTGGAGCAGTCACAAGGATGATCACGGGTCCAGAAACTGCTTTTGGGGGAGCAATTTCTGGAGAAAAGATCCTACGGCTTCGGGTAATTTTACTAGTTCGGGCAATATTGCTGATGTCAGAATCTTCTACTTTGGAGTTTATCTCTTCGAAGGCCGGCCAGTCTTGTTTGATGCCATGGTAGTAAATGTCCCCTCCGTAATTCCACGGCACGGTTTTGTCTGATTCATATGGGACTGGCCTAGGCATTGTGATTATTAAAGGAGTTGTTTTCGGAACTGATGTAATTCTAACGGGTCTTTTGGTGGAGACCCTGGAAGAATTGGCGGAAATGGTAATGATTGAAACATCCTCAACATGAATAGGTGAAACATGAGCCTTTTTAAACAAAATCTCTTTGTTATCTATCAGGCACTGAATTCCTGCCTTCAACAAAGGACAGCTAGTTGGTGATGATAAGCAGAGATGGAAAACTTCATTACAGCACGGGAATACACCGGCTTTCAACAAGTTTATCTTAACGGTCAGAAGTGGGGTTATGAGTTCATCAACTGTGGTAACAAACAAATCTTTTTCAATGGCATTGGTATTGTGGCCATGTCTGGGCATAGGAGCAGAAATGACATTTGGCTTCTCGGGCGCATCAAACTCAATTTCTTTTGCTTCAATGAGGTCTTGTATTTTTTTCTTCAAGGACCAAAAGTTATTAGTATCGTGACCAGGACTTTCAGAGTGATATGTGCAACGGGCATTGGGATGATAATGGGGGGATGTTGTATTGGAGTTTTTCGGAGCTTCTTTCAAAGTTACCAAATTGGATCTTAGAAGTTGCGGTAGAACTTGAGGCAGAGTCATGTTAGTTCTGGTGAATTTCCTGAATGGCCTTTCCACCCTTGGTTGATTACTTCTTTGTTGATCAGACGTAGGCTTTGGAATCATAACAGCCCCCACCATCGGTCGATGTTCGGCCCTATCTTGGTTCCTTTGCGGATATACAGCAGCTACCTATTTCTTCCCAATGAAAGGCTTCCTTACAGCTGTAGAAGAAGATGAATCCTTCTGAATCTTTCCACTTTTTATGCCAGCTTCCACCCTCTCTTCGGTCAATATTAGTTCAGTAAAGCCTGCAGATGAACTTCTGATTAAATGGTTGAAAAAGGGACCAGATAAGGTGCCTAAGAACATGTCTACAAATTCCCTATCAGGCAGAGGGGGTTGAACTCTTCCAGCCAAATCCCTCCATTTTTGTGCGTAATCCTTGAAACCTTCATTGGAAGCCATGGCCATACTCTGGAGTTGAGTACGGATAGGCGCCAAATCAGAATTGTATTGATATTGCTTGTAGAAAATTGCGGCAAGATCTTCCCAATTGTGGACATTGGCTCTTTCTAGTTGGTAAAACCAGTCGAGTTGTGTTCCAGACAGACTGTCTTGGAAAAAGTGCACCTATAAGTATTTATCAGCGGTATGGGGTTGGATTTTTCTCACATATGATCGGAGATGCATTTTAGGGCATGACACTCCATCGTATTTGGCAAACATAGGAACTTTGAATTTTTGAAGAATCATAATCCCCGACACTAGTCCCAATTCCTCAAAGTCTAAGCCTGGTACTTTTTGTATTTCCATCGCGCTCAACCGCTCTTCAAGATGTCTGTACTTGTCATCAGCTGGAGGATATTGTTCCTCAGAGTAGTCTTCTTCTTCCTCTTCCTCTTCTTCCGATTCTGATGGGACAACTATTTCCTTGCCTTTCCCTTCTCCTTCACCGGATGTTGTTGCAAAATTCAATGTCCTTCTAGTCTGCCCATGAAACCTTCTCCCCATGTATAAGACTCCAATTACCTTCTTTGTTTTCTTTTTCCTCTCTTCAGCCAGCAGAGTCTTCAACTCTTCTTGCCCCTTGGCTGGGGTCATGAGAAATTGTTGAAACTGCGTATTCTGAGCTTGGAGATCTTTCACTTTTTGCTCGAGATCCATATTACTGAAATAAACAATAGAGAGATGAGGAGACTTGTTGTAAAAGACCTGTTTATGTTATGATGAATGATATATGCATATGCAATGTTTTCAAGGATTTCAAAGATTCAAGTTTGTTTTTAGACAAAAATAAGCACACGTTATATTAATAAGATAAAGTTTAAGTACATCAATTCCCCTTGGACAAAATAATACAAAACTCTAAGATAAAAAGTAGTACGCATCCTCTTTGGTGCAATGTAGGCATTCAGGGTCCGCTCCTCATAAAGTAGCCTAGTAAGTTCCAAAACCTTCTTCTCGCTTGTGTAGAATTGGGATTCGAAAGTATCTCGCTCTCCTTTGATTTGTATCCAATACCTTTGTAGGTCTTCAAGAGATGTGGGCATGTCAGGATGTAGGATAGTGTATGTAACATCTCCCTCCTTGACAGGCTCAATGATTACCGGGAGAATGGAGGGGTAAGGCATCATAAGACTCTGAGCGCGAGTTCGTACCCATTTGAGGTAAGGCTCAAGAGGGATGGAATTCTTGTGCCCCAAAGTCTTGTTATCCTCCTTTCTTAGCATCCTCCAAGCTCGGATAAATCTCTGGCGAAGACCTTGATCGTCTTTGTCGTAGTCGAATACCAAACCTTGAATCAACATCTCGTGCGGGCCATCCTTTCGGGCGTAACCAAATTGTCTTAAGGCTAAACATGGGTTGTAGGTAATGCCTCCCCTAATGCCAAGTAGAGGGACATTAGGGAATTCTCCATAACGGTCGACGATGATAACATTCTCTTTGGATCGAGAGCACCAATGAATGTCTGAATGTTTGAGTGTCATCAACATTTGTGACCACCTTAAACCTTGCTCATTCTTTAAGACTGCTTGGGGAATATGAGAAATAAACCATCTTGCCAAGAGGGGAGTGCAACACATGAGGACACCTCTTTTCCTCATTGTGCGAGTGTGAAAATAGTGTAGGATATCCCCTAGCAATGTAGGCATCGGGTTGTGTGATATGAAGATTTTGACGGTGTTCACATCTATAAGTTGGTCAGGATTTGGAAATAAAAACATCCCATAGATGAGAAGAGCCACAATTTCCTCAAAGGCTTGTAAGTCTAAGGAGTTCCAACAACTTTGGGCTTTCTCAAACGGGAACTTTGTTACGAAACCTTTGACACCACTCCTAGTTTCCCAATGGGTTGTGACATCAGATGAGTGCAAGTGTAGAGCTTGAGCAATCTCTTCTGGCTTTGGATCTCTTTCCGTACCGTTGAAAGGTAGTTGATTGAGAATGGGAATCCTCAAGAGTTGGGAGAATTCTTCCAAAGTAGGCACAAGTTGATAGTCGGGAAATGTGAAGCAATGGTGCAAAGGATCAAAGAACTGAAAGAGCACCTTCATCATATCCTCATATGTGTTGGAGGTGACCAAGTTAAGTAGATGACCATGTCTCTCGGTGAATGGAGAGTTTTCAGGAATCTTTGAATCTAGCTCCTTAAGTTGTGGTGGAATTCTTACAAGGTTGACTTGAATAGTTTTCCTGCGAAGTGAATCCATTTCCTACAAAACAAGAACAAAGATGAATCCCAAAATCCTTGAAATTGTTAGTGGATGTATATGATGTTCATGATGTCCATGATGTTATGTACAAGTATTCATATACAAGCAAAGCAAACAAGTCCTTAGTTTAGGCTTGCATGGAGTTTTATAGGTAAGTACCCTCTTGAAGTTTAGTTGGTTCAACCTGTCCTAATAATAGTAACTGGGTTATAAGGAGCTCAATATCACTGGATTCTTTCCTTGGTCATTGTTTCAGCTCAAGCCTCTTTAATGGCGACCGAAATGTCCCAAGAAACCATACCTCAATGAGTGTAGTATTGAGTTCTACCAACTTCAGACTGCACCAAAGTCGGTCATCTCACTACATCCTAAAGGCCAAGTTGGTCAAGTAAAGGTTCTAGAAGTTCATTAGTGCTTCATGACATCACTCAGAAGCCCCGTATTCTCTTTGATTAACTTAAAGGCTACCGGTACCCACAAATATGCTGCACTAACGTAGCTATTTCTTAGACCATGTCGGTATACCCCACACAACTTCCACAATGTATTGCTACTTACCTATAATGTATCCCAAATCTGGGTAGAGGATTCAAACCCAAACAAAGAACCGTAATGTAAAGCATACAAATCAAACAATGTAAGCAAGTAAATGTGATCTATCCCTAAGGTAACCCCACTTTTATAATTTTCCCCAACAGAGTCTCCAGTTCTGTGATACGGTGGGAGAACTGACTTGAAGGTTTTGCGTTTTATCTCAAATGTTGCGGTTAGCAAGAGTCGCCACCGACTTTTATTTCATCCAAAAGGAAAGGTGAAAAAGCACAGGAAAGACCTTTGAGAATGTTTCTTGAGTTCGGGGGGTAGATTATGAAAAGGGAAGGTATTAGCACCCTTTTCATCCATGGTTTTCCATGGGCTCTTAGTTACTTGCTAGATCACTTGCTTTTTTTAGTTTGAAATTATGCTTTGTGTGGTTTTGAAAGTGTTTTGTAAAAGAGGCCATTGTTTAGGCAATCTTTTTAATGATTCTCATTCGTAAGAATGTATACAAAGATGTTTCTCTTTTTGGAAAAAAAATGCTTTCAATGTTTGCAAGATGTTTGGAAATGTGTGTGTTTGTTTTGAAAATAGCAAGGATATTTGTTTGAAATGGAGCAAGTAACTAAAAGTAATCTACTTACTCAAATGTCTTTCTCGTTCATTTTCTTTTCCTTTTATATTGTTGTCTTACCATTGATTTGGTAAGCAAACCTATCTTTGGATGTAAAAGGGACGGGCATGGGTCATCGTATAACCATGATTAGTAATGTTGCAAAGTATCTTAGCATTTTTTGAGGGACTAAGATCATTTTTGTAAGGCAACTTTGAATAGCGTCACAGAGGGACTATGGTCTTGTATTTGTTTGTTTTGCTAAGATACCTTACATGCGTAATATGCCCATTTTTGTATAGGAAACCAAGTGGAGTAACCCTAGGGGTGCTTGTGTGCAAGTGTGTCATTTTCATGCTTGATTTTGCCTTGGATTAGGGTTTTCTATTTGATTGGTTTTATCTTGCCATACAAACCCTAATTACTAGCATGTTATATAAAAGCGATAAATTGCGAAATTTAAAGATTACTACGCTATTACAACAATTTGTGGGAGCGGGTATACAATTTATGAATGGGGATTTCAATAATATAAACCTAATTAATCTATTACAACCAAATTGAATTTGTACAAATATTGGAATAAATAATGTACAAGATAATTTAAATATGCAAAGATATGTAAATGCAAAAGAAGATTTTGTTTGTTTTTTATGTGAAAAAGTTTTAACCTAAACCTAATAAATAAATCAAGATTAAACTCAAATTAATTAGGAAAGGAAATTATTTTTAGAAATAATTTTGATTAAACCCTAATTCTATTTTATTAAAAGGAAATAAATTTCTTTGAGAAAAAGTAAGTATTTTTGCGTTTTTTGTCTTGAAAAATAATATATGGTATTTATGAGGTATTTTGGTCTCTTTGTATTAAAATAATATGTTTAATAAATATATAAAAAAATATGTATATCAAACTAATTATAATTTAATTTACAAGTTTTAAAAAAGATAGTATATAACTTAAATTAAAAAAAAAAATTATGAGAAAATAAAATAAAATAAAACAAAATATAATATAATATTTATCATTTTTATATTTTTTATGATTTTATTTTATTAAGAAAATATTATCAAGAAAATAAAATGAAAAATAAATAAATAAATAAATGATAACGGGCCAGGGGTGCTGCAAGCAAATGGGAGGCAGGAGGTTAGCAAAAAAACACAAGGCCCAATGTGCTGAAGCCCACGCTGCAAAAACAACAAAAAAAATGGAAAAATTGTGGAAAATTGCAAAAGGCAGGCACCAAGGCTCGAACCCATGACCTATGGCATTTTTTCCCGCTACCTTACCACTGGGGTAGCTGTACATCCGTTTATAGAAACACAAAGATAAATATATATTAGAAAACGCCTCCTAAAGGCAACTTCATCTTCAACCTTGAGCCATGGCCGGACCACCTGTATCTCTCTCATTTCTCCATGAAAATGGAAAATCCAAACATGAAAATTACAGTGTTTCTTCCCACGATTTCAACCATATAATTCATGTAAAATAAAAGTCAAAGATCAAAGCTAATTTTACTGGCCCTAATTTGAAACCTAATTTTTACATAAATTTCAAATCCAAAATTCTCTATACACAATGAATATAAATGAAATCTATGAACATGGTTGGCTTTAGTGCAAGGATATCTACATTTTGTTTTCACAAATCGAGGCCAAAGGATGCTTGTATGAAGATATATAAGTTTGAGTTTTCACCTCTTTCAGTTGATATCGTGAATGGGGTTTGAGCAAGTTTTGAGAAGGCCTGAGGATCTGTTTAGCTTGCCTGAACCTCCCTGAGTGTATTCCAATCTTTACTTTACCTTGAAAGTTCCTGAATCTCCCTACTCAAGTCAACCTGCAAGCTTGAAATGTAAAAATGGAAGATGAAGAAGGAGGAGTTACAGTGAGGGAACAAGGGTCTGGAACACTTAGATATGATGTATATTAAGTGTTTAAGTGGTTAAAACTCAAAACGCACGAATGGTTTTTGAGATTGCTATGTAATGTGTAAAACTGCAAGTTATGGCAAATTTTTCAGTGATAGAGTGTTTGGGGGAGTGTCTGAGCTTTAGCATTCATCCTCTAGGTTGCAATACATTTGTGTATATGTATAGAAAAGGTTTTTGATTAATTCCACACCAGGTTTCTGAGTTATAGCCTTTTGGCTCTATAACTTGCTTTTGAAGCAAAGTGAGATAAGTCTCTATGTTCTAGTACAAGCGTGATCTGAGTTGGTGCAGGTCTTAGACACGTTGCTTTTGGTTTACAGGGTTTGTGTGTGCAGAAAGAACAAGTGCAAAGCTCAAGGAGTTGACAATTGCAAAAGTTGTGCTTTATCAAAATGAAAACGGAAACTTTGTGCCATAAATGGAATTGTAGCTTGGACAAAGGCTCTAATGCTTGGATCAAAGCTCTATCAGTTGTGTAAACATTTTATTATGGAGTGATAAACAAGTTTGAGGCCTGCAAAGCAAAGATTATGCAGCCTACGCTTGAATTTGAATTTTGGTTCATCATGAAATGGCTTGAAATCAAAGTGAGAAATTGCCAACTTCATCTCTTCGATTATCCCTACTAAAGAATGATCTCAAGGAGTTCTTGGACATTTTGGAAAGCTTGCAATATGCTCTATAACTAATCTTTGAATTGCTTTCAAAGATTTCCCTTGAAACTATGTGAAAAATTGGCATGAAGTTAGGTCAAAAACCCGCCTTCTGAGTTAGGTCACAAAATTATATCGAGATCCAAGCATCTTTAGGAGAAATGGTGTGAAGAAAAGTTGTAGATTTCATGGAGATATACAAATTTCATGTTGGGAACTTCCTTTGAATCATCTTGTATCATGGTGAAAATTTGGCTCAAAGTTGAGAAAAAATAAGAAATTTTCTATACTTAGAAAAATTTCTAAGTTAAGAAATTTCAAATTTTAAAACAAAATCTTCAATCCTTGATTTATTGATGAACAAGTTTCACATTTTGACATGTTTTGATGAATTATGATCTTTGGCACTTTATTTTGACCAAAAAGTCAAAGTTTGACTTTTCAGTATACAATTGACTTTTGATCAGTTGACTGAAACATTCATCTATCAATCCAATGGATTTGTAATGTTTTGAATCATGCTTATTAGGTCAAAATGATGTGATTGAACTCTTGAAATCATGCTTCAAACCAATTGATCATTTTCTAGGTCAAAAATCAGAAATTGCCTCTTCTCAGTCAAAACCCTAATTTTGACCATTTTTCCCTTTTGATGATTTGATCAAATTTCTTGAGGAATTGTGGTCCAAACTTGATAAAATGATACATATGAGTATAAAATGTTGATGTGGAACAAAAATTATAAAGTTTGACTGTAAATTGGCCATGGTTGACTTTTTCCCCAATACAATTGATTTTTAGGTCAATTGTTCAATTGACTGATCAAAAGTGTGATTCAAGGCTTGAAACTTGACATGAATAATCTTGGGGGTCCATAATGATCCTTGAAAGTCAAATGAAACATTTATAGTCCAAAAATCCTTGTGCAAACTTAAACCCTAATTTTGGTCATCAGTGCATGAGGAGATGTCTTGAGCTGATCAAACCCTAATCTATTCTTGAGTCAAAGAGACCTTTGTGAGGAAAATTTTGATAAGTGAGAGGGAAAATTTTGGGGTACAACAATATGCATATAAATATAATTATTGTTAACAAACATATGCATAAATAGGAATAAAAGCATTTACTAAAGACTCTAGGAGTTAGGATAATGTTCAAGTCGTCCACAAATCCCATAGAGCAACCTCCATGGGATAGTCCCCACAGAGTCATCTCCACAAACAAAGATACATTCCATGCAAGTCTAATATACATTCAAGATATAAATTGGGGCATCTTCCAGCTATTAACATGACCACACTCCTCAACAAATCCCCCTAGAGAATAAAAGAGTTTGATTATTTCTCCAGCATATAGTGGAAACTTCCTCCACATAGCCTATGGTATTCCAATTCCCATTAGAAATAATTCCCTCATCATACTTCACAGGGGTTTAATTATCCAGCTGAGTTTATTTCTCCCACATTGCAAAATGTCCTACAGAATTTTCTTCTCCATCAAGGTTTATTTCCCCAGTAGGGTTTATTTCCCTAGCAGGGTTTACTTCTCCAACAGGGTTTATTTCCCCAGTAGGGTTTATTTCCCTAACAGGGTCTATTTCCCCAATGAAACTTAATTTCCCAAACAGAGTTCGTACCTCTGATTACTGCAAATCCCCGGCAAAATTCCTTTCTTCAGCAAAGTGTAGCCAGTCTGCTATCCCTAGAAAGTTGCTACGGAATCTGAAACCGGACCAGATATCATTTAATTTTGTCCTTCCCAGAAGAGTTAGACGTCCACATCAGAAACTCGGCCATACATCACCTTTAAAGGTTATCCATTTCTTTTATCCCCAGTCATGGTATATAATAACTAAATTCCCCATTAGAGCGACGAACGACCAAGGTTCCTGAACTCTTCTATCCCCAAGCAGAAGTCAAACATTCCCAGCAGAGTATCCTCAAACAGAAAGCATGAGTCCCTAGCGGAGACATTCTAGACAAGATGAAGATTCATATCCTTCATCCCTAGCGGAAGTCTGGGATTTATTTTCCCCAGCAAAGATGTTATATGAAGCTACCGATACACTTCAAAAACACCTTGCATCCATACTCATTCACAAGATATCATAGCATATACATACAAAATGAATATAACATTCTCATTTACTTTGAGAACATTCTTACGTAATGCATTACATACGTTATAACATTGCATAAATACTAACTTTATCTTTTTAGGTAAAGTTCACAAACAGACGAATATCATCAGCAATTTTCAAAACATGTCAGAGATTAATTCCCGAAACAGGACGTGGCAACTATCTGTATGACTAGGTCCAAGATTAATTCCCGAAACAGGACGGGGAAACTATTTGTAAGACCAGGAGGTATGAACTCCCGAAACAGGACGAGTTCGCCAACAGAAAGCAGGTCAAAGGTTAACTCTCGAAACAGGACGGGGAAACTATCTACACGACCAAGAAAAGATTAATTCTCGAAACAGGACGGGGAAACTATCTATATAACCGGGAAAAGATTAACTCCAGAAAAAAGACATGGAAATTATCGATACGACCAAGTGGTATGAATTCCCAAAACAGGACGAGTTTACCAACAAAAACAGATTGTAGATCAATTCCCGAAATAGGACGGGGCGACTATCTACATGACCAAAACATATCCTTCAGAGACTGAATTCTGACAAGCATTTCCCTCAGAGACTAAACCCGACAAGTATTTCCCTCAAAGACTAAATCTGAAAAGCAGCTACCTAAGCACTTTCCCCAGAGATTCATTATGGAAAGCATTCTTCAGATACAGTCGAGCGTAGACTCATTCTGATACTCTTATCAACAATTATCTTGGATGTCATCTATAAGCCCATCTCGGACGACATTCTATCACCTCTCCGAATGGCATCTTTAAGCCCATTCAAGCAATATTATCAACCAATAACATTACTTCTTGCACAGGCGGGTGCAAATTTATGGGCATTAAGTGTTCAATCCTTTTCTACCTATAGATTACGAATGACGGACATGCCAATCTAACTCCTCAAGTTTAAGAAGGTTGAACATGGGAATTTGTTGTACCCCAAAATTTTCCCTCCCTTTTTACTCAAGACATTCTCCTAGGGTTCTCAAATTCTCAAGGTTGCTCAAGGATTGATCAGACAAATTCTTCTCCTAAGCAATTAACCTATAAGTAGAGTTTTGTGTTTCTCAAGGAAGATTGGGTTTCTAAGGTCTCAAGTGGATTTCATGGTCTCTTATATGTCTCCAAGAATGTTCATACCAAGTTTCACGCCTTGCATCACACGTTTGTTCAATCAGTTGCTCAGATGACTGAAAATTAATTGTATTGGACAAAAAGTCAATTATGGTAAACATACAATCAAACTTCAAGATTTTTGGTCAACATCAAGGTTTGATGATGATTCATCAATAAAACTCACAAATCATCAAAAGTTGCCAAGTTAGGGTTTTCTTAAGGAGAAGTCAACTAACTTTGACCAAACATAACTTCCACATGCTTCATCAGATTTTCCTCAACCAAAGCTCATTTTGAAAGAAATTCAATTCTCTACAACTTTTTCTCTCTAAGATTAATTCCAAAAAATGCTTCATTTAAGAAATATGGGTCAATACATTATAGGGCATTTCAAAAGTCAAGAAAAAGACACTTTTTGTCAAGGCAACTTACATCAAGATAAATCTTCAAATGCAAAAATGATGAAAAGAGGGATTGTAGAGGACATCTTGAGATTTCCAAATAGTCATAGATCACCTTCAAATGATGAAAATTGAGAGATTTATGATTTGTGCATGTTGGGAAATTTTAAGCAAATGCATGAGGTTCAAATTGAGTAAAATTGATTTTTTTTGGGCTAATGGGCTATTACTTCAAAGTCTAAACATGTTCTACACCTCAAGATTTTTTCATACACCTCCCTTAGGTTTATTATATTTATTTTTAAATTTTATTATTTTAAAAGTCAATATAAAATAAAATAAGACCAAGCTTACTACACAAGTCCAAGCCCATGACACTTTGACCTAATTTCAAGCTATATATTCACTTCAATTCAGACAAACCCGAGCCACGAAAAAAACCTGGTGCAAGAATACCCTTCCAAAAACTCCAAAATCATTCACATTAGGGCAACTCATAAAACCTATTTGTAGTCGTTTCTAAAGCATTATAACTCCTCCATTCACTTCCAGGGACGCAATAGGGTAAGGTTAGATCGATTTCCATGGACAAAAGGGCATAAAATCGCAGATATGTGCCTCGTTGGTTTCATCATTGCATGGTTTTCATATATGTTATTTCATTATGTTTTTCGTTTACTAGCTTTATTGACACGTTCATGAGGTTCAATGATGCAGGAATGATCCATCGTGAGAGTCCCGTAATGGCCAAATCGTGAACCATCATGTTCATACAGATTTGCGTTATTTTTGTAATAGCTCAAAAACTAGCGCGATTCAGTCCAAGATGATAGTCCCATTAAATTCACAGGCCTTGATTAGGGGGGTAGGGTCCCCTTGGATCTCTAATACTGTTTATTTCACAGGTTGGAAGAAAAGACTCACTGGAGAAGACGACCGTAGCTAGGGCTCTAGCGCCTCTCCGGTCATGCAATGTGATTTTATATTATAGATGTTTTATTTCAGTTTAAACAATGGATGTATCACTATCCTAGTGGTTAAATGTGCACGCTAAAGACACTACTATGCCAAGGCGTGGGTTTGATTCCATCCTTTTGGAATTTTGAGTATTTTTTTTCATAATTTTACATATTTTACAGGATAATAAAAAAATGTGTTGATTCTCCTTCCTTATCACAAGCGCGCACTTGACACAGTGGTGGATCGGTTGGGCAGGAATTCTAAGTGCGTGGGTTCAACAGTCACCCTTGGTAATTTGGTTATTTTTATCTATTTTTCTTATTCTTTCTTCTTTTTCCTTAAAACAAACCATAATTTTCTTTCAAAAACCTTTTTATAAAATCCTAATCAAATTAGTTTTTTTTTTAGGTTTTTAATTTAATAAA